>JAKGUB010000339.1:3527500-4249655 GCA_026261675.1 Hippocampus mohnikei
ACAGGTGTACCTAAGCAAGTGGTATACAGGAGTGCCACCGACAGCATAAATGAACAACATCAATTAGCTTTTGAGGAGCAATTAGCACAGATGCGCAAACAAGGACTGGCCTTAGGGGTTGGCGTGATTCTTTTAATGTGTCTATTGAAACTTTACCTGCATGTTTACCTTTCTAAAATATAAGACGACACTTCTCAGGACTACTGTACACCAAAATAATTTTATGATTTGATTTTTGGTTAACAGAAGAAGTATCTTGAAATGAGCCCTCATTTTAAAGGGAATTTCACCTTGGTGAAAACAGCTAACGGCTGCGGTTACGACATTAGAGCAACGCAAGTTTTTTCCTTCTTCATGGAAACGTGCTAGTGGTGACGCGGTATGCTGCAGGTGAGGTTGAGCGTAAGCTGAATCAGCAAACGGTTCCCGAGCAATTAGTGTGGCGACTCTGTATGGCGTCCTTGGACAAAACCGCATCCTGCGTCCGTACATTTGCACAATAAATCCCACAAATGTACTAAAAGAAGCTCAAATTTCCGCTTCCATTTCCCAACAGGTTACCCATCGCTTTGCTTTTATCTCGCCGGTGAGAAAAGTTTTTGGGGAGTGCAGCAGCAGGGGTGGCGGGGCGGCATGGCGTGGTGCCGGTGGTGGCGAAGGAGGCAGCAATTAGCGCTGAGCTAATGAACTGCCGCTCATTATCGGTGAATCAACAGGGCCCGCGCTAATTACGGCTAGCGGGATGGACCGGTCTGTGCCGCCATGGGCCCTGGGGGTCCCTGTAGAACTACGACACGGTGGATTCAACTGCCACGAGCTACAGGTGCTTGCTGATGCTGAAAACACAACATGATGGCGGAATCGACATCACGCAGACGACGATACGAAACCGGAAATGAACCCATCAATGTACCACAAAGCACGAATGAGCATTTCAAACACTTAAAATCATCCTCAGCCATTGATGAATCCTTAACAATACAGTTAACACCTTACAGCTAACCACGCACAAACAAAACATGCCGTACTAGGACCCAAACTTGATGAATTACTGCAGCAGTGCAGCCCGGCATAAAACAACAAACAGTGGACAAGACAGCGAAGCGCGCGAGTTATTCTAAATCCAAGGCGTCGACACTCCGGGTCTGTGATTGTGCCTTAGGAGACCTTAAACCGAAGGTTTGGGCGACTTTCACCATAACTCAAACCATCTTAAATATTAACCTTAACCTATGACGCACAATTCTTACACACAACCTGTGCTCAGTAAACAAACAACAACAACAACAAAAACAGCTGAATCAGACGAGTCAACCATTTTCATCGACTGCTACGTTCAAAGTCGCGTCCCCCCATCACCCGAGTTCCCTTTCAAACGGAAACTAGTGCGCCGTCTCCAACATGGCAAACAAATGTGTTTTCCCAGCAAACACGGCCTGATATCGGGCATCAAACGCCCGCTCTGAGCCCACTGCGGCCTCCTATCTATCCGGCAAAAAAGTTCTAAGTGCATTAATGAGGAGACTAAAGGCGATTTAAGCGAACCACCAAGGAGAGCAAATAGAAAAAAAAAAAAGATTCTCGCCGTCGAGTCGAAAGAAGAAGCGACCTGGGCATATAAAGTAGCCCCCCCCTTTCCCCCTTTTGCGTTTCCTCCCATAACTTAAGCAGAGATCAGTGGCTAACACTCTTAATCCCAAGGGGGTGCTTTCTGAGCTGTAATTTAAAAATAGCGTTTTAATAACACACCAGTGCTACAGTACATTAATCTCGGAATTAATTATCTCGCCCACCCCCAGCCTATTTGCTTGAAAGCGACTCGTTGCCCGCATTTTCTTGTGTTTTAGCTCGATTTATTCCACGAGCCAGCGGATAAAGAGATATTTCGCCGAGCCGCTGCCGTGCGTCGCACTAATTACGCCGCTGTACATTAGCGCGCCGGCGTATTAAATATTTAAACCGGACGAGGAAGCGGCCCGGGCGGGCCGGCGAGGTGTGAATTTCTTTTAAACGCCGCCCAATCTAGCGCAAGCCATGCAACGTAAACAGGAATCGATTCGATTAAATGAGGGTAAACGCAAGCGTAATCCAAAGATATTGTCGCAAACGGCTCCATTTTGACACTGCGACGCCTCCCCCCTTCCCCCCTAATCAAACGTCACTCGCAGCCATAGAAAATCAATTCCACGGAGAAATTAAAGAGGACGACGTGACGGCGCGAGAGGCCTAAAGGCAGTGCAAATATTCAAAAACAATATTAAAGTGCAATAAATAAAATATGAAGCTTCTTTGGCAATATAACACCGGGGGGCGTCAGGGTAAGTGGGCACTAAATGCGGCTTAATGAAAGACGCTGGCGTTTAAAGGCGCAGTAATCACCGTGCCAAAGGTGGCGCCGTTCAGCCCCTGCGGCGCGAGCTGCACCCTGACAAGCACCAGTGAGTATTCGGGCCACACGCTGAAGAAAGGAAGGAAAAAAATATATATGCCGGAATAAAGATAGATTTCTTTTCAGGGGAAAAAGAAAAGTGAATCAGACAAGAAGAAAGAAAAGACGTCATTCTCATAAATTACTTTCATGTTGTGCTGCTCCTTATAGTATTCTCAAAATAGTCCACCTTTTGTTTCAAGAAAAAAAAATTTGAAAGAAATTATTTCTGCAAGATTATTCCCTTCCGAAACTGCGACTTTATTCATGTAACATTACAACTTCAACTTGGCAACATTCGAAAAAAGAAAGAAAAAAAAACACCTTAGTCTATAAAATGATGACTTCATTCTCGTAGGACTCTGCCTTTTTTCCAAAATAAATACAAATTTATTCGCATTAAAAAAAAAAAAAAAACCACTCAGAAGTGTTACCGCAAAATTTATGATTTCGGGGGTATTTTTCCTGAATAAATACAACTTTATTCTTGAAAATTAAGACCAGTCATATGATTCCTCTCACGGGATTACACTTCTCAAAAATTAATTCAAACCAAAAAATATATAATTAAAATTCTATTCCTACTTTTTTCCTCACAAAAATACAACTTTACTCCCAAAATTAATTCTTGTTTGATTCAACCTTTTCGTCCTCATAAAACTATTCTCGAGTAGGACTTAATAATTCACCCCCTAGTGTGGCTCTGATACTCTTTCATAGACAAGCGATCAAGTCTAACGTTGACATTTCTGATTTGTATATGAGGAAGCATGTTCATTTAAAAAAAAAAAAAAAAAAAAAACATCATTCTTGTCCCCTCCCACCTCCCCTGATGATTGACTGACTGACTGACTGACCTCTATTGTCACGTCGACAGCGATGTCCCCCACGCACGCATCACTTTGTACGTCCTCGGCTGAACGGCGCCGAGGTGCGCGAGGCGGGTGCCCCCCCGGGTCTGTGTACGGCAGATAACCTTTAAGGAGTTGCGGTTCACGCCTCCTGGCCCCCGGCACCTCGGCGGCTATCGCGCCGCGGCATCGCCGCGTGCTAAAAATGCGCAGAGTGGAGGCTCGCCGCGCATGATTGATGTCGACTGCGGGCGCGTCCGCTATCGTGCGGTGTATTGCGGGAGATAGCGTGGAGTGTAAGATTGCGTTTGGGGAGGAAATAGGAAAAAGTGCGCGGCGATAGCGTCCTCTTCTTTCACGTCCGAAAAAAAATAAAAATCAAAGCCTATCTGCGTGGGTTATACGCAAAACGGTCCCCGACACGCGTCCGGAGACGTCGTCTGCATTTCGATTACGCAGGTTGGAAGTAAACCGGGAGGAAAATTTGGTCTCTGTCCGATGAAATCCGAGTTAAGTGCAATTTACGTTTTCTCTCGGACGAGGCCGTACGTATACAAAATGAACGCAACCACATCGGACTAGAAAGGAAGTCGGATGTGTTTGATGGATATTTCCGGCCGCCATGTCATTTACCCAGACGGCGTTGACATGTAGCAGAATATGGACGCGCTGGTGCTATGCTAACGTGTCAAAACCGCGGGCACGCTCGCGCTACGACTCGCTACAAATAGTTTTAAACGTTCTAATTAGGCTTGATTGAGTTATGAAAGGCGAGCAGCCAAGCAGGACAAAAAAGATGATTGAAAAAAAGAGATGACACCTTTGTTGTTTTTTTGGGGGGCGACACGACGCGCCACTCTGATGTATTTTTTTTTTTTTTACCGTCTGCGACACGGCGTCGTCCTATTCGTTTTGTTTACAGCGAGGCAGGTGGTCGTCAGTTCAAGTCATCTCGTCAATCTTTATTTTTTTTTTTTGGTGCGCGCATGCAGGACTGACTATTTTTTTTTCCCAAACAGCAAAAATAAGTTGCTAATTTTGCCAGTGCTCTTTCTAGACACTGCAGGTTTAATTGCTAATTGTTAACTGGGAATGAATGCATTTGCATATTAATTAGTTCGCCCATTTGCATTTTTAATTTGCCGCCTTCAAAGGGGGGTGAGATAAAAGGTCGCACAATTCTGAATAATTTAAATAATTTATGCTCCATTGGTGAAAAGGAGGCGAACAGAGAAAGTGTTCCGCGGATATTAACCCCTGAGAGCTTTTACCGAATAAAGTACTCCAAAAATTGTTTTAACAAATCTAATTAAACGGAAAAAGGTCTGAACACACAACCACCCGGAGCACCAGCAGCTCGAGTGTGTCCTCGGGACCAAAACAACGCTGGGGAGTGAGCGGCGGCGACGGCGGCGGCGGCGAGGACAACACTTCCTGTCCTCCGTGCGGATGTGAAGGCCCGCGCGACTCCTTTCATCAGTCAGATTGATCAAATATCCCTACAGGAATGCTGATGGAGTTGCCGCTCGCTAATCGGAATTCTCTCTGAAGTGAAGCTGCTCTCCACTGAGCGTCACCCTCCATAAGCAATCAAAGACCGCCGTGCATCCTTGAAAGTGAACCAGGACAACTTGAAGCGATGAGAGGGGGCCTAATGAATCGCAAGCCATCCAAACGCAGTCCAACCACCAAAGCCCGTTGAAAAAGAAAAAAAAAAGGCCAACTTTTACAGTTTTGCATCATTTTTTACATAGTTCTGTCGCTGCTGCTGCTATTTTTCTCTCTCTGGTGTCCACGAAACTGAGGCCGGTTCGAATCGGAGCATATCGAAAATTAGATTGATCTTTTTAGTCACCAACGAACGCTTCCTGAGAATCAACGCAGAGCCAAATAAAGCGGGCTTCTTTCCGGAGGGAGTTAATTGAGGCCGATAGATGGCGAGTGCGCGGCACCTGTTCTTGGATGCCACTAAAAGTCACACTTTGCCACCCCCCCTGAGCCAGTGGTTTGATTTTTTTTTCCCATTTTTAATCTGCATGAACCTAGTGTGGACTTTATCCAAGCAGGTAAAGTGCCGCGCTGTGGAAATGGGGTTCCTGAGAACTTTGTGCTCTGTTCTCTGGTGCCCCGGGACCATCAAAAAGCAAAATAAGTAATACAGAAACATCTTCTATGATGGGGCTGATCCCAAACGTACTTTCGGCATTTGCCACACAGTCAATGCCACACCGAAGTCGACTTTTGAAGGCCACATGAGAGTCCACTGGAAAAAGTGCCAACTTTTACATTTTTTTGGGCGTGCCAGTCGTTGAACCCCCACCCCACCACCCCACCCCTTCCCTCTTCTTGATCGAGGTCCTGAGCTCTTTGCGAGTCTGTCTTGTCTCCGGTGTCCTGGTGATCTTAATTACAGGCCCTGGAACTGCAGCGGAGAGGCCCATTAGAATCAGAAGACATCCAGCTTCCATTATGGGCTTGGCATTTGGTCTTTGTGCCCGTGCTCTTAAATTACACGTTGCCAATCGTGGTAGGCACGGGCGAGACGAGGATGGCTAAGAGATAAGTTGAAGGAGGGGTGGGCGGCATGGGGTTTTTTTGGGCCGCACTTGCCAACTGTACCCCCCTAACCCCCTCCCTCCCGTGCCCGTCTTTATCGCCAGATAACTTATGCAAAACAGCAGATGAAACCCATTCCCCATTCACGTCGCGCTGATTGTCAGAGTACGCTCGCATTCCTTTGAGAGCATGATTGACCGGCTGAAAGGCGACAAATTAGGGGGCCTGCGCTGTCTTTTCTTCGCGTCGGTCGCCGGGTTTATTTGCGGCAGATTCACCCGGGCCCAAAATGAAGTGAACTCAGGCACCCGCTGAATGGGAGAGCTATGATTGAATAATTGATTTCCTTTGTGCGGCCTGTGTTTAAGAGGGATAACTCGAGATCCTTTAGAGTGTAATGATTATAATTACCGCCATGACTGGTCATGTCAAATATGACACAGGAAAGGACTGTTATTAACCTTTATTCTCCACCAGGAGACAAAAAAAAAATCCTCATGTCGCTTTGCCTTCTGCGTAGGGTTTCTTCCAGGCAGGCGTAGGTTGGAACGCTTGGACGAGCTACTGGTGTCTGCCTGCCAAAAGGTTGACGGCTAATTGAGTGTGCAGTCTGGAGTTAGTGCAGTGTCGGCGACTTGCTTTTGGGATGAGCGGCGAATCTACAACCCACTCGGCTGGAGATGGAAGCATGATCCTCTGTTACCCGAGGTCCTACGGTTATGCGGAAGGGGCGGCGGTTTTTCAGTTTAAGTCAACAGATCAGAGACAATTTTACTCCGATCTGGAAAGACGATGTCACTGGCATCAGGACCAATCCTCCTTTGTCTACAATTCATCATTGGTGGCCTTGCAATGCACTTGCAATGTTCTCTCACGATGAACAGGGATTCACTGTACATTTAAGAAATCCCATCCAGCCCAGCAGGACATGTGACTTTTTTTTTTTTTTAAACAAGACCGCCGATTAGTCTGTCATGCACTCGGCCACGTGGAAGTGAAGGCGCTCATCGTCTGGAGTTGCCTAATGACTTCCTAATTCCTCATCGAGGCATGAATGTCCTCCACAGCAGGGGGACCGGGCACGGTGGCAGGGTGCCATCCAAGAACAGGTGCCGAGCAACCGCCGTCTATAGGCCTCAATTAACTCCCACCGGAAAGAAGCCCGCTCACCTACTTGCGGCTAACGCTAATCATGCTGATTCTGACAGCTGGCAGCAAAGTTAGCTGGAAGACTTACCTTTTTGGTGTCTTATTAGTTTATTTAGGAGGAAATAAATGCTTCTAAAACGTATACAATATGTGACAACTAAATGTCTGCCAACATTCAAACACCATGTTCCATTTGATATATTTTCACAATTGCAATAAGCATTAATACTGGCCATTTGGCCACTTCAATTATTATATTTTAAACATTTGTCTTTTCCAACTTCAGCTCTTGAAATTCATACATGGCATACAGTTGACATCAAAACTTACCTTTTGGTTGTATCGTGACCAGCTTTGGCCATTGGAAACACACAAACATGTTTGAACTGCTTGTTGTATACAGAACTGAATCACGTCTTTCTTTCTGGATTCGACACTTGAAATTGTTTTTTTTTCCAACCACCAGTATTTACATCATTTAATTTTTGACCATTGGAGCAATTTTAAGATTTTCTAATTTCCGAAAGAGGCGTTTCATGAATTACTGCACTCCACGAGGAAGAGTAACTTCTAATATACACGAAATAAAATGCATAGACAGCAATAAAACACATCAACAACAAAACGGCAGATAACTTCACCACAAAGCGTGTCAAAAAGTAATTAGACACCAACATTGCAACATTATGTACCGAGTAAACAATGTCATATACATTACATCCCTTCAACTCAGCAAAAATCAATGACAATAACATGAGCCGTACATTGAAATGAATCCATGATGCTAATGCTAAAAATCCACGTCAACAAAGCTAATTGACTTGTACTGTATGAAACAAGCTAGCATAGCTGCTTACCTGGTGCGAGTCGCTGCAAATGTCTTGAAAACGTCCTCCAGGGGTCACATAGCAGGCCTTTAAAAGTGAAAAACATCCTACAAACACAAATGGCAGTAAATTTGTGGTATGCACATGGACTAAAAATGACTTTTATCCGACATTTTGTGGCATTGTCGGCACTGCTTACCTCGACGCATTTCTTCTTTGCGTCAAACGTAACCCGAGCAGGTGTACTGAGGTGTTAATATGGACAGACGCCCCCGTGTGGAGAAACTCAAGTAGCTTTCGCATTTGAATGTAAATGTAACGTCCTTTTTTACCCCTCAATTTACGTTATTATTTATTCATTTATTATCTTTGTAAAAGTATGTTGGTTGAAATTTAAAGGTAAACGTTTATACAGTCATCTAAGTTGAAAAAATTTACAGTATATTGAAAATATCTTTAGAAATTAAATGCTTGATTTTTTTTTTCTACATTTTGCCTTCATTTTTTTATTTCAGTGCTGTCCCAATAGTTTTACATCCAGCAGCATCAGCCATCCATCATCCCCCTAAGCCTTGTTGGCATCGTGCCGACAACCAGGGCTGTGGTCGAGGGGCGACCCGGGATGCTGGGGGTGGGGGTCCAAATCGCTCTGTCACTCAAGGTGGCGCCACCGTCATCCAGTCATCAATCGCGGCATGTAAGCATGCAGCCAACATATGGAGACCCAGCAGGAGTGACTGGAGGGGTGGGGGGGCATCACCCTCATCTTCAAGCCTCACACATCGTGCAACAAAGAAGGGCCACCAGGAGTCACCCTGGCCAGGCCCTCCTGCAGTTAAGTCCGAATGTCACCTGTGATTAAGTAGTCCCCAAACTGACGTGGAACAAACTCGAGAACACAAGGTGGTCATGTCATGGCCACACAAAAAAAAAGAGGCGGGGCCACTTCCTCTTGTGCTTTTGAAATATGTTTAAAAAAATCAATATGCTCAATGTCAGTAGCAATAACATAATTAAACACAATAAAACATTTCTGCATCATGATTTATTAATTCAGACTCCTTCTGCTGTGTGTGACTTCACCAGCAGTGAGACCATGATGACTCAAACCGAGGAAACCGAGGATAAAGAATATAGGCATTGGTGTAGGACTGCCTTACTTTTATTTTTAATTCAAGAAACTACTTTTCTGAAATTCTGTCAACGTTCCAATTCTTTTTTTTTCAGCATGTTTTTATGCGGTCCTTGTATAATTGGTTCTACGATATTATTAGAATATGTTGTGGAACAACAAAATTAATTACTTTGGACGCCCCGAACATGAGAATAAATAAACCCCCTTGTGCCGGATGGAGAGCTAAAATAGCGATTAATACGGAATAAAGATGTCTCGCTGTCTCGGCTGAGATTTGTAATGATATTCATAAAAGAGACCACTGACTGGGGGTGGGGGGGGGGGGCGTCAAAAAAAAAGAGGGGAAAAAAAGTGTTCCTAAGCAACAACAACATACACGCTCACAACAAGCTGCATCTTGGGAAATTTTGACCGGATTGGGACGACACAAACGGGAAAAGCTTTTTCAAAGTAGGCCATGGTTTGTGTGTGTGTGCGTGTGTGTGCGCGCGCGCGCATCTCATCTTTGCAGGCGCAAACATGAGCCAGCTAGCATTGATCAATTAAACATGAGAGCCTTAATAATCAGCCAAAGGTTGAAGCGCAGAGGGGCAACCCTCATTAAGGATACACTGGTGCCTTGAGATACGATTGACCCCCACTTCGGAATTTTCCAAAATATGAGCCACCGTTTTGAGCGCCGCAGCGGTGGGAGTGAACTCAACTCACCTCACCTCACAGCGAGCAGCATGTCGTCCATGTTCATTCTTCGTAGACATTTAGCATTCCTTTGGAAAAGCTAACAAATGCTAACAATGCTGTTGACATGCTAACAATGTCAGTCATGGTTTTTTGAACCCCTTTAAATAGTGGATATTTGACCACAAAAAGTGGAGCAACACGTAGAGAGAGATAACACGCATATATATTCTTTAATATCATCATATTCAATCACAGTAGTATCACAGCAGCTCAATACAGACTGATATCTGTATTACAGTATACTCAGGTGGCCATGGTGTACACACACACCATACATTCTATTGAATTATGTCAGTACTGTACTGTGTTTTTAGAAGCTCAGAGTTGTACGTTGAACGACTATTTATTTAAAATAATGATGCTCGCTCAAAGGAACAGACAAACTTCTCCCAGGACGCAACAACATATACTTTAAGAAACCATGCCGTGTCGCGAGTATATAGACACGAGTAAAGCAACATACAAGCATGTGGATAGCCGCTGTGTGTGTAATAAACTGTTAAGCGTGTACTTTTAAGTGTTGGAGCGGGGAAAGGGCCACTGGAAAGGCTTTGCTGGCATCTTGTGGCTACATGTTCTAATACAAGCCTGGATTCACGTGTGTTGCGAGTTATAACAGACATGCGAATATATACGGTATATACACCAAATGTATGCAGTTGGTGTACACACAACTGCATACATATCAAATAAAACTCATACTATTCAAACAGATTAATTCAAGTTTATAGAAGAGGAAAACAAGCATATTTTTAAATACAGTACTGTACGACAAACAGATAACAGATCGTATGCTTCACCAAGACTCACCTGACCTTTACTCCTAAATTGTTTGGGATGGCCCTGTGGAGTTGAAACACAGTTGTTATAACAACAAAAAATAATAAAGACGAGTATTCAAATTAACTGCAAATTCAATCCATCTAGAAAGATAGAAATACATTTTTTGTTTGTTTGTTTTTTTTAAACATTTCCTTGTCTCCTGAAGTCAAGTGAATAACATTCAGTTAAATCACACACACCAAATGGTGGCTGCATTTTAAATGGTGCTTTTATTGCAATGTGTTGCATTCCCACATTCATATTCAGATGTTATAGATTTGTTAGTCCAAAAAAAAAAAAAGGAAATAAAATCATGTCCTCACCTCAGAGTAGGCGCAAAACAAGAGTCACGAATAACGAAAACATTCAAAAGAATTGTCTTTTAAAAATAGCAAGGGATCAAAAACGATGCACGAGGTGTTTCGTGTGTACTCGACAAGTGTGTCTTTCTTTAGTGTGTGTAAACTTGAGCAGCCACAGACAAAAAAAAAAAAAAAGTTCCAGCAGAGTTTTTGTTGTTTTTTTGCACAAATAAGTCCAAGAAAAGGGACAGGGAAAGGGGCACTGAGGCAGCCCACACTGATTGTCTAGAACACCCCAAAAAATAAAAGAAAAGGTCCTTTTTTTGTTGTTTTTCAAATCACACCTGAACAGATTGGTGGTGGTGGACGGGATTATAAAATTTAAAAAAAAAAAAAAAAAAAAAAAAAGAGGAGGTGGGTGAGAAAGACAGAAAAACTCCCAACATGCATACTGTCACTTGTCATATTGTAGCTGCTCCCGTGCCTCTTCTTTACAACCAAACCTTACATGAGGGGCTAATCACAAAAAAAAAGTAAAATGTATCATATATTTATATCTCCAATATATTTATTTATATTAATTTGTACAAGGGGAGAAAGTGGAACCTCTGCGCGTGAAAGCGGAGAAAACACCACCAAAATCCAGACCAGACCTTTATTTTTTTTCCCTAAAATGTATAAAAACTGTACACGAAAAGTGAGTTGACGAAAAAAAAACGGTCGAGAGAAGCTCAACAGTAGATTGGTGCCTGAACACCACTTAGAAAAACGTGTTATCTGGAATGTTCTGAGAGTTTGAGCGGGGAACAAAAAAAAAATGAAGCTGATCGAGGATGAATTCTACCAGATTGTTTCAAATGTAGCTGTCCAATGAGAAGTAACTATTTCCATCACTATGATTTTGAACTTGAAACATCAAGATTTTTTTTTTGGTACAGAAACAAATGTAGGTGAGACATGTGTTTTTTTTTGGATGATTTTTGCATAAAAGTTTGGCAAAGGCAAACTGTCTTTTTTTGCGACAGCTTAACAATAAATTGTTAAATATGTTGCTGTACAATGCTAATCATGTATTGCAATTTTTTTTAACAGTCTCAAATACGAAGAAAAAAGTTTTTTTTCTTTTCTGATAAAAACAAAATGTTCACAAAACCTGGATACATTTTGGGGGGATGATATTTGCATATATGTTTCGCAAAGACGGGGAAATTGTGAATAGCAATGGTAATGGTCTCTTCTTTTTGTAACTACTTTATGGCAAATTATTTTAAATATTTTCCAGTGCTAAACATGTCGATGTGTTTAAAATCTAAAAGGTCAAACAAAAAATTTCAGTTGTTCAGAATAAGAAAAAAAAACAGCTTCAAATGTGGATTTCCATGTTTTTTTGGCCGATATTTGAATTGTATAAGTTCGTGCTAACCAGCATTGTATCAGACAAAACTTTGACAAATGATTTAAAACATTGGTGGTTTTTGAAATCTAAAAAAATCGGGTTTTTTTGCATTGAGGTTGGCAATGATGTAAAAAAGAAAAATTGATCAAGCAATCGTAATCGTCCTTTTTTTTTGCTACCATTTTAAGTTGCTCTCAATTTTGCTACCCACTGCAAGGCATGTACAGGTATCTTTTTTTTAGTGTATTATTTTAGTGACAGTTTTTGGATCCAAATTTGTCATTACTGCAAAAACAAGATTCAGATTTTTGGGAACTGAGGCAAGCAAAATGCTCACGCTTGTGAATTGACGTGAACGGATTGTGGCTCGGGCAACGTGGCGGGTGACTGTTTAGCAAGTCTGCCCCACAGTGCAGCGGTACCGGGTTCGATCCCGCCTCCGGCCTTCCTGTGTGGAGTTTGCATGTTCTCCCCGTGCCTGCGTGGGTTTTCTCCGGGTACTCTGGTTTCCTCCCACATTCCAAAAGCATGCATGGCAGGTTAATGGAACACTCCGAGGTGTGATTGCAAGCGCGAAGGGCTGTTCGTCTCGTGTGCCCTACGATTGGCCGGCGACGAGTTCAGGGTGCCCCCCGCCTACTGCCCGAAGACAGCTGGCATAGGCTCCAGCGCGCCCCATGACACTTAGGATATGCGGATTAGCAAATGGCTGGATGGATGGATTGTGGCTAATTCCAATGATTTATTTTTTTTGAACACCCTTTCTTTCCTATGGCAAAAAGGTGCATAGCTAATGTTGACTTTGGGCCGCTTCTGTTAAAAGACGGGCCACTAACATCGTAATGAGGTTTGCATACAAGATTTTTTGAGGCTTTGGTCATTTAGAAGGGGGGAGGGGGGTTTCTGGTGGTGGTTTCTCAACCCTGCTGAGGCTCCACCATCCCACGTCCGCTATGACAATGAGAGAGAGAAAAAGAGAGAGAGAGAGGGAGAGAGAAATACAATATGGCCTTTTTTTTCTCTTTTAAAAGAACCCGTACGACGACGATGACAAATTAAAAACAAAGCCAGTCCACACTGCTCGTCGCTCAGTAAAAATCACATTCAGCAGTCGCTATAGAAACCATTCTCTGGCATCAGATACGTGGAGCAGGAAAGGAGAAGATCCATCATAATAATAATAATAATATACAGTATTCATCACACGCACTGATAGTCATATACATACGCATCATCATCATCATCACCGAAAGAATCTGAAAAATAAAAAGTAGAAAATCTTTAAAAAAAAAAAAAGGACAGAGGCGAGTAGTTATTTACCACAAACTTGTCTTGATGATGATTCTCCTTACTATTATTATTATTCACATTTGTCTATGTACATCGTGTTAACAAAAAAAAAGCCTGTACCTGCCGTCTAGGAGGAGGAAGAGGAAGAAAAGGGTGGAGGCCTTTCCACTGAGCAGCTGTTGCATAACATCCGGAATTTCAATGTGCATCACTAGTTTTTTTGTCTTTTTTTTTTGTAGTGTGGAGTGAATAGAGGAAAGGATCCATCATCCCTGCAGGAAAATACATCACCCAAAGGACTGGACACAGGACAAATATTTAAAAAAAATATATAGATATATATATATATTAATAAACATTCTCTCACTTTGCATGTGCCGGAAAGAAACAAATTTAACAAAAACAAAATGGTTCTTCCGAGCTGTGTGTCTGCCCAAAATACCAATTTCTTTTTTTAACGACATGGGAACATCGGATACGGGAAGTTTCAACGCCAAACCAAAAGAGAAGATGCAACGAAAGATGCAAACGCTATCAAAAGGGGTGGGCACACTTTTGGACTCATTTCAAACAAAAAAAAGACAAAAAAAGATCTAATTTGCATGCATGATTAAATATTTCATTCTCATTGTTTAAAAAAAAAGTCCAAATTTCAAAATCATTAGAATTAACCAATCATTTAAGAACGATACGTAAATGAATGAAAGCATTCACATCTTCACTTTTTCACATTTTAGTAAATGCAAAAAAAATTTCATTTTGCCCCCCAAATTTGATACACAACATCCCGCGACATAAAATTTGCAAAAGTTTTTTTTTTTTTAAATGGGGCACAGCTCTTTTAATTTAAATACTTTTTTTTGGTTAAAGCATAACACATTATAGCCTAAGACCAAAATAATCATCCATGAAAAGAAAGTCAGAACAAAAATTTGGCCGATTTTTTACCTCTTAAAAAAAAGTTAAAATATTGTAAAAATATAGAATATAGTGTTTATATAGGGTACATTTTTTAAAATTCATTACAGTATTTTAAATGAATCTGATTAATCAGCAATTGAAATTTGATTCGACAAATCCATATTGATCAGGTGCTTTAAAAAAACAAAAAAAGTTGTTTCACGTTGTCATTTTGGGATGTTGTGATTTTTTTGGGATTGATTTCAGAATACTGAATACTTTCTGAATGGACTCTATATAAAATTGTTTTGACTAATATTTACTTTTTTTGAATGACAATGATTAAGAAAAATAACAGCATTTTAAAGAACCAATTTTAGGACCCTTATCCCACCCCTGCGCTATTTGGACAAAGGTATTGGGACACAGCTTTTCCGGCCTGGCCCAATACTTTTGTCCACATAGTGGTTCAAATAGAAAAATTCGGCAAAGTGGAGAAATGGTCGTCAAAAGGAAAAAAAAAAGTCGTCTCTAAAGTTGTGCGAAAAGAGCATGTTGCGGTTTTGCTAGCTCGAGACTGCGTTACCAGAATACAAAAAATAAAAACTGTAAAAAAAAAAAAAACATTCAAAATAAAAACAAAATAACCGAAGAAGAAACTGTTGAGTTCACAGTGTGAAACGAGGTCCGAAAACCAGGCACCATGCGCGTCTGGTAAAGAGGAGGATGAGGTACTCGTAAGAAAATCCAAGTAACATAAAAGTGCTCTGAGGTAGGGCGCGGAATGACATCTCATGATGGTGGCGTTCAATTTTGAGGGAGTCTGAAGTGCAGGATGCGAATACCCAGGGCGTGAAAAAATCATGAACAAACCGGTTTGGCCGGCGCGTGAGAGAATGTTTGCCGCCGATTACGACCTAAAAAATACGCACCTGATTCGGCGCGGTGCCTGAAGTGCTTCCTTGAAGGCTTTAAAACTACAAAAACAGCCACGTAGGGTTGGGGTATATTTGAACATTTGCATGAAGTTCTTCACATTTTTTTGAGGGGCAGGGAACTACTTCCTCCTCCGATGCAATTTTTTTTTTTTTTTTTAAATATCAGTACGGTATGACTCTGATAACTGTTGCATTTATAGCCCCGTTTCACACGGAGCCGGTGGCCATCTTGGGTAGGTAAAATAGGGCTCGAGTGCTTGTGCCGGATTCAGGGGCAAAAAAAAACAAAAAAACAAATAAAAGAGAAGAACCGGTGTTAAAACACCAGTGAGACGTGAATAGCCGTTTTGTTTATTACCCCCTTTACACTAAAGAGGGACCAAAGCTGCTTTGGTCAATACCAAAAAGGAAGTCTGAAATCCATTACTGGTGCCGTATTTAGTCAAATGTCATAGCACCGGTGCTTATTTTGCCTTGTCAGCACCGCATGAAAGGGAAGGTGCCAGGATAGCTTGTTGAGTTTATAAAACGGTGGTTGAATGTTCGTGCCGTATTCAGGGAAATATGAATGAATTTGTGAGAATTTTTGCATCGAGAGCTGATGTTTGTCGCCATCTTGATTAATCCCTGTGTTACATCGAGAGTCCTTAAGAGGGCAGTCGAATCAGGCAAACATAAAAAGAAACTTGTTTCCTTGCTTCGACTTGCCGGCACTGCGTGAAAGGGGCATTTTCCACTTTTTTTTTTGTCATGAGTCACCCTTTAATGTCCTTCCTTCTGTACTGTACAACGCCACACACACACACCAGCGTGGCAAACAACACTGATAGGCCGAGTTAGCGCGGGATAGAAAATGAGAGAATCAAAAGAGAGAGGGGAGGCCGGGACGGCCTCATATTCACAGCTGCTGAGGTGAGGGCTAATAAACACGCGACTGATAAATGATCCCAACAGTCTCTCACGGGTTTTGTCTTTTATACTCAATACAAAAAAAAAATAAAAATAAGAGAGTAAAGAGTTTCAAAATAAAAAGTGAGCAGCATCCCGTCTGTCTCCCATCCTTAAAATCGTCACCGTGCCCTTTGCGGGCTGTTGTCAGATCGAGATGACGATGATGAAGAGAGCAGAGCGACAACGAGGAAAAACATTAAAAAATTAAAAATCTAATCGGATAATCGTGTGTGTGGAAGAAGAAAAACAAAGGAGAAGAAGCTCAAACTTCCACCAGGCACTGTGTAGCTGACAAAGAGAGAGCGTCGCAGAACCAGCTGATACCGAGCTTCCGTCGTCACATTCACAAAGCCAACGGAAAAGCCCAGACGATGGGGGCACCGCCCCTCCGAGGTACTCCCGTGTCCTGATTGGACAGAAACCAGGAAGCAGGTGGTGGGTGATCGCTGGGGTGGGGGGTTGATGAGCAGCAAAGACAACACTGCCTATTCAATAGGCTGAGGCAGACAGACAGGTTGTCAGACAGGCAGCTCGCCGGCGCCCTCCCACGCCAGTCCGTCCTCGTGGGCGTCGGCGGGCGCGGGAAGTGGTTACACGCCACCCGCGGCCAGACGCCGTCCATCCATCCTGAAGTTAGGTGAGGCTGTCACGAGTCCAGAGGAGGCTTACGAGTGAAGTGGGAGTGGTGGTCTGTCTGCTGACGGTTTGAGGTGGCTACGGGGGTCACTCGGTGAGCAGCTGCTGGAGAAGGCTCTTCTGCTGGGCCTGGCTGGTCTGGGGGCCCTGCGGAGGACCGGAACCCTTCTGGGCGGCGGCTGCTATGGAGCCCTGACTCAGATAGGAGTCGCCCCCCACCAGGTTGACGGTGCATTGGACGTCGGCAAACACTTGCACTTGCTGCAACTGCTGAACCTGCTGCACCTGCACACGGGGAAAACATGCTTACATAGATATGGACATAACACACAAGTGATTTTTTCAGGCTGAGGAACGCAGGCTCCCCCTAGTGGTACGCAGAAGAATCACTGCCCAAGCAGAGCTCAATTGTATTTAGGTTTTAAGTTCAAGACAAATGAAATATATCTAAAAAAAAAATCCCTGGAAGTCGTATTTTGTTCACGAAGACGAAATTATTTCATAATAGTAGAAAATCATTCCCGTTCTTTGTTTCCGACCTGCTGGTCGCCACACAGCGGGCCTACGCCGCCGCCGCTGTTGTTCAGGCCGCCGACAGGCTGCCCCAAGGAAGGTAAGGAGCCCACGCCGGCCGAGCCCCCCGCCATGGACACTGTGATGCTCATGTTGTTGTACACCCCCTGCTGGCCAAACGTGCCTCCCCCGCCGTGCTGCGATGACGGACTGAACAGGCTGTGACACACACACAGGACACAGCAACGGGCAAAAATAAACGCATTGCAGTTTCTGCAGGTGGTAAAATATGAGGAGGGCGTAATAATCACAACATGGGCAGTATTTCTGCAACGCTCACCTGTTGCTGGCCTGCTGCCAGTTCTTCATATCTGGAGACTGGTAGCCAGGGGGTGGAGATTGTTGGAGCAGAGGACTCTGGGAAGTGGAGTTCTGAGGCGACAACAGTGGACTGGTGGGTCTGATCTCAGGAGGAAAAGGCGGGTCCAGCTGGGCCATGGCTGCAGGGAAGTCAAAGTGTTCATATTTTATCTTTATGTGGGCTGGGACATTTTTTCAGTCATTAGAATTTAGTTGTCAGGACAGCATTTTTTTGGGGGGGAATAGAATTTTTTTGTGGCTCCCATAGTTTTGTGTCTTCTTGTTTGGATTTGGAAGAAATGAAGCAAAAACCAGAAAAGAATTGCTGAAATACACTTTTTTTCAATATTGTCATTACCATTTTTTTTTTAAATGGGGGGGAGAATAATAGTAAATTGGATTTTTGTGAATTTTGTATTTTAGTTAGTTAAATTGCCCCCCCCAAAAAATACAGAATGTGGCCATGCTATGACTACGCTGTATGGCATATCTTAAAATGCCTTTCTCGAAAATGTTCAGTTTCCAAAGCTTTTTTTTGGGTATCAGGAGAAAAAAAAAAATCAGAGATGGGGGTACGTTTTTTGGAAAATCTTCCAGCCCGGATCTTAAATCTAACCGTAAGTATGAGGATGATCATTTTGAATGTAGGCGGTGGTGTTTGTTCTCACCTGCGCCCGCAAACTGCTGCATCGGGGAGCCGCCACCGAAGGGAGGAGCCTGCACGCCGCCTCGCAACGTTGTCTGGCTATTCAGTTTGCCGTCCAGGGGGCCCCCGGGGATGGGCGCCCCTCCCGGCATGGGGCCACTGAATTGACCGGGTGAGGTAGGAGGGTTCCCCGAAACCGGGATGTAGCCGGCACTGAAGTTGAACTGCGCTTGCTGCTGAGGCGCTGACGCGTTGTTGTTGTTGTTATTGTTGGCCCCTTTCGGGATCCTGGCGACGACTGCGGCCGGGGCGGCGAAGCCGGTGCCCCCCATGGGGGCGGCGGAGGCCATGTTCTGTCTCATCAGCATGACCTTCTGCTGGAAAAGCTGACGCTGGCGGTGCTGGATGCTGTACAGCTCCCTCTGACGCTGAGCCAGCATCTGAGCGTTTAATGGAGGCTGGGGACCGAAGACAAAGGCAAATTTAAGACATCTCCTTCGCTAAACATGAACACAAAAGCAGGTCATACGTTTTTTAAGTTCCAATAAAAAGGTATGAAACAGTCATTCACGAATCAATTTAGTCATACAAACTAACTTCACTTGCCAAATCTACACTTCAACATTGAGTGCCGCTGCTTGTATTGAACTACAGAGAAAGATGTTGATGCTGAAATTAAAATATGGTCAAAGTCAGATTCATTGAAAATTATTTTCACAAAGCCAATTCTTCCTAATTGAAAAAAAAAACACTCAAGAGTTTTTGTTATGTAATACAGGACTCCAGTTTTTTGTGTAATTGTTTAACAAATACCAAAAAAAAAAAAAAAAATAAATATTCTACACTGTGTGTAATGTATGTTGGTCCCGATCAATATGGATTTTTTTAGGTCAAAATGAGATTCTAATATTTGGCAGAATGAAATTCCAGCCACAGATTTAAAAAAAATAAAATAAATAAAAAATACAACTGAGAGGAAAATCAGAGAAAATGTCAGAAAGCCCTTATCTTTTGTTGTAATCTGCTAATGAGTTAAATAAAAATTAAAAAACAAAAACAAAAAAAAGTTGGTACACTCTTATACTTCCAGGAGCTGCACCTTCATACAGTGCAACAACTTGCAGTATTGAGAAGTGCAGAAGTCACATTTCAAATCATCTCTGAAGGCAAACGGCTGCACAGGTGGCTCACCTGTGAAGGAATTTGAGGTTGCGGCGCCCCCAGACGAACGGCCATGTTCATGTGCTGGCCTCCTCCTCCTCCAGGGAACGTATTCAGTGCCAGACGGTTCTGGAGCTAAGGATGGAAGGGAACGGTGAGATATCAGACATGGACAGGATAATTAAAGGACCTTAGGAGGGACAGAAAAGAGGAGGTCGAATAAGGCCTGCATACACTCTGTAAGTACCCATCAAAGTCCCAAAATGTGAACTGCGTCTTTGCTCTCACCTGCTGAGGACCCTGCAGTCTTTGCTGGAGTTGCAGGCGGAGCTGGTTGGGTGGCAGCCTCGGCTGGGGGACCATCCCTTGCGGAGGACGGCTCACGCCCGGCCGGAGACCCGGCACGGCCGCGGGCGCCCCGCCGAGGAACGTCCCCCGGGCGGCCCCGTAGCCCAGCGCCTGCTGCTGCCCCACGCTGGCCAGCTCGGCCGGAAACTGAGCGGGCGGCGTGAACTGGGAGGTGTAGGAGGGCAGCTTGGGGTCCAGAGAAAGTCCGGTGGCAGTAACTTGCTGAGTTGGGAAGCTTTGGGGCATGAGGTCATAACAGCCACCCTGTGGGGAGGGAAATGTCATGCCCAGATGTCAGGAACCAAAAGACCACTTGAGAACGGTGCAATTTGTGTGCAACCAGAAAGTATTCACAGTGCTTCATTTCATCCGGATTTTTGGAGGTGACGGCCTCATGCAAAAAAAAGAATAAATTACATTATTTTTAATTTCTCAAATGTGTGCACCAAATACAGAATCCCACTTGCTCTTCACTGGGGTTTTTTTTGGGGGGGGGGGATATCAAGATGTACTTTCCTTAAATGTGCATAAACATGCAGATGATGCAATCACTCTCTGGAGCAACCCAGGCTCCTTCCTGACATACACAACTGCTTCATACTTCCTTGGACCTTTTACTGTACATTATTAGATTCCCATTTACACAAGGCTTTGGCGCCATCTTGTGGCACATTAGTGTGTTTCAGAAATATGAGCTTCCATCCATCCGGAGTTGTGTGTAAAATTTTGAGGAACAGACTAGTTTTAATCCATTTTGAAATAGGGCTGGAGCATAAAACAAAATGTGTGTGGTCGAGTGAAACGCTGTGAATAACATTCCGAGGCATACAGTCAAGACACTCCGCACCTGCACCAGCTTATCAATGCCCAGGGCTTTGTCTAACTCGGCCAGTTCACTTTCATCAGTGCCGCTGAGGAAGGAGACCAGCTGCTCGAGCAGAGCCTTCTCGTCATTCCGGGCCTCGGGCGCGGGCGGCGGACCTAGGACTTCATCCAGCGTACAGGGTACGCGCTGCCTGCTCAAGAACAACAATGCACTTAGATGTTTTCATAATTGTTGTCAACAACGGGGCGTCACCGTACTTGCGGGTGGCAGAACGGACTGAAAACAATGTCCATGCATTGCCACTGCTTTATTGTGTGCGCGTGTGTGATGCTCACTCTTGGGGCGAGGTGAGGGGCGTTTGCAACGGCGTTCCCAGGGCATCGAAGGACAACGAGTCCGACAGAGAGAGAGGCTGGAACTGCGAGTCAGCCAAGTCCAACTTGGTCGGGCCTGAGTAGGTGAAGCAACAAAGTTGGAAAGGACAACCATAAACAGGGGCAGTCCACAGGCAAATTAAGACTGAGAATGTGATTGGTGGGATGTGCACACTTTTGCAAACACATTTTCTGAGTGTAATTGTACTTTTCCTCTTAAATTCTTTTTTTTTGTTTTTTTGTTGTCCAGTAAAGGCCACATTAACGTCGGGAAAAGTTGCTCTTCTTTTTTTTTTTTTTAAATACATCACAAAAACATTGCATTTGATGTTTTGCATGCGCCGTAATCGTCTGTTTGGTTTTAGGCAACGTAAACCTCATTTATCATTAGCGAGGCTGCCACTGTCAACACCGAGGTGCAAATGAGCGCCAGGTTATTGTTGTTGTCCCACATGGATGTGACAGAATGCACATCTGCCTCACAGTGATCCCGTCCGTGCATGCAACTTGAGATCCACTTCATTGTTTTTTTTCCATTCCCCCCAGTGAGACGACTACGTGTGTCAAATTACATACCAGTGCTTGAATTGAATGGGTTGACAATTTCTGCCTCGGGGAATGGGCTGCCGCTGTCTTTGGGGGCCTGGAAGAGGTCTCCCTGCCCATTTCCTTGGACCTGGCTCGGAGTCAGGGGACTGCAGAAATCGAAGGCCGACTGATTCTGGAGATTGGAGGCTGAAGCGGGGCCGCCATCATTACTGGCTGGGGAAACACACGCAGGGTGCCATTTGGAAGCATTCACTCATTTCCTACTCATGAAATGGGTATTTTTATCGAGTGGACTACATCATTCACAATAAGGTTCACCCACAAAAAATAAAAATTGTCTACTGAAGTGATTTGGGAGGAGTGAATGAGTGAATGTCCTTATTTTGTTTTCAAATGAGAGTGCTTCACAAGATGAATACAAACAAAGGACTGTTGATTTGAAGCAATTGCGGGAGGGTTCACCGTCATGACACTACTCTGGTTCTTGTCATATTTGACAGCTAGAATATCCCCCCCGCCCCTCCCGCCTCCCATTACCCACACCGGAATTAAGGCCTACCTCTGTTCGGAGTGCCAGGTGGTTCCCTCTTCATGCCGCCGCCGGGCTGCAGTTGGGTGGGCGACTGCAGCTTGAGCTTGGGCGACGGCGAGTGGAGCTGTGGCGACGGCGACTGCAAGCGGGGCTGTGACAGCGGAGACTGCAGCGGGGTGTGGGGGGCCGGAGAGTGGAGCTGGGGGCTCGCGGCGGGAGCGGCGGCGTTGTCGGCACCTTGCTTGGCCACACTCTGGCCTCGAGGGGCAGGGGGCAGCTGGACCAGGGCCTCTGTGTCGGAGGCGCCGCTGGACATCTGAGGGGCAGAGGGTGAAAGAGCAATGATGCGGCGGATGAAAAACGGCAGGAGTGTGAACAAGGGAATTGTTTGAAAAATGAATTTAAGGAGATAGAATCGAACTGCAACTAATCCATTTCAGCCCCCCAAACCACCTTTTTTTTTTCTTAGCGCTGCGCCGCTACTGCTAATTCCAAACATCGTAGCCATAGTCAGTTGACAAAAAAAAATTTACCGTCGAGTCTCGGCTATCTCGCCGGCTGTCTCGCCGGCTGTCCCGCCGTCTCTCCCCAATGGGACTCGATTTGGGGCTGACGCAACCCGGGCCGGCCGTCTTAGAGGCGAGGCCCCCACCCACGGCCGCCGCGCATGCCTCCCCGGCGCCTCGCTTCTCCACCTTCACTCGTACCGTCTGCAGGCTTAGAGCCGAGGGGGGAGGGAGGTCTCCCAAATCCTGCAAAGACAAATTAGCTTGCAGTCAACATAGTCAGTGGTCGCTGTCAGATTAGAGCAAATAGTTTTCAAAGATTGGACATCTTTCATTCAGAATTGCTTACGAAAATACCTTGCTGTGAATTTTGTTCTATGCTCTGTTTGTGAACAACGATAACATTGTGAATAACGATTTGTATGCTAATTTGTGTTTGCATGTCTATGGTGTTTCCTGTGACATGTTAGCATCAAGCTAACTGCATCTCATTTCATGTGTGGGAGGGGTAAAAGTCTCCAAAAATATTTTGCCAGACGATCTCAATATCACTCTACTAACAATTGAGATAAACAAAAACAAAAAAAAAACACTTGAGAGAAGCTGGAATTGTTACTCTCACCTTCTCGTCCGTGTCGAGCAGAAAGCGCAGCAGCTGATGGTCCTGCGGCTCTCTGGAAGTCGAGCGCTGAAGCGCCGCGCTCACCAGGGGACTGGATGGCGGCTCTTTTTTGATCTCCACCTCGCTTCTGTTGACGATGTCCTCGCACGTGGCGGCAGTGGCGGAGGAGGATGAGGAGGAGGTGGTGGCAGTGGTGGCGGTGGTGGCGGTGGCGGCGGAGGTGGTGGCGGCAGGGGTGGGTGAGTCGTTGCAATCCTGGAGCAGTCGATGTAAGATCTTGTGCCGTTCTGTCAGTGTGCTGTGGGAGGCGGGACACTGCGGACCGGGAGAGGGTTTGGGATGAGGCGACGAGGTGCAGTGGACATCACTCGTGTCACTTCCTGTCCCATTGCTGTCCAGCGAGTGATGAAGTCTGAGATGAGCCAATGGCGTGCTAGAGGGCAGGGGGGCTTTGACAGAGTCCTGTACCCCTCCCTCCGCTCCAGGCCGGGAAGAGGAGAAACCGGTGGGGGTCCCGGCTTGTCTGGACAAGCATACTTTTGACCCGACCTGGGTGGCGTTGCTAGCGTCGCCGCCAGAGTGTTGTCTGTTCAGTGCACCCGCTGGCGAGTGGAGGCCTGGCACCCTCGGGCTCCCGGCCGGTCCGGGACTGGCCCGCGACACGGCAGCTGACATGAACGAGGTAGGGGCTGCTGTGGCGGGGCTGCCGAGAGGCGACGGGCAGTTGCCCTGCTGGGGACGCGTCCGGCTGGGCGGCAAGTAGCCGGCGGCCGGGTTCAGTCGTTGCGAGGAGACGCTGCTGTTGCCCGGGTGAAGCCCCGTTGAGGCGGAGGGGGCGGAGGAGGCGGCGGCGGGGCCTGAGGTTTGTTTTGAGTTGCTGCCGGCGGCGAGGACCGGCGAGGGCGTCTGGGCGAGGTTGCCCAGAGTTGGCTGAAGGCTGGGGTTCGAGTTTTCCTGAGAGCTACCAGTGTTGTGTTCCCTGGGGACGGCGCACTAGTCAGTAAAGTTCATTCGGCAGATAAACACAAACGTGAGCGCCGGTACCTGTCAATAGTGTGAATGCCCATGATGAAGGGCTGAACGTCCGGGTTTGGGGGGCAGCAGAACTTGCAGCGGGTCTGAGCGCTGAGCAGCGTTCCGTCGCTCAAGGCGAAGCGGTACAGCGGGCTGATGGCGGTGCCGTGGCTCATCACTGGGCGCCAACAGACAAAAAAAGTTGACTCAGCATTGGGATTGCAAAGTTTTGTGAATTCTGGGAACCCGGAAATGTTCCTTTGAAATGAAGGGCACTAAAACAAGAATATACAAACTTGAAACTTGCTCTTGTTCGATAACTTAAAAACAGTTGAGGGGAAATACATTTTGCAGCATCCTGACTTTCATACAAATACCAGAAAAAAAATGTCTAAAAAGTCGACACCCCTGTTCACATTTTTGAGACCGAGATTTACTGGTCATTTTCCGACCCTTTGCAACTCCAGCCTGCAACGACGTAAAAGACGAAAGACTGGCTCAAGTGGATGGACTCTCACCCTCATGTAGCAGCTTTTTGGCATGGGAGGGCTCTTTGCCCTGCGACTGGAAGAAGGCGTAGATGCACTTCCGGACCAGGTCCTCCCAGCCGGGCCGGCCAGTCGCCCGCAGAGCACTGGTCTCGATGGAGATGATCTTCCCTGAGAGGAACCAACGACAAAACACACGTCGGTTTAATTTACCAAAAATAGTTAATTAACTAATTAATGAATCCTTTAACCCTATTTTCAGTTTTTCAGACAAGGGCCGAGATGAAGATCATACCTGTCGGGTCCTGCTTGGTGATAAAAGACTCCGTGCTGACAGGCTGGGCACGAGGCATCCGGCATGCGATGCAGATCAGGCAGCTTTGCACGTCTGAATCAACAGAGTGGGTGATTTGATTGATAGAAGAGAGAAATCCATTCCCAAAAATAAATAACATTGGGCCGTTTCCGCACCATCGCCCTCCTCCTGCATGGCGGTGCGGGGCTGCGACACGGTGAAGCACTGCATGATCTCGTACTGCTGGCGGGCCTCCTGGTTCTCCGAGTCCATCTCGTCGGGCGGCCTCTTCAGCATGCGGCAGTTGAAGGTATGGCTGCTCCTGTGGGCGGACTCCTGAGGCCATGGCGAGCCGTTCACTATACACACGCGCGCACACAAACGATAAGTTCATGATGCAGGGGCAAAAAAACATTTTTTTTTTAAATTGTAATAATAAAGACATGAAGAAATGAACATTTCACTCCTGGATAGTGATGACACCCTCTTTACCTAAACAAAATATGATACAGGTTTATCCACCCATCCATCCACTTTTTAAGGGTCTTCGGGCAGTAGGCGGGGACACCCTGAACCGGTTGCCAGCCAATCGCAGGGCACACAGAGACAAACGACCATCCGCGCTCACACTCACACCGCGGGACAATTTGGAGTGTTCAATCAGCCTGCCATGCATGTTTTTAGAATGTGGGAGGAAACCGGAGTACCCGGAGAAAACCCACGCAGACACGGGGAGAACATGCAAACTCCACACAGGAAGCCGGGATCATACCCACGACCTCTGCACTGTGAGGTCGAGCACCGGGCCGCCCGATCCAGGTATAGAAGACATTAAATATGAAGTACATGACACATTCGAGGTGGAACGTTCAAAATCACATCAATTCATGAACGCTCACCCAGACTTTTGGGCAGCAGATTGCGGACAAACTCGTTGTGGTCTCCCACGTGGAGGATGCTGTAGACGCTGGACATCATCAGCTCCTCTTGAGGGTAGCCCAGGTAGCTTATCACATTCTCGGAGACAAAGACGATACGTCCCTCGCGATTCACCACGAAGAAGAAGCCATCCAGAGCCTGGATGCGAGCAAGACGTCGTTTTACTTGGTAGTGTCCCCCTGAACTAAACAGGGATTCGGTTGACTGGACACGCTCACCTCGAGCAGCATGGGTCCCAGGGCTTCTTTCTCCAGCAGGCCCTGGCTACTGGAGGAGATGTCGCTCTTCTGCACCGCGTCATCCGGAGAGCGAAGAGCTGCTTTCTCTGTGGAGGCAGGACAAGCACTGAGCGTCGGCAGCCGGTGGTGAAAAAGTGGAGCAAAACAGGACGTGGCCCCCGCCGTCCTTTACCCAGCTCGCGTCGCTTCATCTGTTGGATTTGGTCCACGGTGCTCTTGAGGATGTGGCACTTGTCGGGCTTGGCGCTGAGACTGGCGATGTCGCCCATGTTGGAGGAGAGCAGCTCCGCCAGCTCGCCGATGTAGCGACTCTCCAGCTCGCGCCGCCGCTTCTCCAGGCTGCCGGGGGGGGAAAAAACAAAAAAACAGCCGACCGCGGATTGACTTTTTCAGACTCCCCGATGGACCCTGAGAACGGCCGCTTTAACAACCCATGTAACAGTCACCATTTTATTGCGTTTGAAAGGGACACATTGCCCGCGCCGGCCGACCGCATGAAAGCCTGCGCTCAAACCGACTCCCTCACCAGACCAAAAAGACTCACACTTCACAAAGAAGCGAGCCTGTATTTAACATGCGGCTTTCAAACGCGGCGAGAGAAGTGCACTTTTTTTTTTTTTTGCAGCGCATAGAGCCACTTTTGGCAGGGAACATACATTCTTACATATTGACATCCCTTTCATAGCTCACATGGACAGTTCTGAAATGCCCCTCCAGATTTACTTTTTTTTTTGCCAAAATCACTACTGACCAAACAAGCTTTGACAGACAATAAATAAACAAATATCCGTCGACAGAAAGAGATAAATAGAGATTGAGAGAGAGAGATCGAGATAGAGACAAAGAGAATGAACAGCTCTGACCGCTGTCAACTTCCTGCCATGCGCCACCGGAAGTTAAGGTGACCTCCTTTTAAACTTTTTTTTAATACTTTATTTTGTGAAAATGAGCGTGTTGGACATCGATGCGACTGCACATGGTTAAAGCACGTACGTCCTTTAACGCTCGTCGCCGTCTGCTACACTAACAATGAGTGACTACAATATGTGGTAAACGTGAAAAACAAAACGTGTGAGTGCGCGCGCGTGCGTGTGTGTGTGTGTGTGTAAGCGAACGAGGACAAGAGCAGCAAAAAGTAGGTCAGTGCATTGGACGGCCAAAACATACAAGCATGGTGGCCCAGAGAGGGAGGGAGGGAGGGAGGGAGAAGGGGTGAGGAGGAGGGCGCAGTTTGAACGCGCAGGTCACTGGTTGCTTTTGGAAATGCGAGCTGGGATGTTACATCAGCTTACATCAGCTATTGGGCCTTAAAAGGCTCACAAGAGCTGGCGCGCTGATTCTGGGAGCTGCGAGTGCGTTAGTATGCGTGTGTGTGTGTGTGTGTGCGTGTGTGAGAGCGTCCTCGCTTCCACCTCGACCCTTCGGCTAAACTTTGGCTAACCCGTGATCTGATGAGCCGTCTGCACACACCTTCCCCGGGCCAACATAATCCACTCATGTTGTTAAACACGGGCAGAAGGCTCGGGAAGCAATGAGATGTAAACGCGGGAACAACGGAGACCACCGAATTGGATGTCAACTTGGCACTACAGAGGCACATATGCGTCAAAATGAGGACGATACGCTACATGTTGGGCGCAGACATGAAATGCAATGTAAATATGCGATAGGAGAAATGCGCACATATTTGTCAACATCCCATCACGGTCAGGTTTTTTGTAAAGAGGAGTAAACGGGATGTATGGTACACCCAAGGTCGATATATTTTTTAAAATGTAAACTTGGTACTAGCGCTGCAGTTACCAAAGTAAGGAAGTAATCGGATACAAATGCATTTTGGTGTATTAAACAACAATCTCGGTATGAATTTGTGTTTTTTTAAACCGCATATATGGTGTTGGTATTATTTTTGTCCATTTGAGGCTGCCATCCTCACATTTTTTCACTGTCGTATCTGTAACTGTGAATGTGCGTGGCTTTAAAATGTGGGATCAGGCCGGGTGAGTGCCGTGGGTGTCAGCTCACGAGAGCGGACGGCGCAAGGAATAACATAAATGCGGTACAGTAAACATGCGTTGACGTTAAATATCTTTAAAAATGTAGTCAAGATCGACGATGTAAAGATCAAAAAAATGAGATGACTCCTCCGCCGAGGTTTATGAACATGAAATATGGCCAATTAGAGGCGTGTAGACAAATATTAAGTGCATGCTAAATTACAGGTGTACAGACACTAAATATGTAAACAGAAGAGTAAACAAATGTCAACATTAAAACATTTTTACTTAACGCTACACCGGAGGGGTCGCCGTGAAATATGATCTCTTCGACATTACCTTTGCGCTGACGTGTCGCATGGTGAGCCTTTCCTCTTGCGTGACTCGGCCGTGTCAGGGTCCAGGGAATTTCCCGACGGCGCTCATTTTCAGTTTTGAATGACCTGCGAAGCGGAGGGGGGGGGCAACAAAGACCGATGCTCAGCAACAACAATTGCACATTTAAAAAAATCAATAAATAAAAAATGCTAAAACGTTAGCTTGGAGAAAGGCTCAATGTCGACTCCTGGTTCGCCCCACGGCACTGTAGAATAAACGCGGTGAGCGACTTCCATAAGGACAAAAGGAAAGCGATTAAATGTGAAATTCAGACTTGCCTGGACAGACTTAAATAATAATAATAATCATCATAATAATAATCCATATTATGACAAGGTGTGTGCATAATGAACCGTGACATGCAGTGTGGTCGGCTGCATTTGTCCGACGACGCGGTGGAAATTCCTCCTTTAATTTATGAAAGGGGCAAACAGCCTCGGCGACGCATATTTCAAAAACCACAGCGTGACGAATGAAAACAGTCTACGGAGAGAACGCACGAAAGAGAAGCATATACATGGAAATGTGCTTGAGCTCAATTGTGGCTCAAGGGGGTGGTCGGCGTGGGGGTCTTTACAGAACGCGGGCACGGTGTTAATGCACAGCGGGTACCTTTCTTTTTTCTTTTTTTCCCCCGCCGCTGCGTGTTAGTAGCGTGTCAGAGGGGTGATCTGAGGTCGGATGCAAACAAGGCTAGTCAGGAGGGATTAGCGTCGTGCGACAATAGCTGCTTAGCCCCCCCACTCCAAACCCCACCGCCCCTTCGTTCTGCGCCCTCGCCACTGGTGGATTTCAGGGCTTTGTCGTGCGAGTGTGTATAAACGTTGGCTTTCTTAAGACATTTCCAAAAGGGTCAAAGCTCAATTTTTTTTTTTTTTTAAACGACGACTGTATGAGAAGTGGTATCGTTGTTCACACAGAGCAGAGATTACATGCTCGCGGGTTATTAGCATGTTTGTATGCATTGCTACTCCGATGAGTGTTAAAAGGAGCACTTGTCTGAAGGTTTATAGCGCAGTTAAATTCTGCTAGCCCGTTCGCGGCGTTTCGCGTGGTATGTTAGCGTTTATGTTTTGTTTGTGTGCGTGACTGATCCATGCATGTGAAGGTAGCAATTGTTGCAACGTGCATTTATTATTGCAATAATGATGCTAACTTCCGTTTCTTGTTATATGTTAGCATCACGCTAGCACACCTTTGGACAAAATGATGCGAATTGGTGAATATTCGGTGTTGAAATATACAATGATTATTTGCCTCCGGTGTCAGTTCAACAGTAAAAAGGCTCTGGGAGGGATAGACAGCTTAAAGCAAGCACACTTGACCTCTAAGTTGCAAAACTGCCAACGAGGGGGAATAGGTGCAGAAGAATCCAGTGTTTATCAATTTAAGTCTGGTTCAAGCACGTGGGAAAGGCACAATAATTTCACAAGTCACTCTGTGAATTCAAACCCGTCTTCTGGTTTTAAACAAGGACATAAAGCAGGCCCTCCGGCTTGTTCGGGCCGTTGCCGTGTTGAGTTGACAGGTTACACTTAACTCGTCAGGTCCATGTGACCAGAAACCAGCAGGACGATAAAAAACACCACACACACACACACACACAAACAACAGCCGGGCGAGCAGGTAAACACGCCTGACTCCCCCCTCCCCCCAACACAAAGAAATGTATGGTCAACGAGGGGCGAGCGGGGAAAAGACCACCTGGTAACCGCAGCGCTGAATCGACATCGGCGGGAGGTAGGGGAGGGGAGGAAGAAACCTGCACACACACGCTGCCACACGTTGTCCTTATTAATCTTCTCACTGTACGCTGAAAACTTTCAATCGTTCCCAGTTGATGATTTAAGCTCCTTTGGGGCCCAGCGTGACGTTGGGAGCCTGCTTGGGGGGAATGTGAGGCAGAGGGCGGGATGCCTGCCTGGTTTCTATAGAGCCCACTGACGCGCTTATTTACGAACCCGATGGTCAACACACACACACCACACGTACCCGGGCCGTATTAACTTGAAGTACAATGTCTGGGGAAAAAGAGAAAAAAAGGAAATACATTTTAAAGCACTATCCAAAATACTTTTATTCATATCAATTTCGTTCTTGTCTTTGAGGGAGAACCGGCCAATTCCGCGCGAGTCCCGGCCGGCACTTGAAACCAGATAGTATCGTTCCTTTTTCGCAGTGGGGTATCGCGCTACTTTTCGAGTACTTGCTTACCGTGCAAGCCTAGCTCGGATGAGCGTTCCAAGTAGGCGTTGCGAGCCAGAGAGTAACGGCGGGAGCTGCGGCGCCGCCCGTGAGAAGCTGCTCAGTCAGTGTTGCTGAGGACCGCCCTCTTAGATGGAGGCCATATGGAATGTATACACGGCCCCAAAGCTACGCTGCACCCGTTGACTCCCCCTGCTAGCAGCTCGCGCGATCAGTCGACGGACATGAAGACTTCCCATTGGCGAGCGTATCACGTGCTAGGCGGTGGGTCGAGTCAGCGCGCTCATGGTTTCATCAATGAGGGGAAACTTATCCTGCCGTTAGCCCGCGATTGATAAGCGACAACCGACTCGAATGTTTTCTGCACGGCAGTTCTTGGAGGGAGACAACAAAGATGGAGGCGAGGCCCGAAAATCTCGACCGCGACTTTTCCGCCATTTTGGGCGCCTTCGTTGGAAGAGCGAGATACCTACGGTGGTCTAGGTCACCAGGGGCTTAGTCATGTGGCGGCCGGCTTGTGTCCAGCGCAAAAATGGCGAGCGGTCAGTGGAGCAAGGAGGTGGGCTTCGAAGTCGATGGGAGTCCAGGTGGCTTACGGTCGCTTCGCGGTCCCTCCGTCACATGGCAACATGGCGGGCGCAGCTGTGAACACTGCACCTGAGGCAGAGGCGGAAAAGACAACGGCGTCAAGATGCTGCGTCGTTGTTTAAGTCGCACACAAACGTGGCAATGTCAATTTTAACTCTTACATAACGGATTTTCCGGAAAATAAATCGCAGGGGTTTTTCCCCCCCATAGTTTAGCCAAGGGTGCGATTTATACTCCGGAGCGACTTCCGTGTGAAATTATTCACACATTATTGTATCATTTCACATGTTTTTCCACATTCAACCACAAGAGGGCGCTCTCGGTCGGATTTGACGGTTTTGTTTACAAGTGACACCGAAGATGAAGATTTCATTGGATTTTGTGATTTGGAGTGACACTGATGGTTTGGTGAACTTGTTAGCATGTTCTTCATGCTCTAGTTATCGGAATAACTCTTAATATGTTTCGCACGTTCTCCGTTCGTTGTTTCTGCGTCATGTAACGTTAGCATATCATATCGTTGTTCTCTGTTCTCTGTGTTGCATTTTATTCCCGTCAAAATGCGACTTGCATTCCGGTGTGACTTAAATATGTTTTATTTCTTCGTTATTCTTTTATGGCCGGTGCGAAATCATTTGAAAAAAAAAAAAAAAAAAAAGGACAAACAATCCGTCCGTTTTCCGACATGCTTATTCTAATACGGGTTGCGGGTGTGACGTCAAATTGAAAAAGTATTTTACAAACGTGAAGCCGTGTACGCATAACTTGTCCCATCTCGCCCATTTGATTGCGTAATCATTTATCTCGTTAGATAATTGGCGAGCGGAGTCATTGTGGCCGCATTTCCTCAAGGCGTCGGCGCGCTTTTTATGCTTGTTTATTGAGCTAATGACAGTCGACCGGCAGGATTGCAATTAGAGCTTTGAATGCGTGCTTTCCTTCACTTGATAGGAACCCGCGCCACGTTTTAGATGAACTTTGTGACGAATTCGCCATCACCGGAACAACCTGATCGAAACCGCTTGAAATTTGGTATTTCTGGCGAAGCGCTACGGCGACGTGTACTTCGGAATCAAACGGTCCAACTTTTCAGGAGTACTTCAAGGTACCAAGATGCTGCCCTTGAAGCGTACTCTCGACTCCCAGGGTACTCAATCTTTCTGAGTACTTTTGTTTTCGAAGGTAGCCGTCTTTCAGAGGGGTCGCCGACCTTTCTGCCGTCCTCAGGATGAGTGCAAAGGGCTACTGGTTCGATACACGCCCCTGAAATTAAAAATAAATGACCTTTAATTGGGCGTTGTTATTTAGTCATTAACTGCCTGCTTGCGCATCCAACTGAGCACCACATGAGCGCACCAAAAAAAAAAAAAAAAGGGTTTTTGTGTGTGAAGTCACGCTTCCGTTGCGGATAATGAGGTTAGCCAAGCAAAAGCAACTGCATCAATGACGGCGAGCCCTGGAAAAGGGCCGACTGTACGATTTAGTGAGTCTGCGCTCCTTTCTACCTCGGGGATTTTTTTTTTTCTATCTTGAGGGGTTCAAGCATGACACGGGTCTCCCGCCAATGCCGCATCGATTTGGATCGATGAGGTGGCCAATTGTCGATTTTTTTGGGACTGTGAAGGGAACAAGAGGACGCTGAAGATTGGTTTGAATAAACCAAGTGCTTCGTCATCTCAATCAGAACCCGCACTACTCGCTCCGTCACAGTTTTACAATCGTTTGTTTTGTTTCGGCAAGGTCACAACGGGGCCACTAATAAAGCGAGCGCTGATAATCTCGGATAAGGACGTCATGTTGCAAAACCGAAGCGAACCACTTGACGCCTTTGACTTGTTTGGCGACGGGCCAAGTGAGCTGAGCGTGTCCCGAAGCGTCGTCGGCGGGGTTGCAACAGAAATACGGAAACCGCAAGAGTCACAGAAAGGCATCGGGGGCATCATTCCAAATGTTGCCATAAGCTGCGCAAAAGTACTGAAACATTTGAAGGTTCAGAGGTCAAATGAAGTTCACCTGTGCTGTGGTGGCTCGTCGTCGCTTCGCCATTTACGCCCGCGCGACAGTAGATCGCGAGTTTGTGAGCGAACATCTTCTATCGCTTCGCCCGTCCACGGCGACGCACGGCACATTAGCATTAAGCTAACAGACGACGTTAAAAATTCTCTTGCGCCACGCGAGAGCTTGACAGTAACTTCAACCAGGCGTGAAAAGGAAACAGCGCGGCTTGCTTCTTATTTGGAGAACGGTGCGAGCCAGAAAAGAGGAGGAATACTTTTTTTTTTTTTCAAGAGTGTTAGAAAAAGAGAAAATGGGGTTTGTGGCCATTTTTTTTTTTCTTATATGGCCTCGGTATCATGGCGTCGGTTTACGTGATGGATTGGAGGGTCAACTGTCGTGCCTCTTAGGCACAGAGAGAGAGAGAGAGAGAGAGAGAGAGAGAGAGAGAGAGAGAGAGAGAGAGAGAGAGAGAGAGTGTATTGTATAAGATCGAATCTATATTTTGTCCCCTGGCCCAGCAGCGCATTCCAACTGTTCAACCACTTCACGACTCCTCATCTTGTTTACTGTGCCGGAGTAGCACATACGCGGAGGCTTTTTGGAGGCAACAATATGTCACGCCGTTGTCTCAATGGCCCGATCAATTTCTCCGCCTGCCGCCTCGCTTCCTTCGCCGTCCTTTTTCTCCCCCGCCTCGCATGCCATCAGTCTCGGGCTGACAATGACGGCCATCGCTTACAAACCGCAGGAAACTCAAGTCGCAAGGGGGCTGCGGCACGCCATTCTTCTTCGTCTTTTGCGGCTTTGTGCTTTTGTGCGTCTTGGGGGGTGTTGGGGGGGGGGGGGGGGTCGGCTCGCTGTCTCACACTGAATCCAAAATGGAGAGAGAGGGCATACCACAACAATAACGACAACAACACAACAGCAGCAAGCCAGGCTACGAGAGACCGATCGGTTACGCGTCGACGCGACGCGCGGGCCTCCGACATGACGAAAACGCTCGATCGTGTTGCCGCGGCTCTCCCGGCTGGAAAGCGCGGCACCAATATAGCCATCAAGCCTTTTTCCGAGGACGGAAACAAATAATAATAAAAAATAAATAACGGCCAAATGACGCGTTTGGCTCATCTACTAAACAAATAAATCCGAGAGGATTCACGTCCGAGCCGAATCCGGTGCAGGCGTAGGGGGGAAAGGCACGTACGTATGTTTCTGCGGCGGTCTAAATAAAACATATAATGCATCGATGGCAGGTTCACGCGAGGACGGCGTGGCGATCATGTGGTCGGGAGAGCACAAGACCATAGGGGAGAGAGAGCATAGGACACTGGGCATACTGTAGTTATCATATTGCTCATAATCAGAGTCATAGGACACTCATGATAACGCATTTAGACTTTAACTCATGCCTTGGACGCTGGACATACTGTGGATGCTATTTCGTTTCAGCTCGTTCACATCTGGTGAGAATGCAATCGGCGTTTTTGTGGCCTTCCCCTTGGGAAAGGCGTCGTATCAACTAATATTTCTGTCCTGGCGTAATTTTTAAAAAGGGGACAGAATGCGTCATTTCCACAACGTTGAGAAGTTCCCAGTTGTCCGCGACTGGGCGGTATCACATTCGGTATGCTAACCGGAAGCCAAGTTAATGTGGCAAAACTTAAGAACATAAACAGTTGATTTTTTTTCTCAATAAAATGTCGTACAACAGTAAAAATACTTATTTCTTAGAAAACAGGTAGGTCTGTCTCTTCTCTTCTCCACTTGCAAAGTTACACAAGCTGATGTTTAGCCTTGCTAGTTAGCTTGTTAGCAGCAAGGCGAAACTACAATTTCACCAGATGTAGCCGCGCTAACTCGCGTAGCGAGTTGCAAACGTTCATTTCGTGACGTTGAATTTGTCGAGGAGTAACGGATGCCGCTTTCCGAAATGTAATTTTGTATTGGAACTATTGCCCCCTCCCGTGAAGCAGCCACTCTGAAAGCACGTTACACATCTCCTTCCTCTACGCAACAGCCGCACCTGGAAAACTGACCACAAAAAAAGCCGACTTTTCGACAAGGGCGAATTCGTGGGACTACCGACTGCTCTCACCACCAAAGATCAAACCGCTGATGTGCGGTTTCGGTGGGTTTGAAACAGTTGACTTTTTTTTTAAACGGTAACCAGCCAAAGCCTGATATCATACTACATGACTCCAAATCATCATCATCATCATCAATCTCTTGATCGCCGGGACGTAATTACCGCTGATGAATGTCTTCTGCATTGTCAGCATTTTGTTGCCTTGTATTTGTGAAAGGCGTAAAGACAATCAATTGCTTGCTAATAGCGGGGATTTACCGGACCAACCTAACATCTGACATGAGGTCAGGCAGCAATTGCGTCGCCATTGAAATGTCCCATTCACAACCTTCCAAAGGCTGCTTGCGAGCAAACTAATAGCGGGCGCAACCTTTTCCATGTTCACGTCCGGCAGATGCCACTGCGCAGGCCGGAAGCCGCGCGGGGCGATTAAAGCCGCTGAGTCAAGTGTGGCCAAGTTCTGGTGGCGAGGCTCGGATGCTGATTGAGCGCGTTGATTTAAAAAATAAATAAAAATAAAAATCATAGTGACATGAAGGGCAGCTGGCCTCCCTCGACAGTCTCGAGACGATGGAGTCAGACTACTTCCAGGAGTCCAGTGACACACAGGAGAAGCTGCAGGGCTCCGACGGTGAGAGTGCTTCGTTTTTCAATGGATGGCCTTGTGAAACGAGAGCTGCTGTTTCACCGATTAAAAAAAATAAATAAATAAAGGAAGAGAACCTCAGATTCTGTGATAGTCGTATCTGAGTGCATTTCACGCTCTTGTGTATGACTCTTCCAAGTAGTAGTTGAAGCACTACGGTAGTAGTCAAGGCATACTTCAGGTTCTTCGGATACGAGTTTCATTCAGACTCTTCGGCACTGCCATAAGTGTGCTTGGGTACTCGTCTAGAACTACTTCAGGGTGTAAAGTTATTGAAGTACTAAGGTTGTTATGGTACTCATGTTTAATTGTACTTGAGGTACTAAGATCGTCTTCAACTTCAAGAGTATATCAGGTTCTAAGGTACGAGTTTGAAAGTTTTTTTTTTATAATTTCGAAAGGTGCTTGTCTTAACCAACACTTCATGTTATCCTAATTTCATGCTAATGTTGATAAAAAGTGTTGTGACTTGAACGTTGACTGGTGACCCTCGGCCACAGTCTATTTCCTGGAGTCTGTGTTCTCGCCTAACAACACGACAAGAACCCGGGCGAGGAGGAACCGCTTTGTTTTAAAACGAACGTCCTCGGTGGGCCGGGGTGACATTGAGATGACAAGAACAACAACAACAACAACAACAACAAAATCACCAGCTGCTCCAAAGCTCCATCCCAAGAGTAACAGTAAATCTCCCAAGGATCCAAACAACGGCTGGACCCTGCGGAGAGATCCACTTAACACAACCTCACAACGGCCCCCCCCGCACCCCCAGCTTTCTGTTTGGAGAGATTAGTGTGGAGGAATTCCACAGCAGATATCGCTTACCCACTCAACTTTGCTCACCAATGACATTTTTGCTTTGAGCCGCCGCCGCACATTTAAAAAAAAAAAAAACGGGTGTCGGATGAAGTCGCCGTCTCAAGCTCCCGCGCACCTTTTTGTGCCGCAGATAGCTGAACACATTTATCTGACGACATCTTAACCTCCAGAGCCCCAGCAAGACACACACACACACACACAATCAATCAAACGCGCGCTTGACAAAAACAAGTCGGGCCGTATCGCGTAAACACAACCTTTGTCTTGGGCATCTTTGATAATACTCACTTTAGAGCACCCATTTTAACGTTCTAAGGTACCAGTCCCCTAAGTGCAGGAGGTGCTAGGTACTGGTCTCTGTGTTTGATACGAATTCCTCGATATCTCATTCTTGACCATTTTACAGGTTCTAGAACGGCCCGACAACACACCGCGCAGGTCTCGCTCAACCCCGTTAACGTGGACTCATGGCCTTTTAGTGCACCACTGTTGTCTCATGGAAGCTCCTCAACTCACTGCAGCAAAGTTCGTTGGCACCAAGACGCCACAAAAAATACCTTTGTGGCTTCGGCTTGAGGACACAAAGAGTAAATAAGTTTTGATTGAAGCATGCCTAGCTGCAAAATTGTAGGGTGCTTATTATGCAATACTCATATTTTAGAGTACATCAACTAAGTAGACTTGGGGTCGCGTATTTTTTTTTTCTTTGTGGGCACCTCGGGTACTGTACTGAGCTACTAGTCGAAGCGTTCTTAAACAAACGTCCACAACAATCCATCAGTGCCTCTTTGGGAGGCTTTTGAAGCCAATTAAGGTATCCACTGGCTCAATTAGCCCTATCCTCGGGTGTGATGTAGCTACGGGATCCAGCGAACAGGCCGCAACAGAAACCGTGTGGAAAAACGAACTGGCATATGCTGAACTGTGCGGCTGCTTGGATGATAAAACACTGACACTCATCCTGTATGAAGCACCAGAAGATGGTAAGAAAAGTCTGGAAATATTGAGGCGCCATTTTGAGTCGAAGAAAAGCCGCGAATTGTCGGGCTGTACACAGAGCTAACCAATATGCTAATGGATAACGGCGAGGAGCTAGCGGGCTATCTAGCACGTGTCGAGAAGCTAGTGGCGCGCTACAAAGAGCTAAAGAGAACCTAAGCGATGCACTATTGGTGGCTATGGTGTTGAAAGGACTCACTGATGAATACAACCCATTTTCTGTGCATGTGACTCAAGCGAGGGAAGTGTTAACCTTTGCTGAATTCAAGACTAGGCTGAGAAGTTTTGAATGCACCCTCCGCTACGAAGCAGGCCCAGACCAGATGAAGTAATGACCGCCAAGTCATTCAAGCCGAAGCCAAAGAAAAAGACAAGAAATACGTCTTCAATGGAGAATGCTTTATTTGTGAGAAAGTGGGGCATAAAGCAAGAGACTGCACGAGTAAGGATAAGAAACCACACAAGCGAACGACAAAAGCTGATAAGAACAATAAAGTGGCTACAGTTATGGACGATTCGGAAAAAGTTTTCCGTGGCAGAGACCAAGCCAAATCTTCGAGGAAGAAGAAGAAACATTATTGCTCGGGTGAGTGAATGGCGACCCAAGGAGCGCAGCAATATGGACTACTCGTGGACAGCGGTGCTTCTGCCCACATAATCACCGACAAGACCGCATTCATCCGATTTGATGAAAGTTTCCGGCCTAAAGATCACATCATGCAGCTGGCTGATGGAAGGCGGATCACGGAAGTGTCGAGAAGAAGGGGGACGCGCAAATCAAGCTGGCCGACAGCAGTGGACGAGTAGTGAGTGTCAAGCTCACAAATGCTCTCCTCATCCCAGAATACCCGCAGAATATCCTTTCTGTGGATGCAGCAACCGAAAGGAGCGAAGTTCAACTTTGCGAAGAATGACAACAAAATGATTCTTTCAGATGGGACAATATGCAAGATGATTGTAAAGGACCGAATGTACTATCTTGACATTGTCACAGAAAATTCTGCATGCAGTGAGGACTCCTGCAATGCATCTTTAGACATGAAAACATGGCATGAGATAATGGGCCATTGTAACTATGGTGATATTGCTAAGCTTGAAGCCGTGGTAGAAGGTATGAAAATTAGTAACAAAACTAGACCTAACCAGTGTGAAACCTGTATTCAAGGAAATTCACCCAGAATAGAAACAGGAAAAGTGATGTGAGAGCTAAAGAGCCATTAGGGCTGGTACATACAGATCTAGGTGGGCCTATTGACCCAGAGTCATTCGACGGGTACAAATATGCCATCACTTTTACTGATGACTTTTCTGGAGCTGTTTTGTATACTTTCTCAGGAACAAAAACATGGCAGTCGAGGCTACAAAGCAGTTCTTGGCAGACACAGCACCATATGGTAAAGTGAAGCGAATGAGATCGGATAATGGGACAGAGTTTGTTTCAAAGAGTATCAATCTCTACTTCGAGATAATATGATAAAACATGAGAGATCAGCGCCCTACTCCCCACATCAAAATGGGACAGCAGAGAGGAACTGGCGCACATTGTTTGAGATGGTCAGGTGTATGCTGATAGAATCAGGCTTACCCAAAGAGCTATGGCCATATGCAGCCAGAACAGCAGCAGTTATACGGAACAGATGTTACTGCGAAAGAACAGGGGAGACTCCTTATTTCCTTTTCACAGGAAAAAGACCAGATTTGTCAAAAATGAAAAAGTTTGGTTCAGAATGCATCGTGTATGAGCAAAACAGGAGAAAACTAGATCCAAAGAGCAAAAAGGGGATCTTTGTTGGTTTTGACCGTCATTCACCTGCTTATTTGATTTATTTTCCAGAGACAAACAAGGTTCAGAAACACAGACTGGTCCACTTCATCACAAAGACCGTGACTGAGAGTGAGACGCAGACCGAGAAGACCCAACTGGAGGACCACTATGTAGAGTGGGTAACTATGCCTAAAGCAAGTCAGTTACAGACGGAATATGTAGGAAAAGATTCTGACACTGAACCAGAGCTTAAACCTGACTGCGACACGGACTCAACCAATGGTAATGAGACTCCTCGTACTTCTAGTAGAGAAAGGAAGACACCAAAATATTTAGAGGATTATGAATGTGTGATAAAAGGCAATGAGATCACAATTGATTACTGCTATAGAGCAACAGTGGGATTGCCACAAACATTCTACGAGGCAATGGCATCGCCAAAGTCAGAAAAGTGGAGAAAGCGATGATAGATGAGATGACTTCTTTTAAAGAGAACGACACTTTCACCCTTGTGCCATTACCGGAGGGTAGACAGACAGTGGGGAAGGTGGGTGTATGCTTTAAAGGAGGATGAGATGCTAACACCATGCCTGCACACATGCAAACGTTGCAGCGACTCTTTCTTCCACAGCACAGATTAGCCTCGAACCACAACAAGCCAAAAAGAAGGTCAAGAAGACGAGAGAAAAAAAAAACAACAGCTTAAATTCTGGTGGCAAGGACAGCGTAAGGCTGCTCGGGTGCGCTTACGTAAGAATCTGATTAATTTACAGGTGGGCCAAGAGGAAGGGGGGGCGTTAGCGCGCACGTACACGAGCACGGCATCATCCGTGGGAGGCCGCGCTGCAGCGGCCGGGTCCCATCGTGGATGTCAACAGCACACAGCACACTTTGCTCAATTGGCTTACCTTGTTGTGGCACAAGCAGGCGTCGTCCTCCCGGTGTGCTCTCGCAGCCGCTCCACGGTTGTTGTTTTCTTCCCCACCCACCCACCCACCCACCCAACCAAGAGAAGTCCGCCGCGCCTCCCCGCTGTTGCGGGGCGTCCAACAACAGCCAGTTAGCCGAAATAGCTCCAACCAGCTAACTTAACTTGCGTGACGGATAACGTTGTTTGTCTGTTGCTAACTTTAGGTGGGTAACTTTACACTCGCTCAGCAGTGGCTGACACGTAACATCCAATAAAAAGGATTCGCCTATATTGGGCTTTTTGTTGTGATTAGCAGGCTGGCTAGCAAGTTGCCATTCGGCGTCTGTTGACAAACAAGCTTGCGTGGAGGAGGAAAGGGGAGGGGGGGAAATCACACACGACTCTAAGCCAGCGAGCCTCAACGTCAGTTAGCTTAGCCGCAGCTAGCCAGCTTGGCTAAGCAACCAGACCGCGCTGGACCCCGCTAAAAATTCCCCGTAGGCCCGCCTGGAGTCTTCCAGTCCGCGCTGCTGGTGGTGGTGGTGGGGCGACTCGGCGTGTCACTCCCGTGTATGTCCAAGACTGCGCGGGCGTCGTGGTGGCCCAGGTCGCGAAGCCAAGTTGTCACTTTGCTCGGTGCTCTCCGCCATTTCCAAGCTCTCTCGCTCTCTCGCTCCAACACAAACAAACAGGGGGTGCGGGAGCGCGCGCGCCGAGCCTGCGTGCGCGCTCATGAGCAGAAGCATGAGAAAACGTTACCTGACTAATGTAATGCGTCGAAATATCACGCAAGGAACGCAAGAATGTTGACTTCCAGACCGTGATTGGCCGTCATTTAACAAGAGTAAGTTTTTATTGTACCGACACTATTGTGTGGTAAAATTCTACCGCAGGAATCAAATGTTACATATAAAGGATTGTTTGATTGAATGGAACGTACCTGAGTGCCTTGGAAACCAGAAAACACTTTCAAGAGTGCCTGAGAATCTGAAGTATACTTCCAAGTACCTACCAAAAAAACAACCTGAACCTGAAGCACATTTAAACACGGTTACCTTAGAAACTCAATGTCCACTTAAAGATGAGCACCTTCCAACCTTAAGTACACTGAAAGACAACTACCTTCGAATCTGAAGTACATTTAAAGATCATATAAACCTGAAGTACACTTGCATGTATGGTAGGACCTTAAATATGTTTAACAGACTGTACACTTGAAGACAAGCACCTTCGAATCTGAAGTACGCTCAAAACAAGGAACCTGAAATCTTAACAATTAGGTATTATGGTCGGTGGATCTCAGCAGCATTTTTGCAGAAAAAAAAATCAGTATTAGTATCAGGCTTTCTGATGCCACATCAGAACAGGGCGTCGATTTGAGATGAGGCACTCCACTGTAAACACCGTGTGTGTTATTGTAGTTTCCCAGGTTCAAATAAGTTATCATCGACAGGACGGCAGACATTCCAGACCACGTGAGCGCACCCAGACAAGCACCCTGGATCGACGGTGAGAAAGTCACTGCTGCTCTTCTTTAAAGTATGCAAATGACTCATCTTATTGGCTCCCACTTGGTTTCCGGCCCTCTTGATGTTCCGCTACCATACCTGTCAGGCCAGGATTGAGATGGTTTTGAATTGATCTTTATTAAATAAAATGAGTTAATTAAAATAAGAATACTTCATGTATTATGAATGATTAAGATGTATTCATTCATGAAATAATTGATTTATTGCTTGACCACACTTGCCATGCAAACTGCCTCTTACACCTTGACATCTGGACTTTGGCCTGTTTTACTGCCACTTTTACCCCCCTCCTCTCTGAGAGGGGCCGATGTGGCATTGATCGAAGCCATGCTTCCTTAATGAAGACTTATTCGTATGTGGCATCGCTACATGGAATACTCTTAAAAATCCCTTTATGTTTAAGAGTCAGGCAATTAGATCTTAAAAGCAAGAACAGATTTTAAGACAGGCAACTCAATGAGGGGGAAGAAGCGGCTTTTTCAATGCTCATGTACAGTTCAGTTTTACCCGAGAAAACATGAATATTCCAGTCATAGGGATGCGGTAACAATGGCTGTCGGGCTTTTCCAGTAAGAGTCAATGAGACGTTGATGGGCAGGTAAGATCACTTAAAGAGTTTGAACTTGCGGAGCAGCGGCTGCACTGTTTCTTTGGGGTATGGCTTCAGGGCCAGACAGGTGGGTATATTCTCAGGCTGTTCGATCCAAAGCTTGTGGGCCACACCAGCCTGAGTCAGGCTCTCAGATAAGCCTGAAAGGGCGGCTTCGTCGGGAGCCTGAAGGACACAAGAGGAAGTGTGAATTTGGTTCACAGTCTGATGTGGAAACAACTTGTGACTTTCAGCTTGTCCAAATCAGCAATTGCCATACGAGTTTGGGCCACAACCGAAATCCTGTACATGGAATCTTGGTTCATGAATTTAACTCGTTCCAGTCGCAGGGTTTTAAAAAGGCCATGTTAAGGTTGCCTACTTTTAAGAAGAATAACGGAGGTCAAAACAAAAAATATTTCCTCAACTAAAACCATCTTTAGGTGTGACTATGGTTCGGCTCTAGTTTTACTCCCCACTTGTAACACGTTCCTACTCAAATGGAGAACAAAAATCAAAATATTGTACGGACACAACGCGCAATGTAACATTCCGACAGCAAGCCTACTAAAAAAACCCAGACTAAACATCTTTGAAAGCAACAAAAACGGCATTAGTTATCACCGAATGATACATACTACGTTGCAAATATGTGTAAAATACGTATAAGGGGGTAAATCCATGATAAACGCGTTTTAAATCGTAGTAGCCTGAAATCTCTATTACTCGTCCAATGGAGTTCGTTGCGACTCACCCCGAGCACTACTTTGTGCATGGAGTCGAGCTCAGCCAAGTAGCTTTGCGTGTCCCCGTCGGCGTAGTGCAAGTGGACGGCGGCGGTTGCGGCGTGGCACGCTTGCGTGATGACGGCTCCAAGCGGCCATGACAGCTTGTGGACCAGGTCCGAGCGGACCACGACGTACTGGACCAGGCGGCCCGGGGAACCGGCGGCTCCCGTGGCAGCCATTTGTTTTCGCCACAGCGTGTGTTTATTTTCCGGGTCAAAGATCGGGCGCTTGGATCAACACAAATGGTGCTGCTCCCCCCTAGCGACAGATATCTAGAATTGCAAGTCGATTCATCCGGTATGTATAATAAAACTGAAAAGATGAATTAAATCTCACACAAACGCACAGTTTTTAATATTTAAATTAAATATTTCACCTGGAAAATTCCCATGATATCGAATACAAAAAATCGGATTCAGATTTTTTTCGTTATGAAATTGGTTATTTTGCGGCAAAAGGTTAAATATAAACATCTGTTAAATGACGTTTTAAACAATCGCAAAATATAAATGTGGTGAAAATTGCAAAAATAATTTTCACATTTGTAAATGGAATTGTTTTCACCAGATTTGCCAAATAGGAGACGGAAAAGAATAAATGTCACAATAATCATTTATTCGGCATACACATTATAATATAAATATAAAATGCTATTTTTTTCTCTTAAAATCAGTGAGACATCATTGTATCTGTGTAGAGACAGACAAGCATACAAACAAGAGTTTTGTAGTCTACCCATAAAGATCACCATCATCATCAACAGCAGCATCATCATCATCTTCTATCACGAGGATGGCGCCCCCTAAAACGGACGACTAATCTGGCGTCTAACAGAAAAGCAGCTTTTTCTTCTCTTTTTTTCTCCTATTATTATTATTATTTGATCTTTTTTTGTGAACGCACAGAGAAGAGCAACAAGGACCTCTAAACCCAACACACATCTACTTCTCAACCCCCCAACACCCACCCCAAAAAGAAAATAAAATCTGAATGATCAGCATTGATTTCATATCTTTGAATTCAAGATGCCAATGCCGTTTGAGCATTTTCTCCAAATCCTTAAATCCATTTTAAAGACCTTGTAAAGTGAATTCGGAAATTTGTTTCAAAAACATCTTGCATGGTTGAAGATAACTGCTAACAACGTGCCAGATTTTTTGAGAGGGTGGGGGTGGGGGCGTGGTTGAGTGACACACAAATGACCCCCCCCCGTGCTTTCGTTGACACACCGTTGCCAAATTAGCAATACTTACACCCCGAAAATGCTCCTTTCAGACAGTCCGCTGGCACGGCCGCTTTAGAGCGCATCATTGTCAGCCGCGAGTGTGCGCACGTCTTGCAGGAAAAGGCAAAAGAGAAACAAGAGTGGATTTTCTTATATATATTTTTTAATTTAACAGCCAGTGGGTGGACCAGGACTTCGGACTGGCATGGCCAGTTTAGAGCGGCTCATCGTACCGTTGAGTGCATGCAGGTCACGGAGAGATGGCAAATTTTTAAAAAATTAAATTCAAATTCTATGTGACAGCCAACAAGTGGAATCCACATTTTAGATGCTTAGCAATGTTTTGTAATCATTCAAATTTATCAGGATTGTTCATGATCTTCTGTGTATTGTGTCCAATTTAGAAGAAACTCATTTTCACTTTACAGGGACTTTAAGTCTAACAGTCTTCCTAGTAACATTTTTCCATTACTCTTTGACATTTGGACACTTACAGGACATTTTTGGCATACTAGTTGGACAAGCACATGTTACTTGTGGGTATTTTGATCCTACTGGTCGAGTCCGGGACGTTATTAGTGTGCGGCATGCCTACTCGTTTGGCCAAGTAGCAGTGCACCACAAGAGTTGACCAGTCAGGTTTAATTGCGTGCTAAAGAGTGGCACTCGTATTGGGAAAATGGTACTAGTAAGTCACAGGCGTCCTTCTAGAAAAAGAACGCACAAGTACATAGACCTGAAGATGAATGACATCATCTCCTCAAGCTGCCAATCATTTATTTCATAAACTGAAGCAAGCCCGAACATTTTTTTCAAACAATATAGAAAACAAACATTTTCTCTCTCTTTTTTTGTAGTACAGTAGTTTAAATCCAGACATTTTTTTTTGAAAGTTTGGCTGACATGCTGCTCAATCCTAGTGTGTTTCTGGCTGCAGGTTTGTGTGTGTGTGTGTGTGTGTGTGTGTGTGTGTGTGCGTGTAAATGTGTGCTGTCAAATCAAAAAGAAAAGTACTGAGCAAACCACTCTTGCCGCTGAGCGTCCGGAAGGTCGATGGCGACATCCTTTGTCTCAGGAGGGCTGCAGGGAAGAAAAGAAAAGTGACCACAAAAAAAAAAAATAATAATTTACCTTATACTGATATGTATTAATTTTACCTTCAGAACTGTGGGGAAATTGTTAAATGTTAATAAAGCGACAAAAATATAAAGTTGATCCCTGTGCCTCCCAAAAAATGTGTTAAGAATATATAATATGACATATAAATTTTGTTATTCTTTTAATCATTTATTTGAATCTTCCAATAGAGAAAAGTTCTACAGTACACCCTCCCTTCTCCCTCTGCCCATTTTCACCTTTTTTAACCAACCTTGTAGTCTATGTCAAATGTCATTTTTAATACTGTATTATATATATTTTTTGTCACGTCGCAGGCCACTGGAAAATGGTAGGTGGGCCGCAAATGGCCCCCGGGCCGCAATTTGGACACCCGGATCTAATACTGTCCGCCTTTTTTGTGTGTGTGTGTGTAATTCTTGATTTTGTTATTCGCTTACATATAAGGCTTGGAAAAGGTAATACATTAAAATGATGGAATTAAAAATAAGATTTAATTGGAAACTACTGTAGTCTGAAATGTTTGTTTTCCAGATATCTTATTTTTTTAATGATATAATAAAATAAAATCTTTTAATCTATGTTAAAATACGACAGAATTTTATTGATCTTTGTGAGAACTCTGCACGAAATGCTACATGTTAGAAAAAAAACACATGCATATAGTCATAATGATTCAGCAGATGCGTGACTCTGGTCCATCTTTATCGCCATATTTCCATATTTTTCGATTGATTTATGAACTCCACAATCGAACTACATCAAAACAAACGCACGGGGAAAAAATCCTAGTTGAAAATCTCAAATCTGTGATTAGTTGAACATTGTCGTCGCTAACAAAGTGTCGTCTTGTAGTTCGGCGGCTGTCCAGCAGAGGGCGGTAAACCTCTGTTTAACATCAACGATGAATGACTCCACACTTGCCTCATGATTCCGCTCATCATTTTTGCATTTCCTGAAACTTTTCAGGGTTCAAAATATTCCCTTAGCGTGCACCGAGTCCTATTTTAAAATGCAAGGGCAAATTTTGAAAGATTTATGAAAATGAACGAGGTGACTGACGGATTTAGAAAAGGGGAGTGTGGAGCCACCGCTGGGGCAAATCTGAACCCAGAGCGGATGTGTTCTACTGTATGTGACCTCATACTGTGAATGCTGACTTTGTGTGTATTGGGGAGAAGGGTGTGTGTGTGTGTGTGTGTGTGTGTGTGTGTGTGTGTGTGTGTGTGTGTGTGGTAACGTAATACTACTGAGGGCATAATCCAGCCCGCCAAGCATTTACATTATCAAGAGTAGTTGCCTTCATTTAGCCCCACCCCCGAAAATGAATTAATGGATTTATGTCTTCCTCTTTTTCTTGTTTTTCATCACCCTTCCCTCCTTCCATTTGTCCACACATCCAGATTTATCATGAAATACCCGATAAAACATATCAGCAGAGCGGCAGCGTTCCCCCATGCAGTCGAACAAACACCACGCACGCACATGCACCCGCTTGTTTTTGTTGACGCCGCGTGTGCTTGTGGGCATGCAAATGCGCTCGCCTGTGTGACCAGCGATCCTCTTTAAGGCACATTAACGAGCGCCGCCCCCCACTCGCTGACGTCATCGTCGAAAGCGGAAAAAAAACATTCAAGAGGTGAAGATGAGGATGAGCAAACGACAAAAAAAACATAGAACGGCAATAAACAACAACCACAGAAAAAACATACACCCACACATGCTCCTTTTGCGTCCCAAAGCCATTCTTTGATGCCTCCTGTTTAAGTCACAACAAAGAGCAGACCCTGCCCATCAACAGCAACCATCCAATCACGTCGCGGCGAGCAGTTTCTCGGCTGCCGTCTTCGTTTCCACTCTGCTGCGTTTCAAGGCAAGTGGGAAATTTCACACCTCCCAATGCAAAACGACTAGTCTGGGCTACACTATCTACTCAACTCTTGGGTGTTTATGTGAAACAAAAAGATGTTTATTTGAGGTGAGGTGCTTATTATTTTTTTTTCCAAAATGAACGTGGCATCTATTAGAGCGGAGAAAATCATTTTAAAGGAGTGGTTAAATGACATTTAACCGACTGCCGTAAGTACAGTACTGGCATTGACGAGAGAGGAGGCATTTATTTTTAACCTCAATCATTTTATTGAAAACATTTCCTAAAAGGATAGATTAAAAAAAATATATTTTCTTTCGTTTGTCTACTGGTAATTTCACATCATCGAGAGGTAATTATTTTTCAAGCACAGAGAGTGTCCTTTGAAACATCATTTGAAGAAATGTCACCCGGTAACGGGTAGATTCCTTGGCGGCACTTTCCAGTCTGTTTAAATTTGAAAACTCTTTTTCAAAGGAGGCATGGCGTCTACTAAGAGGGAGGCCATTATTTGAGGAAACGCGACATAACTACACGGATTTATTAGCTGCACTTCATCGTCATCTTTTAAAGCGACTTATTTTGTTTACTTTTAACTTTGCGGTTGTCGTATTTCCCAGTTTTCCTGAATGCAGCATTTGAAATGATGGAACGGGGTGGAGACACAACTGCATGATATTATTTTTTAATTTGAATATTTTTTATTTGTATTTTTTTTTAGCGTCATACCTCTCAAGGCCGCTAGAGAGTGAAGGCCAATCAGATATGGAGGTTACGTTCTTCGGGCTAATCGAGCTCTGTGATTGGATGATTAATGACTGGCCGCCGCCCACCGGACCTGAGACGCTCTCGCTCTCTCTTTCTCACCTCGTGAACTTCTTGGGTTCTGTGGGAGGGGTCGGCGGTGGGGGAAGAGGTTTGTTGGCGTTCAGCTCGAGGTGATGGAGGAGGAGGGGGGAGTGGGGAAGAGGTTCGAGGCGGCCAGGCTGGGCCGGGGGCGGCGGCGGAGGCGGCGGCGGCGGCGGCTGCTGCTGCTGCTGCGGCTGCAGGCCGCCCCCGGGGCCCGCCGAGCCCGAGCCGGCTGCCTCCAGAACCCTGAAACCGGCGGACCTGCCGAATCTGCTCGCTGCCACTTTCTCATTCTTTCGCTTTTGCTACACAGAAAGAAAGGAAGGAGGGAGCACGGGGAAGACAAAGGGGGAGCAGGGGGGGTGGGTTCAAAGCAAAAATCAGGGTGTAAATAATCCAAAAGAGGCAAAATTAATGAGGTAAAGAAAAAAGGGAAAATGAGGAAAGGTCCCAAAGACGCGGGAATGTGATCGTCCCCCAACTGGGAGCCCGGCGCTGCTTGTTGGGCTTGCGACATCCAAATGGCTTGGAAAGCAAAGTGAGGCGGTCAGGAAGAACATACACACGCACACACACGCACACACACACACACACACACACACACGCGCGCACACACACGTAAAATGACAAAACACACAGTTACACATCCATGATGAGCATGCGGTGAAAATGACACTCCCGAAACCCCCAAAGTCATTTATACTGCTCATCGCGAACAGAACATTTGATTGGATGATGGGTTTTCAGAGCAAAAATTAAAAAAAGGCTTCGAAAATAATTTGTACGATGTTAAAACTGCAGGAGAAAAAAGTAGAGTAAAATGTATTAAAAAGTCTAAATTTTGTTGTTCTCCTTCTTCCTTTCATAACTTTGCTGCTGTGAATTGGGAATTTCTCCATTGCGAGACTAACAAAGGTTTTCTTAAAAATGTATAATTTAAGGTATTGTTTGTAAAAATAAAATGGTAAAAAAAATACAGTCTAAAGTTTTTTTAAACTAAAAAGTCAAGAAAATAAGAAAAAAGAAAGAAAATTTAAAAATGTATTGAAAGTAAAAAGCATTACTTGCAAAAAAAGAAAAACCAAAAAGTAAAAATTTTCAAAATAAAGTAAAAAACAGATTTTAAACATGTGAACAAGTCAACAAAAATGCAGTCCAGTAAAAGTAGAAAAATAGAAAGTATCAAAAGTAGAAATGATCTAAAGCAAAATGCATTGAAAGCAAAGTAAAAAATAAACATTAAAATGAGAAAAGTATAAAGACAAAAGTTCTGTAAAAATAAATATATATATTAATATATAAGTACCATTTAAAAAAACAATTCATTTACTGTGTCATATGGAAGTAGTGAACGTTAGTAAGCTAGTAAGCAAAAAAAAAAATGTAAAGCACCAAAAAAAAATTGAGGGCATAATAGGAACTTGAAATATTCAGCACGTATTTGTGACGTTGTGAACTGTTGCGCGTTTGCGATGACAAGATGGTGCCGTGACAGGCAGCGACCGCATTGCTCTTACCTTGATGAGCGGGTTGATGACGCCTACGTTGGGACTGGCGTTGAACACTTTGTTGAAGTTGCTCTCTCGGTTGACCAGCTCCAGCTGGTAGAACTTCTTGTCATCCTGCAGTGGCGGCAACGAAACGGCTCAGCTTCTCACACATCGGCTTTACGGATGCCTTGACTGCCCTACACGCGTGCTTGCTAGCATCTACTGAGACACATGCTAGCGTCACGTCATCGTGAAGGTAATTACACCCTCTAGTGGCATCACTTGGTATTTCCCCTGAAGGGGAAGATTGACATGTAATTGAGGTCAAGCATCTATTTATTCCAATTGACGTCACACCCCCAGAAATGACCCCCACTCCCCCTGGGGGGACATACCACCAGCTTCTTGACAAGAGATTCCCTCTCGGACACCATGTCCTTTAGCTCGGCAATCATCTGCAGATCTTCGGGGCGACTTTCCCTGTTCCTGAATTTATCCTCGGTGCCTTCCAGCCTGTCACATATTAAAAAAATAAATAAATAAAAAGTGAAAAAGAAAAGTGCGCAGATGCAATTTTTCATCAAGCAATAACCACAGCTCCCGCTAAAGGAAAAACATATGCAAAGAGGTTTCATAGTAAGAATTAAAATGAACTCTCACAACCTTTCATTGGAATTTCTCTCCATTCTGTGACAGAAATCGATGAGTTGCTGATGAATGTGTGTGAAATGTTGTTGTGCAAAAAGGAAACAGTTGATGGTGGTTTAAAAACTGACGTTGAAGAAGTATGCCATTTAAATGCCTCTCGTACGGGAAAAGGCGCAAAAATCATCAGCGATGGTCTTTTTAAAAAAACATATCAAGCGTTTGATGATAAAAGCATTCATCAACTCCAAGACGAGCGCTTTATTTGCATTTGGACATTGCCGGGGAAGCAAAATGAAAATGCCACACTTATCATATGACAGTGCACGTGGAGTACGGACAAGCGTGAATGTGGAGTCTGAGCGGCGCGCACGTACAGAATTTGCAGGGCCGAGATCTTATCCTTGAGGACCTCCTGCGCTTTGTTGAAGTCGGCCAACATGTTGTGCGTCTCTCTGCTGTGCACGGCGTTCAGATCCGTCACGTCTCGCTCGTGACGCTTCTGTAGCTCCTGCTCGTGAGCCCTGAGCACAAGAAACACACAACGTTGCCTTTTGCTAGCTTCATGCGTCCGTCCGGAAGTGGGTTTTCGTCCCTTTAATCATCTGGGTTAAGTATGTAAAAACAAAGCCAGAGCGTAGCCAAACACTGGATTTGCTGAACAGGCTATTTCATTTCAGTATTTTTTTTATAGCAACACTGCCACCTAGTGTACAGTCAGAGAACATAAAGTGCCTACGGACACCCATTTCACGACTGATCTATTCAGCCGGTGAAGAACGCTGGCTATGTCTCTCGTAACCCCTCCATGCAATTGATGTGCCGTCTCGGCATGGGAAATGAATCGTTGAACACAAATGGTGGAGCAACACATAGACAGACAATCCGATTCTTGATCCTCTATGAAAACCAACTCAGGTTTCCGCTGTTGCAGACACCAGTAGGAGTCACCATGAATCAAATTGGTCATTTCTTATATTCAGTTTAAACATTCTACTTTGAATTACTCTCATCTATGCTTTATGAAATACAGACACCAGATGGAATAATGGCAGATCGTAATTGTGATTATATATATATTTTTTTAAATTGCTCTGTTACCATACGTTATTAGAGCTAAACATTGAGCAATATATCTCCTCCAAATGGTGTCGCTCCCGGAGGAACACGACTCATTTCCTCATCTTCGACATTCATTCATTTATTTCATTATTTTCTATTTTTAGCTCGCTGATAGCCTCTCTCTCTCACACACACACACGCGCGCGCGCATTACATAATGGACGCATGCTGTGCGCACACACGCGCTTTTTAACCAGCAGCAAGATTGATGAAGAATTCCCATCATGCGACAGAAAAGAAGATTCTCGAAGCCTGACACCAAGAACGTCACCCATGCAATAGAATATATATATACAGTATATACTGTATATATAAAAAAATATATATAAACAGGATTTTTGTGGAAAAATGTCAAAGGCGACTATCAAATCTATTCGTTAGCCTAGCAAGAGCGATTTGCTTCGGGAGTTAGCACGAAGCTAGCTGAAGGTTATGTGATTGTTTTCTATCCACAATGTACGTAATCTGTTTTGTTTAGCTTGACAGGAAGTCAGACAAATCCTTTTTCGAGACCTGTATACGCAAAAAACCTTGTTTGGCGGGCTCGTTCTTCTGAACCAAATGTCAAGTTTAGGCATCGGTGAGCTACCTGATCTGCTGGTTGGACTCGCTGCGTATCTTGAGCACCTCCTTGCCTTTGAGCTCCAGCTCCTTGGTGAGGCTGCTGATGTTCTCGTTGAGCGTGTGGATTTGGTGATCCAGCTGAGCGATGTGCTTCTTCCTGCGCGTCAACTCCTCCTGCAGCTCGGCCATGCGGCCCAGCAGCTCGCGCTCCTGACGGGAAGCAAAGCCTCTCCGGGTTACCAATTGATAAAAATGATATATATTTGTCACTAAATGTCATTTTATGATCTACAATCATTTTGGGGATTATTACAATGACGTAAACAAAAACATCAATAAATGAAAGGAAAACCTTCAAAATAAAATACATAAAAAATGATAATAAAAAAACATTCAGTAATTTCAGCGACCTAAATGAAATGCGTTTAGCGTGAACATGACGTTTAAAAACAAAATAAAATGAAAAAGGATGTTTTTGTGCTACTTCTTTACGATGTGATCAAACATGCTAATGAGAAGTTGACTTTCCAAGCAGATGTGCTGCCAGATGAGACATCTGCTTGCTCTATCGGAACCACTTTGGCTGTTCTTTCCTTTCCGACCCACAAAACATTAATGAGCTAATTTCCTCCCCATCTTCCTCCGTCCAACTATTTCCCTGCTCATTTTTTTTAACCATCTTTCTAAATAAGAAAAAAAAAAAGGCTTTAATTATTCATCCAATGAGGACATTAGCCAGTGCTTTTGTCTCACTGTGCTGAAAATAGAATTTGAACATCCCCTCCGATTCATTTGGTACATAATCGAATAATGTCATCCAGTGCAAGAACTGCATCATAAGACGCGCGCGCGTGTGCGTGTCCTTCACTCAAACGCTTTTAAATAGCGAAGAACGCCCACGCTGTGATGACAAAAAATGAAGCATGATTTTTTAAAAGCTGCGCGCTCATTAACATGAAGCAAAAGAGCGCTCGCTCGCCCGCTCGCATGCAGGCTGAGAGCCCAGAGGCCAATTTAACACATTTATGCAAACGGCATTTGTCCAATTAGCGGCGGGAAAACAAACACACACATACACTGGCACACAAAGTTCTAAAAAAAATAAATAAATAAAAATAAATAAACACAGCACTTAAAATGTATTGATCGGACCTGGAGGCGATTTTTCTCCACCGTCTTTTCCAGTTCCTTCTTGGCGGCTGTCACTTCCTGCTGGTGGTTTTGTCGCAGGTGCTCAATGGCCGACGCATGGATGTGGTTCAGCTCCGACCGAAGAGATGCTTTGATGACGAAAAAAAAAATATGTATACTTTTTCAAAATATTATTCAATTACTTCCATCTACTAATTACCACTTGGGGATCACAAAAATTAAACCTGCCCGCCAACTACTAAGCTGCAGTAGTTGTTTGAAGTTTTATTATTACCCGAACATCAATGCTAATTTCTGCTAGCGCGACAATGGCGTTTCGCATTATACATTAGCTTTAAGCTAGTAAACCTGCGTTCTAAGCTGTGTTTTTGGTGTTTAAATATATTCGGTTTTAATTCTATTGAAAAGCTTCTCGATGTGAAAGATAAACACACACCATTAGACACTATTAGCTTGACACTTATTTCAGGCCATAGAGCCAAGAACTCACACACACACACACACACACACACACACATATATGCACACACTGCATAAAAGAAGTGGAGGGTAAGGATAATAAAAAAGGAGCGTCGGTAGTGAGACGGATGGCGGTGGCGTTGAGGTGTCAGGTGCGCGAGCGTGAAGGTTAATGGAGGATCATTAATCAGTGCTGTCACCCTCCCCTCCCCCCGTTGGACGCGGTTTGGAACCTTCCGTTTGGGTGGCTGGAGCTCTATATTGAACAAGGGTGGGCAAGCTTTTGCGCTCATTTGATTATTATTATTATTAGTTTTTTTTAATGGAAGGATAGGCCAGTTTGAAAAAACAAAACAAAAAAGAAAATAATTCCAAATGTGTACAGCATGTAAAATATTAAACCAGTTCAACCATAGTAGCCATTTTTAACAGACGCAAAGTGCTTGCGCGTACCCAGCATGGCCTTGCCCTCATCCTCCAGCTCGAAGCGAAGCGTCTGCAGCTCCTGCTCCGACTGCTGCTTGAGGGTCTCCACGCTGTGCCGGTGGGCCTCTCGCAGCGACTGCAGCTCGGCGTGGTGGTGCTGACGGAGACGCTCCTCCAGCTCCTAAAATTTTTTTTTTTTTAATTTAATGGTGGAAATCAAAGTGAGAAAGCTGAGTGGGGTAGCCCAGACTTCCGTCTCCCCCAGCCACTTCTTCCGGCTCTTACAGGAGTATTCCATAGTCTGTCCAGTATGTACTGGGTCTTCCCGAGGGTCTTTCCTCCTAATGGCTTCTGAACAGAACACCTGGGAGGCGACCATCTTAAGTTGATGCCCAAACCACCTCTTCTGACTAAGCGGCTTCACTGCTAGCCGCTCCTGGATGACTCAGCTTTTATCTCGGAGGGAAAGCCTTAACACCAACGGGTTTGAGGATCGCCGCCATGACATGTACTGATCTTTGAAGAAGTCATAAATTTCGAAGCGCTGCAACACTAGTCACTGATGGACGCGTGAAAATTAGTTGCGGAAGCTGTGACACTTTAGTCGCATTCATAATCATCGCTCGGTGGGCGGTGGGCTTCGCAATTCCACGTTATTTGCTCTTATTGATCAACCATGGATCTTTTTAGCACTTAAAAAAATCTTTAAATCCTTCAACTCAAGGCAAACATTCGTAATTGGAGCTCCCGAGCTAGCGAGTGGAACATTCTTACTCAGCACTCTGCCGCATTATGATCAGCTTCACTGGAGGTTTACCTGATATTCATTCCTATGTGATGGCTGCACTCCAAACACTTTTTTTTTAAATTCGCGCGGTCTTTAAAATTCAGGCGCACAAAGGAAATCTGAAGAACCTTCAGCGTTGCCCCTTTCATCAAACCAAATGGTCCCCGTCTGAGATGAGCGAGATGGAGGATAATAACAACGTGATGGCTCCTTCTCGCACTGCTTAATGGAGTGTTTTTTTTTTCCTCCTCTTTTTATGGCTCCCTAGGTGGAACTCACAACACTGCGGCTACTGCACAAACGCGGCGTGAAGGCTAACAATAAGCTTCATTTTCTTTTTAAAGCACTACAATTATAAAGTATTAAAAGGTTATTATCATTTGGGCTACTGCAAAACCCTTGCTATGTAATTACTACGACGTCTACGGTAGTTTCCATTAGCCTCTTGATGATGTTTCGCGTTATACGTTAGCATTAAACTCGTAAACCTTCATTAGATGAAATTTTACGGCTTGGTTGAACAAAATAATGTGGTTTTAAGAAGGTAAAATAGCACTCTATAACTCACCCATCCAATATCCGAACCTCTATTTTATTTTATAAAAACATGCACTTATGTCATAATAAAATATTAAGTAAAAAAAAGTAAGCATTTTGTTTTTTTTGTATCAGTTCAATGCGTATTGTGCTGCTCCTTCTGTTATTTGTGTCTTGGCCAGCTGGGGGCAGTACAATACGAAAATGGATGTTCATTCTTTAGGAAGCCATAATAATAATCAATGTTCTTCGCAGAGGATAAAGAATAGCTTTTCCCACCACATGATAGTATGAGGTTAAAATATGAGATTTGCAATACACAATGTGCAATTCCCTTTGTTTTATGTTTGACAGTAAACTTCAACTTCAAAAAAGTGAAAAGGTTTTTTTAAATTCTCATCTTAAAAAAAACTCTCAAGTCTGGTCACTCGTATCTCAAGGTACCAGTGTATTGTATTTATAGAGTGTGAAATATCTACTTGGGAAGCAGCGGCTCAGAACGTGACCTCAAAGTTTGAGAATGGCAGCAGCACACAACTGTGCAGTCCTCATTTCATCTCTTGCCCGGCAACACGAGTGTCTCTCTCTCTTTCTCTGCACAGACTTTGGAATGTGATTCCACTTAATGATTATAAAGCAAGCCGGGCAATTTGCCGTCTGTGTTTGTGAAAATGAGAGCGAGCGAGTGGGAGGAAAGAAGAAAGAAGGCGTTTTATTTATTGCTTCTGTTCTCGAGCCGTGTGATGACGTTTGCATAGAATAATAAATAGAAATATGGATGCGTGTGTGTGTGTGTGTGCGTGAGACACATTTTGAGATGATGAATAAAAGGTAGGACGCCTTTTCCGACCTCAAGCTTTTACATAATTACTGCTGCTGACGCAACATGACGGGACTGTTCCATTTTTGACTCTGGAGTGAGGTGAGGGGGAACAATTCCGTCATGATGGTAAAAGGCAAATTAAGTCGTCAAACAGGAGTGATAAAATCCGAAAGCACAGTGTTTGTTGTTTTTTTTGGCGTGACTTCTTGTTTCTTGGGCTACAACTCCCACCGGCGCAGGTTCCAGTTCTGTGGTCCTGTTAATCTGATGGGGTTTTTTTGTTTGTTTGTTTTTTTAATTCAGAGAGTTAACTCGATTTTGGTTTCATTTATATCTGGTGTAATTCTACTGTTAGCCACTAGATGGCGGCACACTTATTTGATTTTGAAGGAAGAAGAACGAAAGGGTGGGGGGTTGAAAATGGATGAATGGCATCTGCTGTAATCCTGCTTTTTATGCCGACAGAACGTGACAGCTGTAGGTTGATTTCATAAGGTGCATCTTTGGCCACAATTATTGATGTATAAAAAGTTTTAAATATATATATACATGCATTTGGTCCATATTTAAAATGGCATTTTAGTCATAAATCTGGTTAGGAAGTGCTCAGTGCAATGTGCCATTCTCAGTAGGGCTGATGCAAAATTGTGACTGCTTCTATTATTGAAGTTGCCCATCCGTGGCACACGGAATGTTTTCCCAACGCCGCCATTCCTAATTCAAACCTTGATATCTCGTTGTCGCGCGTGCTCGACGTCCTGCAGGGCGCAGCACTGAGCCTCGTGCAGCCGCTGGTGTCTGCGCTGATGCTCCGTCTGCAGCTCGTCCAGCTGCGTGCGCAGGTGCTCGCGCTCCTGACTGAACTGCTGCTGAAGCTGCTGCAACGACGACTGCGACTGTGACAGCTGCATCTCCAGACTCTGCTTCAGCAAGGAGATCTAAAAACAAAAGAGATGGCTTGAGATTCACTTTCAACATTATTTCCAACAGACAAAGGGCAGATTTGTTTTTAAAAAGGTCTTTTTTTAAAACAGAACAGAACATACAACTGCAGCAACCGACAAACTATCCTCCTTTTACAAAAACAAAGTTTACTTTAAGTCATTTTACAAAAGCGTGACTGCTCTCATGCCAAAAGGAAAACAACAGGGAGTGTGCGGTCTAGAATTGTTTTTTTTTTTTTTTGGCATTGTTTCAGAGCGGAAGGGGCCGCACATTGCTAATTCATCAGCACTTGAAACGCGACTAAGAATAAAACAGAAAAGCTGGATTGTGTCACCACACACACACACACACACACACACACACACACACACACACACACACACGCTCGCTCAATCACTTCTGCCCCAAATTTGGAGAATGTGCCGTGACTACGATGTGAGTCACACACAGTGTCAACAGGAGGGCTAGCGTTAGCATCCGCCACACAGGCATGCAATGCGTCCAACGGTATCGCTCAGACCCACCCTCAATAGGTGACAATGTTGCAATACAGAGAACGCATAAAAACGGTTTAAATTGTTTTATCCCTCGTCCCCAAAAAAGAAAGTCTACTGTCAAAGTAAACATCAAACAAATGCAATTCCACTGCATATTTACCTTCATCCGGTCTGTTAAGCTTAATGCTAATGACCGATGGAAAACACCAGAAGGGCTCATGAATAGCAGCTAGCAACGGATATTAAAATAACATATATAGCATCGCGATGAAATGCAGGGAGAGTTGTGCACCCTAACAAATACGATTAAGCGATTTGACCGTAATAACGGCCCTCTGAGGGAAACTAACTACAACGTTGACCGCAGTGAAAATGAGTTTGACACCCCGTGCGCAACATATGAGGCAGTCGCCGACGAGTAGTCGACTTGAAAGGCCACAGGCAAATTTGCAGCAGTCTAATTTGGCGCCGCGCATGTCAAAAAGTGAGCTTTTGAAAGGCTTCGAATCAAAGCGGCGCGTCCTCAAGGCGCTTTGCATAAAAGCGGCGGCTTGACGCCTCGCTGACAGCGTGGCGAAAAAAGGGGCCGCATTCGTCACGCGTCGGGCGGCCTTTAGCTCCTCGCTCTTGTCATTTTGCCTTTCCCGTCTTTTTTCCGCCATATTGATTTTTGAAAATATTTTTGTGTCCCGCTCTGGTGTGATTAAATCTGCTCTATCGGCCGGCAAATTGCAGGTGCATGTTCATTTTTCATGGCTGCCTGCAGTTCACGCCGATCTATAAAAAGTAATATCGATCACCTCTCCTTGTTGCAGCGCAAATTCAAACTGTCCCGTCATAAAAAGAGAACGGTGGCGGAAGAGACGACGGGGCGCACCTGCTCCAGCAGGTCGTCCACTTTCCTCTGCCAGCTGTCTCGGGAGTTGCTCATCTCCTGGTCCTTGTTTTGGGCCAGCTGGCTCAAGGCGGCCGCTTTGTCCGCCTCGTGTGCCTCGCGCAGCTCCTCGCGCAGCTTCTTGCATTCCTGCCTGAAAAATGAAACACGACGTGAGCACAACAATCGAAAACCTCCATCCGACGGTCATCCAACCATCCATCCGTCCGTGCGTGCGTCCGTCATCCATCATTGATCCATCCATCGACTGTATCATTCATCCATGCAGCAAGCTATCCAATGGACATCCATGCATCCATCCTTCCAGCCATTATTGATCTAATCATCCATTCATCCAACAACCTAGCTCACCCTCCTTCCAATAGTCATCCACTGATCCATCCACGCATCATCTAACCCTCATCAATGCGTCCATCCATCTTTGATTCATCCATCCAAGCAGTCATCCATCCATCAATGTATCCAAATGTCATCCATTATTGATCCATCCATCCACTGAATCATCCATCCATGCAACAAGCTATCAAACTCTCCATCCGACTCGCAATGTATCCAATGGACATCCGTCCATCCGTTCTTCCATCCATCATTGATTTAAGCATCCATCCATCCATCAACCTAGCTCACCTTCCTTCCAATGGGCATCCACTGACCAATCCACTGCGTCCATCCATTAGTCATCCATCCATCAATTTATCCAAATGTCATCCATCCGTCCCTCCAACATTCGGCCTTGTATCGATCCATCAGCCATCAAGCCATCATCCATCATCCATTCATCCAACAATCTAACATTCATTGATCACAAATCCATCCAATCATCTCTTATAGCAGGTTTTTTTCAGTCACACTTTTGCTTTTTCTTCAGGCTGATATTTGCCACCACTCCAAAAGATTATTCTTTTTTTAATTCTGAAAAAGTCATTTCCCAACTGTTCACACGCTTCCGTGCTCACACATACATGCGTGTGCATGCGCACGTGCGTCACCTGAGGGTCTCCGTCCACTTCAGTTCCAGCTCCAAAGCCATTTTATCCATCTTATGTTTTTCTTCCTCTTTGGTGCTGATCACTTTGGCCTCATGTTGGCGCGTTTGGACCTCGAGCTCGGCCTGCGCCCCCCACACACACAAACTGTAAGCGTGTGGCATTTGTCCCTGAATGAGGTTTGCGAGGCGCGTAGCCTGGCGGGCACCTGCAAGGCGGTGAGCAGGTTGCTGGTCTCCCGCAGCCGCCCCCTGGTGGCGTCCAGCTCCTCCAGCAGTTTGTCCTGCGCCTGTTTCATGGTGGCCATCTGGCCCTCGGCCGCGCCCATCTCCCTCTCGCCGCGCTTCACCTCCTCCTGCAGACGCCGCACCTGACGCACAGTCGTGAGGAAAATTCACTTAAAACCTTAACCCTTGCTTAAAACCTTAACCCCGACCTTAAAACCAGGTTGCCCGCCACTTAAAATCACTAACCCAGTTTTGCCCGCCAAATTTAAAACCCCAACAGAGATTTACAGTAAAATCTTAATTTCGAACCCTAACCCCCTGGCTGGGAACCCTTTGCTTGAAATCTCTGTCTTGATACCATAATTTCAATCCAAAATCTTTTTGGGGGGAATTCTTAATCCAAAATCATGGCCACATCTTCAACACCTAACCTTGACTAACCCTACGCTAAACAAATGACCCTTGTTTAAAACCCTGACCGAGGCTTGAACCCATAACCTTGTCTTAAAACCCTAATCGAAGTTTTCAGCCTTGCTTGAAACCCAGGCTTGAAAAAAAACATCATTTCTGCTCACCTCGTGGTCGGCGGCGTCAAGCTTTGAGCTCATTTCCTCTCTCAGCTGCTCCAGCTGCTGAAGCAGAGCACTCCTCTGCTCCTCCAGCGTGTGGCGCTCTCGCTCAAACTGATGCTCCAGCTCCTGCGCGCACGCGCACAAACACACGAGCGTTTGAGTGAAATGTAAAAAGCTGCTACCAAATGGAAGCGACGCCGCGTGTCACTTTGGATCTCGTGTGCCGCTCGCAGCGTCATTTGCCAAATGTGCCACGTGGCTCCAGGTTTATTTCGGGTTCGGGCTAACGAGCGCGGCTTCGCTGGGGAGCCAGCGGGGGATCGTTCGAGCGGAAAAGCGCGGCCGGACAACCGCACGGACGCTCGTTGGACCCTCTCGTCGTACGAATCGGCTTCCATGATGGGTCTGCGGGGATTTGAATGATTTTGTATCCTAACGCAATTGTAAAACCTTCATTTGAGATCCTAAATCAACCCTGGTTTGAAACACAAACCCAGAATTGAAACCCTCATTTCAAAACCCTACCCTGAATCCCAAACTATTGTCGAAAACATGAACCCTATCTTAAACCCTCACCCTGATTTAAAACACAATTTTAAAACCCCAATTTATACCCTTGTTTGAAATATGAATCTGAACATCAACCCAGTCTTCAAACCTGAACCTAGACTTTGACTTTTCAACCCAACCCAGACTTTGAAAAACTATTTATTCAAACCACAACCCTTATGTTTGAAATCCCAACACAGGCTTCAAACCCGAAATTAAAACCCCAACGCAGACTTCAAAACATAACCTGTGTTTGAAGCTCTATATTCAAAGCCCGACCCTTGTTTGGAACCCTATCTAAAAACCCTAACCTGATTTGAAACCATAACCGAGGCTTGATCGGCCAATTTAACTCATTCACTCCCAAAGACGTTTGTAAACGTCTTTTCAGACTTGGTCTAGAATTGGCTGGTACTGAATGAGTTAAACACATCCTGTCGGCACCAAGCCGGCATTCATGTTTTTTCGAAGCCCTGCGCACCGAACACGGCGTCCTATATCCGAGCTATACCGATATGTGCATGTGGTGATGATGATGATGATGATGATGATGACGATGACATAACACGTATGTAGGGCGCAAGCGGCTTAAAAGCATCGGCATGAATAACTCACATGTTGGATTTTAATGCAAGTACACGGCCCCGCTGATGCTAAGTAACTTCAAATATTCATCTCTAAGTACGCGCACTTCATGTACCGGATGCTCAGCGGCCATAATCGTGCTAGCCACAGTCTTGATGCCGCTTAAACAATGATTGTTGACAGGAAGTTGAGGGGCTCTTGACCTTTTTATGGATGGGGGTGGGATGTGGACGCCTCCCTTTGTTAAATGCCTGCTTGACACCCAGTCGCAAGGTCATATATTCTTTCTCCTCCGTGAAGAACAACTCATGTTCCCACGGCCCGAGTTTAATTGCGAGACTCTCTGCGATGTTTTCTCTCGCAGCTCAAAGTGCGCCGGCAACTCTCTATGGCCGCATTTACTTGCGAATAATTTCTATCAGCATTTCCAAGAATGTGTTGGTCGCCATGACAACGAGTTACGGCGTTAAGGGGGTGGGGGGGTGCACTCACCGCCAAGAGTCTGTTTTTGTCCTTCTCCGCTCCACTGAGCGCGCTCTCCAGCGCGGCCCGATGCTTCTTGGCCATGTCGTCCAGAACCCGTCCCTGGTTCTCCTTGGTTTGGCTGCTCTCTTCCTCGTAGCGAGCTTGCAGGCCGCTCATGTCCTTTTCGTGAGCCGCCTTCTCCTCACGTAGCGTCTGCCAAAACACACACACACACACACACACACACACACACACACACACACACACACACACACGCGCGCTGAGACTCGCGCCATATGCTGCGTCACTCTGCCATATTGACAGCGATTACAAATGAGCCGGCGCGGATTCAGAAAGCGTCTCTCGCCTTTTCTCGGCTGCGTCCTTCCCAATGACTCCTTGTCTTGGTGAAGCAGCATGCGGCTCAAGGGTAGCCACTGTAAACGATTGTGTGTTTGCTGTTTTGAGGTTTAGTCAGAGCACCAGGGCGAGCAGATTCCGAGGATTCACCAGTCCTTTAGCGTACGTCTTGGTGAAGCAGCGCGTGGCTCATCGCCCACGGTTAACTCTGTGCTAACATTTTTGCAGCAAATCTTATACAAGTCCGACAAAAACGCCTCGGAATCAAAGCGGAGCGTCCTCAAGGCGCCTTGCATAAAAGCGGCGGCAGCGTTCCAAGAATTTTCAGAATTTCACCCAATGTTTGCCAGTGCTTTCCATGAATGGCAGCCTTCCGTCAGCGCCTCCCAGAAGACAACGCGGCGGCAAATGTCAGCGCCGGTGGGCCGACAAAGGCGACATGAAGCCGCCATACTTGACATTCAGCATCGGGCACGCGCCGCCGGCTCTTCCTGCGACCTTTTCCAAAGAGTTGTTTTTTCCTCAAGACTGGCAAATACGCTTATTGACACTCCGCCGCTGCGGCCTCGCGCTATTTTCGCCATTATTCAATTCCGCAACTTTGCAATATTGAGGGGAAAAACAACATCAAAATTGCAATTGGATTCTTTTTTTTCCCACTCCTCGTAGTCCAACTGCAGCGTGTCTACTTTTCTGTGGTCCTCTACCTTGTGTAGTGACTGCAGCTGCTGCTTGTGCCTCTCGTCCAGCGCTTGGCTCTGCCCGTGAAGCGCCTCTCGCTCCTCCTCCAGCCTGAGCACCTTGTCTTTCAGACGGCTGCGCTCGTTGTCCAGGTCGCGCACGGCCGCCTCCTGCGTCATCTGGGTGGCCTGCAGGCTGCTGATCTGACCTGGCGGGCAGTTCACAGGACTTCACGGTGGAGCTCCGCTCGCACTAACAACGCGGCTGCCCAATTTTTGGCGGGAGGGGGTTCATGGAGTGGCTTACTGGCTTTGAGGAGGATCTCGGTGGCCTGCTGCTGAACTCGATCCCGGGCCGCCTCCAGCTCGCACTCGGCCTCCTTTTGGCGGATTTCCACGATCTCGGAATTCTGCGTCACCTCTTCCAGCTGCTTGCTCAGCTCCTGAGGAAGCGGCCGCGCGCACACGTTTGAATGAATAACTATTAAATTAATATTTGTGATTTTTTTTTTTAACTTTTTTTTTTTCAGGCATCATTTCTGTATTAACTTTAATGACGTTGAATAAAAACATGATCATACTGCCGTCCTCACCTTGACGGCGTTCTCCGAGTTGGCGAGCGAGGCCTGCAGCTTGTGCGAGCGCTCGCGGTTTTCGCGGGCCTCGTCGGTGACGCGGGCCAACTCGGTCCGGAGCTTGCCCAGAGTCTTCTGCAGCGCCGCCTCCTGCGTCTGAAACTCGCGCCGCAGCTCGGCCTCGGTGCGCTTCCACGCCAAGAGGTTGTCGGCCGTCAGCTGCTGCGTCCGCTTCATGGCCTCTAGTTCGCGTTCGTAGAAGGCTTGAGCCTTATGGGGAAAAAAAAACAAATGATCGTAAAACACGTTTGAGGTCTCAGAAAGGTCACACCGGTCGGTACCTTGCTGAGTTTGGCCTCATACTCTTCCACCAGTCTCTTCTTGTCCTGCTTGAGTTCTTCCACTCGCTCCGTCAGAGAATCCACCTGAAATAAACAAAACAGAATCAGCGTCCGAGTTCCCTCCTCCCGGTTAGATTTGAGTTGTTGCGGCGTACCTCGGCTTTGTGGAGCTGGCCCAGCTTCTCTTGGTCTTTGCTGTAGTTGGCATTGTGGCTCTGGTGGCTGCGGAGCAGCTCCTGGACCTCCTGCCGGTGTTGGCCCTTCAGCTCCTCTAGCGCCACCTTCTTCTCCTGCTCGAACTGCGCCTGCGCCTGGCCGAAGGTGCGCAGCTTCTCCTCGAAGGAGCGTCGCATGTCCTCCACCTCGCGCGACATGGACACCACCCGTTGAGTGTGCTGCGGCCCAAAGTCACAAGTTAACTTCTCGAGTGAGGAAAAGCTGAGACGGGCTTCGAAATATTCCCGACTACTGGAGCTACCTGAGCCTCGGTGCACAGCTGCAGGTCCTCCACCCTCTGCCGGTAGTTATCAAACTCGGCCAGCGCCTGCCTCTTCATCCGCTCGTGCAACTCCATGGACTCCTCCAGGGACTGGATGCGTCTCTTTAAGTCCATCTCGTCGCTGATCTTGCTCTTGTACTGCAGAGGGGATACGATAAAACAATAAAGGAACAATATTTTGACACCTTGAGCGTTTGTTCAAAATGCAGGGGAGGCATAATGGATTTGGATTGGTTCCCAAACGGGTGCCCAATGGGATAGAAACGGGAATTCAACCGATTCATTGCTCAATCTAACATGTTTGTATCAGTAAATCTGTGTTGCGTAGGGCTGCGCCTTGGAGCAATGCCTGCGCCGTGCTATGAATTTGAGCTGTTTTCTGCCTAGATGGGCAGCCACAGGGATGGAAACGGGAATCTCACCGATTCATTGCTCAATCTAACATGTTTGTATCAGTAAGTCCGTGTTGCGTAAGGCTGCGTCTTGAAGCAATGGCTGGGTCATGCTATGAATTCGAGCTGCTTTCTGCCTAGATGGGCAGCCATAGGGATGGAAACAGGAGTCTCGCCGATTCATTGCTCGATTTAACATGTTTGTATCAAAAAGGCTGTGCCGCGTAGGGCTACGTTTTGAATCGATGGATGTGCCAAAGTGGGAAAATGAAAGAGGACATAAATTCTCAAACGTGTATCTTGTTTTTTTTCCAATTAAAAAAAAGTGTTGTGTCCTGCTACCGGTATGACTGGAAGCAATGAAGGCACCAAAGCAGAGGGCAAAATGAAATCGGGCTGTTTGTTGCCTAAACGAGCAGCCATAGGGAATGAAACAGTAAGCAAGCAGGAATCCCCTTTTTTGAAGTAAGGCATACAAAAGTTTGCTGTAATGTCCAACTGAATGAGTAACCATACAATTGATGTGAATTTAGGCATTTTTGCGACCTAAATGGGCAGCCATAGCTATCAAAACAGGCAGAGAGACCACTGGGAGTAATTAACCAGTCAAGAGAGTGATAACTTTAGGATTTTTGCTGCCTAAACGGGCAGACAGACCAATAGGTAAGTAAGCTGGGGTTGCATGAGACTCAAAGAATACTAAAAAAAACAACATGTTAAGGCGTTAGAATAAATCACCAACCCGACTAAGCGCATGGTGGTAATGATCTTCTGATGACATCTGCTTTTTTGAATGTAGTCGTGTGGACCTAACCTGTAAAATTTTCTCCCTGGTCTCAGAGAGGATCTGCTGCACTTCCTCCTCGTGGGCCTCCTTCAGGGTGGCGATGGCCGCCTCATGCTCGTCGTTCTTGGTGTTGAGTGCGTAGATCACCTGTGCCAGCAGAATTGACATACGTGGGCGGAACATGTACAATTGCTGTTTGGGATTAAACAGGGAAAAATATAGAAGCGCCAAAAGTTTTTTTATTTTTGTCTGAACAAAAAGAAAAATCCAGTTGAACCCCCGCAATTTTGCACCCACTTACATCGCAGATTGTTGGATGCTCTGTTTGTAAGCATTGCTGCGTCATTTGAGTAGCCGCTGTTAGAATCATCGTACCATCTATGCTTATTTTCTTTATCTTACGTTAGTCACTGGTGTTTTCAATTTGATGTCAGCCTTTCGCTAGCAGACTTTCATTAGACCAAGGTTATTCAAATTCACGAAAAAGACCCCCCTCCACCCCACGAAAAAGACATGAAATTGACAAATCATTTTCGTTAATAATTCTATTAGCTCTGTGGAAGATAATTTAGTTTCACTGTATGCGCTCGATGATTTCCACTCCCCGCCCCCGAAGATGAATTTGCGACCGTTGCGCGTGGTGATCACATTTTAATCCGCTAGCGGCGCTAGCTAATCAGGTAGACGGAAGCGGGTGGGCATGTCTCTGCACGGATGCGCTTGGGAATGGAGCGGTTCGGGAGAGGGAAGAAAAGAAAAGCGGCAGCCGCGGCCGGGCTTAACGGAGCAAGACGATGTGTGCTTGACTTTCTAATTTCATGCCACTGCTAGCTTGACTTCCACACGCACACATAAGCACAATTAGCTGGAGCGATACAGACATCAGGATGTTTTCACTTGGCTTTGAACGATAGAAACTCACTAAATATGTCAAAGACCAAACAAACGAAGAAGTATCGAACCAAAGAACGAGCTAACAAAGCCTATGCTTGAGTCAACCAAGCTAACAAATACTGTTTTGGTAGCCTAGCCACAAAATTCGAAAGCGGACTGTTCAACAAAGTAATACCCCCAAAAAAAAAAAACATAGCCACCTCGGCCAACAAGAGAAATATTTAGCACCCTTGCTAAGCTCAAGCGAGAACACGTGATAATACTGTCCAGTGTCCAGCACTTCAAAAGTTTTCTTTCCTTTTCGATGTTTTCCAAAACTGATAAAAGTCCATCTGGAACATTTGGCGCGCTGCCTGCCTCCAGAGGCTTGAAATATTTTTAGAACTGAGTGGGAAGACTGTAATTACCTGCACCACAGACAGGTAAGGCAGGGGAGCGAAAGATGGGGGGGGGGGGTAAATACTCTCTCTTTCACACTCTCTCTCACACACACACACACACACACACATCTACAGTATATAGCCGACGACTAGGTTTCCATGGCAACTGGACATAGCCGCCTGCGTAAGGAGGGAAGTGCTTGATGAAGTGGACGTCGGGCGAAGTGAAAGCGAAGCATACGTGACAAAGAACACGTTCGGTGGCAAGCCATCGCCGCGGCCATTTTGGTGGTCATGTTGGAGCTTTAGCGATGTGCTAAATCAAGACCAAAGTTGCTTACTATATTACTACCACAAATGAAATAAATCAACTGAGTTAACAGTGAACAAAACGCACAAGCCAACCCACAAACCAATAAAGCAACCAAAGAATAAACCAGTCCACAAAGAAACCCCCACAAAAACTACTGACTCAAAATATTGTCATATGACAAACATGAGCATAACTCTGAAGCAGATCATTTGGTCATGATGGTCTGTTTAAGAGTCCCTGTCCACCATGGTCGTATGGACACGATGAGGACCAAAATTAGGAACAGTCTGTCTCACTCCGAAATGAGTGAGCAAGAAATATGGTGGCCCGGAATGGTCAAAAAGACTCCAAATGAGATTGAGCTCGAGCCTTTTTGCTTCCAGCTCCATTCAGTCAACTTGCGTTCTGTTTGGACAATGATGTCGCACTTGGCAAGCATGTTTGTCTTTTGTCCCCTTAGGACCGCCGTACATTCCGAGAACAGGGTGTCCTTGTAAAAGAGCACGTTCCCAAAATTTGATTTTGCAGTCTTATTAACAATTTCAGCTTGATTTTTTTTTTTTTTTGGGGGCATTTGACATTTTGGAACAGATTTTAGCAAGCATCATGCAAGTTGACAGACGATTTTCAATCACAGGCAACAAAAAAATGATGTGATGGGCCAGATGAGGCCCCCCGCGCCTCGAGTTTGATACCCGTGCCTTAGATAGACTCTACGTGTATCATGTGTGGATACAGCGAGTAACACAACAGAGCATTCAGCATACGGTCACATGTCCACCATGCAAGTTTGTTTCATGGCCTTTGTTGTCGTTTTTTTTTTCCTTTCCTTTTTCTGCCCGAGTGGCTGATTTTGCTTCTGCCTCTGCGCTACTGCTGCTATGCAAAATCAGGTCAGATGAGTCACCAGCGGCGTGCTGCTCAAAGCTACAAATCTCTAATCCACCCTCGGCCTGATGTCATACACCGCCTGCCCCGTAGGAAAACGCCGTTATGCACGGAGGGCCGCGGGACACTTCATTAGGCACACCGGGAATGACAAGACGAGAACGTCCGACTCGACGTGGAGAGCAGCGCGGCGTGCTGGAAAACGTGGACGATGAGCCCCTTTTCGCCGGGACGTGCTGCTGGCGGTTCGACGAGAAGCGAAACGCACGGCAGTGGAAGGATGGGGATTGGAACACAGAACTTTTGACTGTGAGGCAGACATACCAACCACTAGGACACTGTGCCGCTCGGCATGAATGAGATGACGATCAACGCGGGGAGGAAGAACCGCACACAGCTTGGGAAGGCGCGCACACGCAGGGCGCGCAGCGCTGACTCCCATTAGCGCTGCCATCAGTTTACGTTGGCAGCGCGTAGCCTGCAGCCTTCGTGTTTTGTGTGTCATCATATGCTGCATTTCGGCAGTGAACAAAACGCCAGCCTGAGATAAACCTGCTGCACTCTCAGGGGAGGCGGGCGGGTGGGGGCGTTGGGTCACATGACAAGTCGCCGTATCGCCTTAAGTGCTTTAAAAAAAAATGTCATTACTATTTTAGTCAAAAACATTTTTGCCAATCACAAATTCACCCGTTCAGGTTTTCCCTTTTCAGCTATAGGTTATAGCCAGCCCCTCAACGGACCATATGAAAAATAAAATAAAATTGTGGAGTGGCTCAAAGTCTCTGTAATATTTTGCGGTGAATTTCCAGCCACTGGAATTTTTACCCTAAAACTTGAAACTTCTGGAGGAAACTTTTTTTTTAAACTTCAATAACTCGAAGTACATAAAAGTAACACGTCCTGTAACTTTTCCCATAATTAGAGCAACGTGCTCCAGATAGTCGTGTGAGGCTCAGCATATTAGCGTCGTGTTCGGTCTTCATGCTTGTTGCCTTTTGAGAGCATTTGTCTCCCAGCAAGTAGAACACTTTTGGGGGGGGGTATGTTGTCATGGAAACTGTGGAGCTCTTTTGTTGTTGCATATCCTACTTTGACGGGACTCGTTAGCGTGCTGTGGTGCCAATGAAGCGGAGAAAGATTCAAATGACGCCTAGTGTGGGCTAAAATGCTAACGTTCATGCTAAATTCAACTGCTAAGCTCAACACAGACATTCAACTTCCAAGTACACGATACATATACTCTGTAAATTCAACATTCTTGATTAAACTGCTGAGCTGAATGCTGTGAAAATGCTAAAGATGCTAAATCCAACTTCTTGACGGACGGATAAGCTAAATACAGTGTGAAAATGCTATGCTATGCGCTAAATTCAATACAAGGCAAAAGCGACAGTCGGGTATGGAGTGCAGAAGCTATCGATGACATTTCAAATGCCCGGAAGGAATGCTGAGTCATGCTCTGCCACCATTTTGCAGTGACATCCTTCACGCGCTGGCCGCAAAGCCCGCTAACATAATATCAGTGTCTCCTCTTCCATATTCTGTGCTTCCATTGACATTCAGGTACAACTTGACTGCATCTCCATGGTAACGGGAGACAACCGCTCAAGGATGTTTTGCAGTCTGCTTGGCTGATGAGCCGATTTCCGGTTAGCCAATCAAAAGAAAGCGATGCTACAATGACCCATCAAATCATGCTCGCCACTCGATGCGAGCGCGCGCGTTTCAGCATCCATGTGCGTGCCAAAGCACGTGCACAGCGGCAGTATCTTAATGAAATCTGACAAAGAATTGTGACAATGAGCGAAGAGGGAGATCCTTCCTGCAGAGGTTAATAAAATGCAACACACACACACACACACACACACACACACACACACACACACACACACACACGCACGCACAGGTAGACACTCAAGCCGTAATCTCTTTTCATTCTCCCAGAATGACGTTTTATAGAGATTAGAAAGCCGGCGCGATGGAAATGCGGGGAGGCCCGAAATATGCGGTTGCCTTTGGACAGTTGTGACATCACTTCCTGCTCTTTAGGGGTTTCTGGGGTTGGCCAAAAATGTACACCATGCGGGCTATAAATTTTCCTCATTCCAAAATCTCATTTTTCCCACAATTCCACATTTGTCACCCCTCTCCCCCCCAAAAATCCCCATTCATTCCCAATGACAAATTCACATCATTCAATTTTTAAAATCTTCAGCTCATTCAATTCACCTTGGGGACGATTTTCAACCAAAAATTCCCCAAATACCAAAATTCCACATTTTTCACCCACAGCATTCCACATCATTTGATAACATTCAATATATTTCTATACCATTCCGTCGCCTTCCTAATCTGTCCACACGATTCCAAATGTGTTCATTCCGTATTCACAAATTCATTTTCCCAGTAATGAAATAAGACAACTAATTATCTTTTCTTTTTGTATTATGACTAAGTACATTATAATTAAGAAGCCTATTTTTAAGTCAAATGTATATTTCGGAATTTTTTATTTGATCCATAATATACTAATCTCAAACCAGCAATGCGCATCCAATCAGAATGTGTTGATGTCAAATGCTATATTAACCACAGCCATTAGGGGGCGTATTTACTTGTTCTCATACGTCTGCCTTTTCGAGGGGAAATAGGGAAGGATGAGACGCAAGAATATGGTAGGCGTACTTGGTAACTCACATTCAGAATGCACCGGTTTTGCTAACGCAACAGAAAACCAATGATAAATGTTTTCCTTCCACTTTGCTTACTCAATGTTGATTGTTTTTGGACATACTTGATGCCACATTTTAAAAGCAGCACATTCAAATTTCAACGACGCCACCTGGTCTGGCAGCCTCGGCTATTCCGATTCAAGTGTCCTGTGCCTCCAACAGCAAGCGTGTGTGAGCGCGTGAGACGCCGCCAGACCCCCGGCTTGATAATGACACATTCAAATCCTCCGTGAGTTCCAACCTGCCAAGTATCTTGTCATTTGTTGTTGGGGATCAAAGCCCAGACCTCCCCCAAGGCAAGGCTGGAGGTTTTGGACTAACCTTGAAAGGTTCGAGTCAGTAAGCAGAGGCGTGAAATATTGGCTGCTTGCATTATACAAGCTAAGAGCACTCGTATTTACTTGGCTGTGTGCTTAAACAGCTCATTGCTATGAAAAAAAAAGAGCCCAAAAAAGCTAAGCATTTCAATATATTATACAGCTACACATACTATATACATACACACACAGACCCCTAATCAGAATGAACAAGCAATTGTTGTAGCGATTAAAAGTTGAGTTGCTATTTAGTTTACTGTCAAACATCAAACAAATTTTGTTTGTGCATTCAAAACTCCTTTCGTCTACATATCGTATTATACTGCCACCCAGTGGCTAAGTCACATACACCAGGAGGAGTTGCAATGAATTAGTCAAAATGTGCAGGTTAATTATTTATTTTAATGTTTTACATTTTAACTAGTCAGTGTGGGTTTTTTTTTTTTTTATCAGTGACTATATTATGCGGGCTTCAATTTTACTACACATTGCAAAACGTTTTTTGGGGAGGCAGAACGGATTAATAGCATTGGCATTCATTTCAATGGGGAAAGATGACTTGACTGTTTGCAACATTCCCCGTGACCGTTTAAATACATATTCCTTCGGAAACGTGAAAATGTGGTGGTAACAGAGAGTTCATATATTTGTGTGTATATTTTTGTTAGAAATAACTGTCAAATTTCAAGATGAAAGGAGGATATTGTGGTTATTTTGAGTGCTGTTAAATGAGAAAAAATCGGTCACATTTGACAGACTTCATCCCACGAGCAAAGTTGCCTCCTGTGCTTCCAAAATATCAAAATGAACATGCAAGAACATGTCAACGCACTGTTGCTATGTCTGATTAGTGACTGATGTGATGTGTAATGTTGTGGCTAATGACCATGCATGTGACTCGCTGATGGATGCAGCATCCCGACAAAACGTTTTCACCTTCGGGCAGCACACATCGCTCACTCTGGAGCGACAGAATGCCAACACATACTTCCTTTAAGAATCGCCTAATTTAAGGTTTGTTTGCCCCCAAGGCGTTCGTGCATGCACATGTGCCGTTTGGCGGCGTTGACAGCAACACGTGAGGCTGCTCTCAAATTCAGCGTGCATTCAATCAATCAATCAAAATGTACGAGCACTTGGCTAAAATAGGACGCGTTCTCGTGTTTAAAAGTCAGTTAAGCACACGGTGCCATCGATGCAAATTGACGTCACCAACTCCGATTTAATTTGAGGACTGTACGAATTCGAAGTAAATACGAATTATTGTGTTATCTATGAGAAATCCACAACGCCGAGGGTGCAAACCTAATATTTGTACACTCCTGAACGGAGTCTGGGCGAAGAGTTGAAAGCAGCGGTGTGGCATCGCTTCTCGGGGATGCAAAAAGGCCTCCACACATCTGTGCCTTACCTTGGTCAGCTGGGCGATCTTCTTGCTCATTTTTAGGTGCAGGTCTTGGGTATATTCCATGGCCAGGCCGGACTGGAAGGAGGTTGTGGAGGTGGACGACGTTGACGATGAAGTGTATTTCCCCTGACCGGCAGGGCAGTAATACTGCTGCCATCCCGACCCAGTCGCCATCTTCACGATGATGCTTCAAATGCTTGATGGAGATGTGGTCTTTAATAATTAAAAAAAATAAAATAAAAAAGAAGACTTATGTTTTTACCCAAACCTGGCGAAAAACATGACGCAGCAAGCTATTTTTAAAAATGTCCCATTTTGCTTCAGGTCTTGACGCGAAAAAAAAAGTGACGAGCAGTATTTTAAGCTCCGGAGATGTCAGTGGCGGGCATCATGAACGACGCCGCCGCTAGCGCCCCGAGGTCGGGCTACGGGCGGCTTCACCTGCCGCTGACGTGCAGCGCAAGTCAGGCTGCCGTCTGGCTCCCCACCTCCCCGGTCGGTCACCTTGGAGCCCAAATGGGGAGCCGTCGCGCCGGATTGGTCCTCCCCTCACTGCTCCGCGGTTACATGGAGGTGCGTTTGAGCGCGAGCGAGACTGGCGGGTCGGAGACGTGTACGCCGGAGGGACGAACGGACACAGCGGCAGCCCCCCCCCGCAACCTCAGCTTCCCCGTCAGCCTCCGGAGCTCGGCTGCTGGTGCGCCCCTGTTGCCATGGATCACCTCAACAGTCTGTACTGCGTTCAGGGGCAGTGGGACAAGCGGCGATGCGTTCACGGACAATTACACAAATGAGTGTCAATCGAACCGAAATTCCTCCCCAAGCACAAACGAGCCATATTGGTGATGACGATAACATATTTAGAGAAGTAAATTATTTTATTGATTAGCAAAATAAAACAGAAGCTAGAAAGACCATAAATGACCATCTTATATTTTAAAATACATTTAGAATGTAGTCAATATTTCAATTACTTATTTCCTCCTTTTTTTCTAAACGCAGTAACATTAAATGTTTTTGTTTTTTTGTTTTTACTGGCACACGTCTTTCCCCACTGTCACGTTTTAAAAGTTTGTAATCGATAGGACCAAGGTGGGGCAAATTGCATCAACATCCATGTCACATCCCAGAAGCACATAAAACATTTTCAAGACAGGCACGCCATTACTTTACTTAGCATACAGACGTTCTGGTCCAGAAAGTCTTTTCTCAAAAGATCATCAGAGGGAAGATCTCGCTGGTTATTCAGAAACAGCGCAGGAGCGTGTCACAACCGAAGAACTAACAGAAGAACCCGAAGGAGAAGGTGTTAAGTCTTCACATGGCGTGCATCGTAACGACATCGCTCACTTTTTGTTGTCTGATGGCGTGCCTGTCACAACACAGCGCTTGTTACAATTGTGTGTGTGTGTGTCGCCAAGGGAAATGCGGTGATGTCGCTACCTATCAGTGAATAAATCAAGCGCCGACGTCATGAAGCATGCTGGGAGATGCTCGCTCCTGTTGATGTTGCAGCCTCTCTCTTTGAAACTCATTTCTTGTCAGGGGGAAAAAGGCACCAAAAATGTTAGCATTAGCATCAGTAACACCACTTCCAGTCAATTTGAATTTTTGCTCAGTCAGACCGCTAATGTATTTCGGTCCATTAATACGCGGTTAATTGAACGCATTTAGAAAGGCAGTATGACAACACTTACAGATATGTATTCTTTATCCTCCGCACCTAGTAGTGAATGTCTTCTTGGTGTCTTCATGACATCCCCTTCAAATGCATTTATACTGGCCGTCAATTAGACAATTTTTTGCCCAGTCCGTGTCCTCCACTGCGAACAACAGGGGACCTTTCTAAATGGGATATTTAGCCAATAAAAATGCCGACAGACAACAAAAACACTTTTCGGCTCCAAATGGAATATTTCACTAAGTCGCTATGTGAGTGCGTCCGTCTGGCATGCAGAAAACACAAGTCATGTAAGCGTATTATAACGTTGGAAAAACAAACAAACAAAAAGTACGCAACAAGACTGATGCTACAACTCCTTAGAGAGATGTTTTGAAATTTCTAATTTTGACGCCCACATGGATTTCAGGTCAGGGTTAATGAACAGGAAAAAAAAAAAGTGTACATCTGCTTCTTCATGTGTATGCCAACAAAACCAGAAACTTACCGTTTTGGAACCTAAACCAGGTTTGAAACCCTACATGTAGAAGTCCAACTCTCATTTACCATAATTTGAAAGTTGAACCCTTGCTTGAAACCCTAACACAGTCTCAAAGTTTGAACCCCAACCATAACCGGTTTAAACCCCTAAATTCGCCATCTTGAAACCCAAACCCCCGTCTTGCAACCGTACATTTAAAACCCTAAATTCCCCGTCTTGAAACTTTAACAGAGGTTTTAAACCTTAACTCTGTTTGTAAAGACCCTCATCCTGTCTTGAAACCCTCACGGGCAAACCAATTCACAAAATCTGCAAAGAACGAAAGTGAACAAAAAAGAAAACCTTGTGGTTCCTCATCTTGCGCTACCCTGCTTCCACCTAGTGGTGAGAAGGTCACATTACACAAATGAGCACAAAAACTCGTCATTCGCGCGGAAGTGGGACTCGGCCAGCTCGCGAAGCGTTCACACAAATATTGTAAACTACGTTATTAACGACCATGAAAAACAGGAATTGCCCCCCCCCCAACCCCCAAAATAAATCTCAGCGAGTATGCAAGGATTCTTTGTAATACATTTTTCATATTTGAGGTAGGACTAAATGGATAAAAAATAACCCCAAAGTGGCACAAAATAATAAAATCTCTTTTTTTATTGTTGATTATAGAAGTGTAACAAATATAATTTCTTAAAAAGTCTGCAGCGAGTTAATCTCATTTTGAATCCACAAATCTTGATAGAAATGGCCAGCGGCTCTTTTTTTTTTTTTCCCAAAACACAATCATAAAACATTTGTCAACAAATGAAAATATTGCATCAACACCCCACCCAAAAAATAGAATGATTCTCTGCTAATGTTCACATCCCAAGATTGCTGTCACAGATTCCGAATATTAAACACGATACGAGTCGGTCGTTGAACACAATTTTTTAAAAAAAGGTCAAATATTTTGGATGCGCCTTTTCCGAAAACATCTAAAAGTGCACATTTGTCTCAATCACTTAATTAATTGTAAACTTGATTTTATCGTTGAGAGCATAAAAAGTCAAACGTCATTTATTTCACGCCGCCCGCAAACAAAAATGATGGTTTCCTCATTTTGTCGATGGCACTAGTCAACGTGAACAAATTCCAACGTTATGTGACAAACGATTCTAATTACTTCAAATGTTGAAAATCACATGGTGAAATTAGCAACTGGCAACACACAAATGTTCTCCTGTCTTGGACAAAATCCCAATTTAAACCTTACAGTACTTCTGTCTTGGAACCCTAATCGTAAACCCTATCCCAGTCTTAAAACACTTTCCCCGTCTTCAAATGTCAATTCCATTTTAAAACTAACGTTTGAAACCTCATCCCAGTTTTAAAAACATAATCCAGTCTATAATCCTGTCTTGAAAGTCTATCGCAGTTTCAAAACCCAACCCTGTCTAGAAAACGTACACATGGCTCAAAAATCCTTATTTGGAACCAAAACTCGAAAACGTATGCCAGCCTTGAAACCCTAAACCAGGATGAAAACTGTAATTTGAAGACATAATACAGTTTTGAGACTTCGATTTAAAACAGTTTTAAAACCCCAATTCTGTCCTGAAACCTTACTTTGAAACCCAAACCCAGTCTTGAAACGTTATTTGGAGTAAAGTTAGCAATGCTACAAACAAAAGGAAACCTAAGTTCCAGTTGAAAATGTCGATTCTCCCAGCTTGTTTGTCATAATAGTTTTTTCTTGTTACTTTATGGACATACGGCCATTAATTATGATTTTATGACATTTGGGTTACGAAGGGGTTGGGGGGTGAGAAAGTTCTGAGGAAAGGAACCTGAGAAAGAGAAAAATAAAAGCAGGAAGACAACAAAGTGTTATCCCCATGATGAAAAAAAATGAACACAAAGTAAAACCAAAACAAATTAAAAACAGAGAGGAACCCTCCAAAATGTAGGAAAAAAAACATAAAAATAAAAATTAACATAAAGAGGAATGATAAAATGAGCAATGGACAAACAGAATACACAAAAACGGGACAAAAAAACAAACCAAAAAATGAACATACAAACACAAAAAATGGACAAAAATAACCTAACACATGAAAAAAAAAGACAAAAATAAAACATGAAAATAAAAAGTTACAAGGCAAAAAAGACCAAAAAGAACCACATTTCTAAAACAACAAAAATGACCCAAAATAATAAAAGGTCTTAAAATAACAGAAAAAGCCCCAAAACGAACGGACAAACAAACAAACAAAAAAGGGTGTGAAACTGAATTCACTTCACATTGGCTGGTACATTCACACACATTGTCCTGCCATGTCATTTTTCTCTTTGCTGTTTTTGTTCCACCCAATTTGATTCTTTTTCGCCACTCTCATCTTTCCCCGAAAAAAAATCGTACACAGTCACAATTATAATAATAAATTAACACAATCAAACATGACAATCAAAAACAATCACAAATTGTCCTTGATTAATTGTCCACGTTCAAATGATCACTTTGTTGTATGTCGACTTGCCCAATGTGATCGAATCAACTGTGAGTTGAAAATAAAATCAAAAATAGAACATACCTGTAAGAAATGTTACCTCGAATACTGTTTACTCAAATCTGTCTGAAATTGGCTGCTATGGAGCCATCCGTCCACTGGGTGTCAGTGCTGTACAGAAAATACATGCTAACGTCAAGTGGATGAAATTCGCGTAGTTGATTCGGACTGGGGGCAACCTAATATGCACACTTAACTCAATCTGCTCCACAGCCGTAAAAAAGTACCCACTGTGTATCTTACTACTCCCCGGGCATTGTCGACTGCGACTATCACAACCAAGTGGAGAATAATCAGTGTAGTTTGTCTCAATAGTGTCACCGTAGGTTGCAGATTGAGTGTGCGGATTGGGGAACCAACCCCCCTTTTCCAAAATACGTCCATCAATACAGTGCATTGACAGTCTGAAGCAAGTTGTAAGTGAGGCGCCGCAATACTAGGTGTCAGTGTAGTAAAGGAAACTCAGCCAGTAGTTTATCCAGTGAAGGGAAATACTTATGTTCACCAGCAGAGGGCACTAACAACCAACTAATCACTATGAGTGCGCCTGTTCTGGTTAAGTGAACCAGTTCTATCGCGGTTCACCGTTGGCACCCCGTTTAAGGCATTCAAAGTTTGAATTTAGAGTTCCTTTCATTCAAAGCAGCTATTTGCAGAAACTGATTAAAATAAAGACGAATGCCATTAATACATTTTATTTTGGTGTACCGAGTTTTCCAGGGTTTCACTTACTGCTCCGTGTGTTGTGTGAAGGGTTATAATGACCAAAATAGCTATGCTAAGTTTCTCATTTAGTGCTGCCCTGAGATACGAGTGCTTTGACTCACAAGTTTCCGAGACACGAGTTGTCAATTAGACAATTCTTTGTCTTGAGATAGAAGAAATAGAAAAAAAAGATACACATGCGCTTAAGATCTCCACCGTGGCGAAGGACGATTATCAGCTAGTGGCACTAATGCAGTTTTTGCCCCCCACCAGAAATAAAAAATAAAAATAACTACAGTACAAGAACAAACAGCATGGACAAACCATTAGGTACAGCCATGTTTTGTGCTCACTTTCCGTGTTTGAAGGTTATGTAGCGAGCAGATGTTTTTACTGTGGTCTCATACTCAATGTTAGTTACGTTTGAGCGCAATGTTTATCATTATAAAACATCTTTAAAAAAACAATTTGGGAGTCCTTTTTGCGGGGGGGGGGGGGGTGCTAGAATAGATGGAAGTGCACTTCCCTTCAATTCAATTCATATACAAGCACGGTCTTGAAAAAAAATTCAACTTGCATCTCAAGGCACCACTGAATATGTTAGCATTAAGCTAGTTGACTTGCGTAAGACAAAGTGGTAATTGTTTAAACTTTCAGTGTTTAAAGTTTAGATCCAATAATTTTTAAATATTTTTTTTTAATGATATGGTCTCTATGTTGCAGCCTTTAACCGTTTGCGGGTCTGGAACATACTGTATTCAACGTGGTAAACACCAGCTCACTGCCCCCGTTTCAATCTTAAAGCTACATTGTTCATTTTTCTCGCCCGGTTTCGTTTGTGCGAGCAGCCTGGGAGCGAAGGCACAATGTTGAAGAAAGGGCTTTTGAGCGAGGGGTTACGGGGACGTGGGTTCCCGACCCAACAAGCAGCCATCAAAAAGCGCAGCGTCGCCGCCGACAACTAGAACGACGCGACGATGACTTGAACAGGGGCCGACAGCCTTTCTCATGCTGTAGCTGAAGAAAAACATCAAAATCAACAATTTGGACAGTTAGCTGCTTGCTTCCCAATTAAAAAAACCAATGGAACATGATAAAAAGCAACAACAGAGGTCCAAAGACTTGTCGATGTCTTCTCGAGTGGTCAGCTCCATGTGTGGTCAAAACAGTAGGAACGCTGCTCAAGAGGTCCCAGTAAAATAGTTCTGCCTTTACAAACATGTTCGTGGTGGAAGCTCATTTTAGGGCCTCTCTTTCACTAAATGTGAGTTTTATCAAACCCTCGACAATCCCAAAAGAAAATGGCATTTGTATCCCTTGGAAAGGCAGAATGTTTGGACGCAAACCTCATGCTGTGCTAGTACTAGCCTCACAAAGCTACATGGTTAGCATCAAGTCATATCTTGAATTAAAGGTCTGGGTGAGAGCTGATGCGCGATTATTTCATCGATATGCTCTTGTGTGAGAACAAAAAGACCCCCCACCCCACCCGCCCTCCAAACTTTTTCTTTCTGCTTTTGAAGTGCCTTCCAATGCTACACTGTTGGATCGAAACTGATGAAGTCAAAGCTTTCAAACACACAAAAGCTGAAACGATGACGACTGCGTCTTGTAAACACGATCACAGAAAGTGATGCCACTGGGCAGTGGAAACATCTTGTCTCTGTCTCTTGAAGGCCAAATTAGTCTTTTCCTGTCAATAACGACGTGGCACAGGGGATGTCGTCCATCTTCGTCACACTTAAAATGGTGTCCGAAAAAAATCCTGGCCTTTCAACGCTCTATGTAAAAGGTCATCGTGGAAGCCAGGAAAAACAACAGGACCACATTTGTGTTTAAAAAACAAAACAAAAAAAAAAAAAACACCCAAGAGAAGACGCAAAAGACGAGAGTCTGCTCCGATCCAGTTAAATGAAGTGTCACAAAAGTCATCTTCCAGGCGGCAGAAATTCAAACCTTAGAGGGGTTGTACAAGGTTCCCCAAAGTCGTTGCTACTCCACCTCGTTGGTCTGCTCTGGCGGCTCCTGCCTAATGACGGGCAAGGGGTGAGCCTCCGTGTTGAACACCCAGTGCTCCAAAGAGACTTGGCCGTCGTCGGAGAATAGCAAATATAGATACCTGGGGAAGCAGCGTCAGCATAACCGGTTATGGATATGTATCTATCAAAGTCATTTTTAACTGTCACAATATCCATACAGTACTCAAAATATATTTAAGCTATTTTCACACGTCATTGCCCCCCCCCCCAAAAAAATGCTGCATGGAACCCCCAAAATTAAATGGCGTTATATATTTGTTCTCCAGCTAGTTTAAGAATGCTACAAATGTGTAAAAATAAAACACAAAGGACAGACCAAGAAAAGTATCGAACGTTCCTAGTCACCTTTAAATTTGAGGTATGGGCTCATCTTGCGAGCCATCGCAATATTTAACACTTTTAGGGAAATGTCACTTTGATGTTTTTTTTTAATGTCCCATTTTGGATCAGTTATTTAAAATAACCATTTCAGACTTTTTGGAGGATTCTATGGCTTCTAATTGCAAAAAAAAAAAAAAAAAAAAACGAATGCTTGTTTTCTTCTGCGTCTTACTTGAGCGTCTCAGCCAGGAAGAAGCTCTGCTGCACGTCGTCGTGGTTCGGCGTGGAGCCGTAGACATCTCGGATGCCGCTGTAGCCTCCCTCGACCTTACAGTGCTGCTCCAAAGCCTGCGGGACAGCGGGTTCAAAGGTCACTATCGGGGCATGTGAGAATTTGTATTTGGTTTTTAAAGAAGCTTGTGTAGTCATTAGCACATCAGTCTCACAGTTCAGAGGTTGAGGGTTCAAATCCAGGCTTTTTTTTGTTGTTGTTTAAAGTTGGCTGGCTTTATTCAAACCCATGTTCTTTATGTATTACACTGTCCCCTAGTGGCAAAGGTGTGCACACCAGCTGGAGTTAGCACAATGCCCCACTGAATTATGATGATGAACAAAACCGTGTCTTCTTTTCATTTCGGGGTCGCCACAGCGAATCAGTTGCCTCCATCTAACTCTGTTTTGTGCATCCTCTTCTTCTTCTTCTCTCACGACAGCTACCTTCATGTCCTCTTTCACTACATCCGTATAACTCCTCTTTGGTCTTCCTCTCGGCCTCCTGCCTGGCACTTAGGGTTAAGACTCAGCATCCTTCTCCCAATATATTCACTCTCTCTCCTCTGGACACGCTGAAACCATCTCAGTCTGGCCTCTCTGACTTTCTCTCCGAAAACTCTAACATGAGAAACATGCGAACAAAACTGTGTGATCGTGTGCCCCCCAAAAAGCCCCAGTCACTACTTGGGGGATTTTTATTCTTCCTGTGAGAATGGTACTGATGCAAAAATTCCATTACCATGACGGCTTCCCAGCCCCACTCCCTGTACTTTGGGTCGTGGGTGAACCTCCACATGTACATGTAGGTCTCGATGACTTCAGGCCGCAGGATGAAGTACTTCTCGTTTTGACGCGTGGCGATGGCCTCCACGCCGCCGTCGAAACGGAACGCCTCTGGGCCCAGCTTCAAAGCTTAAAAAACCCCACAAAGCATAGAACCTTGAGGATGGAAATGTCACTCTTGGACAGGAAGTGGTTGGTTCTCTATTACCGGTTCTGGAGTAGGACTCGTGACAGGTTCTGGCGATCTCGGCCGCTTGCTCCATCTGGTGGCCCGTCTTGTCGTCGGGCGCCCCGTCGGCACCGAGTGCCACCATGCCGCCGGCGAAACAAGTCAGGTGACCCATCTTATGTTCCAGAAGGCCCCCCTTCCACTCGGCGATGTACGTCAAGCCGCCGCTTGACTTCCTCATTAGGTTGCTCTCGATGGCCTGCAAAGGAGGAATTTTGCCAATTTGCAAGATTATATTTTCTAATTTCCAAATTCATATTCTAGGCAGATGGGGAAGGCCAGTTTTTGTCATTCACCTTAAACTAGAATAAATTGAGTCGTACAATTCAACATATCAAGACAGTTTCACTTTGCAGTATAATATTTGGTAGACATTTCCATCATGAGCAGACCCACAAAAAAAGTAAGAAGCCATTCCAAAAAACAAAACAAAAAAAGATACAGGATGTCAGCCATTTTGGTTTGAAGAAGTGATTCAAAAAGTTTACGACTGCGTGTGCACCGGCCCTTTAAGAGGAGCCAATTCAAGAAAGACGCCTGATCCACTTTGTGGCGTCTCCTCTCAACAAATAAATCACTTTTAATCCAAGGAATCAAGGGGGATTACGGGTAAAGTATCTCCTCAAGATTAATGTTGCGTTCAAGATGCCGCGATGACAACGTGCGCGTTTGAGTGTGAGCAGATGAGTCTGATCGGGCTTGTGCGGGGTGGGTTCAGATGCGCTAGGCTAAGCAAGCATCCCGCCATCTGCTCCGACTCCCAGAATGCATCACCGCATGGACCGAGGCGACATCAGGATTAAAGTAATTCACAATCACTCAGCCGCTTGGAGATGCTTGTGAGTGTGTGAAGAAAGTAAGAGGGAGTGACGCGTCTGTGAGGGTGTGTCTTCCCAACTGTACGTTTTGCACCAGGGCCAGGCTTCGTGGACATGAGTATTCCACACAAAGTCGAAAAATGTGAAACTATGCACAAGAAACATGTCTGTGTGAGACCGAGTGTGTGCATGCGTTACCTGCAGGGCGTCATAATACATTTTCTTGGCCTCATCGTCCGTTTTGTCAGACATGAGCCAGGCTTTGAGCAGGTACTCGTAAAAGCTGTCGCCCAGTCCGCCCACGGACACATGATCTGCAATACAAGCATCCAGATTAACCTCTTCCTCCTCCTCCATCATCATCATCATCATCATCATCATCCTCCTTTTCGCCAGCTCTCAGATTAAACTGACAGCGGAGCTCCATGACGCGCCACCTCTGTTGTGTTGAGAGCCATGTCAACTGCGTGTGTGTGTGTGTGTGTGTGTGTGTGTGTGTGTGGTGTCCAAGTTAAGACTGTTCTTCCCTTATCTCGAAAACAGCAAAATATCCGACATTTTAAGACCACTCAAAATAAAATAAAAATCTGCAAAAACGACAAATACAAAAAGGACAATCACCAAATTGGGTGGAGTCATGAAATAACTTGGCGATTCATTGTTGTGCCTATTATTAGCATCGTTAGCGGTCGTCTAATGCCCCCCCCCCTCCCCAAATAAAATAAATAAAAGGCCATTTTCAGCGATGGTGTGCCGTTAAAAACACACGGAGAGAGTGACAGATGCTCCAAATAGAGCATGATGGAAATCATTTGACAAACCAAAGACGAAAGATACTCTTTCAAGGCGACAGCTGCAGCTGCGACGCAGCAGATGATCGGCTCATGAAAATCCAGTGGAGGATTTTTCAACTTTTTTTGGGGGGGTTGCAAACACCCTAAGGTCATAAATTATGCAGCAAATGCATTTCATGGTAATTACGTAATGACTTTCTGGAGCCAAAGGAGCATTAAAGCAGTTTTTTTTCTTGAGGTTGAAAGTTGCTGTCTGAAGTCAGTGTCCCAAAAAATAAAATAAAAATTATATTAATTCTATTTGTATAAATACTCGGCTAAATGCTAATTATGACAACAACGCACTTGGGATGAAGATTTTAACGCAAGCTAAAGAGGTGCGGGCCCACATTTAAAGCATCATCAAGTAACAGCAACAAAAAGTAAGTCAACATAAAAAAAAAAAAGGATGAAACAAATATTCTTATTTGATGCAAAGCCGCTGTGTATAAAACGAGAGCTTGCTTCTCTATGAATAATTAAGCGAGAAAAATTGCTTTTTCTTTTCAACTTGGAGACGCTGAAATAAGTCGCAGCGTTTTCTAGAGCGAGTTTCACTAGATTAAAAAAACAAAACAAAACAAAAAAAAAACAAAACAGTCTTTTCAAGTATTGATGAGGAGGATCAGGAGGATTATGATGATGGACCCAAAATGGAGCCCCTGAAAGCAATCCAACATTAAATGTACTGACTCGACATTGGCTCTTATGTCTCTCGAAATGTGCAGCGTAAACATCGGCAATGACACTCAGGACAATGGAAATGCCATTAATCCACTCCAGCAACCCCTTCCCCACCCTTCCAATAAAACAAGCACTTTTGTCAGTACTTACGTTGACCCCACTGGCCGCTGTTTGGGTTCAGGTAATTGGGATACAGTCCCTGAGGTTTATCCAAGCGATTGAGAACTTTGCGGATGTTCATCACCTAGGAGGAAATCCCGTCAAGAAATTTCCACTTCACATTTTTTTTTTATATACTACAGGAAATAATTACACAAAATAGTTAAAGCGATTCCAAGTAAGGTTTCCAAAGAAAATAAAAAACTAATGCTGTCAGTTTAACGCGTTATTATCGGCATTAATTTAAAACAATTTTAACTCGATTAATTTTTTTATCGCGCGATTAATGCGGCACCACGTCACAGCGGATGTTACGTTGCTCTAAAATAAGAAAATGGGCTCCAACTTTGAATAACTGCTCTGAGTGAAAAATGTTAATGTAAAATTGAAAATCGAAATTGTTGTTACAGTAAATATTTGCAATTTGCACAAAGAAAACTGATCCACGATTCCATGTTGATTAAGCGCATTAAAATGGGAAAAATAGGAGAAAAAGAAATCAAAGGAAATTTAGAATAGATAAAAAATTGTGATTAATTATGGCTAATTCTGAGTTAACTACGAAATTACACATTTGATCGTGATTAAATATTTTAATCGTTTGACAGCACTAAAAAGACCTCATACCTTCTGAGCAAATTCCGGATTTCCCGACAGTTTGCTGAGGTGCATGAACTCCAGATGCAGCGTTCCATACTCGGCCAGGATGCTGCTGCCGCCCGACGCCCACGGCCAGTTGCGACCGATTCCGCTGCGCAGACACACAAAAAATGGAAACGAGTTGATTTTCAGAGTGAAACCCAAGAGTCAACTTTACTGTTGAGCAGCGAAATGTACGGCCAATAAAGGGACACGTGTGTGGGTCAGAGAGTACGAAACTTAAGTAGTTTATCGATGAAAATAGCTTTTAAAAGCCTGACTCGCTTGGATGATTTCAATCACTTTAAGATTCAACTAGACAAGTTGCCACGGCAATTTGCTCAACAATTATTACTTTCCAAAGGCGGTACAGAAGGCGCAGAAAATATATACAAATCCATATATAAATCAGCATGTATTGTATGTTTTTTTTTCTTCAGCAAAAGGCCAACAAAGAAAAAAGACAAATCGATTAATTTGTCAATAGCAAAGCGCACAATCAGGCAGACACGTTTTAATCATCAGGAACTACTTAGTGAATTTTCACATTGTCTATAATGACCCACAAAAAAAAAAAATTGACACAGTGTCTGTTGTTAAAATTTGATGCTTGGAAAATAAAAGCTCACTTGGTCAACTTGGACCTCTCGTTCCGTGTCGGTGCCTTTCACACCAAATGACAAGAGAAAAAAGGTGGAAGGATTTTAAGAGGCGGCGTGAAAGGGGAAGTGAACAGCCAGACGCAGCCGCGGCATTGGGAACAATGCGGGAAGCGTTTAAGACGACGTGGGAGCTAATTAAGAGGCATCTGTCAAAACATTTGAAGTGTGGAATAGTGCTTAAGGAAAGACTTTCTTTGACAAGGACCAGATCAAATATTTCTACCACTGCTGCAGAAAAACTTAAAGACTAAACGAGCTTGTTATCTTCCTCACACAGGTTCCCCTTTGATGCTTTTTTTTTTCTTAACGTGGAGAACAACTTAACATCTGGTAGCTTTAGCGTCTGTACATAGAAAAGAGAGAGGGGAAAAAAATGCCCAGAGGCCACCAAACTGTCGATCAAGAAATCCGGCTTGCTTTAAAAAGGCTTTAAAATGTAACTTTTGGGCTTAAAAGTTCATTGGAAGAGAGAAACGGTTTGCATTAGTCAGCTGGTGTCGGCTTTTAGTCGGTCTGAAATGTGCGAGCCGTGGAGAAGTGGGGCGGGTGGGAGGCAGTGGGTGAACTCATTCATTGCCAGCCGTTTTCAGAGAAGAGTTTGCCATGTTCACATCGTTCGGGCGAGCATTTGGGTCTTTCAAGACCCACACGATTTTGTGGTCTGAGATGACAGCAGCAGCGTACCTACCAAAACAACTCTTTTTTTATCACTTCAACAAAATCAACATTTAAAAAAAAAAACGTTGGTTTCAGACCAAAAAGCAAACAAAAAAAGCTTTTTGCGAAAAGAAACAAATTAAACAGAATAGTGAACTTAACGTCAAGGTTTTTTTTGGTATGTGTGACACCTCAAATAATAAAACAACAAGATATTTGAAGAGCTTTGACTTGACTATTTTTGAAAAAAATTATTTTCATGGACATTAAAGACTCTTGACAATGTTAGATTTTATTTCAAATTAGCCTCCGAATTGCTTGATAACTTGGAATATCCTAAATAAAAACGATTAGCTTTTAACCTGGAACCATAAAAAGAAAACTACTTTTTCCAAATCACCCCCCAAAGTGGAGATGTCCGCTTTTGCGATTGAGCTCATCACATTTTGGTGTTTAAATATTTCATGTTTAATTCAAAATTTTTTACAGTACATATTAAGTGCCATTTTGGGGGGGGGGCTCTCTCTCTACATTACAGATGGGTCTGAAAAATATCCGTTTCATTGCTCTGCATTTTTTTTATCGAGATTAAAAAAATCAGCGTCAAAGCATTTCTTTTTCCCCCTTTCCTTTTTTTTTTTTTCAAGTGTCTTGTTTTGTCCTTCGCATACGTCAGCTCGTCCTTCCGGCGGATCTCCCACAATGATGCGGGTGCCCCACACTAGCTGATAAAATGACCAATCACGGCCCGCCTCATATTGCCGAGGGGCACCCACTGCGGCTCGCTAACCTGGAAAAACAGAGCGGCCAACGTCCCATCTCCATAAATTAGCACACGTCTGTCGCTCCTCTGGAAGGCGCTCCCGCTCAGAGATGAAGTGTTTGTTGGCCCAGATAGACCCCCCCCTCCCTACCTCCACCCCCTCTCCTCCCTCTCACTTCCACATCCACTTTTATTCTCTCCATCGCTCTTTTCCATGCTGGCGTTAAATCTATGGCAACCCTCCTCCTTCTGCTTGGGGTGAGGAAGGAGCATGGCGATGGATTCACAGTTAGCCACTTAATTAGAGACTTTAAATCGTGGCAGCCGTCGAGGGATTTGAGCCTGCAGCCCGCGCGAGGCCGCCTTACCGCACTTGAAAGTGCACGGACGCCACTTCAGCTTTGTCAACATGTGGCTTGTGAACATTTCGCGCGGTTTGTCTGTTAATAGATGAAAAGGTGCAACTGAGATGGTGGGAGGGAAAAAAAAAAACAAAACCAGGCAGCAACATCAGACGTAGTCCAGAAAGCGGGGGGTTCAAGAGACGATTCAGCATTCTTGTTAGGTTCGGTTTGTGAGAAAAGCAATCATGTTCTCGAGTCAAGTGTCAATAACGAAACAAAAACCCCCATCCAAAAATTTTTGTAATTTACACTTAGCAAATGACAATACATTTTGAACAACACTTTCCACTGTAAAACTAAAAAAACGGACAGCATACGCAACTTTTTGTACTCATACCTTATTAAAAATGTTAATGCAATCTGTCAATGGCATGTGGGACGGAAAATGGAGGCGCTGAAGTGGGTCAGCCGAGGTTCTGACACGAGCCTACTCGGCCGCGCTAATGGACCCACTCAGTGTCTAAGGCCTATTAATCAAACGCTGAGAACCCAAGAGCTTAGCAATGATTGCTTCAGCCTTTGAGCCGAGCTGCAAGGAGCACATCAGTCAAATAAAGTGACATTTTTCTTTTTTTTTTTTTTACACGCAAGCTATTGAGAGGAAGATGAAGAGCGACAGGAAACTGTCTAACTTCATTACATTTGTCGACACCAACTGAAAACACAATTAAACACTCAAGCTGGAACAGAAACGGGCCTGCCCACAAGCCTCCTTTTGCTAAATTAGCAACTGTTGCTAAATCCAGCAAACTTTGGGCCCGTGTCATGGGAGATTCTGTCTATTTGTTTAGGCAAACCTTATTGGTTTACGGGAAGTTCTCACGGAGGTAACATTTTGGTTAACCAGGTTATAGTAGCGAAGCATCATTTTACGGTTAATAGTTGTAAACTTTGGAGCAAAGGGGTTGGAACTTTAACAGATTCAACTGAGTGCGGACAGCTGCACAACTTTAGCATCTGTATGGTTTTGTTTTGTCTTTGGTAAAATACATCTGACATGTAAACAAAATCACTCTAAAATCTATCACTGAACATTGCAAATTTTGCAATTGATAGAGTCGGTACAATTGTAATTACCGAAACATTTTTAATCTACTTTCCCGAAGCCTGTTTAGGATGTTTCGCACCATATGTTAGCATTAAGCTAGCTGACCTTTGAAAGACACAATTTGAAGGTGTGGTGGAATAATTTGGTGTTTATAGACTTCTCTTTTGTTTTTACACTTTTACAGTAAACTGCAGGTGACACATTACCAGCTTTGAAGTAAAAGGAGGTTGACTCGACATCTTCAACTTTACTCAAATTAATTCTGTTTGGCTGACTAGCAACATGGACAGTGAGTGAGCCAAATGTAATGGTCCAAAATATCGGACAACTTCATGTGTCATTTACACAAACGGATTGATTCATGAATTGACTAAGAAAAGTACCCCGTGACTTTTAAGACTGTAGCGGTATTAACGGGCGACAGTGAGCGGCTGACATGCGCCACAATGGCCAGTCAATGTGCACTGAACTTTTAGTGCTCTTTATCAGTATGCTTGCTAACGGATGCCACGCTGGCTCTCGCTGATAACGAGCGCCGAATGCTTTCCATGGGATGCTAACCCTGCGGGCGGCGCCACCCGTCGACGGCCCTCCCGACACCCACACAACAGACACCCACACACTTTTCAGTGTACTTGAGTGAGGTTCAAATGTTTTTGGACCAGCGCAGATGTCGGCGGCGCATCAATAGTGCCGATCAGTTGGATTAAGCGTCATTTTCCTCTCGGTCAGGGGCAATCGATGTTCACGCTTACGGAGCGGATCTCTTTCAAGGAGCTATAGAAGGCTCATCAAGAAGAAGCCGCCTCTTGCGGATCGGCTAATAAGCCCATCCCCATTGAACGATAAATCCGTCAGGAGGGAATTCATGGTTATATTAAAATTGACATTTGTGTATTATAAATTAAAAAAATAACGGGATGATTTCTGGATGGTGGTAGACATGACTCCTAAAATGTTCCCGATGACAGACACACCAAAATTGGTGCGCTTTTTAGCATGTTGCTGCATGTAAAAGGCAATTCATTTTCGACATATTGTGGCAGCTCTCAAGAATGGATCTTTAGCGAGAGAGCTCGGCTGGGCTGTGCGAACACACCAAGGAACTTGATTTGAAACAGCCTGTTTATTCCCGTGACGGCTGGGATTTTAATTAGCGCCTGACAAATCGCGCCGTGTCGTTCGCCGTTTGCTCACTGGGGCCCAGGGGTTGAACGAGACAAAATGGAGGACGACTATTCTTTTCATTATTGGGTGTTGTTGAAAGAGGTTTGCTATTTTCATCTTTGTTATTGGATTTCTTTTCTTTTTTTTTTGGGGAGAGCTTCATTACATTGGCAACACTAATGAAGAAACAAAGTGGGTTTACGTGGCGGATCTTTGGACAGTTGGTGCCTTACCTCTTGAGGTTGAGCAAAGCCCAGGGGATTCCGGTGGGCGTTTTAAAGGCCGGGAGCAGTTTTTCACCCAGCTCCACCGCTTTTCTGCGGAAAACCTGCGGGTGACAAGGATGTACGTTCATTCTTCGAGGCAGGCAGAGTGGAACTTGTATATTTTCACATCAACTGAACTGACTGGGAACTGAATCCTAAAGCCCAACATCACTTTACTGTGAAAGCCAAGCCCCGATTTTGAACCAAAGAGAAATTACGTCCGCTACTTTCTACAGTGAAAAGCGCAGTGGTCAGCAAAGATCCTCCTCAAGCCTGGAGCTTCGACTGTACTCCCAAGTCCTGAGAGAAGTCACGTATCCTGTCAGCATCCATCTGTCATCAAATATAAACACTAGTGTGAGGCGGTCGCTGTCTTGCGGACGTGTGTTTCCCCGGAGAAGGCAGCACACACTGCGGGGTGTGTGAAGGACCAGCAAAAAAAAAAAAGACGAGTAAAAGACGAGCCAGGCGGCAAAGCTCAAGAGGCCGCTTGTCAACAGCAGAGTGGGGAAACGCCCGCGGAGACGCAACATCAACTATTGCTTGCACGTTTTGCTCTTTGGGTTGCGATGACATAAAAGTATCTATGTCGGAGCCGGCCCCATTTTGTACTGCATACATTAATGGCCTAAATCGAGGTAAATTCATCTCTTCGTGTTCTGTTGCATGTGAGATTTTTTTAATTCAATGCTAAATATTTGAATCTGCTTTCAAAAAAAAATTGAGATGGTCAAATTTCAACCAAATAGCATTCAAATGACTTCCTGACATCAACTTCTACGGGCTTTTCCGGATACTCGGTTGCACTGTTGATGCCAAATTACCCCGTTGTGAGTGTGTGAGTGTGTAACAAGGCGTCAGAGCCCGGTGATTAATGCCTTTAATAACACATGGAGCACACTGCAGGGTGGAATAAAAACACTCGCAGGGACGCGCAGAAGAATAATTTATACACGCCCGCGTCCAAGGCTATCACGGCGCGTGCCAAAGCAGCTTTAATAAGCAAATGAATTACAACCAGCCGGGCTGCCGAGTTAGAGCGAGACTGCGATCATTAGGAAAAACTTGTTGATCATCACATTTCACACCTGGACGCCCCCATGTGGAAACATCCACGGGTGGGGGGGTAATGAACAACATGATGAGCAAGTGCGAGCGATGCTCGGGGTCACTTTAAGGACGATGTCGAGGTTTATACGAGTTCACCCATGAGATGGTCATACCGAGAGTTTTGCTTCCAAAATGAACAAGAAGCACCCTTCACATCCTGGTCACCACCTCTTCCAGCTCCTTCCTTCGGGTAGGCGTTCTGTGCACCGAAACCCGCAGGAATTCCAATGGAGTCTTCCCTCTTGCCATCGAGACACGAAACGAATGACTCAAAATTCAATTTTAAAAAAATTTGTTTTTACACATCTCGGCGCGACAGTATTGTAGTTCCTCTACCTATTTTCGTAAACTGTCGCCTATCAAGGTCTACTCAAACAAAGTTGCATCACGTTTACTGCGCGGCTGGTCACTTTAAATGGCGTGATGATTTTTCAGTGTACATCTTTGTCAAGAGTTGCTTGTTACTGTAATACTAGTGGAGCTCATACTACCAGAAATAAATTCCTTGTGTGTTTTTACATCATTTGTCAATATCGATGATTCTAACAGACCGCAATAAACTCTAAAATGCTTTCTGGCAGCTTGAGATTATGCTTTTAGTGCATTTATAGGTGATTTTCACCGCTCGGGAGTTTTTACGGCCACGTCTCTTCAAAATTCCGACGCGCGGTCTCAAAATGGCGTTTGGAAATGGGTCTTTTGTGACGCACCACGGGAACGGCTGGTATGAGTGTTGCATTGACCTTTGCGATGCACTCGGCTCCCCCGTGCTCCAGCACATACTTAGACGCGGCGCAACACAGCAAGCGCTCCCGTTCATTACTTCCCGCCTCTTTCACGACCTTCAAACGTCGCCTCTCCAAAGACTCGCCGCAGGGCAAAACACCACGCTGCCGCCGCCGCCGCCGTCCAACTTCCAGAGGAATACAAAAAGTAGGACGCACTTTTTCTTTTTTCATCAATTCTCTGCCAGGCTTTAAAAATGTCCTGCGTGTCTCCTGCTCCACATTCTCTGACCTGAATCACGGCTGTCGCTTTTACTTTTCATCCACGCTCTCCGTTTCCTCTTTATTGTTTGGATGCACTTTGAGCTGACCTTCTAATCAGAAAGCATGGAAAGTGAACATCGCATTTCTGACTACGTCCTTCTCAACCCCGATCAGAGACACCCAAACGCTGTGCTGTAGCGGGAAAAAAAATGATCCAGTTTCACAGAAAAAAAATATGGCATTAATCTAAATTTGCTAATTTCTCCTGCATGCTTTAAATCCCGCCCAGAAACAGAAAGAACGAGCGCATTGTTATGTGTATGGGTAGAAAGGGAAGAGAAAAAAAGAAAAAAGGCAATCACGGAGTCAATGGCGCCGAACATTGCCAAAGACGCGACGCCCATTTGTTCGTTGCGAAAAGCGGCGATTTATCCACTTGTTGGAAGCGCGGCGACACGCATAATGGACCGGCTCGAGCATGCAGTGTGACGGCTCATTTTGCCATTTTATATTGCTGAACATTTACATTCATTAGGGATTGTATTTACATGCAGGATTTGACAAACGGGTCGTTGTTTTGGTTTGTTTTTTTTTCCAAGTGCTTCCACTTGAGGGGAGAAAAATTGAGCGGCAACAAAGTGGAAATAGCACATAAAGGACTTCAAGAATACAATTTCAATATTGTACATTTGGTGAAATTGCTAGTGAGCTCACCACCTTCAATTTAAGAAATGAGTCCAATGTGACACGCGTTAGCGTCTAGAAAGCCCAGAATGTACCGCGTTTTGTCTCAACAGACACACACTCACACCCACACATTTACAGTACGAAACAGCTTTGGGCCGCGGAGAAGCCTGCTGTTGTTTAGTACGCTGCGTCAGACTGTCTCTCTCTCTCTCTCTCTCTTTCTCTCTCAGAGGCTTGATTAGTCTCCTCCAGGCCCACGATAGACAGTCAAGCCCAAAAGAGCGTCGGAATTAAAAGCTACAAAGGGCCTGGTGTGGAACCGTGTCAAGGCTGCACCCGTCTGTGTACGAGCGAATCGCTACTTGTTTCGTTTCCCATTCAGGCTATGCTTACCACTGCAGTGCTTGTGTTTGTAGCTACCCCCCCCCCCCTGAAAAAAAACCCCCAACATATCCCTTCCACACCCTTTCAAAGCACACTTTTTAGAGCATTCATCAATGCCATCAACGCTCTCTCACCATCCAAAAATGAAAGACTAGCACATAACATCCCTTTTGTGGAGAGTGAGAGAAGACTTTCACTCGCAGAGTTCCCCAATTAAGAGGCGCAGTGTGCTTGCTTCAAGTTACTGGTCACTCCAAGTTAAAGTTTCCTGGAAATCTGACACCTGAAATTGGGCCTACTGCATAAATAAAAACAAACAAACAAACAAACAACAAACAAATAGTGCAACCAAACTCTATCGTTTGATTTCACAAAAAGTCCACTAGCTTCATGCTACCGACGCAAGAGTCAAATCATCGAAATTAGCTTATTCTAAATGGTAAAAAAATGCTATTTTCAGACATAAGGAGAAGCAGCACGTACAGATAGCATACAGGCACTCTCAGGCGTGTTTTCTCTGTGCTCTATGCAAACAATATTAGTGGAGCACAGTAGAAAAATAGAAAAAAAAAGAATACAAAATAATCCCGCTCTTCCTCGTCTCACAGATGCTTTTGAACGACAACTTTTGAGGCCCATTTTGGTGGTCCGCAATATTCCACATTTTTACTCCTCTTGTGCCATCATCACAAATAATTCGTAAACATGGCAAGGGAGCAGAAATGCATTCTGGGACCGAAACATGCTCCCGCGCAGATATTGAAAACAGCATTTAAAAGCCAAGGCAATGAATCGCACCAAATCTCTATTCAGAATATTATTCCCTCTGCGCCCTCACAGAACCGACTGCTGATTCGGTACTCCTCCCCGACTTTCTTTTTAAACACTATGATGATTTACATTTAAAAAAAAGTGCCGCCTGAGTGGAAGAGCGACACACGGAAGGCTGGTGGGCCGGGAGGGTTAAAGAGGGGAGCATGTTTGAGTATTCCGGTGAGGTGTCGGGCAGGGAGCGGGAAGGACGATTTAACAGGCAATTAGAGAGGTGGCATTTAACAGCGCACATTAAGACCGACAGACTCAAACAATCGTGAATCAGAGCAAATACACTGGAACCTTTTAAGCAAATGACAGCGACATGAGTCCAAACAAGTTCTGCTTGGTGTTTGCTTTCCTCCGTCTGGGATTTGCTTGACTTTTCTTGATACCAAACAAGCTTTTGAAAGAGCTTTATTCTCAGCAAGTTTTTTTTTTTTGTCCATGATCATTAACCTGCATTATCTTCAACAAAAATACCTATTTTGCAAAATAAATTACCGTATTTTCCGCACTCTGAGGAGAACAACAGTAAGGCCCTTTCCAAAAGCAGAAACGTCAAAAAAATAATCAATAAAATGCATGTTTACAGTGGCGGTAGACTTTGATTGACATCCACATTACAAGATGACATATCTTTGCATCTCTCATGCCGCCCCCCCCCCAAAAAATAATAAATAAATACATCTTTAAAACGTTTGCCAAGAGCCAAACAGCCTTTTGCCTTGTCAGAAAGTATCACAGCACTTTGTGAAGACAGCGATCGCTTGATAGCGGCTGCACCCCCCAAAAAACCCCACTTTACTTTAGAATGTACTTTTAAACAAGTTCAGACTTTTCGGTCAACATAAACTATGCTTACATAGAGAATATTTATTGCTACATGTACCTTTTTTGGGGGCGTCTCATCACTTTGCATTTTCATCTTTCTTATTATTTCGTGAGCATCGTCTGTGAAATGCATTTGACACGTAAACGTCCGTACTCGTTCACCTGAGCGAGAAAAACAAAACAAAGGGGGTGGGGGGAGAAACAAAGGGAAGTCGCTATCTGGTGATGGATGGGGGGAGCTTTGGTAACAAAGTTTTCTGACTCCTGCTGATCTTAAAAGGCCAAAAGAGGGCGCTGGACATAAATATTGAACAAAGAGCTGCAAGGCAGTGTGTCTCTTTAACAGCTGCAAAACAAAACAAAATGTCCAAAAGGTCAAATCATCATTTCAGACATGAAAGCGGACCGCTTGAAATCTGGAATACAGCATGAAGACAAATGGCTTCTGCTTGGGATGGTCCACAAAGAGATTCTGGTGCAATAGTTTTGGCAAACTCCCACTGGCTCCCAAACAAATGGCAAGAACAACCAACCCAGTTGGCGGAGATCATAAATGTGGGCCGTAAAAATGATCCTGTGCTCCAGGAAGGAAAAAAAATTCATGAGTCACGCCTGTAAAAATGCAAATGATCTTGGATTATTGCACCGAGAGGCCGTGACATTCAGCACAAGGGTGCCCATCCATTTGAGATCCATTCAAAAGTGAGCATTCTCTCTTAAGACAGGCGTCATTTTTAGACACAGTTTCAATCCTGATTTCGAGAGAGAAATTACCGACAATAGACTTTTGGCAATTTATTTGGCCCCATGTCTCCGTCTTCCCCTTTGATTTGTTTTGACAGTTAACAGTTTGAAACGCGCCCTACCGACACCGAGATGACTTGAGTGGAACAACAAGCACAAGAATGTACATCGTAAATCAAATGTGACATAAAATAAGATAAAGACGGGACAGGGAATTGTCCTTTCGCTTTTCCGATGATACCCCTTTCTAATGGAAATGATTCTTTGAAAAATAAGCTCGACGGCATTGGAAATGAAGCATTGTCCTACATCTCGGTTATGAACAAAGCTGTCGCTCTGCTATGTGGAACTGGGAAAAAAATAAAATAGGACTTAACAACGGCAACGACAATGAACAACTGTGACACCCAGGAAGAAGCGAAGCAAGGTCAGTTTATTCCTGCCGTTTTATGCCGTCAAGACCGGTACACACGGTAGTAAAGGTAATAGAAAGACACTCCTAACGATTTGAAGACGCTGTAAGGTCGGCTTGTTATCTGTGGGTGTCGCGAGGATGCGGTTTCAATGGTTGCAGACGGTCAAAACGCATCAAGATGAAAGGCCAGTCACAGTTTTGCTTCCAAATTTCAGACACGCCAGTACGACTGACTGGAACTGCCGTACAGAAAAAGGCCCAAGAGTGGATTTTATTTATTCATTCATTCATTCATTTTCCGATCCGCTTATCCTCACAAGGATCGCGCGGGGGTTTGCCTATCCCAGCTGTCTGCAGGCAGTAGGCGGGGGGACACCCTGAACCGGTTGCCAGCCAAACGCAGGGCACACAGAGACCAACACTAACACCTAGGTACAATTTAGAGTGTTCAATCAGCCTGCCATGCATGTTTTTGGAATGTGGGAGGAAACCAGAGTACCCAGAGAAAACCCACACAGGCCCAGGGAGAGCATGCAAACTCCACACAGGGAGGCCCGAACCGGAATCGAACCCTGCACTTCTGCACTGTGAGGTCGACGCACTAACCACTGGATCACCAGGCTGCCGGATTTTATTTTCTAAAGCTAAAATTAATACTAAAAGTAATTAAAAACCCTCATCAAAACTAACAATACCGTTCTTGAAATTAATCGGCAACATGAAATAGAAAAAAAAAACCATAATAAAAAATGCTAACCTCTTATAAGGTAACAACAAAAATTACCGGCTTCTCAGATGTCAAGCCGACCGGTCGGGAATGTCACATCATTCCTCGTTCCGCCGGTACAACAAAGTCACACGACCAGGCACACGTTCAAACCTGAGTCGGCGACTCGGGTTTGAAATTTAACCCGAGCGGGCGAGGAGAGTCCTTGCCGTGCATGCTATGCTAACCGCTCACAGTCGCACTCAATGCCGCCTAATGGCGAAAGCTTGCAGCCCTCGGGCCAGGCCCGGGGACACGAGCGCTTTTTTCACGGCTGCTGAGCACCAAAGCGGGCCGATCGCATCCGAATGCTACGTTTACTCAACGCTCACCAGTGTCAGGGCTTGAAAGCCGGTTGACTATGCACACACGCTTGACATTTCACACTCTATGCCAAGGGGAGAAAAAAAGGTGGTTTTAAGTAGGAGCGTTTCCTGGAACAGCTTGAAAATGAGTGCTAAACGCCTCCGGGCCGGCGCGCTACAACACAAGGCCCACAACTGGCACGACACAAGGCCCACGACCGGCCACAACCTGCTGATGCTTTTTCGCAAGTTTGGAAAAAAAGGCACGTTGCCACTGGGCTTTGGGAGTTGGCGCAAATAAGATGCGGCGCGACTTAACATGTGTGACTCTTCAAGTTTGTAGCAAACAATCAAGATTTAACAGTCAAGATGTTTTGAGTCGAGTAAAACCGGTAAAACTCAACCACTGATGGGGGTGAAAAACCTGAGTGCCCATAATTTATCCCTCAGGATAAAATAGTCATTTTATTATTTATATGTATATTTTAAAGCGTTCGGGTAAAACGTGATAACGGCGATCTGATGTATTTGAGCGATGACGGTCAATAGCAATCGGCTTGAACGCGCTAAAATATTACGGTAATTAAAAAGAAGCATTTCATCGCAACGGCGGCTTGGATTTAAAAGTCCGAACACAGCGTTGAGCTGCTCTCCCGGGTGATTATTTATCCCGAAGAGGATAGATTTAATCTGTCGTGACAATAACAAAGAATTACGACGACGCCAGCGGATTTGTAATCACGCAAATGGTTCTTACCTGGATGGTGTTTATTTGCGCGGCGCAAATTGATAGAGAGTCGCTCTGATTTACAGCGCGGGGCCAGCGTTTTTTGTTGACGCGATTAATTTTAATGATATTGTTCATCACCGGTTGCGCGTCGCAGAACAAAGCGGCCCAATGTGAGCAGCCTATGATAAATACAACAACAGGAATACAGCAAACTGTTCAGTAGGGTTCTTATTACTTTCCTCTTCCTTGATGTTTACGTTTTTAAAGATGAAAGGGCCGAAAGGCTGAAAATGAGATCCGGTCAAATGCGGGAAAGGAGATGCATATGTCGTTTACATGTAGTGGATTATTACATGCCCCGCGGGGTCTGCCTTTGGCTCAGTGGGATCTCATTACACCCCAAAACTTGATATCAACTCCCTGCGTGGCCTGCAACCAATCGGACAACGAGATTAGCAGCAACTTGATGCTCGCGGCCGCTACGTTTGAATTAGCATGCGCGGTGGCGGATGGTGTGAAAGATGCATTACGCCTCTTAATCCTCCTGCTTGATGATGAGGCCAAATCTCAGTCCTCTTTGGGGCACACGGCAGATTGGATGCAAACTCACTTAGTGGCCTGCGGCCACTCGGACAACAAGATTAGGAGAAAATTGACGCCGGCGGCCGCTACGTTCGGAATGCTGGTTTGCTCACTCGCGCCATTGTCACCGTCTTCTTCACGACTGCGTTATACTGCCCCCGATGGACAAGTTATGCACACCAGAAGTTGTCAAAATAAATGAATCATGCCGCACGTATTCTGCCCCCCCCCCACTTCCTGTCTATGTTGTCATGGAGGAAGGGCTAAACATGACATCCTATTGGCCTGACGCACCACATTTGGCTTCCTAATCTTCCTCCAAACTCCTTCTGTGGGCCAAGGACAGATATGACCAGCTGAAAGGAGATTAAGAAAGATATCCAGCAAATTAATTGTCCACGCTTTCGGTAAGAAATCCCTACTTGGCTGCATATGCGAGTGTGTATGTGCGTCCAATGGCGGCGGGCGTCAGGAGGCAGTTTTTTTCCCCTCACTGCCACCCCGGCAGTAAAGCCAATTTCCCCTGGCGAGTGAATGGCATTTCCTGAGGACAGGAGATAGAAGCTATCTATCGGGCCCCCTTTGTAGCGCTCTCCCCTTGAGTGTGTATGCGTTTGTGTCTCAGCTGGCGGTGGTCCGAAGGTTCGGCTTGGAGGGTGGACCCACGCGCTCGGCAACACCACAGCGGGTGGCTTTTTGTCCGCTATGTGCTCTCTTTGGGTTCAAAATGTGCATTTTATTAAAAATATGAAATGTTATCGTTTTTATGTGACAATGGGTCCTTGCTTTTATCAGTTTCCTTACTTAGGGGGGCAAACCTTTCAGAATTACGCTCCTACAGTGGTGACATAACCTGAATTCAGAAGCAACAGACTCTTTTCTGTTTAGGCTGTGGGCATCTAAGAAATATCGGATTTGGTCAAAACGGATCTTCAGCGTGCTGTGAAGACTTTCAAGAATTCTTGAAAAACGAGGCATGAATGAACTGGGTGAGTAATTTTATCTCCGGCTTTGAAAGTCTGAAGGCGAGGTATCATGTACAGTCAAGGTTTCCCTGTAACCAGATAACCTGGTAACCTGTCCATTGTCGTAGCCGCTGTCCCAAAATGTTGCGGACCGTCGTAATACGTTTCCAGTAAATATTTTCTGAACACGGCTGGAGTTAATAAATGAGCCTGCGCTCGCCTCCTCCTTAATTTGATGCCACCGCTGTCCGTTTGTTTCCCGGCGCCAGCCGCCATTTTGGCTGCATGGTCAATGCCAACATTCTTTTTTTCCACCCCCTCCAACAAAGAAAGTGACACTCCAAAGAACCCCGAAACAAGCTGATATCTCCTTTTGAGTAGTTTCCCAAAGTAATGTTGAATGGCAGTCGTCTGTGGGGAATAAACTCACATTTTATGAGCTTTTTTTGGGGGGGGTTGCTGCGCTTCCCACGCTGATTTCTACCTTCCCTCCTGTAAACCTGTTTTATCACAGTGACTATCAGGACAGCTGCACTCCCGCGTCGCTCCCTTTCTCTCTCCATCATCTCAGTCACTTGCCAAGAGCGAGGCCGTCTATCGTCAAGGTTTTTAGGTGATTGCTTCTTATTTGTACTTTTCACAAGCCGTGGCTGTTGTGTACACGGCGGTATTTCTGTCTTGTCTCCGTGCACTTTAGGGCTCATCTTTCCTCTCCGGCCCTTGATGCATTTTCGCTTCTTGACAGCGTGATGAATATGTGCAAAAACAAAGTGGGTGGCAAAATATTGCCTCGGTATGGTCTTGTTAGCGCTGTCATGCAAGCGTTGCTTAGCTTGTGGGGCGATCTAAAATTGGGGTTGGAAGAAGACGGAAGCTACAGTCATCCTTGTTCTGCTTAACTCATTCACTCCCAAAGACGTTTTTAAACGTCTTTTCAAACTTGGTCCAGAATAGGCTGGTACTGAATGAGTTTGAATGTCCAGATCACCAGACAATCTCAATAATGGGCCTAAAAATTGGCGAAGAGATCGATTTCTAGTCTTTTAGGTTTTGGAAAATAAATTTTTTTGTTCATCAGACCAAAAACAAGCCGAAACCTTAGCAGCATGTGTCAGACCAAGTCTGCTAATGGCTAAGCTAACAAAGTCGAAATCTCTGATAAGAGTCATTTGTTTACTTGGATCCTGAACATCCTTGGTGGTGACTGAGACAGGAGAGCAGAAACAAGACCAACGTTAGCAGGACAACAGACATTTATTTGTAGCCCTGCTAATGACTAAGCTAACAAATAGAGATATTCAGGAACATGTCTTTGGCCATAGGGATAAAAATGGTGTGTTTCATGAGCCACAACGTTAGCAGGAGGGCTGTCGATTCCAATTCACATTTTGGACCTTAAATACGCCTGTCTTAGAGTAATACTGGTATGTACAGTAGCTGTGGGGCAAGCATGAAAGCTAAGCAAAAGGCTAGGCTAAGCTAATGTCCTGAAAGTCTTGCTTCATAAGTTCCAACTTCAGGCACAACGGTGACCTTCCGAATACTTTCAATCTGCCCGGCCACTTTTATTCTTCTTCTTCTTCTGTGAGTATGTCAGAGTCGTTAGCCGCATGCTAACTGCCATTTGGAGCCACTCTGCCGAGTGACCTTCATCGGAGGAGAAGGCCACCAATCAAGCCGCCGCCGAGGACGTGGACTCGTAAGAAGGGAGGCGTGCGATGCCTTTTGAGTGCCGCGTATTGATTGACTCATTAAAAAAAAAAAAAAAAGACGTTTATGAGCGAGTGCTGAGGAGGGATAACGAGTGTCACAGTTTGCTCCCACCGTGAGGCCATTACGCATTCAAATCATCCACTACCTGCACAGATTTCCGTCAAGAGCTTTTTGTCCTCGTTTTTGTATGCCAATCAAGCCGCCTGGCTTTTCAACCACGAGGATGATTATTAATATTATTCGTCGCCGATGTCGACATGCAGATGTGGGTCACATGCTTCTGTTGGAAGTCTAAATTTAAAGTCTTCACAGCACTTTTTCCCCCCCTCTTCTAAATATCATTTTCCTCTACAGCGGCCGGGATTTTGTTGTATACACCCACATCTTTTCTGAGGACTTATTAGATTCTCTGTGAACAATGAGAGTTATTTTTACGAGTGTGCTCAAAGAGCTTTTTACAAGCCGCACCGGCAATAACATCGCAGCCGTTGTGTTTTATTCATCTTTCAGTATGTGCGTGAATAAACGGGCAAAAAGATAACAAAAGTGTGAAAAAGACACTCGCCGACTTCTAATTTGTTGTTCTTTCTAATACAATGTTTCCCCACAGGAAATAAATGGGAAATGGGAAACCCAAGGTCTTAAAACGTTTATTAGCCGTACAAAGTCAGATTTTAACATACCGTCATGGAAAACCTCCTTGTCTCCATTGTTTCACTTGTGATTCAAGTAAGTGGCCTTCTTCATCAGATTACACCAGAGCAATTTCAAGTTTGTCTGGTCAGAACAACACTGACAGTAAACGTGTGGGGAAAATCCACATGGTGAGATTGTGCTTCCCCGACTGTTGTTTTATGTGTTCGGATGACCTGATCTGTTTTTCCCCACCACCACACTGCGCACGTGAAATACAGATTGTCATAACCATGAATAGAATACAACACTTGGACTATTTTCTTGATTTGTAAATAAATTAAAAAAATGACGCTAATCTTAAGTGCTATATGTTCTACTTTGGGCGGCAGTTCCATTTCCACAGTTTTGTAGACTTGGAGGGCCCACCCCCTCTTACAAAGCATTTTGGTCAAATTCCAAATTGTACAAATGTAGCTGCTCAGAGTTAATATAGAGGGAAGAATAAAAACATCCTGTTAACTGATCTACGGTATGTTAGCAGTAAGCTAGCGCTGAAGGCTAGTTTGAACATTTTGGTACTGAGCACGATAAACTGTCCACTGTTGTAACCGCTGTCCCTGAAAGGGTTAAATATACACGGTTTAATTCTTTTGTTTTATGTCAGCTTTCACAAACATCTCATGGATTTATCAAAGGGAGTCTTCCTTTTGCTTCCTCAAAGTGATGTTATACGAGAATTAATAAATATCAAGTTTACACCCAGTAACTGTTGGATAATAGTTTTCTGTCAACAACTAATTCCGTCTCTTGTACCAAAAGCAAACGAGTCCGTTATTCAAATACGTGTTACTTTTGCACCGGCTCTCCGTGTGTATCACGATTCTCAACTTTTTGTCCACAGCGGCCAGAAAACGATGCCACGGCTACCGGGAAAAGAGTGTTAACGTCGGCCAACACTGAAACCGAATGAAACAAGACGCATCAAGCGGGTTGGTAAATGTTACGTAAATCTTTCCCCACTATGTCATGTATATTTCAAGACCAAGATCACTCTGAGGCGGAGATGTGCAATCTGAGGGCAGTGCGGTGCTGCATGAGAAAAGGGGAAGTAGAAATGAAACCAAAACCGTGGTCGCATTTTGGATTTCCGGCCCGCAAATTTGACGCACGCGCCGACAGTTTCACTGAGCTTGAAAAATGCTCTCCCCCCCCGCCACTCTTGCAGCTAATGAAAGCGAAGACGCAGCAAGGCCTCACTCGCTCTCCGAAGACACAAAACGCGGCTTAAAGGCAGAACAACATCGAAAATCAAGGCTGCAGTCAACTCTCTGGCGAGTTAGCCTCCTTTTTTATTTTTCTGTTGAGAGCAGCCGCACCATACCCCGAGGTTTGAAGAAGCTCTGTGGCGTCAGGGGGGGGGGGGTATTTGCAGGCTACGGAACTATTGATTCTGTAGCGCAAAGTTATAATTAATTAGGAACAGAAGCATATCATTAAGCGGGAAAAGAAGAAAAGAAAACGGCACAGGAAAAACCCCGCTGATGTCATTTTCGGAGCCTTGTTACTGAGCAAATTTGCTCACGTTTGTTTCACCCTCTTGTCATGTCGCTTACTTTCTCATGAACTGCAATAAGGTTTCATGGGTCATTTTGACCCATGGAATTTGTATATACAGTATTCTAAACATTTTTTTGGGGGGGATATCAAATGAATATTTTTATAAATGAGTAGTCTGTCAATAATTTACCTAACTGTTAAGGGGCTAAACGTGAGCAAATTTGCTCACGTTCGTTTCACCCTCTTGTCATGTCGCTTACTTTCTCATGAACTGCAATAAGGTTTCATGGGTCATTTTGACCCATGGAATTTGTATATACAGTATTCTAAACATTTTTTTTTGGGGGGGGATATCAAATGAATATTTTTATAAATGAGTAGTCTGTCAATAATTTACCTAACTGTTAAGGGGCTAATTCATTAAATTTTAAAAAAATTATCATTTGAACTCCTTGACACAAACTGTAAATCAATATTTATATGATTTTAATATTGAAAACGTTTTTTTTTTTTTTTGCAGGTTGACTAAACCTGCAAAAAGGTCACAGTGACCCGTGAACATTTGTGGTGTTGAAGGGACCAAACTGGAAAAACAACTTATAACGAATGAGTAATTATTTTAACGAGGCAATTTTATCCTGCAACACAAAAATGTGGATTACAACTCAGCTGGCTGATGGTTTGGAAAACTTTTTGGGGGTGATATTTTTCAAAAGCCCTTGCCGGTTTTTTTTTCCTGTTGGCAAGGCAGCCCTAAGCCTAAACACTTTCTTACCTCTTTGCCGGACAGATAGTACGCTGACAGAAGGCCTCCCACGAAACGGATGTTCACCTCGAAGACGGATATTTCGGCATTCTGCGGTGGGATGCAAAGCCAAAGAGAGACAAAACAGAATCAGCCGTGTTCGCTTCGCAGCATGACATTTGGGAGTCATCCATCCATCCATCCATCCATCCATCCACTCATTTTTCGATTCGCATCTTCACAAGGGTTGCGGGTAGGCTGACTTTGGGCAGTGGCGGGGTACACCCTGAACCGATTGCCAGACAAAAAAAAAAAAAAAAAAACATTCACACTCACATCGAGGACAATTTAAAGTGTTCCATTAACCTGCCATGCATGTTTTTGGAATGTGGAAAGAATACCGAGTACCCGATGAAAACCCACGCAGGCACAGGGGAGAACATGCAAACTCGACACAGAAAGGCCAGAGCCAGAATCGAACCCTGCACCTCTGCACTGTGAGGCGGACGTGTGAAACACGAGCTCCCCGTGCCGCTCAAAATGTGGTCGTCATATCTGCAAATTTTGTGGGCGCAGCATGAGACGACGTTCGATGACTCGCCCACCAAATTGATCACTAATATTTAAAAATTCAGCCCGTGAAGCTAGTTTGACTTCGTAACGCGACATTTCGTAAATAGCTTTATCTATAATGAGTAGACCCACAAAAAAAAGCCTCTCAAAGTCATGACCGAAAAGACAAAGCAAGTCTGCTCTTTTGGTTTGAAAAGGACATTTTAGGGCATTACTGTGTGTCCTTTAAATGTGAAGTTGTTTTTTTTTTTTTAATTAAGTTGTACAGACTAAAGGTCACATGAATGGTGAAAGTTTTGAAGTGATTTATTTTGCTCTTGTTATTTAATTTCACAAAAACTTGGCGTTTCAACACTTTTGTGTGTACGTTAAAAAATACTGGATATATAGTGGGAAGGGAAATTCAACTTCATTGCCGCTCTGTTTTTTTTTTTCTTTCTGACAGCCAAATGCTCTTTACCCAATTCAACTTTATTTGCTGCCTCACACAGATTAGACAAGACAGTATGCTCTGTCCTGTGCCAACAATTTAAATGTTTTCTCCCAGAGTTGCTGATTGCAAAGTTGGATTGTGCAGCTAATTAATCCCTCGCTAAACAAAACAAAACTATACGAAATGGTTTCTTCCACAATTGCACAGCCAAAAAGTAGAGAAGATACTGGAACAAAGAGCAAATTAGATTTTTTTCCCCCCTAGCTTTGGGAAAGTTTTTTTTCCTTCCTCCCTGGGGCTCAAACTTTTTCTTTTCACGGATTGCAACAATATCAACATGGACCCTGTCCCTATCTAAATAGGGTCGATTCCATATCACTTAAAAATCAGTACCAAAGTAACCAATTTTAAGTAGTGACACTTATTTCCGTGCGAAAGTATTTACCCTCGATGCTGAGATGTGCCTGACAGGTGTTGAAAAAGTTTTCCGTCACCCCGCGGAAGCCGTGTGGCATCACTTTCTCTTCAAGATTGATTGTTTTGTTGTTTTTTTACAATACATATAGAGCTTTTTACCACAGCAGCTGGAACAAGCGGAACAAGTAAAAATAATTAGGTTAGCTTGAGTATGCCTATTTTGTTAATCATACTTCAGTCCAGAAGGAAAAGGTCAGCCATGAAGTTAAGCATATGCAGATTCATTTCCAATCATAAAAAATAAAAATAAAAACCTTTAAATTTTGTGTTGTCCAGGTGTTTAGGATATCCGTTGTCTATCTATCTGTAAATTGGGAATTTCTCCATTGTGAGACAAATTAAGGTTTTCTTATCTTGATCATCCTAGCCCTCAGGGATGATGTAAATTACACAAAAAAATAATTTCCACCAGAACACACAAAACGTAAATTTTATTTTATTGGTGCACTTTGAGCGCCCTCCTCAAAATGCAATTAATTTGTCTGAAGAAGAACTGATTCCAGGCTTGGCGCTCGGGTCCAAATGAATAAATATGAAGCCCAATGTCATTATAGTCCCAACAATAATCCCAAATATGATCTGTTCAGGGAAATACCATTCACATTGCTTTCTTATGAGTGCGCAGTACACAGTGGGCGGTTAGCAAATAACAAAGCTCTCCGGACTGCGGCGTGCTTCTGTTTAGCATTCAGGTGAGGCCGTTCTCTGTCTTCATTTGCGCTGAGAGCTGCTGGTGAATTATTTGCTACTTTCGCATTCTCGCTCAGTCGGGCATCGGTCGGTTCCTCGCCTGCTTTGCGCCCCCCAAAAAACAACAACCCTCGGACCGAACGCCGTCTGGAGCCGTTGTTTGACGTTCATTAGGCATGTAAATGAAGGTGAGGCCTTTTCAAGGTGCCTTCGCTCATCAGATCGATGATTTCGGAATTTATTGAGTGAATTATGGACATAACCTTTTGCTAACTCTATTTACTTGATCAGCATCATAAACACACACACACACATTTGCGCACACACACGTACGACTCTTTTGAATCGTTATTGCTTTGGCTGGCGTTCGATTGCGGAAGCATAACGAATCTTTTTGACTTGTTCCAACTGCCATGAGCGCGATCGCAGACATGTTGTACCGCTGGCAATATTGTGCTTCGACTGCTACGTTTAATCATTTCGCTCATGAAAATGATGAAATTGTCAGATTACTTTTACGGCACTGAGGAAATGTTTATATTTGGAAACGACAAGACCAAATGTGACGTCGCCTCACCACGTTGAAGTCCAGGTTCTTCTCCACCCACTCGGTGGCGGCGTCAAAGTCTTCAAACATTTCCATGATGTAGAGCGTATCCAAAGCGTCCACGATGGTTGCGCCTTTGATGCTACCTGGAAGACAAAAATGCAACCAAATTACTGAATCAAGTCGTTTGCATTCAAAACTGAAATGAAAAGCAATAGAAATCATCAATGATGGGGGGTTTTATTCCACATTTTTTTGACATTTGTGAAATGTGTCAGATATTGATCATAATTGCCTGCGTTTGAAAATCATAATAAAATTTGTCAAAACCTCTCCCAACGTTGTCAAATCGATCAAAATGTTTTTAAAAGGCCAATTCCGGGCAGAACTTCACCAAAATATTTGACACTTTTCAAAGACTGTCTCACAAGTTTAGAAATATTTGTCAAAAGTTGATCGCACTTGATAACACGCCGGCTTTTTCAACTTGGGCCATCTGAGCAAGAAATTATCGCATCAAAAAAACAAACAAACAAAAAAAAACGGCAAGTGGTGGATCGGTACATATGTACTGATGCGTGAGGGCCCGACGTGCCCTCGTGATGATGTCATCACCAGCTTCGGTTCAGACGACGGCATGCTGGCGACTCGCCCTTCTTTCCACCTCTGTGGAAGTCTCTGGAGGTGAAAAGCCTTCCCCCCACCCCTTCCATGTCTATCGTCTTGTCACACCCCTTTCCTTCCCTCTCAATGCTCCTCCTGTTTGGCGCTGAGTGTCCATGAGTGTGATACAGATGGCTCAGACAGTGACCTGAATACTAATATTGTCCTTTTCTTTTTGTGTGTGTGTGTGTGTGTGTGTGTGTTTTCCCTCTCTTGCCCCTGACAAAAGGCTTGAATGATTCTACACAAAATCGTAGCAATGCTGATTTTGCAAGGTCACAGATTTCCTTCTTTTTTGTGTTTCTACTGATTCATTCCTCCTTTTTTCTTCTTCTTGGGAGTACAATGCCAGCTCCAATTCCCCACCTTGCCGTCTTTGTATTCAGCGCTTGTTTTGTCGGTGCACCGCGGGATGACAACACTTTTGTTGCGTGTAAAAAGGAAACAAACACACACACGCACAGCCAAAAACAATTGTTACGTTTTGACTTGAAGGGTAAAAGAATCTCGGGAGGACCTTGCGACAGTGGCGTCGATTACAGCTTTTGCAAAACTCAACTGCGGTTCACGGCAGGGATGTGAAAGTAAATTACGCATCAAGGCATTAGTATTAAAAAACTAGCAGTCACGGATATACGGCGGCAGGGTTACACAAAACTTCGTAACTGATGTCGAGCCACCCAAAGTTCACCGACGCCGGTCAGTACAATTTTCATAAACAATTAATTCCATGCATTTTTATAATATTTACTATTCAATAATTCTAGTTTGATCTACTTAAATGTATCAATCATCTTTTGACCATTCTGTACACATTTTTTTCCCCCTTTTGCGCATTCGGTTAAATCCTTCAACGCCAAAGAATATTTGAAAAAGAGTGTTTTAAGAAGCTCAAAGGCATTTTTTTAATCCCTTCACTCTAACCCGCTGGGGGGTTTGGAATATTTCCCCCGCAATTTACAAGGGGTTCACGGGACAATTAAGTTATTCCTGCGGTGCTTACGAAATCCTTTTCTACAAACAAAGCTCAAAGCATTTTCTCCACGAGAAAATAAAGTGCAAATAAAGTCTTGGCCCTTGTTCTAATGTTGCCTTTTCTACTCCTTCACTTCCCCTCCAAAAATCCCCCCCAAAAAAAGATGATCTTGAAACCACTCAGCATTTGCTGCGCATGACCCGATACGACTTCTTCTTTTTCCTCTTCGCTGAGCCGCCGCCTTCACCTTCTATTGTGTGGTTTGTACTGTGCCATCGAATAGATTTATTCCAAGACTTGTCCTTGGATTTTGTTAACACCACAAGGAGGTTACACTGCTCTGGAAAAGTGCAACTATTTAACCCTTTGCATGAAAGAGTTAATGTCTTGCGTGATTAATATTTTTGGGGGGGTTGCTTTTTTTAACATAATCTTCGCTAAACATGGACAATGCTCTTGACTTTCCTGTTATTGTCCCTTTCTTAATTGCCAAACGCCACTTGTATGAAGACGTCTAACCTCTCTCCAGCCCTTGGCGGACAAGAAAAAAAAGATAAAAAGCATCCGGTGCGGCGTGCTGACTCAGCAGTCAGTCTCATCGCTGTTAAGAAGAAGCGATACACTGCGTTGTGTTCAATAATTGGCGTTCCCAAATCAGCTTTCTGAGTGTTTTTTTTGGGGGGGGGGGGGGGTTCGCCGATGACATTGTTGGGTGAAAGTGACTGTTCAGCGATCGCTGGCAGGAAGCGTAAAAGCAAGCGGCGCGTTAACCTCGCCACTTGCCACCTCATACTGCAGGCATCAACAGTTTTTTGTGGAGCTGACACTAAAAGGAAACGCAGGGTTGGCTCGAGAGTGCAGCGAGTGCAAGTTTGGTTTGGAAGAGATACATACCGTAATGTCCCTGTCAAATTATGACAGGCCTTTTTTAAAACGGATTTATTAGCAGTCTGATATGAATAAATGGATGCTGCAAACCTCCTCTGGAAGTTGGCAACTTGGTAATTCTGCCGACTGTTAGATAATGGGCGACCTGTGTTGCGATTTGTGGATTGTTAAAAATGTTTTTGAAATATTTTTGGTTGCACACAATACATCTTTTTTTTTTAAAGAATTACAAAATAGGACTAAAACAAATAAAAACTAAACTAAAAGAAACAATTTGAGGGGATACAAACTCAACCTGAGCAAGCTAGCAAGAATGGGGGGGGGGGATCCCAAACTATTATAACCCTGTTAAGCACTTCCTTGAAAGAACAAGCAAAATTCCCTTTGGCTTGAGCCATCAAATTTTGGTTAAAGTTGAGTTTTTACGGGTGTAGGTGGTTTCAAAGCCTGGCCAAGACCATCGCCAGACACACTTCGAAAGGTGCAGAAACAAACACCAAAATGTCGGGTGTGTGCAGGTAGTTCACGGGGAAGAAAAATAACTGGTGTTTTGTTCCTTTGAACATCCCATGAAGGTGTGTGCATACTTGACTTGGCTGTCTTCCAACCCTTAAATAAGCAAACAAGTATGAACACACAAAACACGCCCACATAATGAATGGTTTGCAACCAGCTTTGAAGCAAGTGGTGAAACAAAAATACTCCTGACTCACCGCCGAGGCAGCTAGCTAGCTACTGTAGCATGGCTAAACATGAATTCAATCCCACTCTGATCTCAAAGCAGAGGAGAGAAAATGTGTTTATTTTGTTATTTCGTTTACTAACGTACCTATTGAGTGCGTGCATTCACACAGGTTTTATTTGGGGGCGGGGGGGGGGGGATTAAATAAATAAATGCATCTCGTACGCTGAACCTTCCCGTTTGAACGTTACCCCTTGTCCCAAACACAAACCTGCGCTATGTGAACAAGCGTGCGTGTCTTTTTAATCACGGACAATTACCCGAAAAAAAGCAACAAGACGTCGCGTCACCGCCGACCTCATTTGCACGTCGATTAATTAGGCTAATGTGGGCACACAATCAAGGTACATAATGGCATAAACGCGGTGAAGTGTGTGTGTTTTGTGTGTTGCCATCATCTCGTTCAAGCCTCCCCATTGCTGCTGGCGCGGAAACCTGAGGGGAAGGCCGTGGCGGAATTACGCCATCTATCTCAATTACCCGCATTGAATATCGGATTCAGAAGTACAATGGCGCGGCCGAGCGGAGGCTGCAGCCCCAGATTCAATGTCACATAACATAACCCGATAAAAGACTTGTTTGGGTATACTGGAGGGGGGGAAAAATGTTTTCTCCAACATTGGCTGATTATGTGTGTGCATGTGTCTCTGAGGATGAGATTCAAAAAAACGATGATGAAGGATTTTCCGCTGGAAGCAGCAGAGGTACACGTGCCATCTCAAACACTGACATCCAAAAATGACATTTGACTTGTTTACTGACGTCAACTTGACAACTGCATTGGCCACCGCTGACTGAGACCAATTGCTGCATATGCGGACGCCAGTGGAATACGTACGTTAGCTGCTATCTTGCTAACACATAATGGGAAATAGACATGGGCTAACGAATAGCATCTATGCATACTCTCGATCATATCTTTATCCTCTGCGAAGACTAATGTGTCGAATGACGGAGCAACACGTCCATTGAATTGAAGTTAAGTGTGACATAAGCTTTATTCTTTGTCATTACTGTATATTTTTAGAAAGCACAATATTATGGTATGCCATTTTTCAGATTAGAAACAAATGTTTTTTTGTAGGTGAGCTGGAATGCATTATAAAGGGGAATAAATCGTGTTCCCGCAATTTTTCAATATCTCCATTTGAAGGATGCTTTTGAATTACACCTTGAGGCTTGGATTCCCCACGCCCCTTTTGAAGATTACTTTTTAATTATTTTTTTTCCCCACCACAGATGAATTTGCATATTTGCGTTGCACATTTTCGTCAACTCAGCTAAAACGCACCACATTTGCCTTACTCCACGTTTTGACCTTGCAGCCTCGCAGCGCAGCTCCACGTTTAAGGTGGATGAGAAATGAATCAGATTCGTCAACACGAGGTTGCTGTTTTGTTTCGCACCGGTGAGCGACTCCACCCCAAAGACCTTTGGCGGGAAAAAAAAAACAAAAAACAAAAAACATAGCCGCTGTGACATGTTCACCATGGGGAGAGAAAGAAGGGTGGGTCAAAAAATAAATACATAAAATGCCTCTGGGTGTATGACGAATCGAAGGAAGGATTCCCATCATTCTCCTGCACGTCCTTTAGGCGTCAACAAACGACAGGACAATGCAAGAAATATTACAGCATGGCTTGGATTTGCTCTGAAAAAAATAATAAAAAAAAATAAAGAGGCCGGGAGATGTTTGATAGATGATGCAGTTGCACTTTGTTTACCAACAACAATATTATGTTTTTTTTTTTTTGCATTTTTGTGCCACACATTTTTCTCAACAGTTTTTTAATAACTTCACCCCCCATTCCTCTGCATGTTGATTATTGCGCTTGTCGGGATGGCGGCCACGTTACCGTAAACCAGTTACACAGACATTAATCTATAGCGCAACATCCCCAGAGACAATTGTGCCTCATTTGTGGCACGTTGAGGGTGTTCAAAGTGTATTTATAGAAGCCTGCTGACAAGCCACAAAATGCCGCGCACGCAGCCGCGAGAGGAGTTTCAACGCGGGATGAAAAGCGCAATCCGATAACTGACGTCAAGGAGGGCGCATGAATCAAACGCTTTGAACAAACTCCACCCCTGCTATTAATATGATTCTTTAACAGTGTCAAACAATATTTGGGCTAGAGATGTGTGCCTCTCAGTTAGCCCCGTCAATGCACATGACATTCCACTGTCGTTGGGAAACGGGAAATGAAAAGGCACAGACAAGAGCTGAGAGCCTTTTCGATAGATCAACAGAACAACGGAAAGTCTTTCTTTGGAAAAGCAACCGACAGAAGGATAGACAAAAAATAATAATAAAAATAATAATAAAGCCCAGACAGGCCAACAGACTGACCAAAAGGCAATTGTTTTGTTTGTGTGTGTTTTTTCAACAGACTGAATGACCGACGACAATATCAACGGACGGGCTGACAGTCCAACAGACCGACCGAAAGACTCTCAGACAGACCGACTGACCAGACCAACAGTCCAGTAACTCAACAGACCGAATGAAAGAGCGACTGATGAACATTCATTTTTTCAGACTGACGGCGAGACAGATGGACCGGCCGAGCGACAGATCGACTTAGTCTTTCCAGTTTTAGAGAGACTCAAAGACCGACTAAAAGACCTAAAGACTGACCGACTGACACACACACACACACACACACACACACACACACACACACACACACACACACACACACACACACGCACACTCACTGCTCATTAGCCAGGCGTCGACAGCTCTCACCCCCCCACCAAATATGAATATATGATAAGTCTGACATTTAACGGCGGCCATCGATGGATGGTTCCAAATGACAACCAATGAGAGCTAATCTAAAGGCCAAGGTGGCCGGTGCCAGTGACGGCAAAGCAATCCTGCCTGTGTGTTTGTTGTGTGGGTGTGTGAGTGTGTGTGCACTGACCAAACAGGTTGCTGGAGTGGCCTTGCTTGGAGATGGGCCGGAGCTCATTGGAACCCCAGGCGTAGCGTCGGTAGCTGTCCCACGCGTGTTTCATCATCTGTCAGGAAAAGGGGGAGAAGGGGGGGCGGGGGGGACACAGACGACGGGGGCGTGAGTTGAGGATATGTGCAGAGATTTTTTTTTACATCTGAAGATTACACACTAAATAATACAATTTTTAAAAATCGGGATAAACGTAGAACAATCGAAGTGCTTATAGTCTGTTAGGTTGCCAACTAGTGGCCTGGCATGCGCATGACAGCGTGGCCATTAATGACAAAAAAAAAAACTGTGCCGCCTTTGTGAATTCAATATTTACAATTTTACTCCTGTGTTGTGTCGAGATATTTTCCAGATATTTATTTTTAATCTAATGTATACAACAAATCAAAAACATTGTCTCGTTTTTTGTACATTGACCGTTTTCGTAAAGCAACAGATATTCTCTATAAAATGTCTTTTTTCTTCGCATTTGTGGTTGCCTGCAACACTGTTTACATAATTCTCCGATGGAAATGTATCGCTTTGGATTCGGTGTGAGTTTGACTTTCCGGAAGGGATGAATCCCGAAAACTGATAGAACTGCTGAAATCAAGGTAATTTATTTCTGTGGCAAAGCTAAAAAAAAATAATTCAATAAAAATCGAAGACGTGCTCCTCGAATTGGCCAATTCAAATGCAATTGCTGGCAGAGTATTCAGTTGAACTGGGTGTTCAAAAAATTCAAGCAACCACCCAGCTCCATACGCAGCCCCAACGCAACGAGCCCCATCATTCCCCACTAGGAATCATCTCTATTTGGTGGGACTCGAAAATTCTCGCACACTAATCTCGGTTTGAACAGCGTCCATGCGCTAAAAGCCTTCAAGCCTCCTCCTTCGCCTCCTACTCTGGTCGCAAACAACTTGTTACATTGGCTGTTAATGAACTGGCCAGGGCGAGACACCGGTCGGACCCGCGGCTCCTTCTATCGGTCAGACACCTGCTCAGTCAGTGAATCGGTTGGTGAATGAGTCAGCCAGGCAGTCAGACAGTCAGTCAATCAGGCGGCCAAGCGGCTTAGAAAATCTCATTTTCAGCTCGGCTAGCTCCTCACCTGTCACACGGTGGCTGCACAAGCCAAGATAAGGAGGCGCTCAGGAGAGCTTCGCCGACAATAATATCGCTAGATGACACGCTTACGGGGCCCCCACTTCAAAATTTCATAAAGCGACATAGTAAACCACAAGAAAGTGTTTGTCAACAGCAAGTCAAGCGCCCGGAATACGATCACCATTTGTGTACCTTGTATTTGGTACGTTCGCAGTTTAGTATGATGCAAAAATCGATTTGTGCGTGACGACTCAAATGATTGATGGGATGATGCGGAGAAATATCCATTCTCAGCACTTCGATGAAGTGCTTCGAAGAGAACGGAAAGGTATGAAGCCAGGGTAATAAAGTGCTAAAATACATTACTTGTATCGGCAGCCTTTGCGAGTACTCCCTATCTTGAAAAAAAAGGCTGGTAACGCCCGATACCGATAGCTGCTATCAGTTGTCACCCATCCCCTATTATGGATGACACTTTGCAGACAGCCTACTGAACAACAGTAATGGATTATAATGTCAAGATTCAACGTTATTCTTTTAAATTATATATATAAATAAGGAGGCAAAATTTAAAAAACACTCAAATGGAGACAAAACACATACAATATATGTTCAAGTCCCACCACTGAAAGTTGCTTCGTTTCGTTTTTAAATGCAAAATTGGTTGTTTCAAATAGAAAATTAACATGATGCTAAGGCATGTCTGCTCATTATCTCGCAGAATCATTAGTTAAAAAAAAAAAAATCACATGAATCAACGCAATCCCACGGCTCATCAGTAAAGCGCACGTTTGACGGAGAAGAAGAAAAAAGATTGGTCCCACCGGCGCAAAAATCCTTGCATCATGCCGGCTGAATGGGCTCTGATTTCACACGCCAAGGAGAGGCGCTAACAGCTAACACCCATCCCCGTACGCTGATTGTTATCTCGCTATATACGGAGACATATTTACAATGAAGCCCCAATATATCGTAGTTGTGATTTTTTTGGTATTGTGTGTGTGTGTATTTGAATGTTTATATTTCCGGAATAATCTGAATTTTTGTTAGACGCCTGTGGCATTCGGCATTGTATGTTAGCATTATGCTAGCAAACTTTTTTTTAAACAAAATAATATGGTTTAACATTTAAATTTGACATTTAAATATTCCACGTTTCAGTTTCTTGTTTCATGTGTCACTTTTACAGTGAACTAAGTGGAACGTAACAAATAAGCATCTCGAAGCAAGCACACTCAGCGTATAATTTGGAGAACTGTGTGAGCGAGTCTTGCTTCCTCAAAGATGTAAGCCCCCCCCATGGGAAAATGTCATTTCTGTTGAGCCGTTAACATCGCATCGTAAAAGAGGGCCAAGGAATTTTCAAAACTTGACATTGGCCAATCATTTGTTTAAAAAAACTAAACAACCAAAAAACATAAAAGATCCAGGTGCGGATTGGGCAAAAGTATTGATTTGTGAAAATTGACCGAATGTGGACATATTTTGTCCAGCGACGATGATTGTGCACGTAAAAACTGTCTTTATTTGATATGCATCGAATGGGGGCAAATGTCTCCCCACATGTCAGCTAAGCAGCCAGAGATGGTGTCCTCCCATCTTAAGCCCGTTAATTAAAGCTAGCGAGGCTGCTAATTACAGCTCCTCAACACGAGAAGGAGGGTCGAGAGCGGCGAGCTCCCTCGGGATCGCTTCAGCCGCCACGTACGGAGCACGTCCGCAAATTAGCCGAGGATATTCTGAAGGGTGACAGCTCGAAGCCAAAATACAGCTGGCAGACACCTACACAGAAATTCCTCTGTTCAAAAGCGCAACAGAGAAAAGAGGTGGGGGGGAGCTCCGCCGCGGCCCAACTGATAAGCATCAAAATGTTGACTAGCAGGCTCGCGCACTTCCTGTCGCAGGGACAGTGAAAAAAAAAAACAAATAATTTTAAAAATGCAGACAAGAGGCAGAACCAACAACGGATGTCATCGGGATTGTATTTTAAGGTCATTTTTGGCTCAAGCACCCGACCGACAATAAAATTTTACGAGCCAAGTCAGCTGTGTGGCTTTCCCGTTATCCTGGTCAATAATTCAATACCAGAATTTGGACAATTTGGAGAAAAATGTCATCAAAAGTATGACTCATATTGCGTAAAACGTTGACGTTTGAACCACTTGCACTTTTCAAGGGGTGTCAGAGGAGCCATTTTAGCATCGGGCATTTTTTTTTTAAATCACACTGCTCGCACCAGATCATACCGTTCTTGTCAAAAAATTTTAAACATTGCCTGTACATGTCCCAAAAGCTTCGTTCGGGCGACAGTTTGACTCAGAAACAAAGTCAATTGAGACTCATTCAGGTCATCTGTCGAGAAAAACCTAAGTTAGGCAAATCTAGCAAACCGTGACTCAAACATTTGAAAATGAATCGCAAGACTCAAATTGAAAGCTGGCGCAGCTAAACGCTCCTGCGTGTTAACGGGTTCACAGTCAGCGTGCCGACACTTTGGCGCTAATTGGATTACCGGCTCAGGATTCTCCAGGTTGACCACAGCGATTTGGACACGCTGCTATTTCAGACAAGCTAATTGGCTACATTCTAAAAAGGTGCCAATGCCACACCGGGTTTAAATACATTCAAGCCCGATCTGGCCCCAGAAAGGAACCCGACCTGGCGGCCAAAGCCCAGTGAGGTCGCCTTCTGGTTCTCTTGGGAAAAGGCGACGCTCGAGGTTGGCTCACCGTGATTTGGCACCGCTTGTGCAGCACAAACAAGCGCACACGGCCACCGTGGCAGATCATTAATCCGCTGTGCAAAGGTTGAAGGGCGGCTGACCCTGTTTTTCGACTCTCGTTCCAATAATTTGGACGCTTGCTACTGAATCCTCGCTCACTTTGGCTCGAGGGAGAAAATATGCGACTGACGAGGCTTAATGTAGCATAACGCAGCATTCTGCTAGGACTACCAATAAATAGACCCAACAATCCCCCCTGCCAGTACTAATACTTGACTGTCCATGTCAACTGGGATGAAACAAAATCATAATTGTCATTTTATGTTAACTGTTCTTTTGATGGCAGCGCGGGCACCCGCGGCGGCTCCTCTCTCTCCTGAGGGAAGAAATTTCATCTATGCTGTATGTTGCACATGTAGCACATTTGACAATAAAATTGACATGAACATAACTTGTTACACTTGTTGAATTAACAACAGCAGCAAAAAAAAGCTGAGCAAATTTGGGTCTTATTCAGTATATTCAGTACTTCAAAATAAGGGGTGACAGTACATACAATCTTCTCTCGCACATGCGCTAACCAACGAGGAAGCTGTCCGGATGCTAACTAGCAAAGTCATGAATTGCAAATTTACCAAAGAACCAATTGACCAACACCAACGAAAAAGTTTTGACTGATATAGTCGAACCCATTGAACAATTCTGGGCCAATTTATGACTTTCAGGGACAGCGGTGACTACAGTGGACAGCTCATCAGGTTATCAGGGTGCATGACAGGGTTAATAAGAAACTAGCGCTAATGATGGCTGTCAAACCGTGATTTTTAATTTTTTTTTCCAAATTCAAATACAACATCATATTGATGTTGCACACAAAACATTTTCGTGTCCATGCAAGCCCCATCACAGGCCGACGCATGCTGAGAACTTGGAGGCGTGCATTAAAAGATTCCCTTTGATCGAGCTGGTTAACAGAAAAATAATCCCCTCCAAAAAACCTCCCTCTTGTTGCATCATTAAAGTCCACAAGACGCTTACAGTGTGAAGCCAGAAGAACTAGGAGACAGATTGATGCTCGATTAAAAAAAAAAAAAAACATTTTTAAAGACGATAAATGTCACATTCACACGATTGAAAAAAAAATCGATCGCTCATTTTATGCTGCCAGCACAAATGGCCACTAATTCGCCAAGAAACACCCCCCGTTCGCCATTTGAGGAATCTTCTTTTTTGAATTATCCAAGCACCTGTGCGCATTAGCCATCGTGGTGCCATATGCAAATCAGTCCCCTGCCGGTCTTTCCCCTGTATAATTACACTTTACAGAAGCGCAGATAGAAGGGTCACACAGGTGGTAGCACGCCCGAGTACTTGCTCAGTGCGCCGGGAGCACAATTTGCCCAAGTGACAAGCGCACTCGTACATGAAGCCAAGTTGAAGCGCAAGCAGCGCGGAAATAAAAGATCCAGAGGAAGAAAAAAAAAAAGAATAATAATAATAATTCAAGATCCATTAGCGTCGTGACCACTGTGAAGGATTAATGGCCTAGCACAAACTCCGTCTCAGTACTATGACAACCACACAACTGTATTTATCGAACATTTTCAAAGTGAGCAGAAGAAACAAAAAAATCAAACAAAAGAAATCCAAGTAACCTCACATTGCCTAATATGACCAACTGAAAAAAAAAATGGTTGGAATCGGCCGTTCCGTTCAGTCTCCTCTTTCACTCGACTTCACGGCGACTCGTCACTCTCGACACCTCCTACGAGATACAATCTTCGTCGAGAGGATACTATTACGTCTCGCCCAGAGTCCGATTTTGCGATACCTTCTAACGAGCAGACCCTGCGGTAGCGGCGACGGCGGCGGGCGCAAAACCATTCAAATCCCAACCGTCTGATTGCGGTTTAATGATGCGGATAACGGCACCGACACGGGGCCGAGGCGATACCTGCGCCGCGACGTTTACACGCTGATCGATATCCGCTGATGGCTGTCTGGGGGTGGGGGGAGACGAGGAAGAGAAGAAGAACGGCGGGCAGGTTGAAATAAACCAGTGGTGAAAAGAAATAAATCCATACATCAGTGGGGGGAAAGAAAAACAAAACAACTTCTGGCAGTTACCGAGACGTCGGCGGAGGCGCGATGATTGCGCTACATAAGATGTTACAATAAATGCTCAACAGAGATGTCTGGGTGCCATTCAGAAGGGGGAGCCAGTGTGGCCATTTTACTAAAACTAGTTCTGACTGATCTTTCGAGACCCACAAACACTTCAAACACTACAAACAGAGTCTGCAAAAAAGCAGAGAAACTTTGAAAAGAAACTTGTCAAGCAAAACCGTGACTTTTTCCAACGTGCCGGCGTTTGTCTCCGTCATAAATCGACGCGAAGTGGCGAGATTCAGTGCCCGATCTTTATCTTCTACTCAAAATCTGTGCAGAGCTCAAATCCAGAGATGCAAGACCGCCACCTACAGGGATATGTGAGTGATTAACAGCAGCTGACAAAATTTCATCAACAACCTGGGCAAAACCCTCTTGCATGCCTACCTGTTAAAAAAAAAAATGACTTGACAAATACTGCATGTACCACAGTCGCAGGAAACAGTTGAATTCTCGTTGATTAATACAAACATCCATGGCAGTTAAGTGATCTTTTTTTTTTGAAAGAGTGAGTGTCTGTAACCTTTGTTTGAACAAGCAAATCATACATTTGTGTGTGTATCGCTTTGTGTTACAGTATCAGACCACATACACTCAAGTATTGACGTGAACTTTGCCCGGCACACAGGAGGCAGACCAATTGGATTTGACCTGGCCACTTGACAAAAGGCAAAGTAATGAAGACTCTGTAAAAGACGCATTGATTGCCTTTTTTTTTCTCCCCCCCGACTCTCTGCCGCCATTACACCCACCATTCTTGGCTTGACCTCATCGCCCACTCGGATAATGAATGAACAAAAATACACGGAGCATCAGTCTTTACTTCAATGAATAGGTGACTAGTCCAGAATGAGATGTGGCCAGAATATTTTGTGTTATATTATTTGTATATTTAGTCATGACGCTAAAATTCAAATATTTGCTTCGAGGTTTCAGTCAATGCTAGTTCCCGTTAGCCTGTGAGTGGTCTTTTGTATCAGATGTTAGCATTAAGCTAGCAGACATTGTGGTCAAACTTTCAGATCCCCTCCATGCAGACTTGAAAATTTTAATTTGGTGACAAACCACAATAATCGTGAGTGTTGACGCTTTGACACGGAAGACGAATTACTGAAAAGTAGCAAATGGCTCGTCCCAAACCCTCAAAGGTTTGCGCTAAGTGACAGCAGCTCGGATATCAGCTCCGGTTGACCCATCATTAACTCTGCCAGTGTTTGCTCATCCAGTCACTTAAACACGAGATCAATACGCTTACATCATCAGTCAGTCAAGGCTGTGAGCTTTGTCCCATTGTCAAAACACACTGGAACACGGCACACACTTAAAAATGTTTTTAACTGTCAATTTTACGCACCAGCACCTCGCTTTATCCACTGTCTATTATTTTATGGGGACCGACAGTTAAAAGTGTGATAATCGAGTCATTATGCCACATCTCCGGGTGGACGGAATTAGATTCGCTCCACTCCCGACTAATTAAGACACGCATTCAAAAAAGTAATATTTCGCCAACTTTTATGCCTAAACGTATGAGTCACTAAACACTGGAGCAGTCGTCATTATTTCCAAATTTGCATGCCGGTCGCATCTGTATAATTTGGCCATTCGTAAGGGCGTATTAAGGTAATTTGCATGTTTTAAACATCTCCAGAATATGAATCATATTGCTCTGCGAGTGAAGACTGTCTACAGTATGCATATACACGTATGTACAGTGTTTGTCATATTACAGGAATGGAGCTCACACAATCCTGGTACCGTATTTTCCGCATTATAAGGCGCATTCGATTTTGACAGTGCACACTATAATCCGATGCGCTCTCTATATGAGGCTCCATATAAATAAAGCTGTATTGTATTCCTTTAGTGTAGCGCCACCTAGTGGATGCGTAGCATAACCGCAGCCACTATTGTAGCTTCTATTCTATGCGCCTGATGTAAGAAAACGGTTTTAAAATAAGCCATTCATTCAAGATGCAGAAAATACGATATCTGAACAGGGGTGTGTAGACTTTTTATAGCACTGTACATGCACCCAATTCATGTTGTTGTCGATGAGTGGACTGGCAGTATAGGACTGTGAATCATTCCTCGGCATGAATTATACACGCACAAATTCCGAACCGCCTCGATGTGGGTGCGTTTGACCGACTTCCTCAATAATTTAGCTCGATGTACTTTTTCTACTTCTGTGGTAAGCGGGCATGCCACAACAATGTATCGAGAAAAGGAGGAGATAAAAGAAAACAACAACAACAACAAAACTGCGCATCTCAAAGGAGGAAGGAGAAGTCGAAGCAGGCAGATGACACATCGGGTCAAGTCTGGCTTTCGCATGGAGGCAGGCGGCACGAGTGGGGGCAAAGAAAAGTCAACCCCTTGAATGTCGCCAGCGCTCTCATGTGGGGGTTTGTGCCGTCAGCCCCCCTTAACTGTCGGAATCTGACGCTAAAGAACACAGAAACGCCACTCAAGTGCCTAATTATCATCTTGGCCGCGTTAAGGTGAAACAAACTATGCTGTAATGCGACTCCAACTTGATCTTTGGCATTCATTGATCGCGTGGAAACCTCTTCCCACCACAACACAGCCTGAGGGCTGTAAGCTAATAAAACAAGCTTATCTGACAGAAACACGATTGTTGTTGACAGATAAAAGGATTATGTCACCTCAATCAATTCCCTTTGTATTCCATACAATAGTTTGGGGGTTTTTTTAATTAATTTTGGACTCCAGAAAACATGAAACTGCAGTTTCCATTGCCGTTGTTTCTAAAACAGAACTTTTGCATTTTGCTCAGCCCCCGCCACTACGGTGCTTAGCAAATAAAATATGCAAGAATAACTAGCAATGCAAGAAGAAGAAGAAGAAAAAAAAGGAGCTCTCACATGCACGGCAGATTGAAAAATAAATTGCCTACGTGAGTGACAGCCGCTGACTCTCGCTATTAGACCGAATTGGATCTGGAGAAAGAAAATCAACCGGCCATGACCCCCAGTGTGATTGGGACAACACGGATATTGAATATCCCTTAGCGTTTCGGCGCATCGCCACCAGTATACATCAAATGTCGGCCTTGCCCCTTCAGAGAGCGACGCTGAAAGGCTCAACTCAAAAAAAGAAACAACTCGACTGCTCAAATAAGTGTGTTGATGCCAAAATGCAAAAAGGCTGACAGGGGCCTGCAAATGACTTGCCGACGTGTTGACTCGCAGTGAAAAGGCGCACCCACGTTGCTGGAATTTGGAAGGTAGTCCACATAGTCTAACATGTTATATGAGGTTGTTGTGAATACGCACCGACTTCTGGCCCGCCCTGTATTGCAGATTTTTATTGCTGCTGTCGTACATTTTCCTCCAGTAAACAGGACAGTTGCATGCTCGCCTTTGCTCCGACATCTCAACGTCGGATCAAATCAATGTATTTCGTTTGCTCTGCTTCCGTGTGCGGCACGAGCAGATTTATTTTCTGTTCAACGGTACGCATAATCCAATCAATATCCTCTTGAATGGTAATGAGCTAGCCGCGTTTGTTAGCCGTCACCGAGACGAGACGAATGGCACCTCCTCGCCCGGGCTAATCCGAGCGGCCGCGGCAAACGCACGAGGCTCGGTCATTAACGTTGACCGCGGCTCGTGGATTTTACATGCTTGCGTTCACACAGAGGCGCCTCTCCGCCCCCTCCCGCACACCCTCGGGGGGCAGAGGGGTTGTGCCGGTCGGCATATATCACCGTATTTACCACACTAAAAGGCGCCCTGGATGATGAGGCGCACCTTCAATGAATGGCCGATTTTGTAATTTTTTTTCAAACATTGGGCGCACCGCATTAAAAGACGCAATCTACAATGCCTCCACTAGAGGGGGCTATGCTCAAGGAAACACCAACAGAACGATCAGGCGTCAGTAAAGCTTATTTAATAAAGCAGTGACACGGTTCACTTAACCAACGGCAAGTTCTAACATTGACTCGTTAACGTTGAACTTTGTTGCCGTTGCGCTATTTCCGTATTCAACTGCGTAACCGATCGCCTTAAGTTTGAACTCTGTGTTGTAAGCATGTCTCTAGCAAGGAGCCATTTTGGGGTGGAAATATTACCGTAATGACCATACGCAAGGCGCATCGGATTTTAAGGCGCGCTGTGAGCTTTTAAGAAAACGGAAGGCTTTTCGGTGCGCCTTTTCGTGCGGAAAATACGGAATTTATTTTGGGGTTACGTTCAAGTGAGTGGAGTCACTTGGCGCGAGCCGGGGATGTTATTTAAAAACCACAAAGTCGCAACTGACTCTTGTCCACTCATTTACTGTTTGGCTGTAAAACCAAGCGGCAAATAGGGAACGTGGCGCGGCGGCTTCAATGTGGCAGCTTTCAAGGATGTGCGGAGGCGTATTGATGTCTCTCTATTGACATTGCAATTAGCCGGTATTTTAAGGCCTAAAAGACTATCAGCTAAATATCATTTGAATACACAAAAGCCGTCGCCGATCTCAATGAGAGTCCTCGCGTGTGGCTAATCTGACAAGAAATCAGAGCACGTACTTTGTTTCGTGAGCGGATGAGGGGCCCGGCCGGCTGTTACATTTCGAATCAGCGCTCGGCTTTTGCACGGGAAAGGAAAAGACACGCTGACACGACGCCCAAATGTGCCATTTAAATTTAATAGCGCACTTTGAGCACTTAAAACATTAAATCCGAAACGTTCCCGAACGGAATCACCTGCCACGCTCGTGCATCAAAGCACCTCGAAACTGAGCCCGAGGCACGAGAGAGCAAGGAGCCGGAAACTATCAAATTTGGGGTACGTTTATGAAAAAGGGTTTTCCACATCTCGACGACGATATTCAACCAATGTGCTGCATTTCAATTTGCGCTCTCCAGAATGCCACCGTTACATAAACGACACAATTTGTAGCTATCCGTATTCAAAAAAATGTCTTGGGAAACTGATGTGGTTATGCAAGTGTATTCAAGCGTCTGCGTACACATTCCCTTTTCCGCACTTCTGTGAGTTTTGCCAGTCATGCTTGAAGCCTCGCCCTGGCTCTGACCTACAGCGCAAACATTAAATGCATATAATTCATCTTGCTCAGAGGGCTTTTCTAAATCAATGCTCAGCGAGCGAGCCGAGAGGAGCGGAACTATTTCGGTTGAGATGGCAGGCAGGAGCGGGGTACTCGCTGTAGGCCGGCGGATAAACTCGTCAAAGGTTACGACAACGCCAGAAAACGTCAGCGGGGAAGTTTCGATTTCCTCATGCGGCGTCTTCGGATGCCAGGGGGACGGCGCACGGAGTATACGCAATGGGAATATTTCCCAAAGCAAGACCTATTTAGACCACCCACCCAAATGTCAAAAAAAAAAAAACACTGCGCCTTCCATGACCCAACAGGGACGACTGTCACAGTCCACACTGATGTAACGCGATGTGGCATTTCTCCCAGGCTAGCCACATATTTAAGAGCAATATTCATTACGTGGAGACTCTTCCCGAAATAAACACTGTTGCTGAATTTAAAGCTAATCCCAACCCCAGTTGCTCAGTTGAAATTAAAAAAAATAATAATTTATCTAAAGATTGATGAAAAGAACTGGATAAAGCACGGGTTGATTGGTGATGCCGAGAGAATAGAAGGGTTCAGGGAGAAAAATAGAAGCTTTCATCAAGAGGCGACTGTTCACGACTGTTTTTATGTTGTGCTGTGAGTGGAGTTCGGTTAACAGAGTCTCCACGATAAGGTGAGGGACGATCGTAAGCTTTTGTTCTCAAAACGCTCACACAATTTAGAGTGTTCAATCCGCCGGTCACGCATGTTTTTATAATGTGGGAGGAAACCAGAATACCCGGAGAAAACCCACCCGGGGAGAACATGCAAACTCCACACAGGAAGCGGGGCTCGAACCCACAAACTCTGCACTGTGAGGTCGACGCGCTAACCACTGGATCACCGTGCCTCCGTGGAGCAGGGCTCTATTCAATGTAACATGTTACATGGACACACGCGATACAACTCGGTGGGCTACGATGTTCTTAAAGCCACTCCAAGACCCCATACAGCTGCAAGTCACAGCTATTATAGCCATTAGACGATTAAACAGAACCTTTTCAAGGATCGGCCATAACTCTCGCTGACACACACACACACACACGTTGAGAACAAGCCAGGTCCAGGAGCCAGAGGGAATTAGTTCAATGGTCGATACAGAAATAGGGACTGAGAGGTAGCCAGGTTAGGCTGATCAAGAAATTCCATTTCGTGCCCTAAAGGGTGAGCAAAGTGGCCAAATGCCTGATGGTGTGGTGCGCATGCTAAAAGGGCCACACAGAAACACCTCAACTCAAATGCCAATGCTAATCCTACAGCTAATGCTAACAGTAATACCAAACCCTATCCCCTAACCCTAAATCCAAACCATAACACTAATTGACTCCTCACTGGAGGGATCATCCCAAATATTACCCCGAATCCTAAACTTAACGTTGAACCTCTCACATTTTAGCCCTCTCCTAAACAGAACTCTCGCCCCGCAAAATGTAATCCATACCTACCGACCCGAACTCCGAAACATGTCTTTAACCCCAACCCATCCCGCAAATTTAACAAACCCAATCCCTGTTACCCCTGAAGATAAAGAGCTGAACTGTAACTAGAGTTGAGGGAATGTGTTTATTTTCTTTTCCAGTTAGCCTGAAATCTAATCCACTCCAAGTGGTTCGGAAACCGATAAAAAGCCTTGTTTCAGGCGCCAAATAACACCATCTCTACGGCCACATCCGCCTTTATTATCCCTGTTTATCAGCTGCGAATTTTCTCGGCGAGCCCCCCCGTTGCCATCGCTCTGGCCCTCCGGAGGCTTCCTAGAGCGAAGGAAGGCGAGAGAAAGAGAGAGATCGCCGCTGACCTGGCGGCTTTTCCCCGAGTATTTCATTTGGAGGCGGCAAACACATTTGGCTGATTACATGAATGTGGTACCCCCCCGCCCCCTTACAAAACAAGATGTTTATCCTTCTCGAGGCGTCTCACACACCGACACTGCGGGAAAGATAGCGGGAGGTTAAAGCAAGAAAACGTATCCGAAGCCCCGGTGTATTAACTCATCTTGTTTCTGGGACCCGAGGACGCCAACTGGGGGTTGGGGGGGGGAACTGTTGCAGTGACATATTGTTTGGTAAACAGCATCGCTCGCGTCGACGCTGACAGATGACTGCAATAACGAGTAGCCTTTAGCTTTGTTTAGCAACAAACATATCAAGCTCAAACGAAGGACAGAATACCCTTGAGGGGGAGGTCAAATGACATCAAAAGCCGTTGGGTCACAAAACTTGGAAGGTTTGGAACATCCCGACCGGTGGCAAGTATCTAATTTGATATTTTGGCGGCGATATTTTGTGAATAAAGGGGAAATGTATTTATTTTTTTGCCCTCAAATACTCCAAAAGATAGGGGGGTGAGGGAGGGGGGGGGCAACTACAAGTGTCTGAGAGAACACCGTGGCTCATCAAAGGGATGATAATGGAGTACCGTCCAGCCGTTGTCACCGTGTGTCATTACGTACAAATTCGCCAGCTGCCATTTTAATCTGGCAGGAGCCATATAAAGTCAATTAAATTGTAATTTTTTTTTAACAGCTTGTAAGAACAGCGTGTTAACTAGTTTCACAGATCAGTTGGTGGCTCGTGTAAATTGTATTCACTGGCCTTTTTGTCCCCTCCAAATGTTTTTCCTGTGCCTGAGTAGCGGGTGTCTGACTTTTTTTTTTTTTTAATATAAAAGGTGTAAAATCAATGGGACTGACCCAAGCTTATTGATGCCGCCATTGCGCTGCCGAGGCTTTGTCATGCGACCCCCCCACCACCACCACCACCAGTATTCAGCCTGGCCGGTTGGAAGAACCGAGCGACCTTCCCATGGGCTTTATTCCAACGGCGGCTTGCTCTTATGAACCGGGCTGAACCAGAACATCAAGAGCAATATCGATACTAAAGCACTTACCAGCTGCGGTAGCCTCAAAGAAAAGATCTTAGTATTGCTCAAGTCTCCAATCATAACCGCATTTCCTTGCTCTGATTTGCGATTCACTTTTCAGTCAGTGGAAGAAGAGGAAAAAAGCTAAATGCACTTTTCTCGCCTCACTTTGCGGTTCTAAAATTTCAAGTTTCCTTTGAAATGATGTCATGCCATAAGATGCCAAATTAGACTGAAATTGTCACACCATTACATCGCCATATTCCAAGGACAAAACCTGCAGCTTTTTTGGAGGACAGCTGCGCTCTTACTTTTCGCATCCCAAACAGATTTTGCTTCGGAAATATCTGACTTTTCCCAACGACAAGTCATAAATCGCGTAGTGCGGATGAACGACGGGTTAGGAACGACCCTGTTTACGAACAGTTCCAGTCCTGCACAAACGTGTCAACGAAAATCTGCTTCTGGTTATGTGCATTTTTTTCTTCTGCGAATTTTCGCAACTCTCCTTCGAGCTATGTCCAAAAACTTTTGTCCGTATAGTGTCCTATCACATATACAGTACGCAAAGCGCAGCCGATGAAAAATTGACGCCCTAACCTAAAGCTATGTTGTTGTTGTCTTTACTTCATTAATATTTGATCAGTATATAAAAAAAATATCCCCGACAGCCAGACCATTTAAATTACTCTGTACGACAACAGGAGCCGCCTCACGAGCTGAGTAGCAGCTGCCGCTTTAAGAGTCATGTCGTCACTAGATGGATGAGCACAATAACGCTGACAAAATAAATACATAAATAAATAAGTGTGACACTGCTTCATTTTCATATCAAAAGGTTGATGAGAACATGGAACGCCATTTATTGTGACGTACGCAAGCCCTACACAAGTCAGTGCCCTGGGTGCACTTGAGAAGGCAACAATCGCCGCTTAAAGTGACGAGAATATATCCCACCGGGTCGTCATCAGTGTTGATCCACGATGCGACAACGAGGCGTTCTAACGCAGCCACGCCAACACGAGCCGCCGGTCAAAACTTTTTTTTTGTACACCAGCTCGCTTTTCCACCTTGTCTTCCTGACATATGTGCATTCGCAACCAACTATGAGGCACTCTAAAGCAGGGAAGATTCATTTCTGGGGTGTAGGTACAGTTAGCTAGCTAAATGGATGTCAACATGTATCTCGGAATTCACTATAATGTGTCTTTTAAAAGGTATTAGGAGATTATGGCCAGTCCATTCAGTGAATAATGTAAAAGTGAATTTAGCCATTATGTGAGGCGACTAGGCTGCCAGGGACAAAATGTTGTAATGTGTAGAAAGGCTAATGAGGGAATGGCCAGTTTCTGCCAGATTGCTGTTCTGCAACTGCGCCCCAAAAAAAAGTCAACTTTCATTTTTCCAAATGGGATGACATTTGACACCCTCCACCCCTCTCCAAACTCATCACTTTCCAGGCGCAAGAACCACTTGGAACAACGATTTGACACTATTTAAATCTTTAATATTTATTGTAAATCCGGGAAAGTCTCACATCATTCTATCAACCATGAAACAACTTGACCAGTTTCGTTCATGAGTCTATCACTTGGTCACCTTTTTTTTTTAAATTATTGGCTCAATGATTGAGATGGAACTTCACCAAAAAAAAAAAAAAAAACTCTAATCAACCAAGCCAGGGAAAGGTCACAAAAAGCTCGTTATGCCACACCAAATAAATTCAGTCATCATTTTCTGATTACTGTAGATATGACGATAACTCTGACGTCATTGCCAATGTTTTTTTCGCAAGCAATTTGTAATGGAACAAGTTTCTCTGATACTGGAGCAACTTGAATGGGTTTTTTTTTCGCCCCCCACATTCGTACAATACGTGTTGTCAGTGCGGTATGCAAAATTGGGTTGGACACATGCTCCACATACCAAATACAGTAAAGAAGGCAAGCAACTAATGCAGAAATGACCCCCGATTAAAACTGGTTTTGCACCACCACCTTATCGCCTTCCGATGAGACACGACACACCGATAAGATGGAGAGGCATCGGATCCTTCACTCTCACACACACACACACGCACACACACCTTAACCCAACCCACGGGACATCTTGCGAAAGGGGCAATGCAGAACTACGTGAACATGGCATGGTCTAAAGCGATTATTGATTAATGGGATGAATGTGTGTACCGGTGAATAGTGCAAAGTTCTTGGCGCTTTTCGGATGCAAGCAATCGCTGTGTAATCCCGTAAAAGATGCCACAGCGACAAGTTTGACACGCTCCGGACCCTTCATCCATGCAACGGTTCACGCACGTAGAGGCAGCGGACGTGACTCTGCACAACTGGCGGCCCGATTCTGTTCGTAAAATGTCGATTGTGAATATAATGATAAAGCCGGAACAAATATGGGATGTTTGGAAAGAGAGTGCAACGCACATGGATAGTCGGTTCTGAACAGGAATAGAGGTAAATCATTGCGTATTGACAGTTTCAACATTTTTGCATGGAGTTCGGCGTGAAGTTCCAGTCGCTTACCTCTTTGATTTTCGCCCGCCGCTCTCTTGTCGTGGGGTCCAGGGGTTCCTGTCCAGTAGCCCCCGGGGGTCTCTGGTACTCGACGTAAGGTAAAACATTGGCAACCTTCCCACCTTGACCCAAACTCTCCTTGGCCACTTTTTCCTTCTCGTTCAAAATGTCCTGCTTGATCTCATCGGGACGCTTTTGTAGAGTATCCTTGGCCTCCAGCAAGGCTTTTTCGTGGTCCTTCTTAATTTTGGCCAGGACCTTCTCGTCGCTTCCAGCCGAGCCTAACTCACCTCCGCCACCGTCCAGTCCGGTGCGGGTGTTCGTCTCCACGGCAGCGGAATGGAAGAAAACTCCGCTGAGTAGCTTGGACGAGTCCGGCAGGAAGAAAATTGCACCGAAACAGAACGTAATGAAGGCGCTGAACACCAAAAGCAGGATAAATTTCTCCGTCAACCTGAACGAAGTCGGGTTGGAAGACTTCCTATTCGGGGTGGCCGTGAAAGGCAGAAGAGTTGAAACAGGCATGTTGCTCCGCTTCCTTCTGCCAAACAACGACAAAAATGCTTTTCCCCCGTTGTTAAAATACGCTCTGGGCGTAGTTTTATAATCCGCTCACAAGTCCACCTCCAGAGTAAACGAGCGAGACGACGCTAGAGAAAGCGCCGATATACAGCTGTCCATCGCTGGGGAACGTGTAAGCGGCAGTGGCAGAACACTCGCGGTTCAGGCAAGAAGCACTGACACAGGAAGAGGCGGGCCAGGCGTTGATTGCCAGCTGCCACGAGCCAATCACCCTTCGACCTGCGAAAGGTGGGAAGATTAAGAGGGCGGGGCTAAACTACACGCTTTCGACCTCTTGAGTAAAATATACATAAACATTAATAAATAAATATTCACTTTAAATCAACACAAACACCTTAAAAACAACAAAAGTCTTCAAATATTCAGTACCCCTGAGGCAAACATCAACCGGGACAGTTCCAAAAGGTCACTGAACTTGTTGCTGTTGCACTCTTCAAATGTTCAAAATTTATGAAGCACGCATATCAACTTAGTTGGAACACCGCACAGGCTAAAAAGCAACACAAAGAGCGAGTTCATTAAAACATGAAAAAGAGAGGCAGGGGGGTGACGGTACGCAATGGGGGCAGTTTATGCGCCCCCAAATTGGACATGACCATAACATTTTGGAGAAGGTTAAATGAATTTCACCCAGAAAAGACTCAGTATGACTTAAATTTGTTCTTGGCTTTGTTGTGCGGTGCTTTCTACCGTCTTTATTACCGATTTGCTTTACTATTTGTTGTTTAAGTTAAATTGCTCCATGTACAGCACTTTGTATGCAGCGATGGCTGTTTCGAAAGTGCTCTTATAAATACAGTTGAGTTGAGTTGAGAAAGCCGATATTCCAGACTTCGTTTGTAAATTGTGTAAAACCACATTTTTATGAAGCCAGTTTTTCACTGAGTTGTCACGGTCATGTGAGCGTCAGACTTCGCCGTAGTCCTGGCCGCGAATTCCTGGCTTGACATTCCTTGCCAGCTTAGCTCTGGGAAATTCATCACGCGTCTCTAGCTCGGCCTTCGCCCCTTGTGGTCAGGCTAACTTGTGGCCTGTTGCGAATCAACAGGCTTGTGATGCGGTTTAAAAAAAAAAAAAAACGTGGCTCAGTGTTTTATTTATACGTCCACATGTCCTGCGGATGACTGAATTGCTTCGTTACCATCTAAAGAAAAATTGCCTATGGTCATGTTTACATGCTCATGATTCGTCTTAAGTGAAGCAACCACAGAAAAATCTCATCTTTGAATGCGGGAAAAGGAAATCTGTGAAGGACGGCCACAGTTTTAGTTCACCGTAGCTAACGCCAGCGTTCCTGCTTTGTTAGCTTAGCAGGCTACTTCCTGGTTAATGGATGACAACAAACTAACTTTGGCCATATTCTCCCATATAAGTCCTTTTTAAGCGCCTGGACTTGCAACGCTTTTCATATTCTCCCGCCCAAATTCTGACACAACCACCACGACTGGGAATGAACGCTGAAACACCAAAGAGGAATGAGTCATTGACAGCTGAGGCTGCCTTCAATAACGGAATGTGGATTATTCATGTGGAAATGTCCCTGAAATCAATGACAAAGATAAAGCACACTTGAGATGCTCATTCGTCCTGTCGAGATGTCGAGCTACACTCACACTTTGAAGTAGAGTGTTTTCTTTTTTTTTTTACTCGCTATGAAATAAAACCAATAAAAGTAATTTAATTCAGAACACCGTGCTTGTGACTGGATGTATGTTTGGCGGTCCATCAATAAAAATGTGAGTGCGCCTAGTGTGCTTCTGACATTTTTGCGCTAGTACTGACTGGCACCACTTAAGTCATATTTTCAAAGACCAGCACAGGAACCATAAAAAACAAATAATTGAATATACAAAACACCATTTGGCAGTTAAGATGAATTTATCTGCTGTACGTGCCGGGAGCCGTGCCATTGTTATTATTCAACAAGCAAGTCCCATTTTTAAGTATAACGGTCATCATATTCTCCTTAATAAAAATGAAAATGAAAACGCAGCCAGGTTGAGGAACGTGTCAGCACTTATCACCAAACACACTTCATTTCACTTCACCTTCTCTTTTTGACGCACGGAGATGAAAAAAAACATCATCTCCTGATGAGATGCTCGTCTCAGGCTGACAGATGCCCAACGCCGCCATATTACAATGCTGATTCGCGGGGCTTGAAGCTGTCAAAATGGTGGCACGTCGCTCTTATGATTGTTTCCTCCTTTGGCGCGTGGAGATGGAATTAAATGTCACTTGGCATCGGAACAGCGAACACTTTAGCTCCATTTTCAAGCCAAGAGCTTGACCTTGAAAATGCGGGCAATCGTCCTCGGTGGCGGTCCTAGCATCAACGGCGCCCTGTGCAAGACACCCCGCCCCCACCTTGGCGACCTTCTAACACATAAATTCACATTAATGAAAAATGCAAATGCACTTCGAGTAAACAGTACACAACTATTTTTGATGAGACGTTATGGCACCTTGTGTGGCCATATGCTAAATATTACAAAATACAAAAAAAAACCACCACTAGTCAGCATTTGTGTTTGCATTCACTTTTCTCACAGTTTACCTCCTGAATGGGCTTCGGGTTTCACCGGACTTAAACACAACAAAGCAGTGACGGAACGTAATATGAAGCTTTTCACTTTTCCAGTCCAAATGAAGAGGCAAAAAGCCACTTTGGAAAAGGGGCCTGGTATGGCCCCCGTAAGGCAATGACTCAATAAGTAGCGAGTCGGACGCCCCCCATGACCCTCCCCCTTTCACTCAGTGCGCCACATTTCTCATTTGTTGCTATTAAACTGTTGTGACAGCATGTCGCCACCGGCAACCACGATGCAAAATGACGACAGCGATGCAGTGGGAGGGGAAAAAAAAAAAGAGCAGTTGTGCTCATTCTAGCGGCAGACTTGCAGGAAAACATGGACGACTTGGATGCGGATCAAGAGAATTTACAAGGAAAGCTGTCAAGTTGATTTGCTGTTATTGTCAGCAATTTACCCTCCAACCAATAGAGGGCAGCGGACTTTTTTTTTTGACCAAACAAAAGACACATCACATCATGTCTGTGCCATTTCCCAAAACAGAATTTTTGTTATCACTTCAACTCGTTTTTCTGCCACCATGAAGTACCTTGGCCCGTTTACAAACATTATGAAATGATCTCAAGTGGGGGGAGTGAATAACGCACAGAAATATAGCTGGCTTTACTCTACTGTAATAATGGGAATATGACCAGCCGTCTCCACCGTGGGTATGCACAATCAGGCAAAGTGGAGGTGCAAAATTGGCCAGGCAATTTTTACACAGCTGTTTGAATGCTTCCATCTCGCCAAGCGGACTCCAAATATAACCTCGCCCTGATCCCATTTAACCGACGCTCGGGCTCGACGTCCCCCCCGTCGGGTAAAGACAGACTCATTTGATTGGCGAGAGGAAAAAGCAAATAAGCCAGCGCGGACAAAAGCGAAGGTTAAACGGGGCCCCTCGAAAACGGGATGACGGACGGCCGGAGGAGCAACAGCGTACGCTCGTCCAACGAGGTCACTAATTGGTTCCGGAATCTTCCGCGGAACCCGTCAGCAGCCATTTTGAAATTTTTTAATAAGGGTTTCCAGAGAGGCTGACAAATGGAAGCGTGACCGGAGCCTTTTTTATTGTACTCACTGCCAACAATGAGGCGTTCTAAAGCGGTCAAGACAGCGCGCATACTCTTTTCACACACTTTCAAGTTAGACTTATAAAAATAATAAAATAAAATAAAAATCCAGCCTAACCTCTGTTAGGCCTTTGTCTATGTGAAGTGCGCGCGCTCACGGCCGACGACGAGGCATTCAAAAGCAACCACATCAGTGGACTATACAAAGGAAAGATACATTTTCGGGTGCAGGCGAAGCTAGCTGGCTAACTGCATGTCGCAATTGCACCGGATAGCTGCTGATGCGGATGAAGGCGATCAAGTTCAAGAATGACTCATGCCAGGGCCCAAAATGCAACAATGGGCCCTGTTTTGGACATATTTGGACATGTCAAATGCATTCATACTAGAAAATATCAGTACACTTCAGGCTGACTTGACTTTAAGGTAACCCCCCAAAAATAATAGTAATAATAATAAATATTTGCCGTGGCTTATTAACAATCTGGAAACTAGATCAGGCGTCCTGCTCAAGCGAAAGGATGCGCTCGCAGCTTTAAATGTGATTTCACTTTGCAAAGCTTCCCTCCTGCTTAGCGGAGTTTATTTGTGTCGATTCTGCCTTTCAAAAAGCACCGCTGCGCGGAAGCTAAATGCCCATCTCGAGCGCAGCGCTACTCCAGAGGTGCGCGGAGAGCAGTAAACTGTTGCTGCAATTACTGCATTGCAGTTGATCTTCAACAAGCAGCCGGCAGGGAGTAATATGTTCTACATATATAAGAAATGAAAAAAAAAAACCTCTCTCTACTCCTCCTCCTCCTCGCAGGTAATCTTTATTCATGCACACGTCTCCTCCTCCTCCTGCTACCGCTTCCTCTTCACCTTCGATGATTGCAAAGAACGTCGAGTGTTTGTGTGACGGCCATCGCACGCCAAACCAGGCTGATCAAGCGCACCCGACCAATAAAACGCATTCGATAGCAACGGTATTTTTTAATATTCTGCTTTTCCAGAGCGACGCGGGTTCCTCTGGAGAGCTGAGCAAAAACCTGCTTGATTTCGACTGATATCCGACCCAAATTGGATGACAGCTGCGCCACCATTCGGGTTATTCTATTTAACGTCGCTCATTTGTATATAATGAATGCCGACTATATCACGCGTCATCATTCACAATTTTTTTACAGTTTTTTTAAAAACTCAACTCAAAGAGATGCAGCATAATTAAGAGCAACACCAAGTGGCAGAGAAGGTCCCCAACTAATACTGTATACTGTATTCCCCACCCCCTTCAGAACACGATATTGTTGTATGCTCTGTTTGTGTGTGTTGTTGTTCCATGCACGTAGCGGTTTAAAACAGCTATGCTAATGTCCGTTAGCCCGCTAATGGTGTTTCGCATTACATATTAGCATTAAGCTATTATATGGTTTGTGTGAACATTTTGTTGTTCAAAATATACAATGTTCAATTCTTTTTGGTTTTATGCGCCCGTTTTACAGTCAATTCAGGTGACGAAAGCCCAAACTGGTCTCGGGTTTGCTTTTAAAGCAGTTCTCATTACCTTTTGTACAGTATGAGGAAGAAAGAGGTTAGGTCAAAAAGGTACCGGTCTGTACTAGGTCTGATTGAAGTGTAACTCCTCTTTGTGATTGTCTTTGGATGTCGGTGGCAAGTTTGAATTTTTTTTTTTTAAGGAATGGGAAGTGAGCGCGTTTTGTATGCGTGAGAGTGTGCCTCGGCAAACGGCTTCATAATTTGAAGTGATGGCAGGCTGAGATGATGGATTGCTGTCAACAAAGCTTTTTGGTGCAGGTGCTAAACTGGGGATGACGTGTGTGTGTGTGTGTGTGTGTGTGTGTTCTTTCTTTCACTCCCATCATTTACATACGTGTACAAACAATGTGACAGCGATAGGAAGACTTTAATGACGACCTCGGGGTAAACACATTAATCAGAGGGCGGGTTGGAGGCAGCTGTACTCAACTAGACGCTGTGTGGTGTGTGTGTGTGTGTGTGTGTGTGTGTGTGGACAGTAAATGGATGGATTTTTTTGTGTTTGGATGATTGGATATTTAAGTGTGTATGTGCATGAACGACAGTACAGGATGGAGGGATTGTTGGCTCAAAGGGGGGGTTGTTAAGTGGATGTTGGGATGGTCGACGGCTGGGTGGGTAGATTGCTGGACGTTTGGAAGCATTTTGGTTTGATGGAAATCCGGATGGATTGCTGCATATTTGGCTGGAAGTTGAATATGCATGTTGATGTATGCGCAATGCAATATGGAGGGATTGCTGAAGCTTTTGGGTGTCTCGTGGGGTAAAATTGTCATTGAACAGGGTAACTATGTTGTATATCAGAGCTGCTGTGGTCATTAGTGAGAAATCCTAGTTGTACTCCTTTCCTTTCATGGTCTTTTTTATCTTTGATCACCATCAAGTCCAACACGTCAGTGATGTTCTCATAATGGGGCGCCTGGAGAGGTGGGCGTGGCCCGTTTGCACTCGTTTGTAATCAAAGGATGACGACCGTTACCGCTGTGCCTCAACACATCGCCCGCGCAAGTCAATTACATTCCATTAACTCATTATACGCGTCTTATTCTTATCAAATGTGATTACCCCCCACCCCTCTGATTTTTTTTTAACCATTACTAGTTATGTTAATGCAAATGTAATGAAACTCCCCCAGGGTGGGAATTCCTGTCTGATTTTGTCAACTGCAACTTTGGCTTTTTTAATATCAATATACTGTTGGGAATAAACTGTGCCTTTTGGCTTTATCTGGCCCTATTCGACTAATTGAAACTTATTAGAAGAAAACATTTTTTAACGCCAATATGGGGGGGGGCGGGGTGAAGGCTGGCTCATTTGCATTAAACAAATCCACCCTTCAAATGCTTTGAAAATACGTTGGTAATTCTTGAGTATTTTGAACAAACCATGCCACAGATGTCGGAATTGGGATTCCACAAAAAAAAAAAAAAATAAATTACAAACAAACCCCAGACTGAGAAAGTAAAACGAAGGCTGGTAACAAAGAACCCGGAAAAAGGTGAGAACCACCAGAAAATGCTAGCAAAAGGCAAGGAACGAGAAAAACGTAAATTGCTTGTCAACACTAAAGGACAAGAGAATCCAATGCACGAGATTATAAAACAGAGAAGAACTTGCATAAAAATAAATGTAAGAAAAGAAAACAAAATACATGAAAAATACTCTGAACTAACGCGGTGAAAAGATATGAGGAAAAAAATATATATAAAAAATATCTGGAAAATTCAAGCACTTGTAGTCGTGAGCAAGGTTTAATAATCCGACAGCCAATTGTCGGTGTGGCATGGCTTTGACAGACAGCATGGTAACAAGGACCATTAGTGTCGGGTGCAGCTCATGCGGGAACGCCCAGTCTTCAGCTGGAGACCGAAAAACACAACGCAAACAGGACGGACACTTGGGAACTGTCCAAAACATTGAGAAAAAAAATCCGTCATCCTGTAAAGTACCTCCACAAAGCAAAGCAAACAGCAAAATGGTCAGGAGGGGAAATGCTTGTCGTGAATTCTAATGAAGAAGCAATTTGAAGGAAGGAGGTCTGGTGGTGGGGGGTTTAAAAGAGGGACGCAAAGTAAGCCAGAGGCAATCCGGGGATATTGAAAAGCAGAGTTGCAGAGAAAAGCGGATTAAGAGATGAGAGCAAGGGAGGGGGATGGTGAAGGTGAGGACAGGTGCAACATCCTGGAAAACGAAAACAGGAAGTTGACGTCCAAGGCAAAGATGTACTTTTACTCTGAAAAGGGACAAATCATTGTTTGGAAAACAAAAGTACCATTGACAGTACAAAGGAGAACAACTTACAACCCTCGCCCATTGCCCAGACATACGGGAAATTGTTGTCACATGTAGGACACAACCAGCACTTGCTAGAATTTCCTGTCACAACATTTTAAATTACATACTGTATGCCAATATCACACAATGCAAATTAATTCAGCAGTTTGTACGAAGCTACTTAAGTGACTTCCAGCACGTACTGCCAGAAATCCCTGTCAGATCAAATCACACTGTAGACTACACAAGTAAAAATTCTAAAGAGACACAAAGGTTTGTTTGTTTTTTCAACGAGGGAAAAAATATATACAAACTAAAATGAATTTCCATGATGACAAAAAAAAAACAACCCACCCACCCCTTTATACAGGAGATTGCTGTTACATCAAGGACACAACCAATAATTGCCAAATATTCCCATGGCTTCTTTAATAAATTGTGGGAATTTTTGCTTAAGAGCACCTTTAGTAACCTCCGAGTTATATGGTTGTTTATCACACAAGCGGCACAGCTGATGAGCGCTTAGCACAACAATTTTTCATGTCCACACCAGTCTTTATTTGCCAGAAAGTCCTGGCAGCTCCTCTGCTGTTTTTATTTCAGTTTTTGTTTTTTGGGGAGCCTTGAGTTAAAGGTTACTTTCTGATCTTCTTTGCCGCCTTAACTTCCTTCCGCGCCAGCTCGATGTCGACTTTAAATGTAATCTATTGTGCTCGCTACCATGCTTGAAGAGCTCCTCCAGTCACCTCCACAATTCCACCATTAAAAAAAAACAAAACGCTTGGAGTGGAAAGCGTCATGCATCTGCCGAGCCTCAGGCGGAGTATTTAGTCACCATTGAACCGATATCAAGCTCATTCTCTGAGCGCACGCCTTCCTGCCTTGGGTGCTGTTATTTTTCATTTTTTATTTTTCTTCAACATAGCACAGCTGTTGGCACTCCAGGTAGCTACCGTAGCTCAATGTGGACATGTGCTTCGCATCATCCATCATTCAGTACTTGCTAGAATTACTTTTGCAGCTCCTTGTGTACTTTACATGTGTATTTCCATGTTTAGGAGCTCATTAGGTCCGCTTTCAGAAATATGGTAGATTGTTGTCACGTGTAGGACACAGCAAGCATTTGTCAATTTTTCTTACTGTAGTTTCTTATTCTCGCATTTACAGTACATCGTACTTTAACTTGTCAGACATATTCTATCTAGATTGTTGAAACATGAAGGAGACAGGAAGAAACTTAAAAGAAATGGAGATTGTTGGCACAAATAGGATGCTGCCATTACCTTCTAGAATTTCCGTCAGTCGCTGGAAGTGGGTCGCTTTTAGTTGTATTGTAGTTTTAATGTGAATTTCAGGAATTAAGGACAGTTTACGTCCATTCACTGTGGGGCATTATATATTAAATAGTACTTATTCCTTAATCGTTATGTTCTAGCGGTCCTCTAATAGGCGTGCTCGCTCCAAGCGTTTTGCTACTCCAAGTTGACGTTTTAACTCTAAAACTGACACATAAAAGGTTCAACCAAACGATATTGTCTTCGGATGAAAGTCTGCTAGCTTAAGGCTAATAATGTGAAACGCCACACACAGGCTAACGGAAATTAGCATCGATGTTAGAGCTAATATTCAACTACTACTTTAACGTACACGAAAACACACACAAAAAGAACATCCTTCAGAGTTGGATTCCTTCCATTTTTAATTTTTTTTTTTTTAAATCATGCATGACTACAGAATATCATGGCGGCGTCTTGTCAGCGGAGGTACTGTATTAACATAAGGGTATTCCAGGTGCTGAATTAATAACGCTTCAATCTTTTACATTTAAAAAAATAAATAATAGCCCTGGCGCAATAATGGCGTCGGCCAAGGCCGGGACAATGCGCCGTGACGCGGGACAATTAGCTGAGGGAAATTGGCGAGGAGGAAGGAGGCGGTTCATTTCCTATGCGGACAAATGAACAAGCACAAGAACAAGCCTTCCCAATTCATGCATTTGGACGCCAATCTTGTCCTGGGAGATTGATTGTTGCTGTCTGAGCAGACATCAGGACGTTGTCAGTTGTTTTTTGTGTGTGTGTGTGTGTGTGTGTGTGTCGCATCCATTGAAAGAACATCCTTATTGCTGCTTAAGAGGTGCTTCAATAACTTCACCGGCGTACGGAAGATTGTTGGACAACGGATTCCCAGAATGCCTACGCTGCTACTTGTATTTTTTTTTTTTTTGTGCAGTCACATAATTCAGCGCTCCTTCTGTAACCTTGCAGACATACAGAAGATTGCTGTCCCAATGAAGACAAATTCAGTACTTGCCAGAAAAAATCCTGTCGCTTCTTTTGTCTACTTTTTGGTACATCTCATTTTTACACCCAGAACTTGCCAGAATTCTTTCTGCAGCCTTCAGCCAATACTATGGAGATAAGAAATGATTGTTTTCACATGTGCGACAAAATAAGTACTTGCCAGAAGTTCCTGTCACAAAACTTTAAAAAACAGACTAAAATGAACCGACCTCCCAGACATCGAGGGAATTGTTGTCACAAACGGCCACAACCTGTCAGAATGTAGGACACAGACAGTACTTGTCAGAAATTTTAAATTTGATCTCAGCTCCACTGGCTGGCTCTAATAAGATATGAATGTAGATTTGCTTAAAGTACATTCAAAATGCAAAAAAAGGGAGTCGGGGTGATTTGAGGTTTTATTTTTGGTGGCAATGATGGGACCCTTTACCCCAATAAAAGCAGGAAGAGGGTGTTTGCAGAGTTGAGGGATTTAAAAAGCTGTGCCGATGCAGATTGCATTCGCCGTCACCTTATCCCGACTTTGATCATTTTCCCCGGGAGAGCTGATACATTTTGAATCCTCGCCGGCTGTTTTTCCACCCGTTATCTCATTTTGACTGAAGGGTGAAAATGCTTCTGCCGTCAGAGGCCTGACGTGTCGCCGTCTGGCCTCGCTATCGCGCAAACATCTGCGCCAGTTTCTACGGGAAGTCCAATAAAAGCAGCGACCCCCCCCACCTTTTCATAAATGTCTTCAATCAACCCTTTTTCATCAATCAAATATTTCACTTTCTTTGATGAACGCCATCTATTGATATTCTACAGCGCTTATCCTGAAGAGGGTCGCGGGCAGTTTCCTGGAGCCTATTCCAGCTGACTTCAGGCAGTTTTTGTTTTTTTTAACGCAGGGAAATACACATTTAGAGTTCAACTCTTTCAGTGTAGTATCACATTTTTTCCCCCCAATACATTCTGGGCAGCACTGAGGTCAACTTGAAGAGATGCCGCATAATTAAGAGCAAAAGTGGCAGAGAAGGTCCCCAACTAATATTGTACCCCCCCCCACAGAACACAGTATTGTTGTATGTTTGAATGCGTTGTTGCTTCATGCGTGGAGCGATTTAGAACAGCTATGCTACTTTTCCGTTAGCCAGCTAATAGTGTTTCACATTACATGTTAGCATTACGCTAACAGGGTTTGCATGAGAAAGGATTATATGGTTTGGTTGAACATTTCGGTGTTCAAATATACAATGTTTATTTATTGTTTTTGGGTGATTTTGTACTTCAGAAACCAAGACGGCATGTTTTCATCCAAATCAATTTTGATTGGATTTTTCTCCACTCCCTGCTCATTAGCGCCCTCCATTTTGTGTCTCCGTTTGCCTGTTGAGTTATTATTCGCCGTGATCCTTCCATCACGTCTGGCCTGAAACCAAATCATTTTTCTCAATAAAACCAAACCGTAATTGCAGCGTTGTGTATTGCGACGGATGACCGCACTCATAATGTCTTCCTAATGTCTTCATCATGTCGCCCCCCCCACCCGCGTGACTTTTTTAATGCGATAAACACAAGAGGAGCAACATCATAATAACAAAAAAATAAATAACAACACCACCTCCACTGGCAGGGAAGGTGAACAGTAATTATCGGGAAACAGTAGAGAATTTCGCAGCGGGATTAAAAGTAAATAACTTGAGGGGAGGTGCGCAAACTAATGACGTTCATCACTTCCTGCCAGGCGACGGCCCCGGGCTGAAGAAATAAATGTTGCCGTGGTCTGGAGGGTGCAAATCAATGCCAACGCGAGGGGAATAAAAGATGCGCAACACGCAGGGAGCGCACACACAAATTATATTTGAGATGTCGCCTCTCCCCGAGTCAAATTGCTATTTTATGGTACGAAATATGTTTTGGGTTCTCCATTTGAAGTTGACTGAAAAACCGACACATGAATCAAGCCAATTAAACATTGTGTACTACTTCAATACAAATTAACGTAACAGAAATTAGCATCGAGGCTACGCTAATTAAAGTGCAGTGGTCCAAATGGTCTCAAAGCATCTTTCCTCATTGAAACAAATGCAAATGCCATTAATCTGTTCCGGCCACCCAACACCGTTTGTGCGCAAATATGCGTCGCTTAAAAAGTTACTAATTAGGCATTAGCATTAGCATTAATCTCTTGTTTCGTTTGACAAAGAACTTCCACTAAAAGCGGCAATAAACAGTTCAAAGGCTCTTCCCGAGGTTGAAGATGCATCGCGATCAAGCAGGGTTCACCGTCGACACGATATTGTTGCATGACTTCCTCTCTCGACCTCGTCCGAAGTTTCCGGACCGAATTAAAGTGTCGGCGATGAGCCCGCGCGACCCGCCAAGTCGTTTACGGCGAAAACGTCCGCCTCAGCAGTTTTAAGTGTGAACTGACGTGCGGCGGAATATTAAAAGAAAACCGACGAGCGGCTTCTTGATTATTCTTTATTTGTTAGCATTCCATGTGCACTCGCGGGAAAAGATGCACTTGGCTTTCAGCCCAGCGCTGGGCGTGCAAGTGTGTGTGCGAGTGGAAAAGAGTGAGCGAGCGAAGGCGTGTGCGCGCCAAATCGTGTGAGGGCAAGAGAGTGCGAGAGGTTAGAAAAACCTTTCCCAGCTGAACAATTTTTTTTTTTTTAATTTAATGCCGCTCCTCCTCTCCACGCGCACCCGTGCGGCCGGCCGGTCAATAAAGCGTTGCACTTCACGCTAATTAAGTCATAAATGGTTAATGTGAGTTATGTCGCTGCGCACGGGCCACCGACGCGACTCCTTTTCGCGACCCTTCGAGTTCCTCATCGGCCACAAGGCGAACATTCGGGAGACTTCGACGTCAATTTAGCGATTTCATTCCGACGTCCAATTTTTAACAACCCGAGCATACGTGGGGGGGGGAGGTTTTGGGTTTTTTTTTGTTGTAAATATTCAAGTCCGACTTCATGTCCGGATTTACGTGAATATATTCGATTGGGCAGGGGAGGAGCGATGAAGACTTGGCAGAGGTCTCGTAGCGCCGCGCTTTAATCATGCGTCGTTTTAATTGCAAAGTCACTTGCACTTTGAAGCTCTGCCGACGCAGGCGGGGAGAAGATGGCAGCAAAAAAAAATTTAAAAAAGGCATTGCGGTTGTGCTGTCTGTCTGCTTTCCAGTCCGTCCACTCGCTTGTCTGTCCTCTCTCCCGTCTGTCTGCTCCCTCTCTCATCAGTCCTCTCTCCTACTCTCTGTCGTTTCTCCGCTCCTTTGTATGTCCTCTCTCTTTCGCCCTGACTCCTGTCTATCCTTTTTCCTTCATATGCTCTCTCACATATCCTCTCTCATAACTCCCCAGACAGTGCTTCCTTATAGGTCCTCTCTCAATCCTCTCTCTTGCCTGTCTGCTCACTCATAGGTCCTCTCTTGTCTTAACTCTGTCGTCTCTCATTCGTCCTCACTCCTGTCTGTCCTTTCTCCCATCTCTGCTCTCTCATTGGTCCTCTCTCAGATATCCTCTTTCTCGTCTGTCTACTCATCAGTTCTTCTCTCCCTTCTGCCCGCGTTCCTCTCTGTCCTCTCTCTCGCATTTGTCTTTTCTCCCTTCATTCCTCTCTCCTGTCTGTCCAATCTTTCATCAGTCTTCTCTCCTTCCCGTCTATGCTCTCTCGCATGGAAAGTGCTCCCTCATCAGTCCTCTCTCGTATCTGTCTGCTCTCGCAAAGGTGCCCTCTTCCGTCTTCTCTCTAGTCTTTCTGCTCCCTTGCATGTCCTCTTTCATTTGTCCTCACTCCTGTCTATCCTTTCTCCTACGTCTGCTCTCTCATATGTCCTCTCTCAGTGTCCCCTTTCGCGTCAGTCCTCTTTCTCGTCTGTCTACTCATCAGTTCCTCTCTCCCTTCTGTCCGCTTTCCTGTCTGTCCTCCCTCTTGTTTGTCTTCTATCACTTCATTCCTCTCTCCTTTCAGTCTTCTCTCCTACCTTCCCGCGCTCTCTCGCGCGGTCTTTTCTCCCCCGTGTCTGATCTTTTGTCACCTAATGTAATAAGCATAAAGTAAACATTCATGGCAATTTAGCGCCTTCGCCGAACAGAACGTATTTGTATTCGAATTACGCAATGCCTTCAATGACTCTCACACACTTTTCGGTCCAAGATCTGTTCTGAACAAACGCACAGGATCGCATTTTCACAAATATCAAAGACCGAGTCATTATGTTGGCAAAACAACGTGTTGTTTCACTTGCGACGCGCTTGACGAGGAGCGTGGCGGTACATCTTCTGACATGAAGGGCGCCCTTGAGGAGGACCCACAATGCATCTTGCACCCACTTGTTTGTTTGTTTGATGCCTTTGGAGGCGAGCGCGCACACAGAAGCTACGGCGAGGGGAGAAAAAGACAGCTGAGGCGAAGGAAAAGCCTAATTACCACTGGCATCTTTTTATTTCATCCTCCTGTGCGCCGGCACGTGTGATGATTCATACAGTCTAGCCGGGCTTTCAAAACAAGAGACCAATCGCCGAGACTTTAACGCGCAGGGAGTCAAGATAGCGTGTCAAACATCCTCCATATACACAGCAAAAAAAAAAAAAAAAAAGAGCTAAGATGGCGGAGGGGAATAAAATATCTTGATAAACTTCCATCAACGGCCTTGAGGAGGCCATTGATGGAAGTTTATTCCTTGAAGAGGAATGAAAAAAAATAATAATAATAAATTGAGAGATGCGATCATATTCTTCCAAATCATTTCAAAACCTTTCCCGCCATTTTTGTGACCTATGACCAATCGGACCCACCTGAAAAGAAAATGACCACCTGCCACTATTTAACGTGTCTCTGATTAACCCCCAATAAAGTTCGGGCTTTCTAGTAGGCTTTTCCTGACCAAAGTCTTGTGCTGGGAGAAAAAAATGGAGCCTACAAAAAAAAAATTTAAATAATTGATTAATTAAATGAATGACACGCCAACGACTGGACGTTTGTGAGGAACTGGCCGGTGGAGTTCTTGGAGTCACGACACCACGAGAGCGCCGGCGCCCTCGTTGAAAAGATGACTTTGGTTTTCCTAACAATGTCGGCGAGGCGGCGACGACGAGAAGGCGAGATGACGAACAAACGAAGACAACAAACAATCCTCAGCCCTTGCCGGCGGCGCCGGCGGCGGCGGGACAGCGAGCGGCTGCTTAGCAAATGTCAGGCTGAGCCGACATCAATGGTGGCGACCTGTCACCCGGCATGAATGCGACACGCCTCATGTTTTATTCACCAGGATGGCAACAGCGGTAGTGTGTAAGCAAGCCAAACAATTGTGAGGGGACACACAACAAAAACTCCAAAACAAAATGCTTGACTGCTACATGACCAAGGTTATTTAAAAAAAAAAAAAAAAAAGGGGGATTTTTCATTCTAGTTTTCGATTTCATTTTTACTTTTATTTTTTTAAATTCAGTTTTAGAGCATGTTTGATAGTTTGATTTACAAATGTATTTTTTTTTAAAGCTATCTCTCTACATGTGGTACTGCGACGTTCATGCTCAAACCGTTGCTTCCAGACTGCGCATAAATGCTATCTAGCTTTAGCCCTAATCTAGCGGACTGAAAGGCTAAGCTATCTGTTTGTTTTAAATATTTATTTAGTTTTAATATTATACTGTTGGTTTCGTATTTTTGCACCTCTTTACCCACCTGGGGGTAATATGAAACAGACGGACATACTGGAAAGACGTTTCAGCTCCTCTCTGTTCATCAGTGCGGCGCTAAGATTAGTTGTTGTAAATTTGCGACGCTCAACGGATTACGTCGTGATCTACTGTTCGGCACATGTGTTGCTTTGGAGGAGACAGAAATATTTTTGATAAGTTTAATATTCTCCATCTGTCGCTCTTGTGCCCTAAACAGAGAATCCATCAGTGTCGCTGTCGTTCCCATCGAAAGAAGTTCCTCTAATAGTGAGTGTGCAAAACGAGCGTCGAGCTTTCCAGAGGTCAATTATGGCCGCCCATCAATTTCATTCGCACTTTAATGAAGTGCCGCCGCGGGTCGTAAAACAGCCGCCGGCCGCCCCGCGCATCCGTCATATTTATGGTCCTTTCAGACTCTGGCCCGACTCGCTTTTTTTTTTTTTTTCCGGGAGGGGGATAGACGGCGAAAATGAGGGAGGCGGGCAATGTTAACTTAATGTGGCACATCTCTATTTTTAGTTTGAAGCTGTGTTAGGAGGAAGTGGTTCAGGTGAAAGATTTGCAGGTCGGCCTTGGGAGTCAAGCAACAAAGTCAAACAACACTAAAGTCGACACGCTGGACTAACTCGGGTTAGTCACTCCAAAGAGGAATCAGAGATTTGTTTCTCAATCCATTGGAGTGGTTTTAAAGACAATTACTGAAAACGTGCGAAGACCGAGAAGGATCGCATTTCACTGTTCTTCACCATTTTGAGTTTTCCAGATATTTGGGGGCGTGGCTAAATCTCCCTTCTGTTCAATAAGCCTTGAGCACCTTTGCGTCGGCGCAGTTGTGAAACGCGGATAGCGAGCGAGCTAGGTCTACATCCCGAAAAGATATCTCCCATTTGAATAGTCCACAAGAGTGGATTCATTAGAGTGCGTCGTCGTCTGCTGGAAGTGCGTGCATATGAAGCCGAGGAAATGAGAAAGAGAGGATTGGGGATTTTAAAAATATTTTCAGTCTAAGTTGACAGCTGGGCAGACTCTTCAGGTTGGCGTGGCCATTTTAGAGTGCCTTATCGTCCCGGTGTGGGAAAAGCCCTGGTGGGATGTATTCCAGCCAATGGAGGCTTTAAGGTTCAGGTTATGTTAAGGTTAAGTTTATGATTGAGTTGGGGTTAAATTTAGGTCAGTGGTTCAAGTGGGGTATTTATTTAAAGTGCCCGCGAGAGGAACGCAAGTGTCTGGCATGCGGCCCTCCAACAAGAAGTTAGAGCCAAAAAAGAAAAAAGAAAGTGGAGAACAAAGAATGGTGCAGTGTTGCATCATTCATGTTCACCTCCTCCCCAAGCGAGCTCCCACTGTTAGCGACGTGCTCTCCTCCCGCTCAATTTTATCTCTTCCGTGCACTCCCGCCAGTCTAAATTTAACACGCCTTGGTTCAAAATGTTGATGCTCACAAAGACAACAGAAAACAACAGAAACCTAGCAGCGCCTTTTCCTTTGAGCCGACTCCGATCCGACTATAGCCCCCCCCCCAAAAAAAAACCCCACAGTTGGTGACTCACACCCAAACATTGAGCTACTCGACCTGTGGACGCGCTGCAACGCAAAACAGCGAGCCCACATCGGCTTTTGAGGCCGCACATGCACTACATTGTACTTTTATAAAAACCACAAAAATATTGAGGATGAAACAGCAAATGAAAAGATAATATTCAGGTTCACCTAAGCTGGATTTCTATTTTGTTTCACAACAGCACAACGTCGCTGACGACGTGACTGGTTTCGATCCGAATGCCGTGCGCGAGGCATCCGGCAGTCAACAGGCGTCGGTGTCGGGAGCCCGCCACAGGCGACGTGTAATCACACGCCGAAGAAGCGTGTCTGAGAGGCAACAACATCTCCAGTGGAAGCGTGAGAGAGCCTCCGGTGTGTTAGCGGAACACAAACATCCAAGCCGCAAAGACACGAACGAGCTCATAACTAAAATAAACTCCACTCTCTTGTTCTCACAGCACGAGAACGAGCACACCTTTTCTTCTGCTCGTCGCCGAGTCTCGTTCGCGCGCTGCCGGAGATAAAAGTCGGACGGGCTGCCGGCGTCTCCGCGGGGGCCGCGTTGCCGGCGCAAAACTCATTTTAGCCGACCGGAACGCAACGTCAGGGGCAAGCCGGGAGGGGCGGAGGGGGGCTTGATCCAAGAGTGGAAAAGCTTCTTGTTCGCGGCGGTCAGCGGCAAAATAAAATAAGATGTTTCATATCGCAATCATAGAAAGCATCAAAGTGCAACGTAACTACGAGCAGCTTTGCCGCAACATGAGAAGTCCAGAGTGAGTATTTATCTTCGAACAAGACAAAGAACATAAAACGTGACAAAAATATGGCCTCTACTCACCGGAGATGCTTTGTCACGATCCGTGTTCGTGTTAACTTGACGTCATGTGTTCCTTGCGTCACTCAATCAGCTCCCTCCAGCCACTCGTGTCTCGACCAGATGTGCCTCGTTGTCTCGTCGATTCGTTTGTCTTGAGTTTCCCCGAGTTCCATCAGTCTGGGTCGAAGTCATTTTTATTTTTCCATGAACCATGTTGACTTTTTTTTTCCATTTTTCTTTCCCAATAATTAAAAAAAAAAAAACAGCCATCCATTTTCCGATCCACTTTATCCTCACAAGGGTCATGCTGGAGCCTATCCCAGCTGTCTTCGGACAGTAATACCCTGAACTGGTTGCCAGCATTCTGAAAGAAACATGTTAGTATAAATGAGCACCAAATCTTCATTATTATGAATAATAAAAATAAAATAAATAAATAAATAAATAAATAAATAAATAAAAGAATGAAAAACACATTTCCGTCAATAGGTTTCAATTCTCTTGTCAACATTGACATCTTCGCCGGCTCATTGGAGCGACGTTCGATGGTTAAACATCACACGACATCCTTGAGGGGGAAAAAAAAAAATCCGGCTTGCCACTCATTAATTCTTTCTGCACTGCCGGGCCTGCGCACACACACACACACACACGAATTCATGTATACAAACACACTCTCAGTACATCTTTGCAAATACAAGTACACAGCGTCTGCCGGCCCACTAACACCCTTGAAGCACACGAGACACACACAGCTACTTTTGTGGCAGCCTGTTTAACGGAACGGAATCTTCAGCTTATCCGGATGCGATGTCATTCTTGTCGCGATGCTATCGGCTTGCCGCTCGCTGTTATCCACGAGTGATCGCGTCGTTATCTCAATGTTATCCCTTTGTTATCTGGACTTTTTTGGGGGGGGGATCATAGGTTCTGTGGAGTTCTTCCGTTTCTTTTGACCTGCTATAAAGGTTATCAGGGTTTGTTTTTTTTTCTTAAGATTTATTTTTTGGGGCTATCATGCAGATGTTTTTCAGCATTTTTGTGTTTTATGTTTTCTGGATGTTTAGATGAAAAAAAAAAATTTTAATGATTTTTATTTTATTAATTTTCTGGATGCTATCTGGATTATTATCATTTTCAATATTATTTAAGTGGAATCGGGTTGTTGATGTTGCAGCGCATTTAGAAACCGCATTTTGTATTTCCTTGGGTTGTCCCTGTGTGATATTCACCCTTTCAGGGACAGCGGTCACTATTATGTTATCAGGTTGCAGGGTGCATGAAAGGGTTAAATTTGGCTTGATGAACTGAAATCTTTGCGAGATAGCCGTTATCCAGATGACATATGTCATGATCATGTTATATGAGGGTTTTGTGGATGACACGTGGGCGTCATAGCACAAAGAACCGAGGGCGCGCGCAAGTCTGTCACCGGTGATAAATGCAGAAGGAGTCAGTGGAACGAGCGTAGCGTGCAGCGAGAGCCCGAGGACGTAATTATATTGTCGTCATAAAATCATGTGATATTCAATTACAATGAGCCTCCGGTGAAAATCAATGGAGTCACAGAGGCTGGAAGGGAGCGCAAATTAGTGGCAGAAGTCCATCGAGCCCTCACAGGAGACGACTGGATCCGCCTTTGGAGTGCTCGGTCGCCGCGGAGATGCCGTCCGCCGGCTTTCGGCATGGAGATCATTAAACGCCAATTATGACCCCGATTGGGCCTCGCTGATAGCATCAAGAGGAGGCTGACCGTCTGGGCTGTGGCCTGCCAGCCGGTCGCCATGGAGACGCCTCCAGGGTGACACCATGACAATGACAGAAAGCAGAGCAGCAGTATGTATTTTTCGTGTCAAAGTTAATCTTGTATGTTTCCCCGTGGGAGGAACGAAAGCGAGATCAAATACATTTTAATGTTCATCGTAATCAATTGTATGTTTATTGTCATCTATTTTATGAGAGTGGTTGTGTCTATAACCATCAATTGTACATTTGTGGTCCACAGTTTTGTTTTTGTTTTAAATTCTCATTAGATGTGTGCTCAGGATCGACAATTATGTGTTTCGAGTCATTGATTGGATGTATGCAGTAAAAAAATGTTTAATGCTCAACGAGTATGTGTCTATCGTCATAAATACAAGTACGGAAATAAAACAAGCAATTAAGACAACAAATTACAAAGATTCCAAGCACGCAAAATGATCCATTTGTGAGCAACAGACTTTGCTGGGATCAAGCTTCCCTCGCCGCCGCTAATTGGAATGTGTGCCGGGCTATTAGCGTGTTAACGCTCCCATCTGATAAAGGTCAACCTCTTTCCAGAACAGGAAGCCCAGAAATACGCGTGTGCCGTGTGTGTCCCCGCACTCATTAAAGCTTACCTTTGGGCTTTTACGAGAAATGCCTCGCCTCTGATGGTGTACCGGGAGTTGATATCCCAAACAACCACGCATGCTAACACACATGCTAACACGCCATTTGATAACGCGTTCACATGCTTACATGCGGACACGTTAACACGCACACATCCAAAGAAATGATCATTCTAACATACGGGCCATGCTAACACACTTTCAAGCTAACACACAGCTATGCTAGCAAACAATCATGCTAACACACAAACCAATGCTTAAAAAACCCCAACATACTGCGACTAACTTGCTAATACACTTTTGCTAACAAAACATACCGAAGCTCATGTTCCCCGCCCCCCCAAAAAAACAATTTGGACACCACACTCCCATGTTGCAGTGTGCTTGTTAAGAGGCAATCAAGTGAGTGCAGGTTTGTGGAGCCTGGCGCACACCCACCGCCACACAGCATCTGTCACAGCTATCGCCCTCGCCCCACTGAGCTTGGACCAAGTGGATTTTGTTCGTTGGCCAGCAGTTCACTTGCCTGAAAAAACACCAAGCGTTTGATTTTGGCTTCTTCTTGACAAGGACATCTGTGTTTTCTTTTTGTTCTTCATTTATACATGTGTAGAAGTACAAGTATTTCAAAAGAGCCAGGTAGAAGCGAGTTGAGCTAGTTGGTGGACAGGAGTTAGAGTTGTTCGCTTCCTTTTGCTAGCTAAACCAAAAGCTACAAGATGTAATAGGTTAAAACGACCTTTGAGCATTTTGGGTGAAGCCATTTGAATTCTGCTCCCCTATTGTGATGAAGAAACTATTAAAGCTATTTTATCCTCGCGTTTGGCCTGTCACATGAGCTGCTTAGGATGAGTGACAGGCATGGGGGGCGGGGGAGGGGGGGGGGCACCGTGCTTTATCAGCGTCGGTAGAGCAAGGGTAGAACGAGCGTGTTTCGAGTCATTAAGGTCCACAAATGAGTTGGCTGATGGGCTGCAAATGGCATGAAAGCCACTTCCCAGCACGCTCTGCAAATTACTCACATTTGACAGAGGCGGAGGATGCCAGAACGTTAATCTGTGCCTTTGTCGCGGCACATCTTGCTAATGCCAGCCTTTAGCGCCATTGTGAGCAACCGACGCAGTCGCTGACGGATTGCAAATACATGAGTGACATAATAGCTCGGTCAGGCAAGGCCGGAAAGTCTTTACCTGATGACCCAAAACCTATTCGAAGGATGAGAACCTCAAATCTCGAACGGGATTTTCAATTCATCAAACAACTGGATGACATCATTAGCTGTGGCATAAGAGCAACAAGCACAACAAGAACGAGGACGCAGTCTTCGGCGTCACATTTAGAGCTGAGCCTCATAAATATTTGAATGTTTGTGATCCCCGGGTGCGGATATTGACTTGCTAAAATGAGTCGTGTCTTCCACCTGCCAATAAAGTACAATCATACACACACGCACACACTTGCGCACGTAAGACAGCCCCGTGTAATTTAGCAGCTGCTTGCTAATGGAAGCTCATCTTTCAATATAAATGTTAATAATCTGTGATGAGTCTCAGGCTCAGCAGCACATGAGGGCTTTTATCGGCCATTCGCGGCAGCATTACCGTCATCATTTTTTTTTTCCGACTGCAAGAACATGTCAAACTCTTTTATCTCTTCTCCTTTGCCACTTTTCTTCCTCCGCCGCCGAACAACGGACGTCAAGGCATAAATAATGCAGCCAATGAGAGAACGGGAAGGAATGACTGACATCACTTTCCCCCTAAAATGGCCGCTTCAAAGCAAAATGGCAGCCTTCCCAAGTGTTTCCACTCATGGCTTTCCAAAGACTTTATTTTTTTGGGCGGGTCTGCTCGTGACTTATAAGTTTGTCAAGTTTCGTGTTGCTAAGTGACACTAACGGGCTGAATTTCCAAGTTCAATTTATTGGACTTGTGCATTTTCTGATGAGTCATCAAACTTAAATTCAAGTTCAAGTCAACTTTTTTGTCAAATGTTAACCATGATGCCTCACTCTCACACACTTTTTCAGTAAAGGTGGTTTCGTTTAAACTAAATTTCAAGAATAAGTGCATCTTTGGAGGTCCCTTGGAAAATGGCAGACATATTTCCTTTTTTTTTGGTCATCATACACAACTTCCAAATTTCATGTTGCCAAGTGGAAACTGAATGCTGATTTGGAAATGCACACACACACACACACACTCACAAACTATGGATTTCATTCCTGTGCTGTTTCGATCACTGCAATATAATTCAGCACTTGTTGCCGCAACACACTGCAGGTTTTGTGTGCGTGTGCGACATTCCTCTCATGAATAAATTGACAGCTCTGCTGGTTATTGACTGTCTCAAGTGGGAAGAAGGGAGAGGTATTTCCGCGTGTGTGTGTGTGTGTGTGTGTGTGTGTGTGTGTGTGTGTGTGCATGCAGGCAGTTCTTCAATGTTTGATTTGTCGTGAATGTAGAGCAGCAGAAATAAAAACGCATTTGAGATTGGCGGGTCAAGTGTCAATCTGCATCCATGAATGTGAAATGTTGACGGGCAATGTTTTTTTTCTTTTTTAAATCATAATAAAAATATATTGAAGAGTTTATTTAAAAAAACAAAAACAATTTGCATCTGTTGATTTTGTGTTGAGAGTGTTCCCTCGAAGGTCCCTGCTAAGGTCTGTCGGGGGTGCTGGAAATTAGCTAACTAGCTACTAAGCTAGCAAGCTAATTACCAAACCTAATAACTATTTAAGCAAACTTGCTCTATTTTTTTTTTTAAATAACTAAAAGACGTTACCTCTAAGGAAGCATGGACAAACAATTTAAAACCGTCAAGTCTTGAAACTAACAACAGCAACTTTGTTTTCCTGAAAAAAAAGTATTCAATGATTATACTTAGCTTGTAAAGCTATAAGTCTTTCCAATTTGCCGTTTGGAGACCTTTTAATTAAACGTTGGGCAAGTGATTACATGTGACCGGGCACGCTCACGCACACGCACACACACACACACACACACACACACACACACACACACACACACACACACACACACACACACACACACACACACACACACACACACACACACACTGGGCAGACTTCCTGGTCACTGTTCGCTGACTGAGACCATTTGCTAAATCCTAATTGAATTCATTAGCTTCTTTTGCTTGTGTCCAAGGAGACCGTGTTGCTGTTAATCACCGGGCATGCTCAAGTGTGTCGCACGCCATCTGAAAATTCTATTTTGATATCATCAATGGATTTCTTTAAAAATTTGTTGGAAATATATAAGACTGTATTAAAGTGTGTGTGTTTTCTTTATCATGCTAGGAGCTGACAAAAAGAATCATCAACATTTTCTTTTAAAAAATAAGGAATTTAAAGCTTTCGGGACAAGCGACTGACTCTCCAGGCACATTCTGCCGCACCGTGACGGAAAACCAAACAGATGTTTTCTTAGCTGAGCGCTTAAATATTCAACACATACTTCTTAATTCAGCGTGTAGAGTGCCAGAGTGTAATTAGCACTTGAACAAAGTCACTTGGCATTAGAGGATGATGCGGTCCCTTGTGTTCAAACATCTTTTTTTGGGCGGGGGGGTAGTGCCACCCAGGCGGAAATGTTTCAGTGTGTGGACAAACAGCGGATGAGTTTTGTGGTGTGCGGCTTCACAAATATTACATCAAGGCGAGCGCCCACATGACACGTGATGCATAATACACAAGCCTGTGGTGTGCCAACTGCGTAAGGATGCCCATCGCAACCGTGATGATGAATCAAACCGTTACTGAGTTGTGTGGCAATTGTTCTGTAGCTTTTGCTTAACAACTAAGAAATGTTTAGCCAATATAATGTCAATCATTTTCATTTTTGTTCTATTAAAGCATTATAAACACTAGATGAGCTTAGCGATGTGCAGCTAGCTAGCTAGCGAACTAACTAATGTCCCGAAGAACTTTACAGACCGCATTTTACATGTTGTAGCTTCAAAAACAAGGCAAGGTTTGTGCTGCGCATAATAATAATAATAATACATTTTATTTATAAGCGCCTTTCAAGACACCCAAGGACACTTTACAATAACAAAAAACACAAAACAATACAAAACAATACGGGTTGAGCAGCGGCAGCCAAACGCATATAGCTAGTTAGCTAATTATCCAACTAACCAATCCTTGGCTGGAATAACTTTCCTGTTGAAGACAAAATTGACCATGTTGTATACTCAAAAAAATAGAGGAGTTCAGCAATCAACTAACAAACCAAAAAACAAACTACAGGCCTGAACAAACTACCTGTTGAGGATCAACCTGGACGAGGTCAGCGGTGTGCAGCTAGCTAACCAACCATGCAACCAACTTGCCATTGTGAGACAAATAAAGGTTTTCTTATCTTATCTTGAAAACCGAATTCACACACACGTCTAACCAATTGACTAAGCAGCTTACAAACCAACAAAAACTACTGTCCTCAGGAACTTCGTATTAAGGAGTAAACATATACTGTACAGTACATACTGTAATCATGCGAATCAACAAACCAGCTAAGCAACCAACAAAGTGACCAACCAACCGACGACTTCAAATCCTTGCTTTTTGATTTCCTTAAGACCAAACTCTGCAACTTGAACCCCCCACACACACACACACACAAAAACCAGCGATGCATAATGCACAGGCCTGTGGCGCAGCAATTGCATGACTGCGTCCACCAGCATGATAATCATCATGATGATGAAAATATTTCACATGTGGGATGTTTCCAAGCCACTTTAACTTGAACTACACTTCCACTCCATCACCATCTTCCGAGAGGAGACCTTCTTTAAGCATTCTAAGGCGCACTGGTTACAGGACCGCGCAAAAACTCCAATCTTGAAAATGGTCCAGTGTCTTACTAAGAGCTGCTGTTTTGGTTAGCAACAAGGAATAGCAATACACACATTGGCTTGATGTCATCCCAGTTAATATCTGCTATTTTTAAAAAAAATCCCAATAGGGACAAAAGGAGGCATTCAAACGAGGCTACGCTCAAAGACGCACCCGGCGACTAATTGTGGAAACAAGTTGTGAATATTCCGAGGGTGGATGCGGTACTTAGTGTCGACGGAGTCGCGTGAGAAAAAAAAAAATACAGTAGGAATGAATGCAGTCATTATCCCAATGAATGAATAATTAGGCGAATGAATGAATAATTATCCAAATGAAGGAATAATTAGCAGGGTTTTTTTTTTTGCTTTCATGTGCCAGGTGGCCTTCAGCGCGACTGGCATTAAGTCCTGTGAGAGATGGAGCTGCGAATCAGACACAGACGCGCCCGTCCGTCTTTGTTACTGCAGCTGATAAGGTGCATGGGGGGGGGGGCTTGTCAAAACAGAGAGGTGCTCGTCAATGAGTTCTGTCGGTGGACGGGTGGAAGGCAAACAGACGACTGGAACCTGCTGTGGGCGGATCCAGCTTCTGCTTGTGTCCCCCTTTAAGGGCCTGTAACTACTCAAGCCGGTGTCTGTTCGAATGGCTCGGGCAACGAGAGTCCAGGCAAGTCTTAACGGCAGCCCCTTTGGAAAGACATCAGAAAGTGCCGTGGCATTCCACCCGCTCAGGAGCCAGAGTCTTGAATTGAATGGCAACTGGGTTCCAGGTCTTATGGAGAGTGTCTGTGAATTTGGCAAGGGAGTTACAAATCAAGGAGTCTCTTGCCCACTCTGCTGTGGCCCACGCGCTCGCTCTGACCGCCAGGTGAGAAATCATAAAAGGCAACTTTGGCTCGGTCAGTGGGGAAACGCCTGAGGCGACAGTTCCCGCTAAAAAATGTGACAGTCTATGATAAATAACTGCCGCAGTCCTGGGTCTCCTGAAAAACAGTCAGGAGAAGCTAGCCAGGCTTCAGATCCTGGCATAGGCGATGGAGTCGTTGGGACGGGCTGAACGGGTTAAAAATCACTTGTTTTGGTGGTGCCAATACAGTTCCATTCAAGAAAGTCTCAAGCCAGTAAAGAAACTAGAAATCGTTTTTTTGCGACTTGTTTCTTTTACCTTCCAAAGGGTTTAAAAGTTTGAAAATGCCTTCATTTGTCTTCAACCTTGTTCCGGTTGCTGCATTGGTGCTTTTCTCTCACGCACATCTGACAAATTTTGGCTCTCAAGCGTTCTGCTGACCGATGCACAAGCTTTTGTCATCCATCGTGGCTCAGCTATGTCTAATCTGCTTTTTTTTTTTTTTTGGTCTTATCGCGGCTAATTAGCGGCCGCCGCCGAGCCGTCCGCGTAGAATAAAAAGATGAAGCCTTTGAACGCGGCTCTATTTAAACTTCATTTTTGGTACGTGAGGAAATCTGCCATGAGAGCGAGTCAAAGGAAGGAAAGTGTGACATTTTTGGGTGGAAGTGGGAGATGACTGAGAAATCCTGATGACTTGAACCCTCCATTCTGACTTTACAGCCGCCCTCTGTCTCCATAATGGATGATTTTCCCGCCCCGGTCCCAATTTGTCATGCCCCCCCCCCCGCATAGGAATAAATTCTCCATCAGTTTTTGACACTTTTCTTTCCAGCAGGTGTCCAAGTCAAACAGATGTTTAGTGTCAGCCTGAACAAGGGTGCGCCGTAGGGAGGGAAGACAGCAGGGAGGTCTCAGAAAAACATCCTGGAATAACAAATCTTTTTGCTCAAAATACTTGAAAATTATTTCAATAGGTGTGCATCCTGGCAAAAGCGCATTGAACCACAGTTTTTGTGATCAATCAATTCCAGAAAGTCTGAAACGACTATTCAGATCTCAAATCCAAAGCAATATCTCCTGTAGGAAATAATGTCAATTTAATTCATCCGTTGCAGTCACCCAAAAATATCAACAAAAATGACATTTTGCAGAGAATAACTACAGAAAAACAATAGACGGCAAGGCGTATTCCACAATCCACAATCGTAAAATAAACCAGTTTCATCAATAGACAAGTCTATGATGACAGGAGATATGAAAAAGTCTTATGGACGCAGGCCCAAAATTGAACAGGAAGCCATGTTGGTTTGAAGCAGCCATTTTGAGGTAAATTCCAGAGCTGGTGATTTTTTTTCCAATTGAGCTCCAATTGAAAACAGGTATGCTCGACAAATGGGACGATGTTGCAAAGCTTTTTTGGGCGCTGCCTGGCTGGCGTCAGAGTATATAGATCCTTTCGAGGATTTACAGGAAGAAAGGGCCGCTTTCAGCTTTAATGCTCTTTGCGATTTAACAAGCGTCTCTGCAACTTGAGCAGCACATGCCAAAATCAATTGTTTGACATCAATCTCTTCCGAAAGCCAAGGAAACTGTCTTTTTTTTTAAGCATTTCAGCAAGTCGGAATAAATCCGCACAAAAGACAGAAACGACAACATAAACAGCAAACACTTTTTTTTAACCACGTCACCGCTAATTGGGGCAGTGAATTCGCATAACTCCTTGAACAGGGTAAACAGCTCCAGAGGATCGGAGGAACTGTGTTGAAGTGAGTTGAGGAGCTTTATGAGAGCGATATAGTGCTTTGCCACCATCTTGTGGCATTTCTCTGACAAGTCACGATGTTGAAGTAAAGTGAGGAGTTTCATTTGGGGATGCAATTTTATGGGATCCTGGTCCAAGTCAGTTGAGGAACTTTGGTTGGACAAAAGTAGTGCTTTAACTGCCATTCTGTGGCACAGTGAAGCCATGGGGGTAGGGTGCATTTCGACAAAAAGTATTGCTTTGCCGCCCTCTCGTGGTACTTTGGCACTAAGGAACTATGAGTTGAGGAGCTTCATTGAAACTTTGTGCTTTGCAGTCATCATGATAGAAAACGGATGATGATGTTTGGTTTTGAATAATACACATCTGCATCAGTGTGAGTGCATGTGTGTGAGAGAGAGATGTAAAAAGTGAACAAATGAAGTAGAGAGTAATTAGTGGAGTGATGGGGAGCCCTTAGGCAGTGCGGCAAGTCACAGCCAATAAATCTAACTGATTGATTCATCAATCACGGTCCATCATCTAATTGAGATAGACATTTGCCCACGCAAATAAAGTCTTAGCGTTTAAAGGATAGGTGTGAATCTGTAGAGAGGTGAGACATTTTTGGGGGATTTTAAAAAAACAGTGTCTGATGTGTGTAGACAAGCATGCTTGCTTCAAGCCATTTGTCTCTCCGGGCTTGGTGTTTACTGTAAAACTGTCAAAAATAAATAAAAAATAAAAAAATAATCAAAGTATATTTAGACACCAAATTGTTCCAATAAAAAAAAAAATAATAATAAAATACAAATTAGGTGAACAAAAGTCTGCTAGCCTAATGCTAACATATCATGAGCCCTGTTCACACGGGCAGATTTATTTTGCGCCGGAGTATTTTGTTGCGATATATTTTTACACCGGAACAAATTTTGTGGAGCGTTCTAGTTGAGATGGTATAACCCAAGAGGTGCTTTGCTACTATTAGCAGCCATGTCTTGTGTCGTTATTAAACAAACACCTGACGGAAGTCTGACAGAGCACGAAAGCAACGCATTCTCGCCGTACGTAATCAACTCTTCTCATGCGCAGCGAGGCTCCCCCCCCCCCCACCTCCGCAAGCGAGCATTTGCTCTGGAGCAAATTTAACCCAGTTGCGTTCATACGTGCACATTTGCATCAGTACTGCTTCGCAAACAAGCATTTGTTCCAGAGCAAATTTTTAAACCACCTCCCTGAGGTGGTTTAAATTTGATCCAAAACAAGCTGTTTTCGGGCACTACACCGGAATAAAGCTGCACGTATGAACGCTCGAGGGGAGCAGTTTCGGAGTAAGTCCGAAATAAATCTGCCAGTGTGAACGGCCCTATGGTAAACGCCATAGATGGGCTAACCAACATTAGCATGGACATTGCAAAATCATAATCGGTCAAACTACTGCCACTTGAACATGCACAGAGGAGCAACGCATACAAGCTGAGCACACGACAGTGCTCGTTGCGAAGGAGAGGAAGAAGACAATAAGAGGAAAAAGAAAAAGGGGGAAAAAAGCTAGAAGAGCAAGAAAAAGCAGCAGATAAAAAAGAAGAGAAAAAGGAAAAAAATAAGAATTCAATTCTGAAGAGGCTGGACTTCGCCTTTTAATAACTGGACATTTCACCTGTCAACGTGCTGTCAATCATCTGTCCAACGTGGCAGGAAATGCTCGTCCCTCAAAGTCGGGCCGCTTTTTGCTCAGTGCAACGGCAATGTACCCACGTCTTTGATGTGGTTTTTTTTTTCTTCCTTGCTGTCATCTTGCTCAAAGCCAGAAGACGCCACCCACTCTCGTTGCCGTGGGCGACGCCTGCAGCCTGGGGGGACTCCAACTTTTCCTTGTAGTCAAGATCAAGACGGTCTTCGTCGGATTTTCCTTCTTTGCTCTTCAGATGGAGGACGACCCCGTTTTCTGACATCGCCCAACCCCGACGGGTATCGGGATGGCTATTTTTACCACAAAAAAAAAAACAAACAATATTTTAAAGTTTTGATTAATATTTCTTCCCGATTAATAATAATGAAAAATTATTACAACTATTGCAACGTTTTTCTGTATTGCATTATAACATAACATATCATATTATTATTCCCAACAATACAGGACTAAAAAAAAAAAAAAAAAATTATGTATTTATTTATTTATTTGACCAGCAAGTATTCGTCAGCGGGATTGGAATGAGACAAAAAGATAATCCAGAGGACCGCGTGTGTGATAATGATATCATATCTCTCATCCATCCATTTTTAATCTGTATTATAATAATAATAATAATAATAACAAAAATAATCACAGTGCAGTTGATGATAATATTCACACTGCCACCTCCCCAATTCCAAGACGCCATGAAAGACGGCCGGCAGCTTTGACGTTTCAATTCGTTTCAAGGACGCCCGATAACCTTCAGCGACATCATCGTCGCCGCCTCTCGGTCACGCTCCAACGCCAGACGAAGAAAAGACTACGATGAAGGTGAAAAGGTTTCTTGCAGCTAGCTTCAATGTGGCTCCAAATTAGTCGACACAAAAGAGATTCATTGTGATATCTGAAAACACGACAGAATGATTAGCTGGACCGTTGAATACGCGCAACATATTTCGTTTATATTTCATCGACTTGATTTGCACAAGTTCACATAACAATAGATCAATTATTGTCGTGAGGTTACATTTTTCGCTTCTGAGAAAAGAACAGTGCGTGATTGATTGGATTACAGCTTTGCAATACTATTCCAAGAAAAGTGTCTTTGTTTGTTAATGTTGAAGTCATTTTTTGGTAAATGGTGATGACCAAAACCACAATTGATCGTGATTTGACACCCGCGTAACGTCGCCCTGCATTTTCATATTCTCCGAGGTGGATGTTTTACGACCGACGTTATTGCCCTTAATTTTTTAATATCAAACGTTGTTTCTTCTAATAAAGTATAAAGCGCATACTTTTGTTGCTCCCACAAAATGTACCGGTATTAAACGTCACTGACTTTTTTATTGCACCCATGAATAATACAAGGGCCCTGGCACTAATAATAAGAACAAAAAAAAAAGAAAGATATAAAATATAAAGAGCAAAACGACGCTGGTTCCGACAGCAGAAGTTCCAAAAAAGTACTTTTAAATATTTGATGTTCACCCCAGTGGACCTCCATTTCACAAGAATAAAAACATATGTATGAAATATAAAACATCAAATATGAATCAGGTGCATAAAAAAGATGACAATCTCAGACACAAATTTGCGGAGCATCCACATGTCAAGAATCTCCTGATTGACTTGGTGCTGCTGTTTTGGTTAGCAACAGATTTCACAGGAGGTTCAAGAGTGTCTGAATGTCAACAATACCAATTTATGGGGGAAAAAAAAATGACATAATTTAAGTGGATGGTGACGAGGCGAGTTCAACTTTTTTTGTAACGTACACGCACACACACGACTGCGTGTCCATTTTGTGCTACAGTCAATCAGTGACATTCAAACGTGACCTTATAAAGAGACTGTGAGACACATCACTCGGGACCATTCCCGAGGGGCAACATAAATCCCCTCGTCTGTCAGACATGTGTAGTGTGTGGGTAGTGTGTACATACGTGCGTGTTCTCCAGAGTGCTGACATTCCACTGCGAGCTAAACCCAACATTGTCCTGACATTTTCCTCCCTGCTTCTTTGGTCCCACCTGCACACGAAAGACAAAAAAAAAAATCAACAACCAACAAATAATAGGGGATGTAAGACTTTTTTCACTTTTGTGATCAATAGCGTTTTAATGGCAAAATGCTGCATTCAGACGGGGAACCTGGTCTGCTGAAGCAAAAAGAATTTCCAAGTCTCGCGGTGAAATGTTCTTTGGTGGCCTTGCCTTTTTGTGAGCAAATATTGATTTGAGAGGACGAGGGGACCACATATGGAGCCCTGCGGGACACCTTGTGGGACAGGGGGCAGTTAAGGAGGAGGAGGAGCAGTCACACGACATTTTTCGCAATACGATTCTTGTGGCCAAATGTGTTTTCACGTGTGGGCCAAGCTAACGTGTCTCCTCGCTACAAGTTGTTTTGGACTTGAAGTCAAGTTGCTGCTCAGATAACCACGCTTGGTTTGCTGCTGACCTTTTCATGAAGCGGAACAAGTGACACGCCAGATACTGCCGCTACCCACTCCATATCTTATCAGCCTCGGGCACTCGCACCTCCTGCGACAGCTTCCTGCAGCAAGAGCGCCTGTTGGCAGAGATGATATAAATAATAAACAAAATTGAAGTGAGCACAAAGACGATATGGATCCGAGTGACCCGCCGCCTGAACCGGCTCTCCACTGGGCAGCGTCATCCCAGAAAGGGGTCACAACAGCCAGGCCATGAGAGCTCATATCACAGTGGAAGAAAACACAATTGATTCTTTTTTTTTTTTTTACTGTAACAGATGTTCAGGAGTTTGAATTTCATTTATCACATTGGAAATAAAAGCATGAACATTAACGAGAAAAATTCTAGCACATAAAGGAAAGTCCATTCTAAAGACTTTGTATTCCTTCAGCGAAATAAAGATCCGCAGCGTGTGTTGACAGCGGAATCGGGATTTGGACTCAGGCCTCACAAATCCAAAGACAAATGCAACTCGGGTGGGGAAGAGCGTGTCAAAGAATGCAGGATTTTCATTCTGCAAGACTCCTGGTAGGCTGTAAGATGTAATTCCAGAAAAGGTGGGGAGAGCAGGTGGGTAACTTTTGTCCTAGTAAATGAATCCCATCCTTGTGTCAATGCAAATTTCCCCAACATCTTTATTAACAACGTCATGACCTTTTCCCGGCACGGTTTTCATCAGCAAACCCCGACGTCATCCCATTTCCACGCGCACCAGAACAATAAGCTCCATGGTGGGAAATATTGACCGCGGCAAATGGAAATGCTAATGGGGGAGTCCCTGAAGCCCAGAGGTGTTCTGCCTTCATGTCGAATGGAGATGAGCCTGGGGGCGTGGGGGGCTCAAGCAGGATGAGAGGATGGAGAACAATAGATTTTCCAAAACAGATAAATGGAGAATAAACCCAAATTTATAAAAAAGGAAGATAAAGAGGCAACAACACCTTACATGGAATATTTGTTTGTCATTTATTCCTTGGGAGGAACAGGAATAATTATACAGAGCAGAAACTGGGATACAGTATACAATTGCTGAACATAAACATATAAATGTTGACTGTAAACATACCATTGTTGAATATACACATGAGAATAGTTGCCGTAAACATACAAGTGATGAGCATAAACATTAAATTGATGGCCCGACAAACAAGGGCCATAAACGCACAATTATTGACTGAAACATTTGAAACAACTTTACAAGCGCTGATCATAGTTGTGAACAGAAGAGTACAAAAGAAAACCTTTTGCGATGAGCCACATGATCTCGCCATTGCCGCGAGTAGCCGTTCTGTTTTGTCAATTTCCGTGCGCGAGATACAAAAGAGGCTTAAAAGATAAGCGCGGCTACGACACCTCGCGGTCTCCTCATTGTGCTAATTAGCAATAATTACCCGGTCGTAGTTGCCTTGAAAAGGATCGTCATTAACAACAACAACAGCACAACACTAAATATTAAAAAAAAATGTCCGCCATTAAGTGCTATCATCGCTAAAGTGCAAGCTTTACCAAGGTCAAGTCGGCCCACCCGCAGCCGCTAATGAGCTTCTGGACACTAATTACTAATTAAAATAACCAGCACATTATGTCCGTATGAACAAGTTGCTCCATGTCAGCACTGGTGCCAAAATAAAAAAAGCAATGCCAAGTTGTCATCAAATAACGACCTTTATTTTTTGCCACCCGCAACTAATGACCATCAACAGACAACTGAGGATAAACTTACAATTGTTGGTTATCAACATAAAATTCATAGCCATAAACATAAAACTCAGGGCCCGTGAAAATACAATTGTACGTTTATGGCCAACAATTGTCGGTTTATGTGCGTCAATTGTATGTTAATGCTCAACACATGTTCCTGGTCAGCAAATGTGGTCAACCATTACATGCATGTAGCCAACAATTATGTGTTTATGGCAAACTATTTTATGTTAACTTATGTAAGTATAAATATGTATGCGTGTCGATTCTAAAGCAGAAAAATGTTGCTTGCGCAGTTGGAATGCTAATGCTAAATGCATAGCAGTTGGAATGCTAATACTAAACAATGTGCTCTGTGAAACTCTAAATGCTATATTATATATATATATATATATATATATATATATATATATATATATATATATATATATATATAGTGGCAAAAAGGCTGACTGAGGTCATAAAAAAATCATCTCTGGACTTCAGATGCTAATGCTAAAAATGCTGTTTAAGTTCTTTGAAATGCTAATGCTGAATAATATGGTAACTGTGGACTTGTGATGCTAATGCTCAAAATGCTGTGACACTGTGTAAAGAAAAAAAATTGAGTCATTGTAAATTTTAGTACTAAAATAATACTTCACTCGCATTTTAGGAGCGCGCTCGTGCGCTGAATTGACTTCCTGGACGTTTAGCTAGATATCAGCGACATGGAAGAAATGCTCAAATAGCTTTCCAGAGCCAAATATCGAGTCCCTCAACATGGCGCAATGGAGTGAGCTTGTTACTCCGGTTCAAAAGCACTCAAGCACACTGACAGCGAAGTCAGTGGCACACACAAGACTGTCTCCGCTCATAAAAGAGCTCCTCGTCTCACAAAGGTTATCCGTCCCCGAGCACTGCGTCAGCTGGTGCAACGTCAGTGAATTGTTGGGATGGAAGAAAAAAAAAAAAGAAAGACTAAAAAGTCGGATGTCGCACGCTCGCCATCCGCAGCCCGCTGGAAACGTCACCAGGCCATCCGGAGGAAAGCTGGAAGCGTTTTGACGTTGACACTGGATAAGATGTTGAGAGACGCCACAAGAATGTGGGTCATACTCCCGGGATGAGATCCCGTTTGCCATATTCAGCAAATGACAAAATGCCGACTGTAATGCGGTATAGAGGGGCTTGCATGTACGATAAACGCACAGTTGGCAACAGATGTTGACCAGAATCTAAAATTCCAACCCAAATGTTTTGAGTGTGAACATACAATTGCTGACCATAAACACACAATTATTGGCCACAATTTTTGACCACAGACGTGCATGACGACCGACCACATGCGCTTCTTGACCATAAACGCACAATTGTACAAACCGTAATTGTGCGGAGCAGAAACGTAAACAGAGTTGTGGAACTGTAGAACCATACAATTGTTGACCACGAAAAATTGTCGAGTTAAAAAAACAAATTCATCACGTAAGAACAACGACTTTTATGGGGCGGGGGGGGGAGAGATGCAACATTACCCGAGCAAAATTGTTAACTTACGCCCATTAAATTGATTAAATTCTCTCACTGTTTCTCTCATGAAGATATTCAACGAGTTATTTTAAAATAATTATTTTTGTGGTATTATTGTTTAAACTTGCAGGTCCTTTCCTTTTTTGAAGATCTGATAATGACTGTAGTCATTAACAGCAGTGATTAAAAGGGATTATTTGAAATTGCATTTCATTTCCCGACAAACTGATGATTACAGTCTTTTTTTTTTGCCTCGGTATTGTTCGGACTTCTGTGCAAGACTTTTTGTCACTGCTGGCAGGTTTTGTCATTTCCATGTAAAAAAAAAAAAAAGGGGGGTTGTTTTTCTTGGAGAGGCTCCCAGCTTGCATACATTAGCGTTAATATAAAACACTGCGTGCATCTTTTTCACAGCGGCTGGCAAAAAAAAAAAAAAAAAAAGCAAAGAATAAAAAGTATGTTTGATTCTTTTTGTGCTCGCTTGTCAAGCCATTAGCAGCTGCACGTTCCAGTCAGCTTGACAACGCGCTTGCAAAATGATTGTGGTGTTGTTCCTTTTTTATACGCAGTTCTGACATTTGCATACTGATTTACATTTGGTTGTTTTGGAAAACGGGTTCCCGCAGCATTTTGTCAGCCTGGTGATATTCAAGAAGCAATTTGTTGACATTTCAGTCAATAAAGCGACAAAAAATATATATATATGACTGAATGAAAACTTGTTTATTTATGCTGAGCAACAAGGTCCACACATGATAGCAGCATTAGCACCAGCACCATGCTGTGGCCTTACTTTTTGTGAGCCTCTTCCAAGAAAACAGTAATAAATTCGCGCCTTGAGATAGAAGTGACGCGATGTCTGCGTTTTTCAAGATAAAAACCGTCATTTGGGGGGTTTTCTGGTTTGAATGTGTCAAACAAAAACGGGCATGTATTACAGCAGTTGAGATATTCATTTGTCACCATGACTGATTTACGTCGCGCCCGCCAGAAGGAGCCGTGATGAATTCTTCACGATGCACAAACTGTTTATTTCTTTAGATTCCGTTTGATTATTATTAGTGTCTGTATAAAGTATAATATTATAATGTAATTTCAGAAAAATGTTAGACTTCTATTTTTTTTCTGTCATACGGTGTTCCACAGGGTTCAATTTTGGGGCCCCTGCTACTGCAGAGTTTCAACATGCAAACAGTGTTATAGCAAGCATGTATCCCAATCTCGCTAAAATGGTTGCTAGCACCTCAGCACATATCGCTACAACGGTCGAGGGAATGCGATGTCATCTCACTTTTGGTCCTCTCGAAATTAAAGCATTTACACAAGACAAGATAACTAGCACCTTTCCCAAATGATTGTTTTTCAGGATGTAGACAATAACAGATCAATACTGGCTCACCGACGTTAATGTTGAGCAAAACATGATCATGAGCGACATCTTCATTGTGCCCATTGGGCCGGAAATATTGACGCCGCTTTAATTTCCTTGCAGCACCCCTGCGACCAATACTCACGCACCGCTTGGCATTGAGACCCGCATGAAGACGCGCTGCGACGCGGCCAGCTCATTTGGGATTCCCGCCTGGCAGCGCCGCGCATGAGACACATCAGATGGCTGAGGGGCCGGCGTGGTTACTGATGAGGCTTTACCGCCGTGATGCAAGCGTCCTCATGCATCTTTCATCATGAGCGGCTGCCATGTCGTACGTGGGATGCGACATGAGTGCAAGGACGACATAAAAAAAAAAAAAAAGTACGACACGCTACCTTCACGGTTCTGGGTAACGATACGTCCGTCAAAGGTTGAAGAATACTTGGAAACTTGGGAGCTTTATGGACCTAGAAATGGTAGACACAGAAATTTTATATGATCAACGAGGCTGCATATCCTCACTGTCGGGCAGATGATCCAAATATGTCCATTGATATTTTTTTTTGCAAATCGATACTGTTGGTTTGTCCCCATGTTGTTGTTCCTGGTACAGTAGTACCTCAAAATCAAAAGACTGCAGGGGGGCCAGAAGCATCTTGATCGACTTTTCCCTCACAAACCGGAGCCTCAACTTCACGGGGCGCCATCACATGTCCACAAGGGAAGGCACGTTCTCTCGTATGCAGCAGATGTGCTGAGCTAAATGATACTTACATTAGCGTTCCACTCTCTGCATTTACACGTCTGGGTTGAAGATGCTTTTCATGTCGCTGAGCACGACGTTCGGTAGCGACTTTCTAGGAGCTGCATGAAGTCCAGGTAGTCGCAGAACCGGAAGCCATGGATGGGTTCCTCCTGCAAAGGCAAAGTTGACATTGTCCAGATTACAACTCAACACGAGCGTACATGCTAAATGCTAACTGCTATCTCCCAATTTCATAAAACACACCGTTTTGAAGATGATTTATCGATCTAATTTTTTATTTATTTTTGGTATCTCCAAAAAAGTGGCAATTCATCAGGGGTGTGTGAACTTTTTATAACCACTGCACTGTAATCTGCGGTACAGGGACATTAAAATGTTGAACTTAGTTACATTTTCTCAACACGCTACGATGCTTTTTCAACACAACTGTTGCTGTCACAGCTGTGCATCCAAACTTCCCCACATCGGATTTCCCGCAGCTAGCAAGCGCACATCCCACCGCCGCGTTCGTACTTCTCGCAGCGGTGCGTGTGCAACCCCCGCGGCTCAGTATCGACGCCCCACGGTGGTTAGTCAGCATTTGAGTGGTTAAGTTCCTCCGAGCAGACTTAGAACAACTCCAACACGTTGTCTGCCTTCTAAATTTTTAATTTGGATGAAATATAGATATTACTCCTTGTGAGACAGGCCTAGTGTGTGCGTGTGTGTGTGTATACATAAAAAATCCGGCCTTCACAATGTTCTCATGGACATAAATGACGAGGACAGAGATGATATCGCAATATCTAAAACTTAATGGTTCAATTCAGGATAAGGACCATGCAAAACCCTCGAGCACGCACGCATATACAGTATGTGCACGCACACACACACACACACACACACACACACACTTAGCCCTCTCTCAGCAACGCAATCTGATGTTGGCGCTCATTAGGAGAGCGTCCCGTAATAAAGCCGGACTAACCGCTCTTTTATTCACAGCAAGTGGGCGGTGGGCGGTGGACGACCCCGATGACGATGCCGAGCCGAGGCACTTAATGAGATTCATTCTCAAGTCTTCACCCGACCAAGTTCCGACACGTCGCATCCGCCCGTGACAAAATACGGCCAAACCGGAACACGCTCGGCATCACTGTAAGCCACATTTGTTCACGCCTTGACACTTGCACCTCCTGGGACGAAGCACTACAGACTCGCAAACAGTTCTCGGTTTCTGGCGTCTCACCTTGAGGAAAACCTGCATCCGGCGGGCTTGCGTTTGCTGCAGCAGAAGCGGCTGCAGGTGCTTGAGGACGGCCAGGCAGGCGTACGCCTGGTAGTCGGCTCCCATCAGTGCGCATATGCACACGTAGTGGCAGATCTCAGGCCAGTCCAGGAAGTTCCAGAAGCACTGAGTCAGCCAGTGGATGCATATCTGTGTGTCAAGATCATAAACTTGGAGTGTTTTGTTTCGGATTTGCCCACAGGGAATATGGCGATTCATTGCCTGAGAGGAAATGGCTAATTGGTCCCAATTTGGACATTTCGGACATTTCTACTTGGCGGCGTGGCGCTCATTTTTGTTGGATTTTGAGGACACAACACAAAATGGACACTAACAACTATACATTGCAGGTAAGCGTACACAAGTAAAAACATCACACGCACACATACACGTCTGGAGTGTAATTTAAGACCGTGCTGACTCGGAAGCATTTGGAGAGATGGAAGGAAGGAGGCTTGGCTGGCTGGCGGCGGTGTTGAATATTGAAGAGGGATTATGGGACGTGGTGACGAGTGGACGCATGCTCGCTGTTTATTTGTATTCACCAAACACCGCGGCCGCTCGCTCATTTCAAACTGAATCCAGGCTTGAAACTCAAACCCTCGTTGGGAAACCCTTTAATGGGACTTGAAACTCTACTTTTAAGCTTCACGGGGGCTTAGCTTTCACCTAACTCCAACCTTGTACGTCTAACTGATACAAATCTTTTCCTCTCACACGCACGCCTCCTCAGGTGCGTGGGAGTGTTTGAAAAGCGATGGCGAGTTGAAGGCGGAGAGGCATCCGGGGGGCTTAAAGAGCAGGAAGACGAGCTGAATATTAAGTTGTCATCTTTGGAGTCTTGAGATACTTAATTGTCACGCGAGGAGACGCGGGAGGACGCCGTATGGAGGGGGTTGGGGGAGGCAGGACACAAGGACACATAAAAGGGCATGACCTGCGATGGGGTGAACCCGGACATCCGGAAGGCGGCGTGAGCCAATGGAAGTTCGTCCTTCAGCAGCATCTCCACGTAGTGAGCCGAGCTCCAATACAGCGGGGACATTCCCGACTCAGCCACTCGGACAGCAAGGTCCACCTGCAGCCAAGGTGTCCAAAGTTATATCGGCGGCCTTTCACTGAGTTCCGAAAACGGGGGACTCACCGACGCGTGTACGTTGGCTGGCCAAATGAAAGCAGAAGTGAGCACAGAGGAAAGATGGCGCAGCAGCCTCAGAGATCGCCGCCAGTCCCCGGACATCATCAGGAAGACCGTCGACGTCAACCAATCGTGGCCGGGATAGTCTTCCTGACCCGTGACTGACGTGCTGACTCAAGGATTAGCGTTATTAGCGTCATTGCAAAAGCAAGTGCATGGTTATCAATGCAGACTGTCGATAAATGACTGGAGAGTAATTGAATCCCACCCCCCCCAAAAAAAAATCAACGGGCAAAATTTTGTCTGCTTATCGGCTTGAAACATTTTCCCCAGTCTTGAGTACAAATTTGAAACCCCAACCCAGACTTGAAATCTGAATGTTGAAATCTGAACCCTGCTTTAACTTCTTAACGCTTGTTTGAAACCTAAATTTGATTTTCGAACACTTGAAATCCGGACCACATGTTGAAATTTGAAGCTGTGTTTGAAACTCTAACCCCAGGCATGAAACTTGGAAAACTTGAACTTGTTTGGAACGGGGGCCGCGGCTTGAAAATCTTGTGTGTGTGAAAGTCAATCTGGGGATCTCGGGGCTGTTTTTGCGTTCTGATAATTTTTTTTGACTGCCAAATAATGCAATAAGGAGGACAGAAGCAGCGTTTTGTTTGGCGGGGACGCCGGCGGCTGAGTGGCAAATAAACAAAGAGCTAAACAGCACTTTGACTGTGACCGACTGCCTCATCAATCTACAATGCGCTGTCAACTTGCCACGGAATTCCAAATGAGGCACGGCGTCGCCGAAAGAAAGAGTTTTCATCCCAAATGCAACCACATCAAGGAGTTTAAAAAATAAAAACCCTAATAGGATGGCCTCTTCCCATGAGAATCTCAACATCACTTTGTACAAAACCCTCCTTTCAAAACCCAACGCAGCTTCACAACCGTGATTGGAAACCCAACTTTGAAAGTCACACCGGGATTTCGAATCCTCAACCTGGGTTGCAACCATAAACCAGACTTGAGACTCATTTCTGACACGAGGGCCCGCATTGAAAACCTCCCCCAGTCTCGAGACCCTAACGTGAAACCCTAACCCGTGTTTGAAACCCCGTCTCATTAACTCTCCTTGCAAAACTGACGGCAGCAAGCTCTTCCCTTTCAACCCAAGAGGTCCCACGTTATAGCCCAGTAAATCACAAGACTTGTGAAATTAATATCTTAACTTCAAACTAATCATTGTCAAAAGGATACGCAGCGCCGAGGACATTGGAAGCCTCCGCCAGGACAGGAAATTCTTGACATGCTTCATGAGGAGCGTCAGGTGAATCGCGGCATCTTCTTGGCGGAGCAGCTTGAGAGCAACGCCGTATCTGGAGGAGGAAAAAAAAAAAAAAGGATATGTGCTCAAATGATATATTCAGTACAAATCATGAATATGTGTCACCATAAGTACCTTTTAGTACATTTAAATATGTCTATAGCAAGTGGAGGAACATCGCTGCAATGAGGTCCTTCCATTTCGCAGGTGGTCTCATGACTAAAACGTCATTAACAGCAAATAATGCCGACATTTTCAGATTCATATGTACGCTAAGGGTGAAAAAATTAAATAAAATACAGAGCTGGAAAAATACACACCAAGCAAGTGGTCGAAAAGTCAACGGGTGCTGTTGTGTTTGTAGTGGCGCCTACCAGCGGAGCGCGAAACTCATAATTTTAGCATTTGGGCAATTTTTTTTGGCTCAAGCGCTCCCTTTAGGGCACGGGTGTCAAAGTCAAGGCCCGGGGGCAAGATCTGGCCCGCCGCATCATTTTATGTGGGCCGCAAAAGCAAATCAAGCATGACCCAAAATAAATAAATCACTGGATGGCATCTGGGAGGTGATGGTTTCTCTTGAGCATTTGGTGCATTCAAGTATCACTATGTATACGAAATTAAAGCGCTAAGATACCTCAGGCAGATGTCCATGCCGAGCATTTCCACAGGTGACAGCGCTACAGCATCCGCACTCGCCTCATGTGCTGTGATGACAATTACAAAAATAAATAAATAAACACAAGCAGTGAATTACTGCTCGCTGCTTTAGAGGCCCAACAGCGGAAATCAATGTGTCACAACCCGTCCGTTTGGTACTCATCCAACAACAGGATGGGAGGGTGACATTTTAGGGTGAAAATTGTTTTTGTGGTTTCCTGCCATTGCGGAAAACTTTTTTTTTTTAACTGCTTTTATTACGGTGTTGTTTCGCGGCGCAGGAAAAGCACAAATTACAACACGCTCGCTTGATGATCGGAATGTTTTTCTGACTGTGTTGGCCTCCCTCAAAAGAGCATCAAACAGCTGCAGCTCATTTCGAACTATTAAAATGGATGGCAAAGCAGGTCTGCAGTGTTGTGGACTTCCCGCGCCGCTAATAAGACGCCACGTCAAAAAGCTGCACTGGGTGTGGCGGCCCATTTTCAAAGAGCAGCGTCCGCCTCCGAGCGCGCGGCTGGCGAGGAGGGCTGATGTTGACTGACAAAAGGTTAATGCTCGCCAAATGAGTGTGCTCTCAGCGCAAAAAATGAGAGCGCTCGAGTCGGGCTGAGGCGCCGGGCTAAGAGCCAAGATGCACACGCACGCACGCACGCACGCACGCACGCACGCACGCACGCACGCACGCACGCACGCACGCAGAAACATCGCATTCACGGGCTGTTATTTGCAGGGATCGACTGTAACCGAGGCCTGAGTGGGCATTTGTTTAGCAGGGGACGTGGAGGTGTACCTAATAAAGTGGCCACACAAACCCCTCCAGCGTGAGCCGCTCGCCTCTGCCGCCGTCCGTGCAAAGTTGACCACAGATGCTGGATATCGGGAATTTCATTTGCAAAAATTCCGCGGACGACGTGAGAAGTCTGCAATTAGCACGCAGGTGCCGTTGGGAAATGTAAGCGTGCGGAATTCGAGCTGGGAGATCTGCTAATTAACGACATCATCATCATCGGTGCGGTCGGTTGTTTAACCGCTGGCTAGTAAACAGTAACCCGCTGACAGCCCTCACTGGTTTCATATGACAGAAGGTCAAATAATCCAACATAAGAAAAAGAAAAAAAACATTTCATATTGCATATTTTTTCATGTTGCATTATTTTGGCTAATTTTGGTCTTTCGTTGTCCCAGTTACTAAAAGTGCTTCAGACAATGCGTTTGTATTCGTGTCATTTTCTCTCTATTTTTGTGCGCTCCACCTCTCCGCCGCAGAATCTCCTTTTCCCTCCAAGGCATGTAACGTTGTCTTTGCATAACAGCATCAGCAGCGGCAGGCAGCGAAAGAGCACAGGTGTCCGGAGAACAAAATGCGTGCCTTGCCGCGCTGCCCTTTAGCCACCTTTCTCACGTCCGACTTGTCAAGAAGAAGAAGAAGAAGAAGGAGCGGGCCGGCTGAGCCGGCGTGTTGCCACGTGGCACTCACTGACCTTTGTTGTGCTCGGGCGGGGAGAAGAAGCGCTCCGCGGAACATTTGGACAGATGGTACACAACCTTCTCCAGAAGGTCAGCCAGCACTGCACATGAAAACAAGCACACACACAAATCACACGACCACATAAAGAGGCAAAGAAACAGCTTTGGGGAAAGAAAAAAAAAATGAAGCCGCAAAGTCCTCATCATCGTCTTACCTGTGGCGGTCAAGCTGTGGTGCCCGGCTGTCATAACTTGGCGGTAAAGTCGGCGGCACGTCTCCATCCAGCTGTCTTCCGTCGTCGCGTTTCGAGGCGACGTCAGGAAGTCACGCAGCTCGGGTTCTGGTCGGTGAAAGCGGGTGTGAACGGCTTTCTTCATGCAGTGGCTCCAATCACACGACGGGAGTCTCACCCAGCGGGTTCTGTTGGGTTTTTGGTGGGTCCAAAGCGTAGCAGGTGGGTGGAGGGAATGACCAAAACATGGGCCAGGGATAGGGATCGTCTCCCTGCAAGGGGATACGTGGAGACCAAACAAGACTCGGTTTGAAAACAGCTGATTAGACGGCGACCTGTCAGTTGAATACACAACTAATTGCATATGATTCGTCGATTGCTCAGAAAACAAAATGCAGACAGCTAGTTGTGAAAAGCCCCAAGTCCTTCATCTCCACTTTGGCGTCACAAATGACATTTTGATCTTGATTCTGCCTCAAATTTCCTTGGCTTTCCTTGGTCTTTGGTTCCCTCAGCCTGAGCCTCGGATTAGAAAACATGTTGCGCAATCTCAGTCTTTCAAAACTGGTGTTTTCCCGTCAAAAATGAAAATAGCCAAAGTTATTCCGATTCACAAGAGTGGAGAGAATAGTTTATTTACCGTATGTTCCGGACTATAAGTCATAGTTTTGTTTTCATAGTTTATACTCTGGAGCGACTTATGTTTGAAATTATTATATCATTCGACATGTTATTTTCACATTATACCGCAAGAGGGCGCTCTTTGCCTGTGTTGATAAGTCAACGATGAGTTTTGGCGGTTTAAACTGACCTCCTGCAAGGCCCGAGGGGGGAGTCTCCTCTCGGATGGTCCTCCAACAACGGCGACGCGAACCAACGTGTGGTTCCTCTCCAGCGACGCGTTGTCTAAAATGAAGCTCCTGAGAAGAGGATATTTTGACCACGACACAAAGAGAAGACACCGTTTCATATTGTTGATGAATAAGAGATTTCGGAACGGTTCCTCATTCTTGGGCTCGCCTCGGTTGGATAGTTTCAGTCTTGGTCTTGACTTGGTCTTGCATTTTCTTCCAACGTTGCTCTTGATTTTATCTCACTTTGGCTTTGTGTTATTGAGTGGCTCTCAATTTTTTTTTTCATTTCCTCAGTCTTGGTCTGGCCTAGGCTTCTACTTTCTCAGTCTTGGTTTTTAAGTTTGACAGTTTCTTGGCCTTGTTCGCTAATCAAATCTCGACATTTGACTTTGTCTCAACTTCTCAATGCTTTTTGTCTTGACCCCAGTCTGACGTTTCCTATAGTTTGTCAATCTTGGTCTGCTCTCGCGTTGCTGAACTTGTCGGTTGATGAATAATTCTCTGGAACCTTTAGAAGCCATTCTGAGTTTTTAACGGGGTGGAAAAAAAAAAGTGCCCGTGAAAAGTCCAATTACAGACTTTGAACGGAGAATGAAAACCATAAACGAGAGCCGCTGCAGTACATTACCGCGGCGTGAGGGAAGCTGCGTCCGTGTTAACGCCTCTCGCCGGATCTGTGAATTCGCCAATATGAAATGCCTTTTAAGGCTGAATGCTAACTGCTTTCGTTCCAACCTCTGAAGCAATTTGGACTTGGAAAATTGGCAATAAGGAGGAGACGATGCGTTCTTTTGCAAAGGTCTGCTCACACTGGCCATGGGTGATTATCCGGAGCGGCTCATAAGAACGACACGCATTCAAATGAAATGTGCCTGACAAGACGTACCTTGGATTTGTGGCGTGCCGCAATTGGGTTCACTTGAAGTGAAGAAGGCGGCAAATAGGAGAAAAACAGTATTTTGGCGGATTGTGAAGATGAGGCTGATATGTGTGGGGGGAGCGGGGGGGGGGGAGTCGTAGACATGAACAAGCTGTCATGTCGCCCGACGCACTGACGTGAGTCGTCGTCTCGAGGCCATTTACATGTACATGGGCCGGCTAAGGCAGTCGTCATTAGTATGACGGATGCTCTTGGAACATTCCAACTTCCTGTCCGCTTTATTTCATCTTATCTGTGACAAGGCAGGCAAACAATTTCTCCCGCCTGGCTCTGGTTAAGTTAAAAAAAAAAAAAAGGGTTCTGTCAGATTACAGCTGGTGAAATTGGAAGCAAAAAAATTATGTGTTCATAACGTTTCAAATCCAGTGCTGCCTTGACTTATGAGCAAGGAGCATGGAGCAGATGCTAACATTGAGCCTTGAGTTGTGCGAGAAAATCAGTGTTTTAGCATGTCTAAGAATACCCGTTATGACTCAGTCAGTACCTTGTGTAACACAAAGACCTTTTGTCCTGCATTAGCAAAGCCCCCTCGGGGTGAGTAGAAGGGAAAAAAAAGCATTCGCGCACATCAAAAAGTCAGACTCGGCAGCCTCCAAATGTTCCACACAAAGCCTTCACCGGGCGAGCGGTGAGCCTGCTGAGCTTTTGGCATTTGCGCTCCGAGTGCTCCGGCGGTTCGCCGCGACCCTCCGCGACTAACCTTTTACACGGACGCACAAGTGGACTCCCGCTCGAGTGATGTGGCCACGCAAGCGAAACGATGACGAACAAGCTAAAGCGGATCCATGAATGGCAAAGTCAACTCCGCGACAAAGCTACCCAGTGACGATTGTTTCCTGACGCCTTTTATATCATTTCACGGACGGACTGACGGTAGGTCAGTTCCTACCCATCCCCGCCGTTCCGGTCAGCCGCGTTGTCCCTCTGGCTTTGCAGCAGCACGGCGCAGATATTGTACTGGCTCTCGAGTAGCAGGAAGGAGTCCAGGCTGGAGCACAGCACGCTGAGCAGTCTGCAAACAACACGCAATGACAGGATTTCACGCCCTTTGGAGAGAATAAAATAATAATCATAGGCATATATTCTTTATCCTCTTCCATTACTGCAGTTTACTGAGTCGCATACAGTCGCTGAGCAAGAATGTCTGCGTGGCTTACAGAACGTTAGTCTGCACGAATTGCACGCTTCTCCACCCAGACTCTAAATTAATCGGCAGATTAATCGTTTCTTTTTTTTTTCCGACCAAATGTCAGGACTGGGCCTTACTTATGATAATGTTTTATGAGAATATTATAGAGTGCTGTTTTTTGCAGGGGGTAACGCTGGAAGGGATTAATGGCATTTCTATTCATTTTAATGAGGAAAGATGACTTGAGATAAAATTAATCTTATATGTCACAGCACCACTTTGCTATGGGATCAGGTAAAATGTCCTAAAAAGGACATTACACAAAGTGCTGGCACAGAGCGATAGGCAAGTAAAGCGACAGCACAAAGTCACACAAACTGCGCTAAAGTGTCAGACCGGGTACCATTCACGCCGACAATCTCTGTCGATTTCCGACGAGTCATGAATGTCTCCGGGAAGCGGATTAGTGAAGCCAATTTTCTCCGGCAGCTTCACTCGCGAGCTTTGTATATAAAAAAGAAGGGAAAAAAAAGGAAAAATGTGCAGGGAATCCCCGCGAGAAGCCTTCATGGTTCATTTTCAAATGCTGGTAATGATGCCCGGCTTAAAGCATTCTGCTGAGACTCGGCACAAGCTGCGGAATAACGACGACGCTTGGGCTTTGTACTTTACTAAACTCGACGCTCAAACTACAAGGGATCCCCGTCTACATTCTCAGTCCTTCACCTGACCCGCTTGGTGCTGCAGAGAAATAAAATTTGCTCGCCACATGACCCCGTGAACGCACAACATCAAACTAAAACTCAAAACACGACTTTATCTCATGGATTGTCTGTGTTATCTATTTGGCGGTGACCATCAAGCCTTCCCTCTTCCATCGGATCTGGAGATCTAGCGTACCTAATCAAGTGTCCCCGTGAGCATACAGGACGCCGTTGTTCCTATTTGCCAAAGTGCAGGACGGACGCCTGACCGACACGCACTCTCAGTCCGCCTGACAGCCGCCAAGCGAGAGGCTGCCCAGCTTGTCAGGCTCGACGACCTCTCCTCCTCCCGTTTGAAAGCAATGCTTCCGGAAGCCGACCTGTTAGCGCTTTGTCTGACAAGCTTCCGCCACCTTACGTGTTCCCCTCACTCAGAAGTCTGCCGGATATCTCGCGGTGGCTCCGCGTAGCCAACACATCTAACTTTTCAAATCATACGCTATGTTTGGAAGCGTATGCTTGACTTAAAAAGTCCTCTAAAAATCACTTGAGGCTGTTGCGCGGAGGATGGGATCATTTTTAAATTGTGAGAGTCCCGGTCTGGTATCCCAAGACAGGCTGAGCGCCTTTGGAGCGTACGATACTGATAATTTCCTTTTTACGTCTACTTTTAAATGACATTGCTCATCCTCGCTACGTGCGCGGTGCAAGTAAATAAATAAATACATCGTAACGGCCAAATTTACGTTCCGTGCCAGCGCACGCGCACACTCGCCACCGCGTTAATCCATCACCAGCGGGGAGGGCGTAGCGATCGATGCAGGCAACGGGCGAGTGCCGGTTGCCATGGCAGCAAGCGGAGAAGACATTTGGGCTCTTCATCTTCGTCGAGAGGCTTACTTTTATGGGATGTTTCAACACAACAGCAGCATATTAAAAAGACAGCAGCTGAGCACGAGATGGGCACAAAATAAAACGGGGCCTCCAAAGTCAAAACGAAGGAAAAGCGCCATCATGCGGGTAGCCAATTTGGTGACTCTACTTTGAAATTGCAACTTAGAACTCGACCGACTTCATACATTGAATAGCAAAAGAAGAAAGAGCCGTGACACTATGATTATACTTGGATGTTGTGTTCGAGGGTCCCTGAATGCGGCGTGCCGTCAATTAACAGTGAGCTTGTTTGCGCGTCACTCGAGCGCCGCTGCCGCTGTTTTGTGGTGCGTGGGGCTCTCACCTCAGACCAAACGCATGCGACTGCTCGTAGTGGAAGAGCGAGCGGATCTTGGCGGCGGAATTCACGGCAATCAGCCTGTCAATCAAGTCCTGTGGAGCACAGCGGGAAGCCGTGAAGGTCACGCATTTACGATGTTTCAGGCGGGAAGCGCGCGTGTATGTGTGCGGATTTAAGAGTAGCAACATGTTGCAGTTCCAGTGAGTGTGAAAAGCGCGTGAAAAGCGCACACATGCACTCAAGTGGATGAAAGAGGAACTGTAGACAACTGTAATGAGTGGCGGCAAAGCATGACTACTGTCAGAATACATAAAGTGCCTCAAATCACTTTACCATAGTTCCCGAGCACACAAATGCCACCACAAGATGGCAGCAAAACACTTTTTTTTTTTTTGCTTTTTGACAATCTCTTCTCTGTGTGTGTACCCGTGTGCTAGCCCACTCACAGGCACAGAGCTTGGCACTTCCCTCAGCGTGTATTCACTCTTGTTGGCCAAAGGTTGTCCAAACAGCAGCTGCCACACGGACTGGGAGGACGACAGCAAGTTGACCAGAGACAGGAAGGACTGCAATTACACGCAGAAAGTGACCCAACCAAATCGGGTCAATAACAGAGATCAGAAATTACGGCCACAGCACAATACCATTGGAACCTGATTCAGAAACATGATGTCAATCTTACCAATAGTTCTTACAAAGCTTCCGAATATTTCGGACATGCCAATGTGTCGGTGTTACACTGTGAGCGCGACAACCGCTGCTAACAAAGACATTAAAAAGCCTGTTTTAATTTACATGTATTTAATGTATATTTTTTAATGTATTTGAAGCGCGCGGTGGCGGATTCTCGTATATGTGTGCGCGTGTGTGGATGTATGGCAGAAGGTGGGTGATTGACTGATTAAGTGATTGCTTGTTGATTAAAAAAATATATTTCTATTTTATAATGTTCTTTTTAGTGGATAGTTTTCCTCAGCGTGGGGCGTTCACTGTACTCTGATATAAGACTGACCTTGTCTCAACTTACTCCCAAATGTACTTGTCAGTGTGAAATGTGGGCCTGTTTTGCTGGACCCAAAGCAACGATTCTGTTTTATGAATGGCGGAAAAATAGGTAAACAGGACCTTCTGCCATCCTGTTTGCTGTGCATGTCAGCATTTGTCACTGGATAACAGAGATGAGCAGAGATAGTAAATATGGCAATCCTTCGCTAGAACACAGGTCACGGCAACTTCATGGATTTCACTTATGATGGGTTCTTTTTGCAAAGTAAACCCCACGGTAAACAAGGAATTACTGTAAATAATAATTGTTGGATCAATTAGGTGCAATTGGATCATTTCCAGCCGGGGTACAATTGTTGGGAGCCACGGAGTTAACGGTTAGCACCTTGAGGCAGCTCCTGTCGATGGGTTCCATTGACGTGGGTTCAGGTCGGACCACCCTGACATCCTCATTGCCGCACTCCAGCGCCGACCACAGCTCCAGAACCAGGGCCCCCACATATCCTGGCACACGACAACACAAGGAATTGGGCCATATTGTGCCCGAGGAGCATTGTGCCCTGGTTAACAAACCCGTTTTTAAGGGGTGGTCCTGTTTCGTGCAAATGAGCCACTGCTCACCCCGCCCTCTCTACTGCTGGGTGTACAACTTCTTTGTGTTACCATGACGACTGGGTTCAGGCTACAAGTTGTAACAGGCCAGACTCAGAATCAAAATAGCCGTTTTTGTTTTTGCCATATTTACAGTATTACAGCCACCTACAGGACTGGAGTGGAAATACACCAACTGGCATGTGTGCCAAATGAAGTGAAGTGAAGCCTACCAGCTGCAGTGTGGTCGGTCGTACCTGAGCGCTGCAAAGCCATCGCGCCTGCCCCCGTGGCTGCCACCTGCGTTACCATGACGCCATAGCCAAACTTCTCACGACGACTCACCTGAAAGAAAAATAATAATAAATAGGGAGAATCGGGCAAATGGCACGCATTTGAAAACAGACTTGAGAGAAAACGTATCAGTGGAGCGTTTAATTACACGGCAGATTTCAAGTGTGGGTGTTGGCCCTTGGTTTGTTAAAAATAATCACGCTCCTTAATTAAAGTGCAAACCAAACAAGGTAAGCAATTACAAGCGTGACTAAACAATGGCGCTAAATTAAGTGCAAGCGGTGGGTGAGGGTAAGCGATTTGCAAAAGTTGTGCTCTGAATTAGCATAGCTGGCGACACACGATGTGAATACTAAAGAGGACAAAAAAGAAATTATTAAACTTTGATTCCCACAAGTGCGAAGCCTGAAACCTTATCCGGCTCGCTTATTTTTTAACTTGGATCAACCGCTTTAATGACGACGAGACTCAGCAACTGGAGCGCAAAAACTCAGTAATATTTAATGTCGACGTTTGACATAAACGGGCTATCACAAAGAAGCATTTGAACTGTAATTCTCAACGTTCAAACAAGTGCTGCTTCAAAAAGCTGTGTCAAGAGATTTGTTTCTTCATACACAACACGCTGGAAATATGCTGGCTATGCCCACGCCCCAAAAATGCATCTTCCCGTCAGTATGCTGCTGTGCCCGCTTTAGAGCGCCTCGTTGTTGGCCGTGAGTGCATCCAAATCATGGTGAGAGAGGACCTGGGGTTCATATCTGTTCCAACAAGGATTATTACTTCGGCTTTCTTCAGTTGCATGTGTGTCTACATTTTTGAATGACATTTTTTTTTTCTTGGAAGATTTTTTTTTAATTTATCGCCACATATTGATAACATCATATGGGGATTTTTTTTACCTGCAATTTTTTGTTAAAGCGAGAGAACATGTGTGAGACGCACTCCTGCATGGCGCCGGTCTGATGAAGAAGCAGCACGCCCTTGGGTGTGGCCGCAAAGTTCAGCAGGCTGTCCAGCAATGTCTCTTTCCACATTTGCCTGAGAAGTATGAATAGATGTTAAAAATTAAAAAAAATTAAAAATCAGCAGAATTTAGGTCCAGTTGAGAAAGTTAATACCGTAAATGCAATCAAATGCCACACTGTCAGAGCGTGTCGGCGCGGATATAGAAAATGATTTTATTGCCATCCAACAGGCATAAGTCATCAGCAAGATTGCCTTTAAATGTCACTGTCAGCTCTGCGGTCACAATATTAGGTCCAGCAAATGTAATGAAGGAGCTGTATCTTAATTTTTTTTTTTTTTTAAACATTTAAACGACCTTTAAAACAGAATAAAGCTCGCTTTAAGACCAACACTGTCAGGGAAGTTTTACATGTTATTAAGTAATTCAAAATAAAAACAAAAGTGTGTTATTGATAGATGATGTATGAATACAATGAGTTTATGATCATCTTTGTCAAGGAAGAGAATTTTGAAGCACCTCCGGTTGGATGATTGGTGGGAAAAAAAATGGTGTAGATTTCAAACTGAGTACTGATCATTAATTCCGTATATACACTTGGTGACATTTTTGATTGGCGGATGTGAGATTTTTCTCATGCCAAATATGTGACTTATTGTAAAGACTACATCCTGTATCTTGTGTGCTTTCTTACAGATGTCGCAATTTCTGCGTCGACGTTGCAAGATTGTTTTCAGGTACTGGGGTCGGAAACCTTTCAGACAAGGAACTGGTCTGCAAAAAAAAAACAGCAACCGAAAAAAGGAATTCAGTGTTTAGATGCGGACAGGATATGAGGTCGGTGGCATCGGACCTTCCTCCAGGCGGCGGCGGCAGCTTTGTGCAGGCTGTACGCTTCCAGGACCTGCAGGCCCTCGCAGGTCTTGCACATCTGCCCGCACACAGAGATGAAGGCCCCGCACACAGCACGGAGCGAGAGGACTTCGCCCTCGCTCGACGCCGAGAGCTCTCGTTCGAGCAGCGTAAGGGTGAACCGGAGCAGCACGTGAGCGGGCGTGCTTCTGCAAAGTGGAAACAGAAGTTTAGCTCAGAGTCAAATTTGCTGTTTTATTAACGACGTTCGGCATGCATCGCGCGACGGCGACTCGTGTAAAATTCATCACGCCGACAAGGCGGATGAAAATCACTCCCAAAGTGCAAGAGGGCGTTTGAATGAGTTCTCGAGCGCAAAGCTCAAAAATGCATGCGCGGGAAGACATATTGAGTAATATATCAAATGAACACTCTTGACGAGTCGTTTTCAGTTCAGTAGCCGTTTCGCCAAAACGCTCTCACATAGTGAAAAACATTTTTTTTTTTTACTGGAAAATGTCACTGAAGTCCATTTATAAACATTCAAATGAGATGCGCGTTCACACATACACACACCCAAAAAATAAATAAAAAGATGCTCAGTTTCGATTGCCACTGTGAGGTATCCAGTTAACCGTGTGTTAACCGTGTCGGTCAAGAATGTGCCTTATTATCTTTGCAAAGGTGCGTGTTCTCCCTGTGCCTGCGTGGGTTTTCTCCGGGTACTCCAGTTTCCTCCCACATTCCAAAAACATGCATGGCAGCTGAATGAAACGCGATTCCTATATTGTATCACGTGAAAAGACTTTGACCCGTGGCGTCATTATTCGAGGATAAATAGACGACGTGATCTGGAAAGATCTTATCGAGACCTTTAATTTGATGTCTGACTCAAGATGTTGACATTTACCAAGCTCGTGCGTTGGCAATATCACGAAAAACGTATTGGCGGCTGTATTGATGACTCACCTTTCGCTGTGGCCCACAAGCAAGTTCTTGTCATACAAGAAGAGAGCTAACCCTCTGTCTGTGTTGACCATTCGAGCCAGGACGTCCGCGATTAGAGGCAGGGTGGCTGCCGGGCACTTCAGTTTGGTCTGCATAGAATTTTTTTTTAAGTGAATTACAGCGCTAATATAATAAAATGGATATTATCTATGCAATTGATGAGGATTTTACATCTTGCCCTGTTTCACTGTTTTCAGATGACAATTCTGAAAGCCTCAATTTGCAATTTTGGGGACGTGGGATGCGGAAGGACAAAAAAAAAAGGTGGTGGACGAATACAAATGCAGTGGTACCTCTACTTAAGAAATTAATTGGTTCTGGCAGAAATTTCTTCATGAGAACATTTTGTAAGTAGAGACGCGTTTTCTTTGTAAATGCCCTAATTCATTCCAAGGCCCCCCAAAATTCAGACATAAATGTTTTCTAGAGTGTATAAAAATGCATTCAAATATGTATCAAATACACATCACAATTAGATTATTGCACAATAAATGAGAGTTGTGGATAATGTAAAAAAAAACAAAGACTAGAGTAAAGAACAAAAATGATGGTCATTTAACTTTTAACTGAGTCCTCATCGTTTTTTTTGCCCTCTTTAGTTCGTGTTCTCTCTCAGAAGTGGTTTTTGACTGGCATATTGCCAAGAACTGATCCAAGGACGTTTGCTTTTGTCGGCTTGGAACTGCTGCAGCAGTCTAAAACTTTATTTCAGTGTGCTTGCCTGTTCTTTGCCCGGGTCAGCCGGGCCTTTTAGACCCAACACAATCCTTCGAAAATGTCCAAGGCAAACATCAGCCAAGTGAGCGATCGCCCGACTGGTGAACACTTATTCTGGGTAATTTACATTTACGAATGACAAGGACACTGCAAAGACACATATCTATTTATCTATCTACACGCATAGACAAATGCTGTAGAGGTCCCTCTTAGCCAATGGAGTGCCAGGAAGATGCTCGGGAATAGCCAATGGCAGAGCAGCTAGAAGTATGTTGTGTTTCAGGAAACTCGGAGCTGCGAGTAGCAACCCATTCTGTATTTGTACCTTTCGTATCTCGAAATTTATTTCATAACAAGAAGCAATATTTTCCCGTTGAGGCATTTCTCAACTTGAACATTTCGTATGAAGAGACATTTGTAAGTAGAGCTACCACTGTATAGGATTTGGGGAACAGACAACAAATGAATGAAAAGAAAAAGAAAGAAATTCCACAAAGTCACCTGGCCTCCATTGAGGGCCTGGATGACGGGCGCCATGAGAGTCTGAACGACAGGCGCCTGGTGGAGACACTGGTCAGCGCACTCGGTCCTCTCACACATGGCGCTCAGCGTCGCTATCACCAGGCCGCTTGGGCACAGCGCTTCTGACAAAAAAACAAAAAACACAAAAAACAGCCACATTCAGTCTCAAGGAGTTTGAGGCACACACTGTTTGTGGGATCTCTCTTCATGTGGGGAATCGAGTACGACAGCTGACAAGCCCTGTCGGGAGACAACAGGAAGCAGGCTGAGGACAAGGTTACCAGATAAAAGATAGCACCGAGGAATGCTGCGAAGGGTCTCGATGTTCCCGCACTGGCCGACTGCTCACTGCACTCTTTGTCATATCTCGCTAAAAGGTGTGCGGGTGGACGCACCTGCGCGTGAGCTATCGCTGCACAAAGGCTGATGATCTCGGTACATGATGTTGATGAGAATCACCAACCAGGTCCGTCAAAGTGACTGGATCTGGAAAGAGGAAATGACTCGGTGAGAAACAATTAAAACGCAGGGTTATGATTAATTCACTTGTACTTTGTCTGAAGGCGTAAAATGAAGTTACACAAGCATGAGTCCATTTCGTCCACACCTTTTTACAGCGGGTGGGGTTGGGGTGGTGGGGCATCTTTAAAATGGAGTTGCGCGTCAAGCGTTGATAACGGGATCAATTCTCAAACATATTTGAAGCAATATAAAGTGCCTCGGGGTGTACTTTTTAGGAGCTCCAGAGGCTGGTATACTAAATAGATTGGCGACGCAAAATTCAGTTCGACTATTCACCTGGGAAAAAAATGCTTTATTGAATGTTTAGTGTGCATATAATTTTTTTTTTTACATGTGTTTTTATTCAAATGTATTTCTGACTGCGCAATATTTGTAATCTCTAGTTGTGAAGATTATCGGTTGCGTCAGAGGTGCAAATCCAATGTCAAGAGTGTCTTTCCTCCTTGGAATCAATAAATACAAAACGATCAGTCACAGGTGAGCGCGCCTCGATACTCCGATACGGCCTCGATAAAGCTGCGGGTGCAGACAATGAGTCGTCTGTCAGAGGTTCGGTTTATTACGACTGATTAAGCCGTCTGGATGCTTGGACTCTTATGTAAAATGTCATGATTCGTGTGATTATAGGTTGTAAATGCATGAGGCCGCGGGGAAAGTTTCCACCCTTACATTCCAAAACAGGACTTTTTTTTTCTCGTTTTTTTTTTCTTCAAAGCGACACTGCAGAAAATGCAGGAAAATACATTTAAGATTCAGTCGCTCGTTTGGCAGATAAACCCGCTTTCATGAAGGGCGACAGAAATCCGAGAATATTTTCTGCCGAGGGGCTGTAATTCTGAAGATATAGATCAGGGGTGTCAAACTCATTTTTGAATTATCGATTACTTTTTAAAATGTTTATTTGTTCAGAAAGCCGCAACGGGAAGGGTTCACCTTTCCGCGCCGCCGCTTTGATGGGAAAGAGCTTCCGGCCATTGGCGTAGAGGAGGACTTTGCCCAACACGCACAAGGAATGGACGACCACGGCGTACTGCAGCTCCTTTCCGCTGTAGACGCTGCCAATTGGCAAGCCTGAAAGACAATGAGGACATTGAACAAGGAGGTGGGGCTAGATTATATGGCCTTAGAATCAAATTTCTTTTCCCATTTGCTCATATTAAAAGAAAAACAACACTTTCCTCTTAACACTGTCACATTCATTCATCTACGAAACAACTTTTTCCACTCACCTGATCCGTGCGGCTCCTCAGAATGGATCTGAGTGCAATGCTGGCAGCATTCCAGATAAAGGATGCACTGCTGCACAGCGGCCTCCATCTGAGAAGACCCCAAAAATGACCACCTTTCCGAAATTGATAACTCATATGAACACCCCATTCAATTTTTTTTTTTTTTTTTATAGTGCAGTGACTCCATCGTGGGATTATGTTGCTATTTTACTGACAGTTAATTTAGAGGCCGTAAAGGGAGGGACTCGGCAATAATCCTCTTTTAAAAGGCTTGACAGTGAGCGGGAGGATTAACGAATCACTTCTTGAATGGCAAATTCTCTCCGCGGAAGCGCCAAAAGCATAACGCGATCCGTTCCGACGACGCCCGCGAACGTGGTCACATTTGGCGCCAAACGCTGTTTGCGGAAAGAATTGTGAAATGATCATTCGCTCACCAGATTTTTGTATTTGCTCTGGAGGAGCCTGAGAACCAACGTCCTGCTGTAGGAGCCATGCTGAGAACAGACACAAATGACATTCAGACGCCCATAAACGTGCACGGTACATCGTGCCCGTTTCAGTTGCCACGCCCACCATCCATTTTGTGAACCAGGTGGCTTGAACATCGAGCAGGGCCAGCAGGTGAGTGGGCCCCAAGACTTTCTCCAATGAGGAGTCCCCATGGAGAGACAGGAGGGAGAAGGTGCTCTCGATGATTTCTTCCATGTACCTGTAGGCGAGCGAGAGGATCGGTGGATAATCTTGCCATCGGAAAACGAAGCGAGCATGCGTGCTGGGGGCTCACTTTTCCGGGTGGCGGATCCAGAAGGTGGTCGCCTCCTTTTGGAAGTCATTCATCAGGCGCATCTGAGTGCAGGGGAAGATGAGAATTGATTGACATGTTATGTTTCAGGCAAATGGAAAAATTGCATTTTTTGATTCAACAGGCAGGTAAATGTATTTTTTTTTTGTCAATTTGGTGACAAAAAGGCGAAATTATGAGGGGGAATTGTGCTGTTTTGCCAGGAAATGACAGTTGAGGATTTACATTGATAGGCTTGAGCATACCTGTTTGAGGAGAGAGCTGATCTCGGGTCTGTTGATGTCCAAGACGGCCGCGCCGCTCGGAAAGCTCAACTTCAAGGACAAAAAATTGGACTGCACACTTTGAGCTGAGCAAAAGACAACAGAAGTTATTAACGTGAAGACCTCCACCGAGGCCAAATTGCGTGTTCTGTAGTCACGATCCGTAACTCGGGTAACAACTGTAGACCATCTCTCAAAGTTTTTATAAACAACTCGCGCCACGATACTTTTGGGCTGGGCGGCAAAGACCGAGAAACAGCACCAAGCACAGGTACGGGTGAAATGAAGTGAGCGGCCTACCGAGGCTGCTGTAAATCTCCCGGGTGACGTTCAGCGGCAACGAGGAGAAGCTCTTCGCGAAGAACCGAAGAACGTGGTCCTGAAACGACAAGATGCCATATAATTGGATTCAACGTGAATTCGGCTGGACTGGGCAGAATGGACTTTGTTCAATCACAAACATTACAATTTTTACTTCAAGTTTTCTCTTTTCACTTGTAAGAAAAACAACAACAAAGTAACTCTGTGACATTTCACAAATGTCGCTAAGTGAACGGCGGCATACACTGAGCTCGGCGTCGGGCTCGGTCAGCGCGGCGCACAGGTTCTGGCGTAGGCGGGCCCAGCCCTCGCAGCTAAGCACGTCAGAAGCCGGCGCGTGACGGAGCGCCTGCAGGGCCTCCCGGCGCACCTATCCACACATGCGCGCACACACACACACACACACACACACACACACACACACACACACACACACACACACACACACACACACACACACACACACACACACACACACACACACACACACACACACACACACACACACACACACACACACACACACACACACACACACACACACACACACACACACACACACACACACACACAAATGACATACACGTTTCTTAAAATAAATAAATCTATTGCAAATTTAAAGTCAATATTTTTTGGGGCCTTCTTGCGACTGACAGAGGTTTGATATTTTCAGAATAAAAAAGATCAAGTGAGCATTCTTGTCTCTGTGAAGGTCGGACTTTTGTTTAATTGTGTGCATCTTCACCTCTTTGGGTTGACTTGGATCTAGTTTCTCAGCCAAAGCCTGCAGCTGCTCCTGTCGAATGAAGGTGTAGCACTGGAGAAATGGATGGAATAATAAATCTTGTTACTGCCCACATGGACCCTGATAATAATAATAATTATAATACAATTTATAGAGAATTTACAAGCATGTGCGACATCATGGTAAAATGTCCTCTACTACAGGCTGAAACAAGGATGTGTCCTTTTTTGAAATTACCTGATTGAAGGAGTCTCCACTGTCTGAGCAGTCGTCAGCGTAGTGACCGTCCTGCATCTCCTCCTCCTTCCGTAGCTGGTCGTCGTCAAAGCTGCTGAGTAAACGCTCTGCGGCGGCAGTCACGGTGGCTCTCAAGGTCTGTGTCATCTCCTGGTACCTGGTGATGACGCAACGTGCCAATGTTAGCACTTTGCTAAACACGCACCAGTATGCCGGTTGGACTCACTGCGCAGACGCTTGGCTGCGGCCGGTCGCTGCGTGAATGAGGGCGTCGTGACACGAGTCGACGGCGTGTTGTCCATCTTCACGGGACAACTTCCCGAGCTCCTTGTCCACCACGCACCCAAGGGAGGTCTCCACACGCTGGCGCAGGTGCTGGACAAACTCATAGCTGGGGAAAAGACAAGTAATTTTTACAAAATGATCCATCCATCCTATGCATTACGAGAAAACCACTTCTCTTCTCGATAGCTCACTTGTGGAAGTTCTTGTCGGTCTCCTCCAAGTGAAGAAGGACTTCCTCTGCACTTTGGGGCGTTGGGGCGCCAGAGAGTCGCTCGTCGATGCTTCTCAAAAACTGCTTGAGCAGAGCTGCCAGCTGCTCCTCATCTTCGGAAGACATCTCTGTTGCAAATGAGAATTCCCCTGACACGTTGAGTGATTCTAACCTTTGCAAAAGCCGAATTTCTGGTGGACCTAGGATTGATAGATATAGCAAAGCTCCTCAAACCCAATGTAGCAGGTACAGCCATATGTTGGTCTCATTTATTTAAATTAACTGTATATCAAAGCTAAATGCTTCCATGTCTATCTGAGCATGTTTTCGATATCATGGACACCCAGGTCCATGCACTCGAACACTTTTTGTCCTCACTAGTAAGACGATTCAGTTCACTAGCATGACGACTATGAAGATTTTGTTCCCCACAACTCTAAGACAATTTTGCATTCTAATATGAACTTATACATGTTACTCGTGGGGTAAAACTGTGCACTAGTTGACAACAACTGCTGCTACTAGTGAGGCACTAGATGTTAACTAGTAGAATTTAATAACTGACCAGTAATATTCACAAATAAGACAATTCGGCGCACTAAGAGAATAACTAAAACACTAGTAGTGTGTGGGGGGGGCAACGTAATGAGTAAACTACGGTCATTCTCGTACTGGAATAAATGCTACACCTACCAGGCTGCTGTTGAACAAATTCTAACTTAGCTCAATGTTACTTCCCACCGCAGAGAAGTAAGCGACAAGACACCACAAAAATAAATACCTATAAACCTACAAATTCGCCGTGTCGAAACGCACCCGGCGTGCCTTTGACGGCTTCTCTTCAAATTAGTAACGCAATCAGGCAGGCGCCATTGCGTCGCTATGGAAACGTCCGTGAAACCGCGGAGCATTGTGGGAGAGCGCAACAAATTTCGTGCAGCGTTCAAGCAACAGATTACAAAGAAAGCGCGAAATACGTATGATTCGTGTACCTTAATTAGGAATTAAACTAAAACAAACAAATGTCAACTATAAGGTCTACAGTCTTATATTGGTGTTAAATAGTCGCAAAAATTAGAAAAACGCTGCCATAATGACGACGCACGGATTTTCCGAGGAGACAGCGAATGCGTCATTTCTGCTTCCGACACAACATCACGTGACTCGTTGTTTTGCTCCTTCTTCCGGGGTTCATTCAGCCAAAAATCTCTGCTGGATAAATCGGCTGTCAAACTGCATTCCAAACACGTTCGCATCAATATATTATGTAGCAACATTTGATTAGCATGACGGAGCTCTCACTTTACATGTCATCGGGCAAACACAACGTTGCGTTCGTAAACTAACTCGAAGGGCAGCATCGCGAGAATTACTTTTGAGGGAAAGCATGGCGGCAGTGGACAGCTTCCATTTACTGTACAGGGAAATTTCCCGGTCGTGCGGCGGTTACCTGGAAACGCTCGCCGTGGTGGGCGCTCTGTACACGGCCAGCAGGGCTGTCATCCTGCTCAGGGACTGCTGCGTGCTGGTCAGGGTGCATTTCCTGCCCAGGATGATCCCCGGCAGGAAGCTGAGGCAAATATATGGAGACTGGGCTGTCGTGTATGGTAAGAAATAGCATCGCTGGGAAAAGTACTTCAGTAGAAGTATAGATTGTTGTTTTCTTTTATTTTTTATTGTATTTAAGTTATTTTGATTGAAAGGAAAACACCCAAATTAAAATTGAAAAAAATAACCCATAAAAGGGCTGACGCTGTCATACAAAAAACCCCAAAACAAAACAATGCATTCCAGCAACTCACCATCAACACCCCTTTCCAGCCACTAATCCATATGCCTCCCATCAGGTGCATCAGAGCCTGTGGCGCAGGCCTACGCCGAGGAGCTGGCCCAGCACGGTCTCAGCATCATCTTTGTCACGTACGGGCGCGCCAACATCGCCGACTTTGTCGCAAATCTCTCCCAGAGCCACGGCGTGGAAACAATCCTGGTCCACGCCGACCTGGGCTGGGACAAGTCGGCCAGCAAGGTCGTCGTGGAAGCCCTGAGGGGCAAAGATGTGGGTTTCCTGGTCAACTGCGTGGACGAGGCATGCACGTCACCCCGGGAGCTGGTGGAGATATCTGAGCAGAGGCTGATGGAGGTGACGGCCAATAACGTGGTGGGCGCCACGTTGCTAACCCGCTTAGTGCTGCCGGGAATGCTGGAGCGCGGGCGAGGGGCCGTGGTCAACATCTCGTCCGCCCCCTGCTGCATGCCGACACCTGGGAGAGTGATGCTCAGCGCCACCACGGTGAGAACAAACATTTACCACAAATAATATTAATATCATATTACATTCATATTTGCTTTCCAGGGCTACCTGGATCAGTTCTCGAGAGCTCTCCACCTTGAATACAGCGCAAGAGGGATCTTTGCTCAAAGTCTGCTTCCATTCCAGGTGTGTGATATGCAAAAATGACGTGAGGAATTTCAATGAAAGTACAAGAAAGTGCAACCTGTAATGTAGAACACCCACTCAGGTTGTTTTGATCCAAATCCTTCCTATAATCCAACAATTCTTGGTTGAAATTTATTTATTCTGTTTTTTCTGAGCCATTATGTCGGTAGCTAATTAATTTATTGGAAACCATCAAGGAAAATAGCAATAAAAGATCACATTTTGCCTGTATTTCATTGGCAAATTGACAATCAATTAAAATAATGCTAAGTTTATAACTGGAATGAAAATAAAAATATGGTGTTTAACGCCCAGGTGGCCTCCAGTAGTCAGCGCCCGGCATCGTCCACCGAAGGCTGCTTGGCGCCCACGCCGCAGGTTTATGTCCGCCACGCCATCTCCACACTCGGCGTGTCCAACCGGACCACCGGCTATTGGCCGCACACGCTGCTGGTGGGCACCCATCATCTCTCACACAAACACGTGCTTTATGGATTATTTTGTGATCTATAAATTGATTCAGTATGTTTCTTTTCTCCCCAGTACGGATTGATGAGATGCATCCCAGAGTGGACTTGGGTTTTGGGCTGGCGGGTGTTCATTGGTTAAAAGTGGCTCATCATAAATTGTATCGTTCATCCTTCAGACGTGTAGAGAAGAACATATGAGGTTGTAAAGTTGTGTTGTAGCCTCTCACGGTCAAACAGGGGCGGCCATACCTTTCCATCCTACACGCTCCAGTAGCCTGGAGTTGCCGCAAAAAAATACTCTGTCACTTCTCTCCATCAAATGAGCACTAAAGTTTTCCCACCCTTGGTGTTATATGTACCAATATTTTTCCTTTTCGAACTGCTTTTTGGCTCTTGGTGGAATTTCTCGTGAATCATTTCCACTAGCTGGCCCGTACACGGTGACCGTGCCAGCAACTGGAGCTTGTCCAGGACTCGCTGTTACCGCCTTCTTGGACTGTTTGTGCTGACTTGGCCCTCAAAATAAATGCATAAAGGTACTTTAAATAAGATTGTTTCTTTATTCTGACTTTTTGATCTGTGTCAAAGTGAAACGAGATTAAACGAGTGTTTGGATGAAGCAAAACGACTTACCCTTTCACGAACGATGGTCAGAAAAGTAATACGAAGCACCCTGTTCTTCCTCCCACGCTGTTGAGAAATGAGACATAGGTCACTTTGAGGAAAACAAGAGTCCGAACTTTGAAAACTTCAAGCTTTCATTGAAGACTTAGCCGTGAAAGGTTGTTTGTATATACAGTGGCGCGACACAACTTGCCCTTCAAGTCCGCTAACTTCATGCTAACACAAAGGGAAAAGCATTAGACGGGCTAACAAATAGCATCCGTACGGCACTGTTATAATGCTTCAAGGAACAGCTATTTGAACACAAACGGTGCAGCAACCTAGAGATGTGGACGGAGAATATAAAAATGCCTCACAGGCATATCTTCTTTATCCTCTGCAAAAAATGACCAACGGCATTACGAGAGATTATGGAGTCACTAAAAGTAGCTGGGTAGAACTTGTTATAGTACCACCGGGTGGCCGTGTCTCGCATAGCACAATTAGAGAGAAACACATGTATTTTCTGATGTATTTGTTTTGGTACAGTATTGGTTTTTATAAAGTACAACATAGACTGCTAGTTTGATTTAAAACACATTCCAAACATATTTGTGTTTTTTTTTTTTAGATTGGAACGGACTCATCGCATTTCTGTTCATTTCAATAGGGAATGTATTCTATGTCAGGATAAGGGGCATGGAACAAAGAGGAATAATACTTAAACAACAACATTTCATCTGTAAAAGGAGTCTGCTAGCTTAATGCTAACAAATGTTGTGAAATGCCATCTCCACAGGCCTATGGAGATCAGCATCAATGTCACAGCAGTTTTAAAGCTTCAAACAACTGCTACCTTACCACACACAGAGCGGCAACACATACAGACACAGCATACAACAATACTCACAGGCATTGATATAACAGTCCGCTTGCATCAGGGCCAGTTTAGGCAGACCAAACACGGCGCCGTAGGCCTGCTTCCAGAAGCTTCCAGGCTTCTGCTGTTCGAAGGTTTATTGTGATGCGTAGGACGGAACCCTCCTGATAAGTCAGCACCGGAACAAAACGACGGGACGACCACACGCTCACTGTCTCCCAACGAGCGGCCGGCGTTCCTCATCTTCTCTATCGTCGGTATGTTCACCTACACAGACACTTCGTTAGGTATACAATCTAAATACTTTGATGCAAATCAACAAATACAAGCGCTAGATGCGAAAATTCAGCCTCGTGAAAATTCTTTACATTCTTTTTATTGAGACTTGACGTTTGTGCAACTGTATCATCATGAGAACTGTTGCGAATATTTCTTCCCACTCGTGGCGCTAATAATCATAATAGCTTAGATTTTCATCGCAACTTTCAATGAACTCAAGGATGTTTGCAAAAATAAAAAATAAATAAGCTAAATTAATTCCACATTAACGTTAAAGTTTGTGATTTTATTGAATTTAAATATCTGTGAAACATTTTTAAAATAAATGACTGAAATTAAGGTAACCAAAACTTAATAGTGATACTAATGTAATGGTTTAACTTGACTCGATGGGATTTTGTGTGTCTCTGTGCGTGTGTGTGTGTGTGTGTGTGTGTGTGTGTGTGTGTGTGTGTGTGTGTGTGTGTGTGTGTGTGTGTGTCCGTCACTTGCAATCATCCAAGGTTAAGTTCTGGCTTACGAGCAGATAAAGTGAGTTGTGTGTGTGTGTGTGTGTGTGTGTGTGTGTGTGTTTCAAGGATAGATTTACACACACTCACCAGCTGTGACTGCAATCAGACAAGTTTTTCTTTCTGTGACCTTCGAAGACCCGTGCTGCTGTCACTAACATGGCTACAAAATGCAACTGGGACCTATGTAACCTTTGTAATAAGCAAAATCTATCATAAGAAGACCTTGGTGTGGGGGGGGGGAATCATACAAGTGGAAATTTTGCATTTGGGGCAAATGATTGCAGTGCGCCACCGGATCTGGCAAATGGCGAGCAAAAGAAAAAAAGATCCAAGAAAATTGTGCTCATTTACTTTGCTAGCCAGACTTTTAGTTGTGACGTTTTTTGTACCAATATTGTATTAATATAATGAATTCTGATGTTACAAATAATTATGTAAATTTGGCGTACATTTTACGTCCGTTTATATTTTTTTGCCAAACATGCTATACATTCGATGCAAATGCGAGATCTATTAATTCACATTCGAAGCTCCGAAGCTCCGTCAGCCCACATTTGACCAAAAAATGGACATGTTTGCCTGGTGGTCGAGGACCACTGCACTCAAGGACAGGTTGTCATCTTGTTTCTCGATTTAGGGAACGTGACAAGCATTGTGCGGAAATGGGCGAATGGAATCTCTTGGGCCGCCTGCTGGACAAAGTGCAGTCGCACTCCACCATCATCGGAAAAGTCTGGCTCACGGTTCTCTTCGTCTTCCGCATCCTGGTCCTGAGCACGGGCGCTGACAGGGTCAGCTCACTCGAAATGGACTTACTACATTTAATGTTGTAGTCTAAGTTATAAATACGTATTATTCGAACCTTTAGCACAAATGTTAGTCTTGCAGCATTCTCAGAAATTAGATTTTTTTTTTAATAGCCATGAGCATTATTGTTTTTTGTCGCCATTATATCAAATAAATAAATAATTCAATATTTGCCAATAAGTACAAAGGATATTTTTGGCATTCATGCTAATGGCTATTAGCATGAATGCTTGATTATCAGCATTCAAACTATACTGTACCTAAAAATGTTTTGACATCGAATAGCTTTAGCTTTTAGCTTCTGACAGGAATTAGCATTAGCACAAAACGTTCATCTCTCAGATTTTGTAGGATTTGTGTGTAACTGTGAGGACTGGAAATGATGTGACTTGACTTCCAACTTCCTGAACCTGTTTGACTCGACTTGAACGAAGACTTACGACTGACTTTCACAAATCTGACTTCTGTCTCGCTAACACCTAGTAGATGTTAATTAAAATGGCGGAGGGGTGTTTCCCGTGCTGCAGGTGTGGGGCGACGAGCAGTCGGACTTTGTGTGCAACACGCGGCAGCCTGGCTGCGAGAACGTGTGCTACGACCACGCCTTCCCCATTTCGCATGTGCGCTTTTGGGCCCTGCAGATCATCGCCGTGGCAACGCCCAAGCTGCTCTACCTGGGATATGTCCTCCACGTCATTCACGTCGAGAAGAAGGTACAGTATTGTGAAAAACTGTGAGTAATTGACAGCCACGACCCCATTAAATGTTTATAATCACCAATATTAATAGCTTCAACGTAAATAAAACACAAATTGGCTAATAGCTAACAGCTTCGGTACAATGGATTTTGTTCACCGCCTTTAGCATGGATATTTTTCCGTCAGCTTTCTCAGTTTTAAAAGAAAGTTTGTTTTGGAGAGCATTTCGTGCATTTATTTTTGTCTTAGCATTGGCACGACAAGGAGTAAAATGTCTTAGCATGCCTTCCCCGTGTGCGCAGTTGAAGGAGCGTATGCGGAAGCACGCGGAGCTTGACGACCAGGCTATGTTGTTCCTTCAGCGGAGCTTCAAGATGCCAAAGTACATCAAGAGCAGCGGAAAGGTGCGTGATTTACAAATACACAATTAGTTATTTGGCCGATTTTCTGCTTTGACTTGCGAGCAAAAATTTCAGCTATGGTGAGCGCTGGATGGTGGCAACAATGTTATTCACATAACTCTTGACACCATTTAGTTTAAACGGTGTCAATTTGAAAGATGAATAAAGCAAGAAGTATTTCAGCACGGCCTAGTTTTTATTGAAATTGATTGAACGTGATCCACTGTAATCCTGCTTTTTATGCCTACAGAAAGGGATGATGTGGGTTGATTTTATCATGTACATCTTTGGCCATGATTATTAATGTATTTATCCATCTATTGATTGTATCGATTTATCATGTCTCCCGTATAGATTTTTCATATCTCCTCTATGGATTCATCTTATGTCTTGCATCAATTTATCATATCTCCCGTGTACATTTCCTGTATTGATATCGTACCTCTTGTATCAATTTATCGTATCTACTGTGTAGATGTACGGTATCAATCAGGGACGTAAAAAAGCCATTTTAATCGGAAAACTGGTTTGGGTTTAACCAAACCCAAACAAATAGCTACATTTTAAATGTCCTGTCATTGAATCATATCAAACAGAATCGGATCGGACTCCCACTGTATCCTACCGAATCAAATAATTTCACTTGAAAATGTACCGTTATTGAGTCATGTCGCAAATATGGAGATGGAATCAAGATGCGCACTCTAATATCCTTCCATCTTTCTTAGGTAAGCATCCGGGGACGCCTCCTTCGCGCCTATGTCCTCCACCTGCTGGCCAAAATTGCCCTGGAGATCGTGTTCGTGGTGGGCCAGTATTTCCTCTACGGTTTGACGCTGGACGCCCGCTACGTGTGCTCGCGCTCACCGTGCCCCCACCAGGTGGACTGCTTCCTGTCCCGACCTACCGAGAAGACCATGATCATTTGGTTCATGCTGGGGGCCGCGTTGCTTTCGTTGGCCTTGAGCGTGGCCGAGCTGCTCTACTTGTGCGTCAAGGCGGCCAAGGAGTGCGCCGCCCGGCGACGCGACTACACGGTCACGCCCGTCACGCCCGTCACGCCGGCGCCGCCCGCGTCTCAGAGAAAGGCTTACATGCTGAGAGAAGACGCCGTCACGCAGAACGGAATCAACGCTGAGCTGGAGATGCAGGGACGCAAGTTTGGGGTCAATGCGGCCAATGAGATGGCGGGGAAAGGGTTGCTGGGCAACACGGGGGAAGTGCATATCTGAGCAGGGTGTCCCTGTGCCAAAGTCTGGGGGTCTTTGTACCATTTCATTTTCAAGCAAAAAAGTGCGGGTGTCCAACTATTTTCACTGCCAAGTGTAGAAAAACCCACACCCCCGAAGGGTCCGACACCCATGTTTTTTCAAGGTTTGATATTGATAACCGTGGGTAAAGTATGGGTATAAAAGCATTTTCTTGGAAAAAAAAATTGAACAGCTGTAATCATTGACAAAATCATTTGGCTTTGATGTTTGGCATTGTGCTTATTTACTTCTGTTTTCTCAATAAAGTTTCTGATTCAATTAATTTCAGTGGCAAATATTTTGAACACTGTTTAGCATTCTGCTAGCGTTTACAAATTTTTCCATTAAAATATCATTTTTTGCACTACTTGGTGTCAATGCTCATCTCTCAATTTTTTTTGAATGTTCATCTCCAAACATTCTCCAAAACGATTTTTGGGGGGTTTTAATTTAGCAATTAGCTAATCTGCTAATGCACGTTTTAGCATTAGCACAATAAGTTGAATTTCATATTCTTGCGCAGTCTCAAATAAATTTGTTTCAACGCATTTGCGCAACATGTAGAAATGTTTTTTGTGTGTGTGTTTGTGTGTGTGTGTGTGTGTGTGTGCTGACAACGATTAGATTGTTGCTGGTGGGGCTGTGCTGTTACCTGTCAATCATTACAGCTGGGCCCGCCCCCTCCACTTTCACTGGCAGTCCAAAGTGTCCAAACAAGGCGGGGTGCCTGTTTCACCATTCAACCAATCATCGCGGAGTACCCTGTATTCGAGTAGAAGTAGTACAAACAGTGTAAATTAAAAAATACATAAATATATACATACAGGTATATTGTACAGTCCTATGGTAAAAGTAGAAGTACTCGCTCAATTTCTTGATTGAAATAGCAGTGAAAAGAATCACAGACCCTGCAATGTACTTCAGTACAAAAGTAATATTACATTTTGTCTGTCAGCACTTACAATACCCATTTTGAGCACAGAAAAATACTCGAGTACCACGCTGAGGAATTTGTACTTCACCCTCATCACACTCCAGCCCAACTCCAAGGTTCAGCTCAGTCAGCACTCGGCCGCAGCGGCAGCCAGTCCACTAAAACGCGCTCATCAGGTAAGATGACAGCACTGATATCCATAAAGTGATTTCTTTTATTTTTATTTTATTTTTTTGGTGGGGATTTTTCCGCGTGAGAGTGATTTCAAGCCGTTTGGGGTCTTTTAAAGATTTTTTGGTGTCACTTTTAAATTCACTGATGTCGGTTTGTGTTTTCATCTTGATTTCGTGAACTTCACACAGCTGCTCTCGCTCCCTTCACACGCGCTCTGTAGTGGGAGGTGGGCAACCGCAAACGTGTGGAAATGTATTCTTTTTTTTTTCTCAGATAAAAACGAAATTCAAGGTCATTTTAAATGCTAACATGAAAAATTTTTGAGACTCACAAGTTACACGATACAGCTTTATTTATATGGCGCTTTCACAACAGCTCCAGCTACAACAACGTGATTGACAGAACATGTAATATAAATGCTATTATAAAAAAAAAAAGTTCATTCTTGTTCAATTAGCGATGTTGTTGGTTCCAGAATACCAACTGAACGTCATCCTCAAAAATGGGAGACTGGGATTTCTTGTCAACCCTGCTGGACAAGGTCCAGTCGCACTCCACTGTCATTGGAAAGATCTGGATGACGGTTCTGTTCCTGTTCCGGATCATGGTCCTGAGCACGGGCGCCAACAGCGTGTGGGGCGACGAGCAGTCCGACTTCATCTGCAACACCAAGCAGCCCGGTTGCGAGAACGTCTGCTACGACTGGACCTTCCCCATCTCGCACATCCGCTTCTGGGTCCTCCAGATCATCTTCGTGTCCACGCCTACGCTAGTCTATCTGGGCCACGCCATGCACGTCATCCACCAGGAGAAAAAATTGCGCGAAAAGCTGGCCAGCCCCGGCGGTCCGCGCCGCCTCAAGTCGCCCAAATACACCGACGATAAGGGCAACGTGACCATCAAGGGGAACCTCCTGGGGAGCTACCTGACCCAGCTGATTTTCAAGATCATCATCGAGGCCGCCTTCATCGTGGGTCAGTATTATCTGTACGGTTTCATCATGGTCCCCATGTTCCCCTGCTCCAAGAAACCGTGCCCATTCACCGTCGAGTGCTACATGTCGCGGCCCACCGAGAAAACCATCTTCATCATCTTCATGCTGGTCGTGGGGTGCGTGTCCCTCCTGCTCAACGTGATCGAGGTCTTCTACCTGCTGTGCAACCGATGCAAGGCCAGGTCCAGGTCCAGAGGGAGGTTTGCAATCAACTCCGTTGAGAACCCAACAGGGCTTACGAATCCCAGGTGGCCCACGGTCAACGATGCCCTGATCCAGAATAAGAAGAACCTGGACTTGGAGATGGAGACCAGTCAGAGTCTTGGGGGGAGTTTGGATGGAGCCAAGGAGGAAAAGCAGCTGCTGGGCAACCACTAGGACTCTTAGCATGTTAGCATGCCAGCAAGGATCTTGGTTTTGCTTTTGATGGTATTCATTTTGTATAGCTTTCTTTGTCCAAATGTACAAATCAAATGCAGCACGATTGTTGTTGCATTGAGGTTCATTCTTTACTGGATGGTTTTTGAGTCTGTTTAACTTATGTGCTAAATACAGTCGAATAATGATAGTGGCCTAAGCCAGAGTCTGGGAGGGAGTCTGGACTCGGTTCAGAAGAACCAGCGGCTGCTGAATCAACGCATGTTAGCATGAAACTTAGCTTTGCTTTGTTGGGATTGATTTTGTATTTCCTGCTTTTTTTTTATGTAGAAGTCAAGTGCAGCAAAGGTTGTAGTACTAGCATGTTAGCATGAAACTTAGCTTCACTTTTATGGGATTGATTTTGTATTTAAGTTTGAAAGTGACCGTTTCGAAATGGGCGGGATGATGAGAATGATGACTGCGATGAGATTTGACGGCACAGGAGACTTGTGGTTAGCACAGCCGAGTCATACTTCTCAGGGTGGCGGCAAGGACTGTTAGCGTGTTAGCATGCTAGCAGGTAACTTCACTTGACTTTGTTGGAATTTATTTTCTGATTTTCCCCTCACCCTTTCTCAAATGTAAAAATCAAGTGCCATAATGTCACTGTATGTATGTCCATTCTTTGTTATGATTTTTTGATTCTAAGTTATTGTTTCATGCGTGAAAATATACAAAATAATAACGATCATGATTATGATCCTGGATAGTGCTTGTTACTATTCATTTTTGTTCCAAGTGGTACACGCCTTGTATGTTTTTAGAAAAATAATTAAAGTTTGATACAAAAACTGTTTGCTGAATTAATTACTGAGTGAACAATAGAATTCAAAATTCATAGAAAATGGTTTCCTGAAGAAGGGACCACCACTACATGATGAAATATTTCTTTTGTATAAATGATGATCATCAGGAGCAATAGAATATCAGAGGTATATCATATAATGCCATATTTAGATGTATTACTGAGGTTATGAATTAGCTACACATGAGTAAAGTTTCATCGATTTGACTCTACTCATATGGATGCATTAAGTTGCATCAACGTCATTCAGTTTTCTCGATATTTATTTGTATGAACCCTTTTGGGCATAGCGATTACTACAGTGGACAGCTTATCAGGTTGTCATTATCTGTGCATGAAAGGGCGAATTCTGGTATGTAGTGCATATTCAAAACAACTTAATTTCACGTGGTGTCATTTTCGACACCGCTCATCCCGTACAGTCGAGGTGTCAAACTCATTATTGTCGCGGGCCACATTGTAGTTATATAAATAAAGAATAATGACTGTTATTGTGGATTACATATGACAATTTGACATTTTGGTTCAGACTTTAGCAAGCATCATGGAAACTTTGCATGCTTGATTTGCTTCCGTGGGCCACATAAAATGATGTGGCGGGCCAGATCTGGCCCCCGGGCCTTGACTTTGACACCAGTGCCGTACAGAGTCGCCACTTAGGTTGAGTCAAACGTATTTATTAATTACATTTATTTATTTTATTTAAGTGTGCACGTGACAGTTTCATTCTTCATCTGAATTCATTCATATTAGAGCAATTCTATTTTGAATTTATCTTTTTCAGAACAATTACATTACATGTCGTACATTGTTTTCAGGACTATTATTCGTAGCATGATATTGTTATAATTTGTCTTAAATTTTTTTGTCGAAATGGAGGTAAACACTTTTTTTTTTTTCAGTAACAATGAATCCAGGAAAAATCGCCCAGCATTTGAACGACTTCAATTGATTGACAAGTTTATTTTGGACTTATCGAAAAATGATTGCTGACGACGTTGCAACGCAGCCCGTAAATTCCAGGAGGATAACTATTCTATCGGCAGTTACGTCACATTTCAAACCATAAAAAGAATATTTTGGTGGGTGTGCAACATGTGACGACGATAAGGAGTAAACAAAACAAAGTTGGACTTTAACGCAAAAAGCAATTATTAACCAACATAATCTTGTCTTTGCCAGCCTAAAAGTCTGTGCCCTTTTTCCCCCTCTTGCAACATGGCAACGTGACCAGCCCCCCACACACACACACACACTTGTGCAACCTGCGCCCAAGTTAAAATCAGCAAAAGCATCTCACCTTTGCTTTGCTTTTTTTCTCCTTGGCTTTTTTGCGATCAGCGTTCAGTAGTTGCACAGCACAGTCGGGGAGCAGCACGAGTCACTCGTCCAATCCTAGGTAAGCAATTTCCTTTCATTTAATAAGCCAATCATAATAAACGTTTCTGACTATTTTTCTTTCCTAAGCTTAGCACACTGACCAATGCTGAAACATTCCAGCGCAGTTCAAAACGTAAATAACAAAAAGTGCTAAATATGGAAAGAAAGGGTTAAGGGTTGTACATATATATATATATATATATATATATATATATATACACACACACACACATACATATATAAAGCATTACAAAATTTGATCCATTTACTATGTTTTTGGTACATCAGAGATGTAACAATGAGAACGACTATAAGAATTGTATTTTATATGTACGGTATATTCATACTATGTAGAAATGTTGATGTTCAATGAATTATGTTCAGTTCTATTACTATTATGACCACGACTATATTTAAAATGATAAGTTACACAATTTGTAACATGTTTGGGTCAAAGGTTTTCTGGTTATTGTAATCTTAATTTTTAAAATAATCTACTTCGGTAAATGTTCTAAAATCGCCTTCCCTTGATTTTTTATTTATGATTATTGTTTTTTTTTTTAATTCAAAAGACAGTTTGACCTCGCTACGTAAAATTTGGTAGACATATCGATCATGAGTGGACGCACCAAAAAAATAAAAATAAAAATCTCAAAATGTCAAATTTGAAATAAAACATATTAATTCCGCCTTTTTGTTTTGAAGCTGACATTTTGGCTCATATTTACCAACGACAAACTTTCCATATATTTGAAGCAGAGATACTTGACAAATAGGTGATGTTAAATATTTGATTTTTTTTTTTTGTCCATTGCCCGTGACCTGTGCATTGCAGCTAAATTTGATGTCACACCGAAAAAACTAACTTTTTAATTAGTCCAATTTGAAAATTGAAATTTCACTCAGTAACATGAAACTAACAAAAAGCTTGGAGTTGGTGGGGAGTGCCATCGAAATGTGAGATTTTGCCATAAAATGCTCTAATGTTGTTTTTGTGTTTTAAGCTTGGTGAATAAGGACGAAGATGGGCGAGTGGGGATTTTTGGCAAAGCTGTTGGATAAAGTACAGTCGCACTCCACCATCATCGGGAAAGTGTGGCTCAGCGTACTCTTCATCTTCAGAATCATGGTCCTGGGAGCCGGGGTTGAGAAGGTCTACACCGCTTCTTTTTCTACGTCACTCCAGCATAGAGCACTAGTACTGAAGACACAGACGAGCTCCCCCCAAACATTAAAAATCCTTTCTTTGTAGACTTGATGTTTGCCGATATTGTGCCAAGCGCCTATGCAACGGCTGCCTGAACTCTCAAATTTTCTGAATTGGGTCCTCGGGATTTTATCGATGGGATGAAATAGATTTTGTCTTTGGGTGTTTTCCGTGTGTTTGATACAATAAAGAGTACATTTAAGGTGAAACATACAAAGTCCAGTTGCCTTAATTCTTTGAGGACAAAATTTGATGTGGATCTAAAGATTGTTGGGAAAGGGGGAAAAAAGCAACATTTTACAGTGTTTACAGAACAATTAGAGCTGTACCATTATCCTGCTCTGTGTTTAGTTTAGTTACTTAAAGTTGAGAGAGCCTTCACTGCTCCGAGTCCTGCTCTGCCTTGCTGTCGTATGGTGTTCCACAGGGTTCAATTTTGGGGCCCCTGTTGTTCTCATTCTGTATGTCTAATGTTTGCGTGTTTGTTATTTCCTTCATGTGCACAACCACTACTTGGAGGACGGGAGTGGAAGTTTTGGCACTGTACCTGTAACTAAATGACAATAACGATCCGTTCCAGGTGTGGGGAGACGAGCAGTCGAAGATGATCTGCAACACCAACCAGCCGGGCTGTAAGAACGTGTGCTACGACCACGCCTTCCCCATCTCGCACATCCGCTTCTGGGTCCTTCAGATCATCATCGTGTCCACGCCCACTCTGATCTACCTGGGCCACGTCATGCACGTGATCCATAAGGAGAACAAACTACGTGAGAAACAGAGCAAAAACAACTCCTCCATGCTAAAACTTCCCAAGTACTCGGATGACAAAGGCCACGTGAAGATCAAAGGCAACCTTTTGGGAAACTACATGACGTCCATCGTCTTCCGTATCATCCTGGAGATGGCCTTCATCGTGGGCCAGTACTACCTGTACGGCTTTGTCATGGAAGCCCAAATTGTGTGCACGCGAGCGCCCTGTCCGTTCACGGTGGAGTGCTTTATGTCGCGACCCACCGAGAAGACCATCTTTATCATCTTCATGCTGATCATGTCCTGTATATCGGTGCTGCTCAATGTAGTGGAGATCTTCTACCTGGCGTGCTCGAGGAACGCCCGGAGAAGAGCCAAAATGGCCGGCGGAGCCCTGCGGGGGCCAATGAACGGCGGCGAGTTTGTCAGAGCGTGAGCGACTGGACAAAATAGCGGGAGAGAAATCCCAGGAAAAAAAAAACTTTAGCCCTTTCATGCACCCTGTAACCTGATAACATGTACACTGCAGTAACCGCTGTCCCTGAAAGGGGTAAAATAGCGTCGCAAGGGTGACTTCAAAATAAGTGGTACCTTGTCTTATGAACCGATTTGTCACTCACTTTTAGGGCTGAACAATTTAGAAAAATAATCTAAATGCAGTCACCCCCATCCCCTCCCAGAATATGCATTTTTTTCCAAGGTACTCATTCAATGTATTTTTCAACACAAGCAATACCCTTTATTCTATTGTTTTCAAATCAGTGGCTTTAACATTTGTGCCCGGCCATACTATGCAAATCTACTTCAGTAACGCTTTTGAAAACTGGCTTTAACCCTTTCATGCATCCTGTAACCTGATAACATGATAAGGTGTCCACTGTCGTAACCGCTGTCCTGAAAGGGTTAATTTAATGCTACCCAATTAAATGAATTTAGATGACATTATTCTGCTCCTGGACCCAAAAATTATTTTATTTGTTTTGTAAATAGCACTGTATTGTATATAAAAAGATAATAAAAGAAAGTATGAATAAATAAGCAGTTTTTATAACGTGCATTTAAGATGAAGGTAACACACACACACACACACGCTCATGCTACTTGTGAGTGCTTTCATTTTCTGTTTGGGTGTGAATTTGTCTGTTTGTATCTATTAAAAAATGGCTGAAAATGTAAAGTGTTTTTGATCAGTGTTACAACATCTCCGTTGAGAGTTCAATTCATGTTTGCTGGTCGCATCCTGTTTTTTATATCCATGCTGGTGTGCGTAAAAGCGTCCGTCTGGCTTTTGGAAAGGCGTCGATATTTTGATCGTGGATCAGATTCTATTTTGTATTTGAATTTGCGCTTCTCGTTTGTGATTTTAAGAAATAATGTTCATTGCAAACAACAACAACGAATGTTTCGAGACGTAAGTATTTAGCCTTGGATTCTACGACACTCGATTTTTTTGTTTTGCTGGTTATTGTTTTTTTGTTGTTGTTGTTTGTGGGTTTTTTGGGTCCGGTTTGTTTTCGTAACACCGATGTTATAAACAACCTCGAAAAATGAAATTATGTATTCTCATTATTGCGTTTTTGTCCTTATATTGCTAACAGTACCGTCACCAGCAGAGGACGTCCCGCTTCCTAATTTAAAATCCAGCTCTTAATATTTACATTTACAGTTCGCTTGTGAACACACTACATCTATCCATCCATCCGTTTTCTAATCCTCTTTTCTTCACAAGGCTGTGGCTTGCTGGACCCCATCCCAGATGTCTTAAAGCAGTAGGCAGGGGACACCCTGAAGTCACAGCGCCACCTTGTGTGAGTCAGGAATATTGTTTCAGGAATTTAAAATATATATATTTGTGATATTTTTTAAATAATGAATTTGTGAAAATGAACCAAATTTCCCATGTTTAAATCTGCCCTCTAGCAGTGGCCTTTTATGGTTTTGTTTTGGGGTGGCTAGCAGTAGCTAGGAGTAGTTGGGATAATGTACTTGTTTGACAAGATTCTTGTTTGATTGTTTGTGTGGTGAACTACCACAAAAGCTTTGGGTGCCACACACTCTCTTATATAATACTTTAAAAAAAACACACACAGCATTGGTTATTCACTGACTGTGCTGCAGTAGATGAGCTTGGTGAAAAAAAAATAACTCACAGGCAATTCACCTTTGACCCGAAACATGCTCACGAGTCATCTGCGGAAGATATTCTTTTAAAAAACGATTTTGCAGGAAACCACAAGAGGGCGGCATAACCCTACTCAAAGTCACAATGGTCACATCGGCTCGGGTCATTGACTCCTTTGTGACCTTTGGGGCAGAGGAGTTGGCGCAGATTTGTCTTTCTTTTCACTCAAGAAAAACATAAATGTGTCTGCGCTTGTCATCCAACGTTCGAGGATATCTATTTCAAGCTTGAGACATACTTTCACTCAGGCAAGGCACTGTGATATCAGAACACACAGGCAACGACTCGTCTGCTAAGGGGGGGGAAAAAAACGTAAATAGTTTTCTGTCGTGTTTGTGTGCACATGTTGAATGATTGCCTCATAAAGCCCGTTTAAACATACTGTATTTGTAATCTGTGATGTAATTTAATGACCAAACCAAACATCCTGATGGAAAAGGGAAAAAAAAGTTTTGAATGTTACATTTGCAAGTTCTTTGCATTTTGGATGATTCAGTATAACTGATCCTCGACTAGGTTGACGCGACCCCAAAAGTGAGTCGCAAACAGCTAGTAAAACATGACGTTATTTGTAGACATACCGGTATTCTTTTTTTCCGAACCCTTCTGACCGAAGGGTACCAAAAAAAAAAAAAAAAAACATACAATATTGGGTAAGCGTCAGGAAACGTTACTCACTTTTGCTCACGTCACTAGCTACTCCAGAAACAAATACAGTGCAGCACGGACCTTCGTTTTCCCTCTCTAATAGCTACATGTCAATATGATCTTCAATCTTCAAAGGGTGGCTAGTTTATCTTAGTTAAACAGCGGCTAAATTTTACACTTGAGTGACAGTTCCTAATTTGTAAGCGAGTTAAAAAAAAAATTAAACGTGAAGTGAGGCGAAAGACATTAGGCTAAGCAAAGGCACATGCTAACTGCTAACAGATGTTGCAGTCCCTAATAAAACATATGTGAAATGTCTTCAGAGGGTGATTAATTTGACGTTAGTTGAGCTGTATTATAACATGATAGTCGGAAAAGCTACACCTGCTCAAACTTTGCCTAAAGATGTCCGGATGTCAACATTTCAAAGCCTGGGACCAAATGAATTACATTTCAAAGATTTGCCATGAGGAAAATGGTTTTGAAATGGTACATTTTTGTTCCCAAATGTTGCCACAGGGCTGTAACAATGAAGGTTATTTATTAACAGTACGGCTGTCCAAAGACAAGGCTGTTTATGGTCCAGTGCTCCTCCTACATGTGTGAAGCGCAACTATTAACAGGATTAACAGTTCTGAGAATGGATGGATGGGTATACACCATTGTGCATATTTGTACATAGAGCTGAACTTCTCTTTAACCTTTTTATTTCACTTCCTGGTATGGGTCTGCCATGGTGTCAGTCCAGTGTGTTGCGGTTTCATCCTTCCGCCCACTGCCCTAAAAAAAAAAAAAAAAAACACTGAAATCAACTTCCTGAGTTCTCAAAACACGCATTGGAGACGTGCTGAAAGGAGTCGGGTGACGGATATGGTCATAGTAGCGAGTCAAGTTGAGTGTCACGGTGACTCTCTGCATGGCTGACAGAACGTTGTAGTGTGTGAATGACATCCCTCTCGATTCCCTCGTATGCTAATTAAGAAGCAATGACAACAAGTATGCGTCAGCAAGGTTTTATATTCGGACTTGGTCTGCATTATTTGCGTTAAAATGTACTGTTTACATTTATGGCCTAAATTTCAAGTCAATCGGTTATCTGAATATGCCTGAATATCTGTGTCACCCCAAAAAAAAAGGTGGGGTGGGGATAATGAAGCTATCAGTCAATGATTTGGAGGTTAAATACCTTTGTGCGTCTTGTCTGACAGGTGACTGAGTTGGCTTTCATGTCAGCATAATAATCAACGATGTCTCGGGGCAAAAACAAGGCGGGGCAAGGCAAAGGAATGAAAGATTTAAGAGAGAACAGACAACCGGGAGACAACAACAGTCTCGCTTGGATGACAAAAAGGGAGTCAGTCCAAATCAGCAAGTGTAATCTTTCCTCAGTAGCAGCTCGTTCCAGGCTCCATGACCAAAAACAGCACCGCCGCGTTTTATCACCGGTGGAGCCGACTCATATTGGGAGTTGGTGACGTGGCCGAAGGATGAACTTCATGCAGACTCAGTTGAGTCGCAACCACCGATGACGTTTGCCGTTTGAGGGTCAAAAAGAAAGACTTTACTAATAATTCAGATTTGGAGCAAGAAGAGAAAATCTTGCCACAATATAAGTCAATTAAGAAGTTGCAACCAAAACGTTTGTTTCCGGCAAACGCCGACCAATCAAATGTCACTACAACAAATCTTTATAGTCTATAAAAGCGCCTCAGAGCCGTTTGTCACTTTTGCAGACCGTTGAGTTTTACAAGACTCCTGGAGCGGCTTGATCCGCCTCCAAGTGACATTGTGGGCAAATAAAGTGTTGTCTGAGGAGACGGGGTTCAAAAGTCAGCTCCAAAGTAAACATAAAACTAGAAAGGAAACTAGTTCAGGGTGTGCTGCGCAGACTGCCAGAAGACAGCTGGGATAGGCTCCCATAGCATAACCTGCTCGGATAATGAATTGGATTGGAAATTAAAAAAAGCATGACGGACGCTAACACACACGAGGATCTTTGGAGACGGGAACCACATCGGGCTGGACGTGTCAACAATTTTAACCCTTTCAGGCTAAATAATAACCGGTAACCTGAAAACCTGATAAGCTGTCCACTGTCCCTGAAAGGGTTAAGGGAAAAAAATCAGCTTTTGTTTTCAGCTTTGATCATCCAATCCTGAAATTGAACGTCAGCATCTTTTTCTCGTTCTGACGGGAGAAAGTTTGCCATGGAAGGGAGCTGTCCAGACTCGTCGAGTCAGGAGGCATGCGGGAACCTATCCCGCTACCTCCGCCTCCACTTCCCTGAGGAACGCCACATTCCTTTGCAGCTTCTCCGTCCACATTGGCATTGACATAAATCACCAGCTCCACCATTAATTCCCCAAGCATCCGAAGCAAAATCCCACTGTGGCAGCGACAGCACAGTAAGCGACGCTCAGACACTGGAAACTGGTCACTCATGAGAAACTAGTGTAGGTTGGAAAACTCGAAATGGTCTTTAGTGTTGACACAACTGTCGGATTGGGTCATCAGAGGTCAAGCGTGAGCTGAGCTATCATCGCCAAATCCAGAGAGGCGGCGATTGGTGGGTGCACTGGGAAGCTGTCACTCTTGAGAAAATATCTTGGCTCCATGCAAGCTTGTGGGATCGAACAAAGCAGCCCTCGGAATAACTCCCAAGATAGTTCTCACACGTGGTGCCAAGAGATTGCAGTATGCCTGCGACTGCCCGTCAGGCATGTCCAGAAACACATCGACATGGACGTCCGTAGGCATGGCCTTGCTGACGTCGAGCCGTCCAACTGTAGGCCGTCCACGCTGGGGCCCTCGGTGACTCACCTCCCGGGGCTATAAGGAGGAGCCTCGACGGGAGCGCGGAAACCAGTTGCGCGACTCTCCCGCTGTGATTCACTTCCAGAGTTGGAGCTCGTTGGCGTGAACAGAAGCACAACAAGTAGGACTGCCCCCTCCTCCCCTCGCCTCTGCCCCCGCTTGGCCAGCCGGGACCCTGCTTCCGCCAGGAACCCCTCTCGCTAGATAGATAACTGACTTGGAACTTTGGCGTGCATTCCACTGAAGGAACCAGTTGGACGGGATTCTGGGGTTTTGACAAAAAGGATTTGCGTTTTGACTTTAGCGCGTTGGCCGTTCAGTCGATATCGTCGGGACACTTCTACCCGCTCGAGGACTTGCAAAACCGCCAGGAATAAAAAATCTCTTGGACCCGGCCGAACCCCGGACGCCACCTTTACCAGCTCCTTTCCCCCCCCCAGGTAGGCACTATGCAAAAATTCACAGCCAAACCAGCAGACGTTGCAACAGCTCCTATCTCGGTGCTCCTAACTTCTGAAATATCTGACTCCTTTTTGCCATTTTGCACATTTTTCGATCGCTCTGCATCATTCGATCGATTGTTGATCAGAATCGCCGCACTATTGAGCGCATTTGTATTGCCGGTGACTGCCTATGCCAGGGGTAGGGAACTCCAGTTCCTCGAGAGCCATAGCGTGTCTGTTTTGGATCTCTCTCTACTTCAACACACCTGATTCAAACGATCAGCTCATCGGCAAGCTCTGTCGAAGCTTGAAACGATCATGATCAATTGAATCAGGTGTGTTGGATTCAAGAGAGCTCTAAAACTCAAAGGCAGGCTCTCGAGGAACCCGAGTTCCCAGCCCCTGGCCTAGACTCTGCTTCGACCGTATTTACTAATTCCTATCCAATATGTCAGAGTCCAAGTCCTGAATCTTTTGCGATACTCTGGTCCCTTGACTTTTGATTCAATTTGTTCCATGACCAAGCTCATAACTTCATTTAGCATACATGGAACCCATTTTTGGCCCTCAAATTGATGAGGCACTTAACAGTCAAGGTAGCTCGAATGAGAGAAATTCCTCATGGACTCGGTCCATAAAGATGATTCTGATTCCAGAGAAGATTCCCCGCTCCCCACATGGCAAACGGCTCCATCTACCAGCTCATCGAGGACTGCGAAGCCACGCACAAGGGGCTCTACAAATTCTACGCCGCCGTCATGATCATCATCGTCATGCTGGCCTTGCCTCTCAACATGTCAATCCTACACCTCTTCATCTTCAAGTTGAAGTTCTGGAAGTCCAACAGCAACAACGTCTTCCTGTTCAACCTGGTGCTGGCCGACATGCTGCTGCTTTTCAGCCTGCCCATCAAGGCGTACAACTACATCCAGGGAGAGCGGCGCAACAGCAACGACGCCGTGTGCAAAGCCATGCTCTTCATGCTCTTCCTCAACCGCGGCGCCAGCATCGCCTTCCTCACCGTCACGTCCATCGACCGCTACTTCAACGTGGTGCACCCGGGCCGCAAGAACCTGCTCAAGGCTCTCAAGAAGTCGCCGCACATCTCCATTTTCATCTGGCTGCTGCTGCTACCCCTCACCATCCCCACCATGCTCAAGAACTTCGACTGCTGCAATAGCCACAAGAGCGACGGAAACCAGGAGGACACCCTGATCAAGGTACGAGGAACCCCCGGGTCTAGAGGTGAAAAGTTGCCATGCAGAGACACCACGGGCATTTTTTTTTTCACATTCAGTGGGGTGATTTCAATCTGAACGAGTGCTCTCTGTAGCATTAACCCTTTTCTTGCAACTGTCCACTGTAGTCACCGCTGTGCCCGAAAGGGTTAAAAAAATCCACGAGAGATGAACGGCAATATAGCGGCGGAAGACCGCAGCGGGTTTTGGACCGTTCAGTCTAAGCTTGTTTATAAAAGCAGCTCATCGGGCTCCATACTTGACGTGTAGTGCCAGGCTATAAATAAAACGGTTAGCTCAGTGGTTAGCACTGTGGCCCCGGGGGTAGAAGATTTTACATGGGATTTCGGCTGCTGCTCTGGCTTTCTGCCACATTCAAAAAAAAAAAAACATGCACCCACTGATGGCTCGAAATCGCTTTCTGTGTTTACACAAAGAAAACCTAAGTCGGCTTCAAGTCGGCGAGCGAACCATCGTGAATATTTATAACAAATACGTGGAGGAGATAGAAGTCTCTAAATTGCCCTTGATGTATCGAGTATAAACGTACATGAGGTAGACTGAAGACTAAATCGTTTCAGTGTTTACAACAAAACGGACGCGAGTCCAAACTGATTCCAATATTTAGAAAAACACACGCTGCATGTTGGGTACACTGAAACTCGCATCACATAAGTGAAAGTTAGGTTTGTGAAACATTTTAATCAATTTTGGATAGCATGCTCTTTCCATGAAGAGTGCCGGCTATTTTCAGACCTTAAAAATGTGAAAAATAAAATAAATCAATAAGTACCTGGGGATTGAATGTTTGAAGACGTATCAATATGTCTTTGGGAGTGAATGAGTTTTAATTCAAGACTTATTGGTGAACTCAAATTATATTCCTTCCAGACTGTGAATTGAATTTGATTCACCTCTATAAAAAAGTGCATCGTGACTGTGGCTCTCCTTTACCACATGCGATGGCATTATAGAAAAGAAAAATTGCTCAAATTAAAACAGCTAAATTAAATCCATCCATCCATTTTCTACTGCTTCGCGGGGGCAACGGCTTGAACAGGGAAGCCCAGACTTCCCTCTCCCCAGCCACTTCTTCCAGCTCTTCCCGGGGGATCCCGAGGCGTTCCCAGGCCAACTAGGAGACATAGTCTCTCCAGCGTGTCCTGGGTCGTCCCCAGGGCCTCCTGCCTTTGGGACATGCCCGCAACACCTCACAAGGGAGGCGTCCAGGAGGCATCCGAATCAGATGCCCGAGCCACCTCATCTGGCTCCTCTCAACGTGGAGGAGAAGCGAATGGGTTAATGATCCATTTAAAGTTGTACTGTTGCTTGGAAATATGGCCCTCACGGTTGACTCTCGTCATTTTATCCGTGTGTCAGGACGTGGTGGACAGCTTACGAGAGGCGGTCTTCTTCACGCAAATCGTCATCCCCTTCGTCATCCTGGTCTACTGCACCGTGCACATCGTCAACCGCCTGCGCAAGAAGACGGTGGGCGACAGGACCAAGCTGAGGCGGGCCGTTTTCCTCGTCACCGCCGTCATAGTGGTCTTCTCGCTCTGCTTCCTGCCGTGTACCATCGCGCGGGCGGTGCTGCTGGTGGCCCGCGTGGAGGAGTGGCACGAATTGTACCAGGACAAAGCCACTGTGGCCTTTGACGGCCTCATGGTGTTGTCCTACTTGGACTGTCTGCTGGACCCGCTCGTCTACTGCTTGAGCAGCACCAAGTTCAAGGCGCTCTACCTGTCCACTTATTTCCCCTTCTTGCTGAAGGATGGACCGCTGCCAATGGACAGCTCCACGGGGAACACCACGCCCAACCCCAAACGCAACAACGTCATCTGAGGGACGCCGACCAGTAGGGCGTCTGCTTTGAACTCCGGCCACCATGTGGACGTCATTCGTAAAACTGTACGTTCACGTTCTGCGGCACGGCGGATGAGAGGTTTGGCATTCTGGACTTAAAGGGGGAGACATTTGTCTTGGTTTTCAAAAAAACAATTATTGACTGACTGAAAGAAAACATGTTCTTGGGCAACAAGTGACATGTTTCCTGTCTCCGGTGGCGTTTGGGACACAATGTATTTAAAAAAAAAAAAAAATCTGAGTTTTCATTGTAATAATTTTTCCCCTCTTTGCTTCTATAAAAGCTAATGACACTGATTTCTAAACTAATTTTGCTTTTTGGGGGAATACTCTCTAGATTTGGTTGATTTCTCCTGATACCAAATGTTTTTTGCAGCATATTTTTCCGGTATTAAATTTTACTGAAAGTCATGCTCCAGTCCACTATATATATATATATATATATATATATATATATATATATATATATATATATATATATATATATATATATATTTTTTTTTTTTTTTTTTTTAATCTGTTTTTGTCCAAAATACATCATCTGGTTTTTCCAAGTGTGTCATCCGCTGCAAAAATCAAAGCCTCACTTCTATTAAACACCCTTTTCTAGGTTGAACCACGACCACAAACCCCAAACTAACACTGTGTGTCTCCCACGATACAATGTAAACACTTGACCTCAAATAAACAACTTATTCTGTATAGTATTGATTTCGAACATTCCACAAAGCGAACTGTGTAAGCAGTAATCGAGAATTTATTTTATTTTATTTTTCCTGAGGAATAATCTCAAAACAGCCCTACCTCAAATTTGGAATCATTATCTAATGTAAAGACACATGATTTATTTATTTATTCTTTTTTTTTTAATATAAACATTCGAAATCAACAGAAGGTGTACCTAAAAGACAGTGTCCATTTCGGTATGGACAACCCAGAAATGTCCTTTGACGAGCCTGATGAAATCATTAACAACCCCACATGACGTCACACCGTGTGTTGCGCAGTAGCTGAAGGTCCTAACAGGAAGACGACGACTATTATTCACGTCATTTTGTCATAGCCGATTTCCTTTAGGGGTAAACGGAGGTCAGGTTTCACCCAGAAGGGAATAAAAACTGGCAGATCCTAAACTCTTGATGTCCTACAAGGCTGATGTATTAGAAACTACTGGCAGGGATGTCATTCACATTAAAAAAACCAAAACGTTTAAATATATATATATATATGCGTATAAAAAATATTTGCGGACCTACATTAACAATACGCCGGGAGATTTCCTACCATGTGGGGAAGCAGTGGAAACCGTGACACAAAGCAGTCATTACCTGGAAAATGTCATCGCCTTGATGATGTCATCCCCGGAATGGTCACATGATGCATCCGATGATGTCAACCAGGTGGAGAGTGTCTGCGTGCGTCCGTGCGTCTAAAAATAGATGACAGACAGGGTAACCTCACTGTGATTCAATTGTACGTCACTGGTTTTGTCTACCTTTACAATATGTTGCAATAACTGTGTGTGTGTGTGTGTGTGTGTGTGTGTGTGTGTGTGTGTGTCATCGATAACACCTCACAACATTTGGATGGAAAAAGTGGAAAAGCATTTCCAGTCAACGCGTGTACCACAAGTGTGGGATCCACTCCAATAAATGCGACGCCGGAAATAAAGATCTACTTTTGTCCAAATGCATCATATCATTATTCACCTGAAAAACACAATATTTTTTCCAAGTACTGCAAAAAAAAAAATACCAAACCTAAAATGAACACTTTGTCCTTCTCTTTCATCCATTAAAAAAAATGAAGCACCTCAAACCAAGTCAACATGTTATTTTTCCAAGTGACTTTTTAGGATTACTTTTGAGGTCCACTAAAAAAAAATTCAAAGCCTCACCTCAAATAAGCCCCTTATTTTTTTCTTTTTTGTATGTGTTACAAACTAATTCTGAGGGAGATTTTGTGACAAAGGGGTTCTTGGGCGCTGGCAGGTCGTGTCGTGTCACAACAACGATCAGGCACGCGGTTTTGGTTTCGGTTCGATGGAGGAGATGAAGCCGAGAATGACAGGCGGGATGTGTCGCGGCACGCGAACTGAAGGTTGATAACTTTGGAAAGATAAGCGGGTTTTTTTTTTTTTCCCGAAAAGAAGTGACCAGTTTCTTGCGGCCGATCTTAATCGCGAACCGATCTCGCGGCGTGGCGCTCAAGCAGGAAGAAGAATAGATGAGATTGCAAAACAAGGTTTGTGAGCGGCACGTAGGCGGGAGGAAGCCGCAAGGCAAACAACTTCCTGCTCCCGTGAATGCGTGCGTTAATCTGCGCCATCTTCAAACTGTTCTTGTCGCCATGGCAATGTGACAAAATGCCTGTGAAGCAGAGCGACTCACCGGCTAATAAATGATTGCCATCCGAGTCTTTAATCAGTGGCTTTTATCGGACAGGGGGATACTTCAGCAAAGAGCTTCGCTTCAAACCTCTAGAACACCAGCTATAATCAAATATGTGTCTCCAGTCAAAAACGTTTTTTCCTTAAGGGCCTCAGTCACGACAGGAAAAGTCTTTGTTTCGAGTGAAAATCATTTCACTCAAGTTTTTTAATCCAACAAAAAAATACTGTACCTCACGTCAAATGTTCAAAAATGGATGGTTTCTCCCACGTGTCAGATTCCACAGCAGCTCATAAAATGCCTCAACCTAAAGAAAATCCACAAACTGCGTCAAATACAAATAAACACCTCCGAACAAATCGCTCCTTTGTTCCAAGTGCATCACTCACTCCAACAAATAAACGCCTCACCTCACATCAACAACAACAAAATGACACTAAAATCATGCCTGACGCCAAGCAAAAACTCGTGCCTCACATTGAAGAAATTATTTCAAGAGTGTCTTCCATAACCGCAAATTATGACCTCACCTCAAATAAAAAAACATGAGTATGACAAATAAATGCCAATTTGTTTCAATCATGCCATCCACTCCAACAAATAAACACCTCGCTTCAGACACCTCAGATCAGTCCGAAATGTGTCATCTACGACGACTAATAAATGCCTCACTCCAAACAAAGTCGATGACCGCAACGATGACAAACACCCCGCTTCAAGTGTCGACAGACACCTCACTTCTAAAAAAGCCATCATCCACCGCAACAAATAAACACCTCACACCAAAGAAGCACCGATGTTTATCAAGTCAGGCATCCGCCAGAAAGAATAAACGCCTGTTTGTTGAAAGTGTGCTTTCAACAGCGGCAAATGCAGGCCTCGCCTTAAATAAAGACAAGATCTAGAGCCGGGGTGTCAAACATACAGCCCGCGGGCCGGAAGCGGCCCGCAAGGAGGTTTGATCAGGCCCGCGGGATAATTTAAAAGTGGAAGAAAATGCATAAAAGACACGGAATGAATATTTTTAATACGGTGAAATTCATGGAGTATCCGCTAGGGGGACACACTGTTTTAATCAGAGTAAAAGACAACATTGTTTTGATCAGAAGACAACAGCGGCCTCAGTCTGTCCCCGAGACAGACCCAACACAACAGACGCTATCAAGGACATGTGAATACTTTATTCTTAACACATTTAATACCACTCTCTTTCATTTGTAAGGTGTAGGCAGGGATTACATTTAGATTTTATATGCACATGTTTCTTTATAAATCTCGTTTAACTCATTCACTCCCAAAGACGTTTTTAAATGTATTTTCAGGCTTGGTCCAGAATTGGCTGGTACTGAATGAGTTAATATTATAAGTGCATTACTATATTTTTCAATACCAATTACCTGTTAAAGTTGTGTGCCTTTGTACAATCAGTGGGATCAGTTGCCATGCATATATGTGAATGATAAAAGTAAATTGCACATTTGTCTCAGGAAAGCGGGACATGTGCAGACATGAGTGATTGTCTTTCCTGGCCACCTGAGGAATTTCACAGCTCTTTTCAGTAAAGAGTTCGGGAAAACGTGGTCGACTTCTGACGCATCCGTTCATACCAGTGGGAGTTTGAATGTGTGGAAAAAAAAAATACGAGAGCCAAGCCGAGAGAATGCAGAGTCAGAGGAGGCCTGACTTGAAACCACACCTCCAAGCATGAAGCGCCTTCTCTCACTCAGCCTCTTTTCGTGGGGGGGGGATGTGGAGAGGACGGCCTGGCTCTTATACAGTCACTCATCTGTCTGGCTGCATTCGCCACCTTTGAGCCCGGCATTTACTAACCGAGCGCTTCCTCGGAATGTGACTCAAACTTGACCCGACTCGTAAGAAGGACGCCGTGCAATTTGACGAGAACCAGCGGCGGGGACGGACGGGGGAGGACGATGGGAACCAACGCCTCGGCCGTGGACAGCAAGTTGGACCACTGCAACGTTACCAACGCCGTGACGTACAACGTCCTCTCCGGGATCGTCGCGGCACAGTTTGCGCTCGGCCTGCCTCTCAACCTGTCCGTCCTCTACATCTTCATATTCAGGTAACTTCCATCACTCACAAATAAAAAAGAAACACCTCACCTCAATTTGAGACGTTCTCCCCACGTGTCATCCATGAAAATAAATGCCTGACCGCAAATACATTTTTTTAAAGTGCATCATTCACTACGACAAATGTATAAATCGATCAGACAAATGCATTTTCCCCATCGTCCTCCACTACAGAAATACCTCACCTCGAATTGACACCAGCTTTTTTTGGGGGGGATGCGTGTCATACAAGAAAACAAATAAATGCCTGACTTCAAATGGACATCTGTCTTTCAAGTGCATCATCCACGACAAGAGATAAATGCCTCACCTCACAAAATAATTAAATTAAATACATAATTGTCGGCCAAATGTGCCATCCACTACATCAAATAAACACAGGGCTTCAAACAAACATCTCCTTTTTATGTCATCCATAAGAACCAAGAAACACCTCACCTCAAATAAACACCTGCTATTTCCAAATGCCATCCGCAACATCGAAAAACATTTTTAATAAAAAACACCTCACCTCAAATTAACATCTGCTATTTCCAAATGCCTTTTGCAACATCAAAAAAATAAATAAAAAGAAATATTTGAAAAAAAACACCCCGCCTGAAATTAACACCTGCTATTTCCGAATGCCTTTTGCAACATCAAATTAACACCACCTTTTAAAGATACTTTTTTTTTCAAAGGCATCACCTACTGCAGAAAAATAAAGGCTCAAACTGGGGAATGCATTAGAAATTCATTTTGATTGATTGGGATTCCCTTTCTTCTTCTGCCCCCTACTCTTTCTTGTCCTCCTCCTTTCCGCCCATGGAGGTTCAAGTTCTGGAAGAACAAGAGCGTGTTTCTCTTCAACATTGTGGTTGCCGACTTCCTGCTGGTGGCCTGCCTTCCCGCCAAGGCCTACAGCTACCAGTTGGGCCAGAGGCGCAGTCCCAACACCTGGATGTGCAAGGCCATGCTCTTCATGCTCTTCCTCAACCGCGGCGCCAGCATAGCCTTTTTAGTCACCCTGTCGCTGGACCGCTACTTCAACGTGGTGCACCTCGGGCGGAGGAACTTTGTCAAGGTATTCTTTCGTCCGAGGCCATTCTCAGGCTCCCGACTCACTGTTGTGCCTTTATACTCAACTTTATTTAAAGCGTAATTTAACACTTTTGGGGACGGCGGTGACAGTAGACGGCTTATCATGTTATCAGGTTACAGGGTAAAATCGACTCTCTTTTGCGGCTCGGTCAAGGTCCTGAAGAAATCTCCAGAAATCTCAGTGGTGATCTGGCTGCTCCTATTGCCCCTCACCATCCCGACCATGCTCAAAACCTTTGAGTGCTGCAACAGCCACGGTCGAGACGTCGAGACCATTTACCACGATGTCACCGACACCTTCAGGGAGGTATTGAGCTGAAACACGTTCTCATAAACACAATTGATACAATTATAAATCAACGCTGCAAATAAACATCTTACCACCCCCCTCACCCAAGTGTATCATCCACTACAAAAATAAATGCCTCACCTCAAATAGACACCTCGGTTGTGACTGTGCTGTACAGCCCGCAGTCCACTCAGCGTCTTTCCGGATGGTTCCTCTCAACTGTAGGTGGTGTTCTTCTCGCAAATCCTCATCCCCTTCATCATCCTGCTCTACTGCACAGTGCGCATCGTCCATCGGCTCAAGAAGAAGACGGTGGGGGAAAAGGCCAAACTGAGGCGAGCCATGTGCGTGGTGATGTCGGTGGCAGTCATCTTCTCCGTCTGCTTCCTACCGTGCGCAATCGCCCGAGCGGTGTTGCTAGTCATGCGTTTGAGAAGATGGCAGGATGCCGAGGACGTGGTGGTTCAGGTCTACGACGCGCTCATGGTGCTGTCTTTCACGGACTGTCTGCTGGACCCACTAGTGTATTGCTTCTGCCACTCTGGCTTCAAGGACGCCTACCTGGACACTTTCTGTCCGGCATTCCTGCACAAGAGACTGCGCAAGGCCGAGACCACGACGACAACGACGACGACGACATCTGCAGGGAGGAGTCTTTCATTGCCAATGATTGAGAAATTACAAGTATGAACATTATTTGGGGGTTTGTCTTTGAGGACAAAATGCATTCAACAAGGGCATTTTTTTGTGTGTGTGTCTGTGTGTGTGAGGAATATATTACTTGATTTAAGCCAAATGATCCATCTGCCAATAGAACGAGACTATTTGACTTATCAAGATTTCTCAATCCCGCTCCCACATGTCGTTAGCATGATGTATTAAAACAAGTGTACAGTGCTACCAGAAGAATCGAGTGACTTAACTTACGACACTTTTGTGAAAGGAGCTGTCCTTACTTTCGATACACTGTATACTGTATATTGTACACAACTACATACATTAGTTGTGGAGGTCTTCGTAATTTATATTGATGTATTCATGATTGCATTTTACTGCCCCCTAGTGATCGAATCGCACGCAACAAAAGAATGCAGAAACCAATTAATTATGTACAAACTGCTTCATTCTTTCCACCCTATTGAATCAGATTATTCAGATGTGTTTATCCAAGTAAAAATCACAGTATTATTTTCCTTATTTATAAAACAACCCAATTTTTGGGTGGAACTGATTAATGGGATTTCTAATCAGTTTAATGGGGAAAGATTATTTCAAATACATCATGGAATGAATTAACCTCGTAGTTCAAGGCGACACTGTATTCACACAATTCAAATTATAGTATTTGATTCAAGAAAACAGTAATGAAATATCTACGAGTTAGATGAATTAAAATTGAAGCCACAATATAGCTATCAGGTGCGCACAAAATGCTAATTTGTGGCCACGGTTTAAGAAGGCTGGGAAATATGTGGCTAATTATGTACACGTGATTCTCTCTCCCCTTTGGTAATACAATTCCTGAAAAGCTAAAACGTATACAGATACCTTTTTCAAGTTGTCATTTTGGCACGTACCATTTACATACTGCAAACGATATATCATGTCGACAGCTAGAAAACGCGTTTGTGTCGTCAGTGTGATTGAAGTCGCAAACTTACCATCAAGACGTTGGCTTACCACGTACTTTCCCCCACTTAATTAACATGTTGGCAGCTTCTTGTACAAATCGACGTTTTCGCTCAAAGGGCTAATGTTCTTTTTTTTTCCCCAAAAACTCTTAATTTGCTTTATTGGTTTGCGTGGGGGGGAGGCGCGGGGATCATGAAGGGGATAAAAAAACGGGTGTTCCCATTTTCCACTCGGACACAATTTAAGGAAGCACCATGTACAGGTACCTGTGCGACCGTCTATGGCCTTGTTTCTCACCCGGAAGCATTTTAGTGCGAGACAGCAACCAGAAACAGCACGTTGCCATGCCGACGGTGACAGTCCCCTGTCAAACTGATTTCCTTTGCTGGCTTTTACCTTCCCGAAATATCGTCATATAATCTTGTGTACTTTACGTTCCACCTTGTAGCGATGATTGGCGTATTCTTCGTTTTTTTTTTTAATTGCCACTTACACAGCCTTTCAGCATAAATCATGACACGCGTTGATGTTCATTACGTTGATGGCAGGTGTTCAAATTATACCCACTGTCAAGAAGGTAAGGACTAATACACGTGTTGAATTTATGAGAGAAGTGAAGCAATACAGCACGGGAGATGAACTAAACCGCTCCTCTGCTGCCCTCTGGTGGCAGTAAGTGGTCAACTATTGCCCATGTGAGGCAACTGCTGTACGCTCACACTGATGTGTGTTTAATTTCCCAACAACAAATTCAATACATCTTTATTCATATCGCGCTTTCACGAGAGCTGCAGCTGTAAAAAAGCACTATCAGGGACATTTAACATAAAATAACAAAATTAAACAGTACATTGGTCACCTAGGCCTTCTCCTTGATTCCTATTGGACAGGAGACTCCAGTCCCGCCTAGCCCGCAGTAGCCGCCCGGGTTCTTGCTCAAGTATTGCTGGTGGTAGTCCTCGGCGTAGTAGAAGGGTTTACCTTCCGCGATTTCTGTTGTGATGCTTCCGAAACCTTCTTTAGTCAGAACCTGCACAAACACACACACACACACACACACACACGGCAACAATCAATTTTCTTTACGGGATGCAAACTGTCTGGTTATCTCCACCAAGGAGCCTCTGCTGTCATTATTAGCAAAACACCAAATTCTTTATTTCTGCCCAGTTAGACGTGGTCAAGGTTGACCATAAAACTATCCTATGTTTGGTACGAAACAAGATTTTACCAACTGTCCCTAGAGTGGCTTTTGTACACGAGATAAGATGTCACTTGTGAAGATGTATGAACTAACATGGACGCATTTGCATGTGTTCACATATTAAGATCACAAAATAATGGAATACAGTTTGCATTGAAATATTAAAAATATGTTTTTAATTAATACGTGAGCTAACTGATTTGGTGTTGTTCTTAGTGGATGTAATTTTTTTAAATCAATAAATCACTCTTTTTGGGCTTTGGAACCTTTTCTTGCGACGACCACAAATCAAGGCAACAAAAGCAGCAAAAATGTATCACAATGTTGTCAGGAACGATTTGACACGTCAAATAAATAAATAAATGAACTCAATGTGTGTGTGTGTGTGTGTGTGTGTGTGTGTGTGTTAGTTTTGCAACTCAAGTGACTTCAGCGGGGGGGACAGATTTAGGACCCAGATGGTTTGGCAAGAGTGTGTGTGTGTGTGTGTGTGTGTGTGTGTGTGTGTGTGTGTGCGTGTTTGCTATGGGCCAACTGCTCACACGCACGCATATACATGCATACACACAGATGGAAGCGGGAGGGGGAATTGAACGGGGGTGGGGGGTCTGTACAATCTGGTGATAAAAGAGAGGAAACCAAATGGAGACGCTCACCACATATCCTCCTATCAATTTGACATCAAGTCATGACCAAACGATCCCAGAGCGGCAACGCAATGGGGTCACCGCAGACAATGTTGTGCATACCTTCTGGTATTGATCCTGGGATGCGAGCGCCTCCTCAAGCTGCTGCTGGCCGCAGGCGTAGATGGCCGAGCGGTATGGCGTGCCCACGTCGTTGCCCTGACGCATACCTGGACGCGCACACATGATTTTTTTTCTTTCTTTAAAAAAATTCCAAGAAATAATGGCCGTGCCTATCATACCTTGCGTCGGGTCATGGCTTTCCCAGAAGACTTTTAGCAGGTTGGCAAAAGAAATCTGGTTTGGATAAAAGACCACCCGGACCACCTCGGCGTGGCCCGTCATGCCTTAACGCAACATCAAAGTTACACTTATGTCACATGAAGGTAAAGTAAAATTGACAAATAAAAGTGTGTGTTTTGTGTGTACCTGAACACACTTCCTTGTAGGTGGGGTTGGGTGTGGAACCACCGGCGTAGCCAACCTGAGTGGAATAAACGCCTTTCTGGAGCCAAAATTTTCTCTCTGCCCCCCAGAAGCAGCCCATCCCTGCGGGACACCAACACAACACACACACACACACACACACACACACACACACACACGCGCGCACACACACAGTAAGTCATGTTGCTGGACCTCTCTGAGGGTTTGATTTTTTTATTGCGATACACAAATACTAGTTCGGAAAAAAAAAATATGAAGAAACACAAAAAAACTCCCGTTAAGAAAATACTATTGTGAGATGATGTTTACGTCTGGTTGGAAGATTTTCGGATTGACTCTACTCACCGAAAACGACCCTCTGCGTGTCTTCTGGGAACGGCGGCGTGGTTCCGTTGCCGTTGACGTCGTGTTTGGCTGGAGAAGAACACGTGAAGATAAAACACACACATAGAATTTTACACATACTGTATTAGTTTTGCAGAAATTTCACATTTATTTTTCGCCATATTCATTTTTTTCATTTTCATTCTCATTCATTTTATGATTTTTTTTTCATATTTGTATTTTGATTTTTCATTCTAAAAATGTGTGATTCAAATATAATAGCCAGGTTTTTTTTCTGTTGCTTATATTTACTGAGGAAAATACCAACCGCCAAAAAAAGAATGTGTGCATTATAAATAATGGTCATTGTGTGTCCTTGGGTGTTTTGAAAGGCGCTTATAAATAAAATGTATTATTATTATTGTTATGAGTATCTTTATTATTATACATGTGTCTGCATGTGTGTTCACAACATAAGATGCTTTATGACACGCATGCACACACACTACCTATTAGTGCTGCTCTATTTCTATTCGGGCTTACGTGTGTCAGAATCGGCCAATCAGCATTGAGCAGTAAAGCAGTTACATCCCAATCGACTTATTTCAATTTTTAAACATTTATGGTTGTTCTAAGGCCGCCATACACTGTTGGCCTACAAGGGGCGCTGGACTTTAGCCTGTTTTACTGCCGCCCCCCCCCTCTTCCCCTAAATGGCGATGAGCTAATCCGACTGCAAGATGCTGCGTTGCTCTGTGAAAGCGCAGCCAATTGAAGCGATATTCCTGCCATGGCTGGGTTCTGTGTGAAAGGCAAAAGCAGATAAATGGATGCTCTTCTGTTCCGGCTGTGATGCCAGTGCACATCTATTCATGGCACGCCAACACTTAGTAGCCCCACTCGTACTGAAGAGGAGCGCGCCGCGGTGCCAATAGGAGCGGCTGCCAGATTAAAGCTGACAGCAGTCTTGTTGTTTCCTACACACATGCACACACACACTTCCATCCAAAATACTAAAAATAAAGAGTACATATCGTGTACAAGCAGATGGATGAACGGGATGACAGTCCGCAACATGTCGGCTTGTCAGGTGACATTTTGACAACACTTTGGCAATACAGTGAATGGTCGTGATGTTGAATGCAGTTGATTATTTTTCTGTCTGTGTTAGCAAAGATGATCATAAATTAACAGTGTTCCTAGCATTATCTTCTCGTTATATTGAATTAATGTTGGCTTATGTTGTTGACGTGGGAATGGGTGATATAGCCATGTTTTGCCTGGTCAGTAATTACTGTAATGCATTCAGTGGAATTTCGGTGGCTTGGTGATGAGATGCTGCATCGACCAGCCACTGGTGGCACCGTAAATAAAAAAGAAGTAGACTTGCTTCTACACTTTGGTCTGGTTTACTGCCAATTCTCTCCTTTCACCGGTTCTCGTTCTAGGCTTAGAGTTAAGGTTTGCTGTTGATGTACATGGGGCAGGATGGCGGCCTGCAACTTTTATCGGACATCTCCGTCCATAAAATGTCATCACGGCAAGAAATAGGATGAAAAAAATGTGTCATAATTTTTGATCCATGGGTGAATTTGGACGAAAGCATGCCACTGACATGTTTCAGACGGACGGGGATATGCATGTTTCCTTTAAATAGTGGCACAAGCACCACGGTAATGTATTTAAAAAACGTTTTGTTTTTAAACACAACAACGCAAAAAAAGTCATTTTCATTGTAAATCGAATTCTCGCTGTCAAGCGTTGTTATTGTTTACACAGAAGCGAATAATTTGCGCATGCGCGGCATGTCTGTCGCTATTTAAACTTTAAAAACTTGTTTTTTTTTTTCAATAATTTAGACATTATAAGGACTGTTTTGGGGCTTTAAACTGTCCGTCAACTATATCCGCGTCGACAAATCATTGTAATCGTGTTTCTTCGCGATACTGTAGTGAGCGAAATACGTGCCGTCATTCCGAAACTTAGCATGCTAAAGCTAAGGCAGTGGTGACTTACCGGCCACTTTGATAGCTTCAGTCCGGCCGGGTAGCGCTCTATCCGGGCTTGGCATCTGAGTCTTGGAAGCCATGTCTCCCATCCGACCGTTGACAAAATGTCGCCAAATCAGACTTAGCCTGTAGGCAGAGGAGGAGACCATTGGACTCGACAACCCGGTTAACCAATAACGCGGTTAGCGTAGCTACGCAACATCCAACGCGTTACCCAAGTCACGCTTGTGTAACGATACGCGTTACTTAACTTGGATTAACAACACACACGACATAGAAAATATAGAATCTCGTCCTCCAATTATAATAAATATTAAATTCCTTCCCAGTGTGAATTATTGATGTCTGTGCTGCTTTTGCCGCATCATAATACCGTCACACGTAGAGCCCTGTTAACTTAGTTTTAGACTAAACGACTGTTAAAAGTAATTTTGAAAATACCCCGTTTACAGGCCGACTTATTCACAGTGAACTATACCATCATAATAGAGTTGAATTGTAATATTTATGCGAATATTTTGTTCAGACGACAGTGTCGTGAAAGAATTCCCAATGGAGTTCGGCTTTAATAGTCTAATGTGGTTGTACTCTGCAGTACAGTAAACTCCGACGCCAGCTTCAAGCAGCCATACAAATATTCTTAAATGACCTCTTCAAATATCATCGTTTTTGACGTGAAGAATAATTACGGCTTGGTTTTGTAGGCTGTCCCTAATAAAGTGGCCAGTGGATGAATTCGGGACATTTCCCGAAATTGAGTCTCCTGTGTTGTTAGGCATGAACACAATGTAAAGGTGTCTCCTTAATGATCATGACATTCATGCCGAGTGTGGCTGCAGTGGCGCAGTCCGCCTCCCATCACCCAGTCTGCAGGCTTGAGTGGGGGAGGAATGAACAGGGGGGGATGCAAGACGAGACCATGTGGACCACTGCTTGTCCTTTTTAATTCACGTTTGAGTGACTAAAACGACGATGCCGAGGCGGGGGCGGAATGTGCGGTGCAGCTAACCAAATTGCAGTCTCATATCTCTACACACCGCAAATCCTCCACTCAATGGCAAAAACAATACACAGCATCCCTTTTTTTTGCCATTGCCTTCCTCACATCAGTAGCTCTGAAAGCCCAGTGAATATTTTACCGTGTCATATTTTGGGATCACACGTGTGTTTCCATGACTATTTAGCTCCTATTTGACTTGGGGAAAAAACACACGCACACGATAGACTGGGCCCTCGTTGAGCTGATACAGAGAGGAGGATGCAAAGGGGGAGGAGGGTGCAGAGCTGGAGGCTGAAACAGAGGACCACCCCTCCCCACCCTCTCTCCATCTGACTGCGCCCAGCTCCTCATCGCCATCCTTCATCCTCATCCTGCTGCAGCCTCACGCGCCCCTAAAAACATGTTAGGATCTACTATTCTCGTTGGAATGCCTCGGGAGCTTCCCTGGACTCAGTTAGGGATTCGAGAACAACAACAACTAAAGGATGCAGGTCCGACGTCCACATCCTTGCCCCCCTCTCGGCATCCCTCCCACCTCCCATCCTGCGTAGGGCTCCAAGGATCGGGTTGAAGCGCTCGATCGTCGGACACAAGACTAACCAGCAACGGCCTCCACTCCCATCGCTTTCAAAAGGCATCCATGCGGTAATAAAAAAAAAAGACAAAAAACGGGGGGGAGATCAAAAGGTATTGTTTCCATTGTACTTGATGTTGATGATGATGCAACCATATTTAAATGTTTGTCTTTCTTAAACCTTAATTTTAGAGCTGCGCCTTACGAATAATAAAAAAAAGACGCAATGTGGGGTTGTGCTGTGCATGCGCAACTTGTACGAGACTGCGCATACGCCCTCGTCCAAAAGACGTGCGTGCTACTGAATTACATTGAACGCACCGCAAGGGCCATTTAACATCATTTCATCGCCAAAACCGGACCTGCTATTTGTGATTCTGTTACAATCGGATTGATTTCCGTGGCTGTCAGGTTTATGCACGACCCCCACAAAAGGCAGGCAAGCACCCCCCGCCCCGCCGCGCTCCCTTCCTCCCCCTTGTGCAATTGAAGCTGCTGCACGCTATCTGGGTCATTAGCATGTGATACTGCAGCTTCATTTGCTACAAAAATGCTGCAGGAAATCCGTTTTTTTGGGGGGTGACATGGGTGATGATGTCAAGTCCCAGCATCAGCATCATCGTTTCCACCCCCCCACGCACACCACCTCCCTCCCATCACCACCCCTGCAGCCCAGCCATTAATGCAGCGCTCTATAAGAAGGTGCATTATGGCTACTGGATAATGGAGGCTGAAGGTTTTAATGGGCCAAAGTGCTGCCTAAAGGGCCATTCCGCTGCTTTTCACCTGAAGCCTGTACACAAAAACCTGCACCGTTTGTGTTCGGCAATGCATCGAATGCCAAATCCGGGGTCGAAAGATGTTTAAATTTTACATCCGCGGGGGCTCTCGCGACTCTTGTTGCCATTGACATGAAAGGATGGGATTTCGAGACTGCGTTAAAACCAACTCAGCTTTAAAAAATTCAACATTTGACTTATGCGGGTGCTTTGTGGAAACACTGAACAGTTTGGCGCGGCAGTCACAAGGTCAAAAGTGAAGGTGACGGGGGTGAATGCAAGGATGACACAGGAGGGATGCGCTGGAATTGAAGCGTGTACAATGTTGGGGGGCTGCAGGAAAAGTAGGCCAGCCGATGCAGTCGGCAGTCACGTGAAAAGTGGGTCGTCTCTCGTCGTGTTCACAGCGGACCTTGATTTAAATGTCCATACAATTAAGGCACGCGGTGAATGCCAAGAGAGAGGCCTAATAACGACGACAGTGCATTGGTAGCATTTCATATGCACACAAAAAAAAAAAAAGACATTGAGTTCATGTAAAATGTATGTAATGTAACCGAGCGGATGAGCCAAATTCAGCAAGTAAAATTTGAAAATATTTAGGATCTAACCAGTCGAAATTGAACCTTTTGTCAGGTTGTGTTTATGGTCTCCATTTTTTTCTTCCCTCAATGGGCACGATCTCGCTCACACCAAAATGGAGGGCAGACCATTTTACTCATTTGGAGCTCACAGTACAACGTTGGTCTTCACGGGTGTGCAACCTTTTGAGCACAAAAAGTGACATTAAAATTTTCAAAGGGACAGACATGCATCGATGCGGTCAGAAATATGTCTTGGGGAATTTTTCTTTTTTTTATACGTGTAGCCTACATTAACAAAATGTATTGTCATTTTTAATAATCAAATACACAAATATTGAATACAATACACCAAAAACATTCTTTGTACAGTATGTCAATATTTTTAATGTCCTTAAATGTTTGAATACAAAATAAAGGAAAAACTAGATTTCATAATTTTTTTTTTTCAGGGCTGGAAGGCAAAAATATTGCAAGTATCACAAAATTAACAACATTTCATGTGGCGTGTGAAGAAAAAAAAATACATTTTTAAATGCCTGCTATATTTTTATAATATGTTTGTTTGGGTTTGTAAATTGTAAAAACGTAATAAATGAATTTCTTTGTGTTCACTTTTAATGCTACATGCAACCAGCTCAACAGTGCCTCCAGTGGTCACGTTGGGAACTACACAATTCGAGTCTGGCTCGCCCGCTTCAGTCTGCCGTGAAAAAAGTATTTGCTTCAAAAACTCCTTCATCCAACACTGTTTCCTCACGATGGTTGGAAAACAAAATTTGAGTCATTATGGGGTTTTTTAATAAGAAAATTCCATGTGTATGTGTAACCTAGGTTATTAATTTTGTGTTCAAAGCAAAATGCAAATACATTTAGTTCACGTTCTGAATTTGTTTGGTGCGCAAATTGCCCCATTTCAATTCAATGTGGGGGGTCAGGGGGATGCTTACGATTTATTGTATTTTTTGACCAAATAAAAAGATCCCTGATACATAAACAGCCAGCGACTCTTGTTTCTTTTTTTGGGTGCTAAAAGGAGCAAAGACATCAAAGCTTGTTGACTTTTCGTCAATTTTTGAAAAGAAAGCAAGAAAGGACGAGCCCTTCTCATGAGAGACGGAGGAATGCGTTTCCTAGCGACCGGATGGGGCGATTCAGAAGAAAGCAAAACTTAAAAGTCGGATGCAAGTCAATTAAAAAAATTCACAGCAACATCGTGAAAAGCGAGATTAGCGAGGACTTGGACCTTTTGAGGACTTTTTGGCGAATTGGTTTCACCTAGAAACATATTCTGAAGGTTAAGAACATCATGTCAGAGTTATACCCTTGAGGATTTAACATTCAAGCAGTCGCCGTTGCGTTATGAACACACGCACAAGGAAAAATCAATGATCGTCACATGAGCAGCGTCAAGATGAAAGTTTCATTGAACCACGGGTCATTCAAAAGTGAACCGACTTGCAGACTTGGGAGCAAACAAAATAGATCGGAGATCATTTATATTGGAAACTTGATTCCCCCAAAACACAACCTACAAAAAACAATCGTGAGCAATATTAAGAATAAATAACTCTTGTTTTGGAGCCGAAGTCCTATTTTAGAATTACAGGGAATGAAATGAGGTCGCTGCCATTCCAGGCTAACAATCCTGTGAAGAAAAAAAGAATACAATGGAAGTTAGTCAGACAACAAAAAACTGCATTCTGAGCCTTGCAAAAACAAAAAAACTGCAAGTAGAATCATTGAGAACCTTCCGCGGGTGTCAGTGGAAGGAATATCCAGCCGCAGGCAGGCCGCCGCACCATTGGCTGATGAACTTGAGGACGTCCTGACACTCCGGACTATGACTAGTCTAATAAAAAAAAAAAGGCATGATTTGAAATGAATGACAACGTCTAAAACGTTCACAAAGGCTCACAATCGTTTTAAACACACGCTTCATGCCGTTCGAAAACGTCCGCGTTGCTCATCTGCCCTTCGCTCACCTTGGTGGTCATGAGGAATCGATTCCAGTCTTCTTTGTTGGCAGCTTTTCCCGCCGACGAGAACTCCATTTTGTTTCTTAAAACGGGATAGCCTGGAGGATGGGAAGACATTTTGAAGAGTTGACGACTTGGAGCCGATGGATGAAAAGGTTTGTGCGTTTGGTGTGTTTTACCGGTGAGAACGCAAGGCAGCGAGCGAAGACCGCTGTTGGAGTCCACCAGCGATGCTTCGTACGAGTTCCTCTCGTCTCGCGGCAGGACCTGCTCCAGGCGACCGTACACGGCCACCGTCAGGACCCAGTTGCGGATCTCCTCCCGCTGCGGGTCCTGTAAACACACACACACACACACACACACACACACACGCTTTGGAAGTGGGGGACAGGTGGGAGAGGGGCATGAGTGTGTCGGGGTGGCGTGGTCCTTACAGGAACACAAGGCTTGGGAGGAAGGGGGACTTCAAAGGGGATGTCGGTGTCGGTGAAATCCGAGTGATCAAGGGAGTCCAGCGTCCCATCGGTGATAGCCTGGCACAAAGCAGTCCATGTAAATAAGAGTTTGATATCGCATACAGAACAGCGGTTCGCTTGTGTTTATTGCTGGGTGGGCCTGGCCGATTAAGCAAGGGGGGTGGGGGGTCCAAAGGCAAAGTTGTTTGGCCGTTTTAAATACACAAAAGTGTAATTCACCTTATTTGATGTTTAGTTTGACAGTCAACTCCAACTGGAGTTAGCAGTAAACAACCCAGAGAATTTTTTTCCTTCCTTTTAAAGTTGTTCAAGCTCTGCCAAATTGCTGCTGATTGTACAGATTTTTAAATTTGGTGTCCAATGATCAAATGTTTCGCAACGTTTACGGGAGGAGCCTCACGTCGCACACGTCCAGGAAGTGGTTGAGAAAGATGAAGGCCATGTTTTCCCAGCCGGCCGCCTGAGGGGTACAAGGAGCAAAATGTAAGCGGGGAAGAAACCTTTGAGAGAAATGTAAGGACACACTCACCCTGCAGGCCAGGCCGGCCTCGTAGAAAGCTCGGTCTGCAGGGACCAGGTCAGTGTGACGTAGCAGGGACACGGATAGCTTGGCCGAGATGCTCGTCTGCAAACAACATCATTGGCTTTTTTTTCCCCCCTCGTATTTGTTTCTCATGTGACTAACAGAGATCAAGAAAGACGATATCTGCCATCTCAATTTTGTGCTGATGCCGTGAAAAGATGAGTGGCGCAGAGGTAGGCAAGTACTGGCATTTGCTATCATGAGTCCTGTCATATTTGGTGGATTAATTTAGCCAATTTTGTTTTTGTTTTTTTAGCATTCATGTTTTCAATGGATAAATACTAAAATTAAATAAATGATAAAATAGTTGTAAAAAAATACACCAACGTTGAACATTTTTGTATCAAATAATTGGCTCATTAATAATTAAAAAAAAATTCAAGCATTTTTTAAAACTTTGTTGAAATTGACATGACATTATACATTTTTATATTTAATTCCAAAACATTTTACCGACAGATTTAGTTTATTTTTTATTTTATTTTTAATTTTTAGAATTAACATTTTCGATGCATATTTTATTTAAATACAAAAATAAAATAGCACTTTGAGAAACTAAAACAATACATATTCAACTTTTGTTTTGTTTAATTTTGGGAAAATTATTTCCAGCATCATCGCCCAAGTTTTTGTTCCCAAAAAATGGTTTCACGTACCAGCTCCTCCAACCCAGCCACAGCGGCTCTGGTGGCGTAGTAGTGCGAGATCAGCAGCATCCGTTCAAAGTCCTCGTGGGCCGCAGAGCTCTCACCTGCCGACTTGGACAAGTTCTCACACTGAAAAGAAAAGATGTGGGACGGTTCGACTGATTTCGCAAGACGATGACACACTGCTGACTTGCTCGGCTGCTACCAGCTGCAGCAGAACGTCGCGGAGGTCGGCCCACGTGCGGTACGAATCCGGGGCCTCGGGAAGGTGGAGCATGTCGAGGAACATCCGCTTGTAGATGTTGAAGTTCTGCGGAGAAGACAACGTGGCGAACGAATGAAGCGACCCGCACAATACGTATGGTCTCTCTCTTGATTCGGCTTTTTCCTTTTTTAACCTGCGGGTTAGGCGGCGCTCCGTGTTGCACGTAGAGCTGCAGCGCCTTCGGAGCGCAGCCCTCCTTGATGAGATGCGTGGCGTACAAGGCCACGTACTTGTGGAGGATCTTAAAGTTCTGAAATAAACGGGAAGTTGGGTTACTCCCGCGGACCAGCCACTTGCCACGTCGGCAATCCTCGGTTCACCTGCTTGGATGCCGTGTCCAGACATTTGTCCCACTGGCCTCTCTCGGCGTACATGTCCAGAGCAGCCATGACGTCCACGCCCACCAGCTGAATGGGGAAAAAAAAATACACACGAGTTAGTTACTTTGCAAAGCTTATTCTTGTTTTTTGTCTTGTTTTTTAACAGTTCCACCCATCCATCCATCCATTTTCTAATCCGCTTCATCCTCACAAGGGTCGCGGGGTGCTGGAGCCTATCCCAGCTGTCTTCGGGCAGTAGGCGGGGGACACCTTGGAATGTGGGAGGAAATTGGAGTACCCAGAGAAAACCCACAGAGGCACGGGGGAAAACATGCAAACCCCACACAGGAAGGCTGGAGCTGGGATCGAACCCACGAACTCTGCACTGTAAGCGATGCGCTAACCACTCGGCCGCCACAGTTTCACCCCTTGCCCAAAATACATCGAACCTTAAAACAACTCCTACTTTAACACACACGGAGGAGCAACACATCCCAACAAAACACGCAGCGGGCGCACTTACGGAGTCAACTTTGCCCTGGTTCTTCAGGTGTTCCTTGTATTTTTGGTCCACGTAGCTCTCGTACCTGTGAGCGATCCAGAGGAGACGTGTGTGAGATCGACAGAGGGTATGAGAGAGAGAAAATATGTGGGTCATACCTGGGCTCCAGCTCCTTGGCCACCCTCTTGGCTTTGCTCCACTCCTCGCCCTCCATGAGGACATCGATGGCGTCCTTGATCTGGCCCACGTGTAAGTACTGCTCGGCGGCCTGCATTGTGACGCGCGGATACATTATTAAAATAAAAAAATTAAAATTAAAATAAAAAAACTTTCAAAGTCTGCGTGTGCGGGTGTGCGAGGAGGACCCACCGTGTTGTACTTCCGGAGCTGGGCCAGGCGGGGTCCCACCACCTGAACCACCTTCACGGCTCGCTCCTCACCCAGGAACTTGATTGACAGCTCGGCGGCCTGGGCCGCATAACAAAAGGCTCAAATGCATGTTAAGCTCAAACACACACACACATTCACATTTGCTTTACTAAACATGACAAAGAGGTCAGTCAGTCACATTTCAAACTAGTCGATGGGAGTCAAAAACGCTTTTCAGGCTGCGCGACAGGAAAACCCCCCCAAAATGAAACAAAAAAAAAGGTCCAGATTTTTTTTTCCTTCCATTTTGTCCACACGCAAACATTTTTTGTCGTCGATTTTTGTTGTTACCTTGATCCAGCACTTCTCCATCAGTGCGGCGTTGGGGTCGTCCTTCACCTTCAGGTAACATTCCACCGCCCGGGAATATTCGCCCGACTGCTCCCACTCCCGAGCCTGTTCCAGCAGACCCTGAACACCTCTGGACGGACGCACGCAAAACACATCGACGGCGTGGTTAACAGTCCAGTTGGTGTCAAGTTTGATTTGCATCAAGCTATCGTGCAAGCCATGATGAGCAAAAGCCATAACGGGCCCTAATGAGATACAAATAAAGTAGATACGCGAATTTGGGAGTTTGCGAAAAGGAAATTTCTGCCTACTTTCGTGGGAGAGCTGACGCGGAGGCATGAGACGCACAAAAATATCCAATATTAATATCATATACACACAAATCCCCATTAAAACCTCCGCGATCAACTTGGGACCAGTCCGTGGGCACCCCCCGATGTAAATGCTCAAACATCAGTTCACATCAGTTTCCTTTTTTTTTTTTGACTGAAACTGAGACGCGAATGTAGAAGAAAAAAAAAATACTTGGCATTGTTCATCCTTCAGATGACCTCTTCGTTCCTTTTAAGAAGGCGGAATGCGCCGCATGCCAGAGAAACCAAAATCGGCAAGCGGAAGCCGGAGTTGAATAATTCAGTGTTGTCTTGCTTAAAAAAACAAAAAACGGCCGTCTTCCTCCACGGTTTCCATGGGTAACGTTTGATGTTTTCTCCCACCCGTCGTCAAGGGGGGCGAGCTGCCAAGTTATCGGCAGTTGGGCCGAGCTGCGGCTCTGCGGCTTTGTGCGCGCGGGATACTGACGCTCGTTCCTACTTGTCACCCCCGGAGACGCAAATTCTTTTCAAGCCAACGTCTCTCAGCGTCATTAGACGCTCGGGGGTTGATGATCGGATGAATCCTCGGTGAATAAGAGCAGATGTTTTTGCTCCATGGCAACCAGGAAGGTGGGGGGTCAGCGGAGGAACTGTGACTACGTGTACTATAATGCGCGTCACCATCCGAATTGGTGGAGAGTGGCAGAAGATATGGCGAAGTCCTTACACGTATGGCAAATGGCTTATTTATCTTTTCGTTGGGCACTTACTCGATGTCACATTGAGCAGCTCGCTATTTTATGTGATGCTAGCTGGCTATGCTAGCTGGCTACACTAGCTGGCTATGCTAGCTGGCTAAGTTAGCTGGCTGGATGGCCAATGCGACCAAAAGCGCCATTTTGAACACCATATTTGGGTGGTACAGGAGGGAAAAAAACAAACAAACGTGGATACGTGCTGATACTGTGTTTTTCAGCGAATCGAAAAACTGGCACAGGGGGTGTGAATGGTGATTGGTGAATAGGCAGAGGTTGACTATTTCTCCTGACGTTTGTGGGAGGAGGCCCTCACCTCATTCCCTTCTTGGTGGCTTCTTTCTCGTACTCCTCCTGAAGAAAGGACAGCTTGTTGGGCAAGTACTCCTTGCAGATGCGCATGGCGTCGCTCCACATGTCCGCGTCCTGAGCAAACACAACAGGAACGCGTCAACGCCGCTCGGACTTTCAATTCTGGGTCATGGCACCAACTGAAAGGTTGCTATGCTAATAGCAACTAGCGTAAGACTCCATATTCTCAGTTGGAACTATTTAATGGATGTTTTTTTTTTTCTATTAGATGTGGATGAAGGTCTGATGTGTCCAAAATGGGTGCTACTTTATGCCCCGCCCACACAGGAGGGCGGCTCTTCTTCGCAAATATGACAATGTGTAACCCGATGGTCTAAACTGGATTCAATTACATCCACGCACACATTTGTGCACAAAAAAAAAAACAACGTAAAAGTAAATTCCACCTTATAGTATTTGACAGCCAGGTCGGATCTCTCGGCTCGGAGGAGGAGGGCTTCAGCCTTCTGGTAGTCTTTCTGTTCAAAACACAACTTGGCGTGTCCCACCAGAACCTCTGGGATGCTCTCTGGATCGTGGCTCTCGGCCACGCGCTGCGCGTTGATCCAATCTTTGTTGTGCGCGTACCTGGAAAGTGACAGAAAGTCCCTCACTCTTTTCTTATAGCCTTAAATGCCAAATGTGACATACGGAATTTTATTCCAAAAAGTTTTCCTATGTCTGCTTTGCTATGTCATTCAAGTGGCTAAACAGGATCTGCTCGTACTTACATGTGCACAGCTTCTTTGGGCTTTCCCGCTTTAATGAACTCTTGCTCGGCCTCTGCAAACTTGCGCTGGAGAAGCAAAAAGGGGAGCCTTTAGTAGTAGCAGGACAGATTTAATGTTGTAGCTCCACGCGTACCTCATCTTCCAGGTACATGGCGTGCTTTAGGTGGATCTCGGGTATCTTCTCCTTGCTGGAAAGGCGAGCCAGTTCGAAGGCAAAGTCGAATAAACTACGAGAGCAAAACAGAAATGCATTGGGGTGTTTTTTTTTTTTTTAAGCGAGTCTGGTCTCGCCGCACGTGTCAGCATGGCGCTCACAAGCTGTTTGACGCCGACTCGATGCCGTACTCCAGCAGGCCAAACTTGATGAGCAGCTTGACCGCCGCCTCCCCGCCCAGACTCCGGGCCCACAGGTAGCCCACCTGCTTCTGAGCGTTGGGGCCGCCGTGGCTTTTTGCAATCTGACACCCACAAAAAAAAAAAAAAAAAGCATTGGCCAAATGACAGAAACTGGGTCACTTGGATTACGAGGCACCAGTTTCTGCGTGTCGTGTCGCCAAAGTGTGTACCCTATATGCATCCTCCCACATGTCATGAAGTCGATACATGTTGACGGCAGCTTTCCAGTCTTTGGCCTCCATCAGGTGATGTTCCGCTTCTGAGAACTTGGCCTCAGCTTCCAACTCCTGCAACCCCCCAAAAAAAAACATGTCACACACAGCGTTGTCAAAAAAATATTTGTGGAGCTCACCTTGGCCAGGTGGAGGTGTGTCTCGGTCAGCAGGTCGGGGTGATGTTTGGCCACCAGGCGGACCACGTCGTCGAACATCTGCTTCTTCTTGTACATAGTGATGGCCAGGTCCGTTTGGTTCACTGTGGAAAACAATCTGAGGGAAGAAAATAAATACGATCAGAAATTAACTCGCTGAGCGGGTTCGACATTTGATGAGAGCAGCCGGACAAAAATCGGGACATCTTGAGAGTCACTTGGGGAAAAAAAAAAAAAAGAGCTGAAACAGCCGCTTCAAACCAACATGGCTGACTACCTCTCAGCCTCCTTAAATTTGCCGTCTCGCTCCATCTCCTGAGCCCGCTTCACGTAAAGATCGGTGACTTCCTCCTTGCTCATGCACTTCAGCGCCAACTGTGTGTCACCAAAAAACAAAAGAATAATTAAAAAAAAATCAAACTTCATCTTTATTGCCACTGATGACGTTCATGAAAAAGATAAACGAACAAAACCTTGTGCGCTTGCTCCCAGCACCCCGCAGCCGTGTACATGTCAATGGCGTCCTTAATGTGGCCCGCTTTGATAAACAGCTGCTCGGCCACCTACGGAACATAAACATATTAAAAGAAAAAAAGAATTTAAAAAAATATATATATACCGTATATATATATATATATATACACATATACATATATACACATATATATATATATATACACACACACACACACACACACACACACACACACACATATACATATATATATATATATATACACATATACAACGTTTCTGTTTTATAAATTGCAAATTAGCTGAGCTAATTTTGAATTTTATGCCAGATCTGCTCCAGATTGCTTTGCCAGCAGATTTAAACTGCAAATGCTAATTTAGCATTTAGAGCTAATCACTGTCAAATCTCATAAAAGGCTCCTCGGTTTACATTTGTTGAGCTTAACGATCAACCTGAAATTGATGTCACACCAATCCGGTTTTGATCCAGATCTGATCCACCTTGAACATTTACATTTAATGTAAACCCTCTTGTAAATTTTTGGGAAAATTATTATGAATCAGTGGTTGTTATTCGTCAGATATTCCCAGTAGGAAGACGTCATGTGAAAACAGGTTTGCGCCAGATTGCACATGTTTAAATTTCACGTGGAAAAACATGCTAACGAAATAAAATGTAAACATTTCAGGAGTAGGCATGACGCGGGTAAAGTGTCCCACTGCCACTTTTGTTCTCACGTGTTCAGAACGCTAAATTGGATGAACTCGCGATGGAACGATAAGAGAAATCAATGCAGCAAATGCGCATTTTTTGTGGCCGTGCCAATTAAAAAGTGTCACGTCATCCTTTCCCCGACAGGTGCGCGCGCGCGCGCCTTCATAGCCTTTATTGTTCTAGTTTGCAGAGAAGCACACTTTTCCTGCAGGCGGCAGCGAGCTTGTTATCTTAATGACTTTGCCAGAATGTGCCCGTGGAGCAAACGGAAACGCAAATAGACAAAACTATTTTCAGCCATGCAGAGGCGGCTCCGGCGAAGCTGAGCTCATCACAACCGGCGTCCTGCGACGCTTTTATTCCTCTCTTTTGCATTTTATGCCTCGTCTTGTTTCCGCTCCCTCCGTCAGCGATTATTCACACCGCTGTGACAAACTTGCGAGAAACGCGCAGTTGAGCCTGGAGGCTGTCGACATGTTTGAATTATTGCAATGGCAGGAACGCTTTGTTACACAAACAAAATTAAAACGGGGGGTGAATATGATGTCAAGTAGTTCCCATTGTGCTCACCTCCATCTCCTGCATGGAGGCGTAGTGCTGAGCGATCTTGAGGCAGTAGATGGCGGCCGCCGGGTCCTCGTTGAGCTCCAGGATGTGCACGGCTTTCTTCCACTGGCGAGCTGCGATGGCCGCCTCCACCGCCTTGATGGAGCAGCTGCAGTGAGGTCAAAGTGCGTACAATTTATGCAAGAAAGCATTCGGGGTCATTTTGAAGAATAACAGACGCCTTCCATTTTCGAGAATCTTTAAATGAACAGATTGTATGTACAAAGTTTAGTGGTGCTCAGCGCTGATTGATAATGGTCAAATTACCAAATGAATTTATTTTAGCCACTGCTTGCCAGCCAATGCTAGTGTGGGTTAAAAAAATAAATAAAAAAACATTGGATGGTGACCTTGGGGAAAAAAATTATAATCGGATATTAAATTGTAATCTGGAATAGGGGAAAAAGTCATTCAGGCCACATACAAACTCCAAACTTCTCAACTGTGAGGCAGACATGCTAACCACTAAACCACCGTGCCCAGTTTGCTCCTCCTCATGATGCTAAATTAGGCAACCAAAAGTTCTCCCAAAACTGCAAACTGTCCACGTTCTTTTCTTTTTTTTTTAAATGAGCGATTCATCCTCCCAGCTCTCCATCTGGCCACAAAAGTTCTCTCTTCACTTCAGACCACTTTACCCAGCCTCGATGAAGTGTGTGATGGCGGCGTCCATCTGTTTCTGTTGGACCAGGTAGTCCCCCCAGGCCTCCTCGAGTTTCACCACCTCGGCGGGAAAGGAGTGGCGAGCCAGCTCCACGGCTGCGCCGCGCAGGAACATTTTGAGACAAACTTTCCGCCATTTGCGTGCGCCCGTGTGCGAGACGACCGACTGACTGCACCTTTACTGAAAGCGGCTCCTTTGCAATAGCACTCCAAAGCTCTCTGGGGGTTGCGCGTCTTCTCGTACAGGTCACCAGCCTAAATAATGCAAAATAAAACAAATAAATAAATCCAGCCAGCTCCTTTCTGATCTGCTCATCCTGACAAAGGTCGCGGGGTGTGATTGAGCCTATCCCAGCTGTCTTTTTGGCAGTCGACGGGGGACACCCTGAACTGGTCATCAGCCAATCGTAGGACACACATAGACAAACAAACATTCACGCTCACATTCACACCTTGGGAACAATTTAGAGTGTTCCATTAACCCTCCATGGATGTTTTGGGAATGTGGGAGGAAACCGGAGTACCCGGAGAAAACCCACGGGGAGAACATGCAAACTCCACACAGGAAGGCCGGAGTCAAAATCGAACCCTGCACCTCTACATTATGGGGCCGACGCGAGAACCAATCGACCGCCCAGGCTGACTAAAGAAATAAAAAAGTAAATAAAAATGATCAATTTTACAATTGAAAAAAAAAATCTACAAAAATCAAGACACCTGGGAATTGTTTTGAATTCGCAGCTGACTTTGGGCGAGAGGCGGGTTGCGCCCTGACCAGGTCGCCTTTTCTGGAAATGACTTTCTTCGGGGTCTAGGATGAGCTCAAATAGTATTTATGGGTTATAACGGCAGCTGTTGCTTGGTGTCGACGTCAATTTATTCCATCCCGGTGTGATTACATTTTTTTTTCAGGGCGACAAGAGAACACCATCAAGGATCAGCACCCAGCTACCTGCTCGTAGTACTCGGCCTTGACAAGGCTGGCTGTGATGCGGCTGACGGTGTCACCATTGTTGGTGATATTGGTCCGGGTCATGGCCAGGCGGGCGGCTTTTGCGGGCAGCCCCGCCTTCAGGTACAAGTTGATGGCGCCCTGGTCGTCTCCCTCGCCCTCCTTCACCTCGCCGGCCTTCTCGTGCTGGCCCGTGTCGGTCAGCCACTGGTAGTAGTTCCCACGGAGCGTCTCCAGTTCCGGGTGGCCCTAAAGTTTAATCACCGAAATACAAGTCAAAGCCAGTCGGCAGCGGCTGGATCGAGTCCATCGGGACCGAGGGCTGAGCCTACCTTGGCCTCGGCCACGGCGATGCATTTGTCCCACATGTGGAGCTCCTGGTACATCTCGATGGCTTCATCGATGGCGTTCTATGACATCACACGACACTGGGCGTCATGCCTCGGATTGACTCACTGTTCTCAGGTCTTCAAGCGGAGCCGCGTAGCAGACCTGCTCCACGTAGTGCATCTCGGCCAACTCGATGTTCTTGTCCAGCATGGCCATGCGCACTTGAACTTGATAGAACATCATTCCATCACCGCCCTGCACACACGAGGACACACTCGACTAAGCTTTGGGAAGGCAGGTTGTTTGGGGCCATGTAGCGAACGTAAACAGGCGGCAGGCACCATTTCCCTTGAAACCTTCTCAGCTATCTGGTTTGTTTGGTGGAGGTAGCGAAGAGTGGAGACGTCACCCAAGGCGGCAAAACACCTTTCCGCAATGTGCACTTGACGGGCTTCGAGTGCCAGATTGCGGAGCGTCTTCCACATGGCCTCGGTCTCCGGTGACATCTCCAGAGTCTCGAGGAAGGCCGTGACACTGCGGACAAACACAAGCAAAACACACGTTGCTGAAGCTTCGGTGAAAGGCTTTAGAAAAGACGCACAGCGAGCGAGCGAGCGAGCGTACGCTCCATAGTCGCCGTCGTTGACCGCCGTGCCAAACTCGATGAGGCTCTCGTCGAGGGTGTACGTCACCGTGTTGACGCCTTCGGTCACCAACACGTCCGTCTTGCCGTCCGCTCTTTCCAGATCTTTGACGTCACCCTGCCAGACAGAGAGAGAAGACGGAGGAAAGGAAATACTTTTTTTTTTTTTCTCATTCGCTCCCAAAGACGTTTTTAAACGTCTTTTCAGACTTGGTCTAGAATTGGCTGGTACTGAATATGAGTTAATCAAAAAATGAACGTGGCAAGATCGAACGTCATTGAGCACATTCTGGTGTGCATGAGTTGGCCACCGGGGGCAGTATAATACAGTCATGCAGCCAAACAGAGTTTCACTCACCCACTGGAATTGATTAATTTGCAAACAGAAATTCGCCCTCACGTTCACGCTTATGGCCAAGTTAAAGTCCTGATGCGAGTCCTGTCACCTTGATGGGGAACATGGTGATGCTCTCGGGGCTGTCGATGCTGTACCAGATGCACAGGTTTCCACGGTTCTGGGCCACCACCACGTCACTGCCGGGCACCCACTGGACGTAGGAGCAGAAGCTGAGCAGCGTGCTTTTGACGCCGCTGTCGATGTCGTAGAGATGAAGCTGCAGAGGAAACGGCAAAATGTCTCACTTGTACATAAAGGGAAAACTTGTTGACTGTCTCCTAAATGCGTCGCTTGCATCAGCCTGACCCGCAGCTTCTTGTCGCGGAAGAGCAGCTTGCAGCCCGTCTCGTTCAGCTCCAGCCAGTCGACCTTGGAGTCGTGGCTGATGGTTCCCAGAGTGCAGCCGGCCAGCAGGTCCACTGAAGAGACGCGAGCAGGGGGGGTTGGTTTTCAATCAGACGGATCTTCTCTCTCATTCAAGCTGACCGTGGGGCAGCAGATGGAGACACTAGCACGTACCGACGGCGATGGTCTTCAGGTCAACGAGGTAGGCAAGCTTTTTGTTGTCTTGGACTCCTTTGTGCTTCCTCTCATTGATGCGTACACTGAACACATCGACGTGTCAGACATGAAGCTTCCATACTTGCACAGAAAGTGTCACGGCTCATTTTGTGTTCTAATTTTAGAAATTATAATTGCCATATTTTTGATATGGTGTTGTTGGACGCTAAAGAGAGATGGACATTGACCCCAAAAACCCAAAAACCCAAACTTGAATCCTGAGGTTTCTGCACTGTTTCTTTGGAAACAGTTTTACAACGCCATCTAGTGTACAAAAGGGGAAAGACAACTTTTAATTGTAAAAATATTACACGCAGCTTCCCTGGACATAATGTGCCCTCGCATTACACTCGTAAACATATTACGCAATCAAAAGCTTATCTGTTGATTTCACATCTATGGCGGATGTTAAGTCTAACACGTTTTTAAAGTGTTAAATTCTTCAAACTATATCCCTGTAGGACAATTACAACATTTTTGAAGTTATGACTGAGATCTTTTTTTTGTTTGTTTTATTTTTGATGTTTTATTAGTGGGAAAGTACCTGATGAGGTGAGGGCTCATAAATTCAGTTCTGACGGAACCCAGCACCTGGTTGTCACTGTACTCCACCAGGCTCAGCTCGCCGGCATTGAAAATCATGCACACCTGCAACAAAAAGCAATCAAATCAACTCTTGTGTGACTCAAATGATTTGTGTGTGTGTGTGTGTGTGTGTGTGTGTCTTTGTCCATAAAAGTTGACATTATTTACCGAGTCATTTTCAAAAAAGAACTTCTCGTTTCCCCCACCGCCGGGCCACGGCACCTGAAAATGAAGGCAGATGATTTATAGAAGACAAAAAAACCCTTCTTCTTGTGGATAAAGTCAAGCGTGTTACCTCGCTGAGCTTGTTGGCCAGCATGTCACCCAGCAGGAGGGTGTCGGACGTGTGGGCCACCAGGTAGCGGTCCTTGCCCATGATCTTGACTTCCTCTATCTCATAGCCGTAATACGACTTGAGGACCACCTGCGAGCTCGTCGACAGGTTCCTCACGATTACCTGGAGGGGTCATCTTGTTATTTTCAGCTGACTTATTGGATAAAAAATTTTTGAATGTAAAATCAAGTCATGTGGCAAGATTTTTTTGCGAAATACTATATTTTAGGGGCGGCACTGTGTTTTGTTTTGTATTTTGTGCGCCCTGCTAATCCAGGGTGAGCGAACCGAGACGTTCGCCACCCGCTATACCTGGCTCAGGCCCACGTAGGTGACTTCAAACTTGTTCTTGTAGATGCTCCTCCTCAGGCAGCAGTCGAAGAGCTCCACCCCGCCACATAGCGTCCCCTGCCAAAACAACACGCAAGTTCTATTCACCGTTTCCCCACACATTAAGTGACCTCACATGGTTGAGTATTTACAGCACAAAGCCGGGATCCATCCCTCTTCCAGGCCAAGCTGGTGATAGTGTAGAGGTTGGCGATCTCTTTCGACTTGGCCTCGTCCCACACGCCCCTCCGAGGCGCCCAGTTGAACACCCGAAGCCTGGACAGGACATGGCACAAGTTGCATAGAAGTCTTCCCATTTCGAAAAAGGAAAACTGACTTGATCAAAATGATCACAGTGGTAAGTCCAGTCCAGTAGCGCGACTCGGCTATGTTTGCCCCGCCCCCCCGAACCTGTCGAAGCTGCCCAGTACCACCGACTGGCCGCTGGGACTGCTGGCGGCTACGGTGAACTCTCTCTCGCTGCGGTCGCGGCTGTAGTCGAAGGTCTGAAGGATTTGACCGTCGCGGCTGTAGGCCACCACTTTCTTGTCGCAGCCTCCCACCACCACGCTGTTGGCGCCCCAGGCGAGGGCGTACGGCGGGCACGTATGCGTCAAAAGCTTCCCCTGCGGAAGAAATTGAAATTAAAATTTGCGTTGAGGAAAATAATGATGAGACGTTTTGCCCAAGTGGTACCTCATCATTTGACTTGTCCTCCTATAAGCAAAAACGTTTAAGCTCACCTGAGATTCCCCTGAGCCTTCGTCGTCAAAGAAGTAGCGAACAACGTTCCCGTTCGCGTGGCCGCACAAGATGCCTTTCCCAGAAACGCTGAGCAGTAAGACGGCAAAAAAACAAAAACACATATTCATACTGACTTTTCCCAAAAGGATTTTCGGGGTGGTAATAAATAAGAATAAAAAGATTTACTTGGACGCCAACGAGACCACACAGGACTCTGTGCCGTAGATGGGCGATGACTTGTTTGTTTGAACGTTGGCGAGGCGAACCTGTGAAATCGCACAAATATTCAGAAATAGGATTACTAACACTGACATACGTCTATCATAGAAACGGACCATTTGTTTCCTGCTGTAAAATTCGTGTCAATGTCGCTCTTACTTTTCCATCCATTAAACCATAAACGATAGCATGCTCTGCAGGCCAGAGCAGGCATGTCACAGAACTCTGAAAAACATCATCATTCATAATTAATGATCCCTCTTCCGTCACCTGTTGTACATAGTGTACATGCGCATAATGTCATTAAGAAAAGGAATGAGTAACACAAAAAAAAACACAGTGGATCTTACTGTCTGGATAAATTTGTTGCAAATGGTTTTTTTGTCCCCCCTGCAAACCAGAGAATAGTTTAAGTACATGCACAGAAAATTTGACATATTGACGTGATGTTACCAGTCCTCTCCGATCCTGTACACATAAATGATGTTGTCCGACTGGCCTATGGCGATCCTGGTGGAGTCGGGTGAGAACGCCATATCGTTGACCACGTAGCTCTGCTTCCCGTACTGACAAGAGAACACCGTTCAGCGGTTAAACATTCATTTGACCTGTTTGGTAATGTGAGTTGAACTAGCCAGTGTGTGTATATTCATGTTGAGAGAGCACACAAGAAGGTGGCAACTGGTGATATAAGGATACCTTGGAGTCGATGGGCTTAGTAGAGAACTTATCCCTCCTCTCACCCTGCTCATCGTAAAGCAGCACCACTCGGTCCACAGTGCAAACAGCGAGTTTGCTGTTATTCGGGGCCCAGGCCATGCAAGTCACTTTGGCCGAGGCCTCCTGGGGAGACAGAAAAAATAAATTCTGTATTACGTTTCAGTCAACATGCTATTGAACAGTTTTGAATGTTTGAAGTAGTGTCCTGTTGGCTCAGGAAGGATTTAACATTAACACCAACACTAAATATTAATGTCGGTTTAAGCCTTGGCTGCCAAGGTAATGCAGGGAGTGCAACACTGTTATTTGACAGAACATCTGAAACAAATTCTAATAAGAAAACCAAATTATAATCGTGATAAAACATGAACATTCGTGGAAGTTTTGAAGCAAAAGACTGAATTTTCATCTCGCTCGCCATTTTCAAAGTCAAAAGTCAAGGCACAGTTTAGCATCGTCTAATTTAGCTTCTTACCTGAGGTGTTAAAAGCGTCTTGAGATGTTTCAGCTGCATGTTGAGACGTCGGGCGTAAGCTATCACAAACCGAAATAGCGTCGATATAAATATATATATATTTTGTACTTAGTTGCTTTGGAGGACAAGCTTCGGGCTAGCATCTTGCAAAATCGACAATTTGAAGAGCAAACAGCAAGCTCGGGCGTCGGTCGCTGCGATCGGGGAGGCTGACTTCATGGCTGACTTCGCTTCGCGGACTTGGGATGTCCACACCATTTTGCTATGGGAACAGTCGCTTTCTTTATGACGTCTCGCGAACCTTTTGAGAGGGAATGGGGATTAAGTCGTCATCGCGTGAAAGGAAATCTACTGAAACACTCACCATAGAATAATGATAAACTACTACGTTCAGCGATACTCATTGTCTTAAATATTCGGTGAAAAAAATTACAATAACAGTTTGTCCCCTTCGAAAAGATAAACATCCGGGTTCTGTTTCCTGTCGCTGAATGATGACGTTAACAAGAACGCAAATCGGCCTTCTTGAAAAGTAAACAAACTGATCTCCTTAGTTACTGTTCGGGCGGGACTTGTTGTGCCTTTAAAGCACGGAAATCCAATTCGGATGAGTGTCTTTATCGTATTCGAGATTAAATTACATGTTCACTTATATTCTGAATAAAGCGGTCGTTCAATCGTTGATGTTTCTAAACGTGTTGAAAAAAGAGTGCAGTGGGCCGCAGATCAAATGTTTAAACCAAAATCGATGCACGCGTCCTTTGTTTGTGGTGTTAAATTGTTACTAATAGTATTACGTATGCCAACAGGACGATCGAGTTTTGATTACACAGGTTGCGGGAAGAAAAGGAGTGGAGATGCCGGGGATCGAACCCGGGGCCTCATACATGCAAAGCATGCGCTCTACCACTGAGCTACATCCCCTTACGTACACAGTGTGAAAGTGTCCTATTTGAATAATGATAGATAACTGCGTCAGCGTTTAAAAGCTGGGGTAAAGACGTCATCGTAGAATAAATTGAGAATAAATGTGTATGGTTTTCACAGTCGTAACGGCTGGAATGGGACCAGACTTGGGGAAGTGACCACAAATACAGGGACATCATGTAAACTCCCAATTGAAAGACCGGAGCAGAGATTGGAACGCTGAACCTCACGATTGCGAGTGAGACATGCTCACACTCGTGCCAAAATAAAGAAGATGAAAGTAACGGTAGCCATGACACGCATTTTACCTGTCGAAGGGAAGCAAAAGAAAGGCACGACTTAAGCAGTCAGGCAAAGCTTTGATGATGTCACACTTGTGTCATGCATGTTCACTGGACGGCACTGTTCCATCATGTGCGAGGGATTTTGGCTGTTTCCTGCTATATGTAAACGAATAAGCTTTTCTTAAAGGTATACTTTTTTTTACGAGTAAAAGATGCCTCCGAAGAAAGGCAAAGGAGGCAAAGGAGGCAAAAAGGGCAAGGGGCCCAAGACACCCAAAGCACCACCAGAGCCCGAGCCTCCACCCGAATTATCAGAGGAGGTGAAGGCCCTCATAAGACAAGTTGAACAGCTCCAAAAAGATGTGGAGACAGAAATGAAGGAGAGGAACAAGTTCCAGCTGGAAGTGGACATGCTCCGCACCTTCTGGGAGGTGACGGGCCAACAGCTGGAGGAGACCAACGCCGAGTACGTCAACCTGTACAACGAAATCGAGACGGACGAGCTCAACCACCGACAGGACATCAAAGAGTACTTGGGAGAAATCAAGCTCTACAAGGAGGATCTCAAGAAGCACCAGAAAGATTTTGAAAAGCATGTGCTCAAGGTTGACGAAATGGAGGTCAAGCCTTACGAGAAGGAGCGTGCCGAGATGATACTGGACGAACAGCTGGACATCGAGGACACGGTCAGCACGCTGAAGGCCAAGCACAACGAAGAAATGGCCAGGAGAGAACAGGAGATGAACGAGAAGCTCCTGCAGACGGAGCAAAAGTACAAGAAGAAACTGGAGCTCCTCCAGCATGACCTGACCAACAAGGAGAAGACCAAATTGAGCGAGCGGGAGTACTACTGGAGCAGCCTCATCCACAGTCTGCAACAAGATCACGACAAACGCTACAGCGAGTTTGACGCCTTCCTCAATGAGTGCAAGAAGAAGGACCTGCTCCACAAGGACAAGCTGAGGAAACAAATCCAAGTCTTCGTCGCCACGGAGGAGAACAAAAAAGAGCGAGTGGATGGATCGATGGACGTCAAGATGCTGAAACAAGAGCAAAAGAAAGTCCAGGCGCAAATTATGAAAATCCGCAAACTCCTGAGAAACCCCATCATGAAGAAGCACCCCAACGAGACCGTCAAACAGCTGGAGCTGAAGCGCCTGAAGCGCGACTACGACGCGCGGGATCAGAGGCTCAAGCAACTCGAGCGGGACATGGACGAGATGCGCACCAAGTTCCCCGAAAACGTCCTGGACATCCAGCAGAGAGCCGAAAAAGAACACGCGGAGCTGAAAGCCAAACTAGCCGCACTGACGGAAAAAACCCACAAGCTCCAATCTCTAGTTTGCTTGCGACTCTTCGGTATCGACCTCCTCGCCGCGGGTGGACCCGTGATCCAAGCGGTGGACAACCTGGACTCGGAGCAACACTGGAGCCGGAAAACCAGACTCAACCAAACGGTCACCTGGCAGCTGCAAAACGTGAAGGAGCTTCTTCTGAGAGACGTGGAAACCGCCGTCAAGGAGAGGACGGCTCTGATTAAACTCATCAACGAGAAGATCGACGAGGTATTCCAAGCCAAGATGAAGCTTCAAAAAGTCTCATGGCAGCTTGAAGTGGCAACGCAGTCCGAATCCGGGAAAGGCATACAAGATCCCGCTCCACGGCCTTTGGAGTCGCCGCTCCACCTCGTGGATGACCGGCAGCCAATGGGAGGCTTGATGGGGGAAGTCGTGAGGATCGCGTGCAAGAAACCGCGGGCTACCTCGGAAAACAGGTTAAGTTCCTTGATGTTTGACCCGGTACTGGACAGGCAGCTGAGGAACAGCAAGGAGCTCCTGCAGAGTCACGCCGAGGTGGCCACCAAGAGGAGGACGCAGCTCATCCTGATTTTGAACGACAAGACACACGAGCTTCACGGCCTTCATCGCAAAATCAAAGAGACCAACAAGGAGCTGGAGAAGCAGAAATTAGCCTCCGACCGGAATCTGTGCGTGAAAGGAGCTTTGCTGCAGCGCGCCCAAATGTGACGAGTATTGTGTCCATCTGGTTGTTTTTCCCTTATATTAAAAAAAAAAAAAAACAATAAAACATAACAAAATAAGGAATATATTCGTCTTCCCCTGCATGTTCACATATTCAAGTCCCTAGCAAAAATGTTTTCTAAATTTTGACACGCCACAGCAAAGAACCCCTAAAACATGCCAATTTCACTGTGGCAAAAAAAAAAAAACATCAAAAATATCTACAATTCTTGATTGGTGGCTATTGATGAAGGCAACATTAAAACCTGCGCAGTTTATATGCTAGCATAACAAATATACTGAAAAAAGAACATTCAAGAGGTGCCACCTACAGGCCAGGCGGTGAAACACATGCAAAAAATTTCAATATTTTTTAATTTGGTCAAATTGCAGAGCAAACACTTAGATGGTCAGTTTTAATACGGCCAGCTTATTGTTTCAAAGAAATGTATTTTTGTTCTTTTTTTATTATGAAAGAAAAGATGTCCCAACTTTTAGCTGCGGGCTGACCATAAACATGCTAACAGGTTAGCAAAGTGCCACTTGCCAAACTTTCTTTTTCACATAACAGAAAAAAAAATATATTTACACTTGAAACACACGAATAAAAACATGTTAGCAAGCCTGTGTGTGTGTTTTTTTTTAATTATTTACAACAAAAATAAGCATTTTTTTTGTGGTTTGCTGATGATGTCATAAATGACGAAAATGTTGGCTGTGACTTTTTTTCCCTCCAATACTGTTTGGAATGAGCAACATTTATACAGTTTAAATGTCTAAAAACTCATCAAGTTTAAGCTCTGTTTTAGCAGCGGACTTCAAATTGTGCTCTTCGGCAGCTTAGACACAAACATGACTAACAACAACAACAACAACTCTCTCACTAATGATCTCAATTGTTGGAAGGGTTTCTTTTCCTTGCGGTTTCCAACATGACAATGGCTCAACTGAAAAATGCTGGTTTGGTTACAAATGGACGATCGTTTTTGCATAGTGACGTTTAACACCATTGCCATTACAATGAGAGATCGTTTTGGGGTCTAGAATGGAGAAAATTGGTTTGCCACTTCTGAAAGGGGAGAGATGGAAAAAAAAGGCTTTTCCTCAAGTGTCTGCTGTACTTCTTGTTCAAGGCACAACACGCTGAGGAATGTTCTAGAATGTGGCATTGATTTAAGAATGTGGGGGGGGACAATTTCATTCAGGAGAAGATTAAGATTCCTCTGAGAAGAAACTGAAAAAACACTGTTCTGTAATGTAAACAGAGCGACGGCAACTAGCTTACTGTAAGCCTTGTCTAAGGTGGAAATGACGAGGGCCTCTTGGAATCGCTTCTATTGAACAGGAAGTCGTCCATCTTGGGCGAATTCCTTCAACTTTGGGAAATTTAAGGGAAAAAAATTTGTAACTTTGCCAATCATGACCAAATTGGTTGGACCTGTCCTTGAAAGTCTCAAGTATCCTGAAATTGATCAGGAAGTCGGCCATTTTGGTTTGAAGCAGCCATTTTGGGTGAATTCCAGGAATTTCATCCAAATGAGCCCCAATCAGGCACTACTATCCTGGATGGGCGACCCAAACCTTTTTTTTTGGGGGGGGGGGGGACACATTCTAATTTTGGCGTCATTTGCAAGGCCCCCTCCCCAAAATAAATTAATACAACAAAATAAAAATAAAAAACGTGCGTGGGGCCGTACATCACTCCTAGTACCTCTTAGTGTTTTTTTTTTTTTTTTGTGTGTGAAATGATTTGGTATGCCGTTGTGATGATAATGTTAATGGCAACAGAGAAAACCTGCTGGCACAGAGCAGATCTTATGACTGTCAGTAGGGCTACATGGAGCTCCTGGGAGGAAAGGTTCCGTTCATTTGGTTCCGTCCTTTACAGTCCGTTGTAGTGGTTCTAGTCCATTTGCTGGTTGATACTTTTGTTTGCAGTGAGTGGCACAAAACAAACAAACAAAAGAAGTGTTTGGGAGCAGATTCTGCATGTCTCTACAGAACCGGTGCACATGCATCATGATTTAAAAAAAAAAGGAAAAAAAAGCATGCACATTAAACATTCCATCAGTGCCTGCCTCACAAAAGAGGTGACGAGGAAAGTGGTCCATTCCCCTCTAAACGGCGTCGCGTCATTTCCTGCTCATTTTCAGGAAAAAAAAAAGCACCGTGTGGAGATGAGATGGAGGAAGAAAGACGCGGGAGGTCCACAGAAGAACAACAAGAAGCAGCTTTCCCTGCAGAAGGGCCGGCAGTTCGGGAATCAGGGCGGTGGTCCGGTGCGAGCTGCATGGGAAGGAAGGGGGCTTGCCAGGAAGGAAAAAGTCGTTCATTACAACTCAGAATCAATAAAGAGGCTATGATGATAAATCGCATGCTAATCGTTTTAGGATTTTCATTATAGTCCATTTATATTTTGTTTTGATTTTTGAGAGCATGTTTTTATTTTTTTCTGAAATGCTTAGTTTTGGGTTTTTTTTTAATCTAAGGATTATTTGCCAGGCAGAAGATTAAAATGTGATTTTTTTTAAACCAACACAAGCATGAAAAAAAAAGATCTGTAATACAATAAACAATAAAAGCATTTAACTGCTTTTGGTCTTCTCGGTTAAGCTTCCAATAAAAGGCCAATATGCAACCCACACTGATGATTTTTTAAAAATGAATAAGGCTTGTAACATTGAAGCACTGTCTATTTAACAAATTATTTTCATAAAACAAAAATATAAAAAAATAGACAATAGACAATAATAATAATAATAATGGTGTAAATGATAGTGTACCTGCTTGCTCTCGTTGACTGTCATCGTCCTGCGGGAGGAAAGCACATTGAGCGCATTCGTTATCAAACGCATGAGGGAAACGCGTATTCTGAGTTGTTCACGTGCACACATGCGTCGTTATGTTTCAATTGAATAATAGAAGCACGGCATTCAGTCAGTGGAACGAACACAAGGACAAGCTTCGGAAGGTCGGCGAGCAGGCAATGGAAACGGCGGCTCTTACGAGTCATTTCGACTCGGGCAAGCTCTCGCGGGGCTTCTCCTCCTCCTCCTCTCGATGCTCCGGCGTCGCCGCTGGCTGGGACGAGGGTGACAACCGGGACTTGGACGAGGGCGCCGGCGGCATGGGCAGTGGGATGGGTGCGCTTTTGTCGTCTGGGGTCTGGGTGCCTCCACTAACCGAGGGCTGGCCTATGATTACCGTGTTGCCTGTTTTTGAAAATCAACGTCGTTAGAATTTTTGGCCACGCGCCGTAGCTCCTCTTCAATAAAACATCGGGCCATGGTGGGGTGCGACATTTCGGCATCTCCAGCGTCAACTCAACTTGTCAATTACCATATTGGCCCGAATATAAGATGGTGTTTTTTGCATCGAAATAAGACTAAAAAAGTGGGGGTCGTCTTATATTCGGGGTCTAGACATTATACCCATTCAAGACGCTAGATGGCGCCAGATATCATTGAAGCGAATGCTGAACTTAACTGCCCAGGCCAAAGCGAACCCCTCTCACGAAGAATAAAAATAGCGCTAGCACGAAGAAGAAGAATAAAAAATAGCGGTAAGAAAGAAAAGAGAAGAAAATAATAGAAGAGATAACAGAAAATGGAGAAACATAGCGACAATCTGGAGAAAAGTGGGTCGAAGATCGGCCAGCTTAACCGGCAGCTGAGGAGAAGTTATGATGTAAACTTCAAGATGCTTTTTCTCTCAAACATATTGTTATAATCATTTGTTTCAGATGTACTGTAATTATTTTCTGTTTAAAATTTAATTTGGTGTTCAAAAATGTTTTTTTCCAACTTGAGTCTTGAAAAAGAGGGGGTCGTCTTATAATCAGGGCCGTCTTATATTTGGGCCACTACGGTATCTACCATCCGATCTATGTCGCACAACACTCACCGTTGTCCTGCTCCGCCTTGATCTGCGCCTCCAGGTCCTCGGGATCCACGTACTGGTAGCTGTCGTCCTCGTCCGGCGGCTTGCACTTGCCGCAGCAGAAGCAGCAGCAGCAGCAGCAGCAGCAGCAGCTGAACAACGTGCAGCACAGCACCAGAACCTGCATGCAAACGCCATCAGGTCCTTGGTGACGATCAATCACTCTGATTGGCTGTTATCTCCCTAAATGACCTATGGGGAGTCTATACATATGCGGGTGAACTCGTGCCCACCTTGAACCACCACTTGGACATGAGGAAGTAGTACTTGACGCTCTCCTCTCCAAACTGCTCGGACACGTACAGTCCCATGGAGCCGTACTGGTCGTAGATCTTCCTTTTGGTGTCATCGTTGAGGATGGAGTTGGCGTTGTTGATCTCCTTGAACTTCTCCGCCGCTTCCGGGTTGTCGGGTTTTGTCCGGGTGGTACTTCAGCGCCAACTTTCTGCCGGCAGAGGAAAAGTAAGGTTTCGAGCTAGGAGGGGGGGGAGGGGTTCAAATCAGGGATAGGTAAAGTTTCGGTTTGAAGTCAGGGTGTTAAGAGCCTGCTAAGTTACCATTTAAAGTGCCCCAAAAATTTTTTGTGGGTTGTTTTGGCTGAAAAAGAAAATATAGTGGAGAATGGGAGTGCGGTGGGCAGTACCAAACTTTACTCGGGTTGAGTATTACATCGTCTTAGCCTTTGTGACTTCACATGAGCACTCACCTGTAGGCTTTCTTGATGTCCTCCGCCGAGGCACCTTTCTCCAGGCCTAAGACCTTGTAGACGCTCTCCCCCGCCGTGGACATCTTCCTCTGGGCCCGTGGGGCATGGGGGTTGGCGTGGGCATGGGGATTGGGGTTAGCCATGGCTCACATCCACTCTACGTGACAACAACAACACAAATGTATTTATTGGAAACCCACTGATGTATGTGCACTACTTACATGAACAACATGGCTGGCAAAAAAGAGGAGTAACAGTGGACACCTGCACACTTTTTTTTTCTTCCTCAAATGCATTTGTAATGCGTTATATGTGGATTTTCGCAAGCATGAATTCTTTATCTAACGCAAAGAGCAACTGACATTGCTGCTGGTAGGATTCGACCGCTCATTTCCATCCTCAAGGCACAGATTGTTTTGTGTATACCAAGAAAGGAGCCCTGGGGAAAGCAAACATGGCGTTAGCCGCCAAAGACTTGTTGCCCATTTATTTATACATCATTACAAATGATATCCAGTTCCAATATTCACGAGCGCAAAATGTTTTGAAATTTGCGGCACTGATACAGCTCTTGTATTATTGGTCGCTAGAGCGTGTACCGAATGAAGTAGCCACCGAGTGTTTCTCTCTCACACACACACACACACACACACACACACACGTCATTAAGATAAGAAGATTACATTTTGCTGACCTCTCACTTAATGAGCAGTTGCATCAGTGTCTGGTCAGAAGGTCACAAAGAAACACACACAGACACACACACACACACACACACACACACACACACACACACACACACACACAAACAAACGCAAAAAAAAAGATGTCATTCAGCCACAAGTGTGGCGCGGGAATGCCTGGGCTGCTTTGGGTCAACTGACTGCCTTCTGAAAGCATATCAGTCATGAAAAGCTGAACTGAGAGAGCGAGAGACGACAGATCAAGAAGGCTGTTGTTTTAATCAACCTTGTCGCGCAAACACACACACACACACGCACGCGCACACACACACACACACACACACACACACACGCACGCGCGCACACACACACTCACACACGCCCAGATGGTTGCGCTCACAGGCACCCACTAATTTAACACCATTAATGTGCTCTTACTACTACGATGCTATGCACCAATTAATCAGACAGATGACAGAGAGCGGTGCATGTGTCTGTGGTTGTTTTGAGTCTTTTGAACATTTGAGCAGCTAAATTTAGCTCATTTTGAAAAGCAAAAAAAAAAAAAGATATCCAAAGAAATATTTTTAGAAAGAAACCTCAAAAACCTCCACTCTTAACAAAATAGTAAGACGTTCCGATAGAGATGCAGAGTCACCATAGCAGGCCAAAATAATATGTAAGGGGTCGCCATGCTTCACCTGCACGACGCTTAAAAAAATAAAATGGTCCAATTTACGACTTGAGTCTCGAAATCCTTCGTAAATCAGGTGACTTGTATTGCTGAGCTCATACAAGTGTACTGTTCCAAAGATTTTTGGCTTGCTTGTGCAGACAAACAAGGTGATTCAACGCCTACTTGAGTGGCTTTCATAATTAGGTGATGCTGATGCTGATGATTGGCAGGTCGACGAGGCGGGGGACGGTGCAGTCTGCCTGCTAGGTTACAAAACCTCAAACTCGCCCGATTAATCCCGATAAAATAGCTCGTTGTGATCATTTTGAATGCATTATAAGCACGAATGGCTAACCTTAAAGATTCCACCGAGGGGTAAATTGTGCGTTTCGGTCTGCCTCGACTAATGGGTTGGAAATAACTGTGGCGGACAGATTTGACGCTGGTCATTTTCGCCCATGTCCTTGCCTGGCTAGACCTAATCCTCCGGCTAATGTTAATCTCCCGGCACGTTGACAATTAACTACTTTCTATTATTCCCCTTGAAGACAAATCACTGTCAGTGAGAACTTCAATGCAGTATGATGGATTAAATAAGTATTCGGGTCCTCGATGGGACCACCAACTACTTTGGTGGTACCATCTGACTAAACCGGTTTAGAATCGTTCACAATTAAACATTCACTCGACTAAAGTGTGCGGTAAAACCACCAGGAAGGCTTGTTATTCAAATGTGTTTAAAAAGTATCATCTTAAATTCTGCAGACATCTCAACGTGAGGCGCCTTTACATTGTTTCTTCTCACCAGTGGCATTAAAGTGTCGACATGGATGTTCAACAATAACCCAAAACAAAAACAAATAATCGCCACTTTATTTGTACAAGACTGTTTGAAGCGCAAATGGAACTTGAACTGTCAGAATTTATTTTTTTTAAGATTTTTTTTGAATGGAAAAGGCCTCTCCTCGACCGGTTAGCATCATGCTAACTAGTGTGTTTGGGTGTGCGTGTTACCTGATGTTAACTGTGCGCGGTGTGTCTCGCCAGGATGCTAACTGGATCATCTGGTTTAGTGTCCGGACACCCAGTCATGGGCTCGGTGCCGCGCGGGGAAGGCCGGCCGGGGTCGAGTGTTCATACGGCGGCACCGTTAACCGAACCGAGTCGGTGAAATGACAGCTCGCTCTCAAGATCTTTCCAGGGAATGACGTCGTGACGCGTTCAATGTCACAACGGAAAAGTTCGTCACCTGACACTCGTCGCATTTGCTGGAGTTAAAAAATGAGCGAAAAATATAAGACAGGTGGAGATTAGAATCAACTCAAATGTCATTTATAGTAGTGTATTATCAAATTAAAATTATTTTCCCATGACAAAATAAATTAACTAGAATCAGGGATAGTTGCCACCTCGCCCGCAACCCTCACAACAAATGCTCAACAAAATGGATGCTAAAAAAAATAAAATAATTCTTGCGATAATTTGTGTAATTAATCCGAGAATGACACTTTACCTGTGAATTTGTGTGCCTTTAAGGGGCGTGCCTTATCATTTGACATCAGGATCCTGGATTCTGTCCTTGTGGTTAGTGCCTTCCCCCTGCTCTTTATGGTTGCATTTCGTGTTTGTCCGACATAGTCCTGCTCAATCTATGCCTACAAGTGATTGCATTACAAATCTTGTACAGTGTTGATTATTTTGGTTCAAATAAAAAACAATCACAAAATGTTAATATCATTTAGCGTTAAGATGCCTGATTTGAACGACTGTCCATTGCCATAATCACCAAGCAGCAAAGACAAGCTTCATGTCACCTAACACATTTTGAAGTGTCAGATTGAACAACAATATAAATTGCGATACGATTATCATTTTATTTATTTTTGCACAATACAAAAACAGTCTCCAACACTGCAGTGACAAATCCTCGATACTAACCTTTGCCTCTGGTCTGTCACAATGATACATATAATTGACAGTAAAACCCCCAAATCATCTAAAAACGCCTCTTAAAGATTGTGGAATAATGTAATGTTACACATTTAAATGAGATGAGATATATCACAGAAGGGGGGGGTTATTTCGTCCAAATCCAGCAGCAAAGTTTTGTTGATCAAAGCAGCATTCTTCCCCCCCCAAGGGGGCCTCTAAAAGACAAACACTGGTCCCAAAATAAGTGATGGCAGGAATGACTGTGAAGAAGAGAGTAATGTGACATTTGTTCATGTTACTACAAAAAAAAATAATAAGAATCTAAACTACTTACTGTGGTGCCAGTCTATCGTCCAAGTACGGTGGCCAGCAGGGCCATTCGGATGTACATGCCGTTCTCGGCCTGGCGGAAGTAGGCGGCCCTCGGGTCAGTGTCTACTTCGGCGCTGAAACGACCACAAAAAGTCTGGTTGTATTCTGCACTGACTTGCATTTCATTGAACTTACAGGATAACTCAAGTATGGATCTAGCGTTCAGCAGCATGTCAACAATTGGCAACGCAGAGGATTAACGTATAGATGTTACGTTACAGAGCGTAGAATACTCACATTTCAAAACGATTAGAGAGCTAATGTGATTGCCGCGAAACATGATAAATTCGGAATCATCAATTAAAACCTGATTTCGTTGACTCTGGGCATCGGATGCATGACGACCATCTTCTTCTTGGCCGAGGTCATGATGTGGGGGCTGAGGATGAACTGGCCGAAACACTGCGGGGCATATTATTGTGTCTGAATAATTATAAACAACACTGAATGAATTTTTAAAAAATTTGATTGAACTAAACAAGTGAATGAAATTGAAAAGTGTTGTCGTACGGCCTTGTACTCTTCTTCGGATGCAAACCTCTCCTTCTGAATCCTGGTCATGTAGAGGACATCGGTCTCGGGCAGAGCTTCTTCGATGCTCTCAAACTCCTCCTGTGAGCAACATCATCGGCCCGTTGAGTGGTCCGTTCCCTACGATGTTCGGCGGCAAATCTAAATGCAAACCGACCTGTTTGATGCCCTTCGAGGCCACGTAATCGATGATCTCGGCGGGCATGTGGAGGTTCTTGGGGGCCACGTAGCGCAGCGTGATGCGGTACTGGGTCAGCAGCTTGGCCAGCGAGTGGACAGTGCGGCCGTGTTTCAGATCGCCGACCATGGTGATCTGGGTTCCGTGTCAAACACAAACTTTAACCACCCGCCTCCTCTTGTATGCCGGGTACTCCAGGAGGGCGGCGGCGATGCTCACCGTCATGCCGTTGACTGTGCCCAGCTCCTCCCGGATGGTGAAGACGTCCAGAAGAGCCTGGGTGGGGTGCTCGCCCACGCCGTCGCCTGCGTTGATCACCGGCTTGCGGCAATGGCGGGACACGCTCTGAATGACGTCGCAGCAAGAAGAGCACATTGAAATTTGCACCGGTTTAAAAGTTGAGTAAAAACAATGACAGCAAAAAATAAAAATAATGGGGATAATGCGATAGAAGACGAAATTTGAGCTAAACCATTTTTTTTTCAGCTGACAATTAAATCGAATTGCCATTGCCGTACCTCCACAGCGCCAGGTGTAGGGTGTCGGAGGACGAGAACGTCGGCGTAGCAGCTCATGGTCTGCACCGAGTCAGCCAGCGACTCGCCCTTCTGCGTGGACGAGGTGGACTCACAAAAGTGGACCACCGAGCCGCCCAGACGCTGCATGGCCGCCGCGAAAGAGCTGCTGGTGCGGGTGCTCACCTCGTAGAATATGGACGCCATCACTTTGCCCTGCGGGAAGTCGGCACGACAAACCATCAACAAGCGCACCCAGAACATTTTGTATCAAACTGCAGTGGAACCTGGATGGATTTTTCTGCCCCCCCCACAGTAAACAACTAATTTGGTCCAACTTGTTTATGTTGGGTGTAATTCCACTGTAAACCACTAAATGGCAGTACACTTATTTAGCTTGAGGTGGTGCAAATCTGAAAGAACGAAGGAGGAAGTATTTTGTAGCGGAGGGGGTGATTACTGGACCTACCTTGAGTATATCCAGACTCCGTTCTTTCTGAACCATCATACGTAACGTGTGGGCAATGTTGAACAGGTGAGACATCTGAAATGGACGACAAACATTGAAAAATGTTATTCTCACGTTTCATGTATCTTCAAAGTGCAGACGTGTCAATTTTCCCTCCCGGTATCTACCTGCTCTTTGCTGAACTGTCTGACGGACAGGATGTGTTGGCCCACCAGGGGCTGCAGCAGAAGGGACATGTGGGCGTGGGGCGGCTGGCCGGCGGGGGTCTGGCCCGGCCCGGGTTGGGGGGACAGCAGCCTGGACAGCGGAGGCGGGTGGCTGTAGCTTTCGGCCACGGCCGAGGGCGGCGGCATGACAATCTCTGCACATTTATGCAAATTATAACGACAGGCATCCTTTACGTTAAATGTTTTAAAAAGTAATAATAATAATTTCCAAAAGTGTTCACCTGCTATTTCACTGTTCATCTCAGTTTTATAAGAATAGATAGAAATGCTTTTGAGTGTGTCAAAGTAGTTTTTCTTAAAGGTTTATAATTAGCTTCACATCTATGCTACTTTCTGTTAGCCTGTCTATGGTGCTTTGCATTATATGTTAGCATTAAGCTAGCAAACTTGTTTTTGGCTGAAATTACAGTATAGTGTTTAGTTTTATAATATGAAGTTAAAATGAAAAAATACATCTGTTTTATATTAAATTTCAACTTCAAAAAATACACGGGAAGAAGACCTGAAAGTAAATGACCCCATTTTAAAATTACAATTGCAATATTATGAAGAAAAAAAATGCAATTAGATTAAATTTAAAAATCTTAGAAAGCCTACCTGGCGGCATTCCCGGGTCGGAAGAGCGATGGACACGCGGGCAGCAGGTAGCGACTCTCTCCGGCCGAACGTCGAGGGCTGGCGGCTCGAGTTCGCACCAGACCGTCGCGAGGAGGGGTCGGGCGAGGTCGCTCGGGGGTCTAATGTAGGCAAACGACACCTCACATCAGTCGTGCACACCACTTTACGCACAGTATGTACTGAATTTCTACTCCTTACCATTGGGCTTTCTGGGGAAAGGACCGCAGCCACTGGCCAGGTCTTCACGTCTTCACCGTAACCTGGGGGCACCAACACCTGACAAAGACATATATGTATGATCATTAATTTTGTAGAGCCACAAACTACAGATTTTGTGGATCCCTCAGGGTTTGGGAACATTTGTGTGAGAGGCCCCGAGATCTTTACCTGTCCGTCAATGTAGGCCACCTCTCCTCGCAGGACCACACGGCGAACTTTACCCTTCACCTTCATGCCTTGGAACGGCGTCCACTTGGACTTGGTGAACTGCATGGCCTGCGGAATCACCCACTCCTGCTCCAAGTCCACCTGGTTCGCAGAAGAACAACAAACAGGAAACCAAAACTTAGGTTCATCACGATTTAGGACTATTTAGTGAGCCTTTTAACTATTCATATATACCTCCACATAAGTGTTTTCCTGCACGGGCAGATTAAAGATGCGGCGCGGGTTGTCGTGGAGACGGTGGATGATGTCGTCCAAAGTCAGACGCCCGTCGCTGACGGCGGTGAGCAGAAGCGGCAGCATGGTCTCCAGGCCGGGGTAGCCAGGAGGAGGATGCTCGCTGTTTTTCTCTTCGACAGAGTGAGGAGCTGGAAAAAAAAAAGAGAGAAAATCTTCACACTTCTGCCAATTCTGATTTTATCGATTTTTCTATCGTGAGGCAGTTCCTGACCGTGGTCTGTGGCGAAGCAGTCGATAATGTCCAGGTTCTCCCACAGCGCATCCATGTCCTCCGGGAGCCCAGCATGGGTCGCACCTGCGCTCGCCCATCGCCAATCTCCGCCACGTTGTTGTCGCACAGGAACAGGTGATGCGGTGCCACCTCGCACGTCACCTGGATACCCTTCTGCTTGGCGGCCCGGATGACCAGGATCTGAGTGTGTGTGGGGGGGGGGCAGCACCAGAAGATTTATTTTCTCTCTTCTATTTTCGTTTCTCAATCAGGAAGATTGTTTTGTTCCATCGCTTGTGTCCTCTTAAGTGCTTCTGGTTCTTTGCCCATGAAAAGGAAAGCATCTTCTTACCTCCTCCTTCTTAGCCACGTGGCAGATGTGCACCGGTCGCTGGTAGAGCTGAGCCACCATCAAGATGGCGGCCACTGTCTGCTTCTCAGCGTGTGCCACGATGGGAAGATGCTTGGGCCACTTCTCAAAGTGCTTCCAGGAGAACAAAGTTGCAAATCTTGCACATAAGTACGGCGAACAAACTATTTTGAAAGATCATCTAATTGTGATTTCTTTTCCACCACTTTTATCTTGTGATGTAAAATGCTATTATTTTTTTTCACAAACACAAGCAAAAATGTCATCTGTATTACAATGAACAATTGTATGTTTTGGTTTTAGGCTAACGTTAGGCTGACAGTCAAATGAATGCAAGCAGGTCAATTGATGGCGGTGCGAAGCGAACCTCCATCCAGAGTGAGACGTTGTCCATCTTGAGGGTCGAGTAGGTGTCGTTCAGGTACATCTTCAGGCCAACAGCTTGACTGGCAATGGACGGCAGGACAGCCGCGTTGTCCGAGGCGGCGCCCAAATACAAGGCGTAGTCGCAGCGGCAGCCGGCTTTCGCGAGCTGTGCCGGCGCACAGCAGAAACGGGAGTAAGTCACACAAATTCGAGTGTGAGTAAACCTCGAGTCTTAAATTTTAAGTTTCAAGCAAGTGACAAGTCAAGGTTGGCAACTTTTGTGAAGATACTAACAAGCCGTCGGCAGGTCTCATTTTTACAAAATCTGCCGCACCTTCTGTATGAGGGCCAAAGAGGTGGCGTCAATGATGGAGGGGGAGGTGTTGGGCATGGCGCACACCATGGTCAAGCCACCTGCCAGGGCGGCTGCCGTGCCTGAGGAGAAGTCCTCCTTGTAGGTGGCGCCAGGATCCCGCAAATGGACGTGGACGTCGATAAGGCCTGCGAGACAAAACAAGGCGAGAAAATCATAACAGCCGAAAACCATTGACACAAAAAAATAGTCATCTAACTATAAATTATTAGAAACTAGGATTTTTTGACACATTTCATAATTGGCATCTGCCTAAAAAAATATATATATCCATATTGGTTGAACCCTAAAAATGAAACAAAAAAATATCATACCATATGATTTCCATTTTCCACACTTTTACAGACGTGGAGATGTCTAATCTCAAATTCCATATTTGCATCGAAACTCACCAGGCAGGCGGACCAGCGTCTGTGATGTCATACTGTCGATGTGAGTCTTCACCGGCGGACTTCGACCAATCTGACGGAGAGCCTGCAAAGAACCATTTCCTAAAAACGTCCTACAAGTAACACCGTATGTCTCGCGCCGTGATAAAGTCCGTACCTGAACAAAGAGTTTGGTGCATTTGATGTCGATAATGAGCGGCACCGAGTAGTCAATGGCCATGCGCCTCGTGCGGTAACCCTTGGTGACGAAGGAGGAGAGGCGGCGCCCCCCGCTGTTCCTCATGGAGAGGTTCACCACCAGGTCAAAGTGATTCTCCTCCAGGTAGTTCATGATACTGCGCTGCTTCTCCTTATTGGGACAATCGCTATCGTCTTCCTCGAAGGGCCAGTCCACGGCCTTCACCTAGCAAAACATCGACCACCTCCTGTCGGTAAGTCTCGACACCACAGAATTTGAATATCGAACGAGCAATGCTCTTCAAAATAGTTCTGGTGGGTCAACTTACCTTGACGCCATGTTCCGTGTAGAAATCAGCGGTACCCAGACTGGCGTAAAGGTCATAACCCAGCAGCTCCAGAGCCTGGACCGTGGGCAGAAGCTCGCTCTTGTTCTATAAACATCAGCAACAAATGGTTGCTGCATTCAAGACTGATGGGAAGTCGCAAATTGGAGCTTGAAGAGATTTTTTTTTTTGGACCTTGTAGCTGCCAATGGAGAGCAAAATGTTCTTCTTGGGAATCTTGAAGCCGGTGGAGAGCATGGCTTTGAGGTAAGCCTCGTAGCGGTTTTCGCCAAAGCACGCCACCTCTCCAGTGCTGGTCATCTCGACGCCGAGCACCACGTCGGCACCCGCCAGCCGGGAGAAGGAAAACTGCGGAACCTGAGAGGAACACCCGCCATTGCATGATGTCAACGGAGAAAGAAGAAAAACAAGGAGGGTGTGGCTGGGAATAAGAGCTTACCTTGACCCCCACGATCCCCTTTCCTCTCATCAGTCCCACTGGGTCCACCTCCTCACCCATGATGACCTGCGTGGCCAGGGCCACGAGGTCCACGCCCAGTGTCTTGGACACAAAGGGGAAGGAGCGCGAGACGCGAACGTTGCACTCAATCACCTTCAGCTGGTTGTCCTGGCACCACAAAGACATCCAACCACGGTTAACTCATTCACTCCCAAAGACGTTTTTAACCATGAGTTAATGATGTCATTGAAATAATACAACAATGAAAGCATGCAAAAATGAGTGAAGCCATTCATTCCTTCAAAAGAATTGAGACACAACATTTGCATGCGGGCCTCCAGAAATCTTGTCACCTTCGCAATGAGCTGCAGATTGAAGGGTCCCGTGACCTGCAGTTCTTGCCCGATGGCGTGGACGATCATCTTGATCCTCTCAATGGTCTTCTGGTTGAGGTCCTGAGGGGCGTCACCAGCGTGGCGTCGCCGGAGTGCACGCCGGCGTTCTCCACATGCTCGGACACGGCAAAGGCGATGACCACTCCGTCGCACGCCACCGCGTCCACGTCGATTTCCTATGGGATCAGATAGCTTTACAAACCACCACGACATGACCAATAGAGGCTGAACAACAAATTTATATTCGACAAATGACAATGGCTAAATTCATTATAAAGCGAATTTGTCAAAATGCGGCTTTGCCCGTGCCGCAAAAACAGTTGAGGACGGCTGGCTGACTGAGAACCTCTTTTTCGGCCTCACCTTGGCCTCCTGTATGAACTTGGAGATGACGACGGGATGCTCCTTGGACACAGCCACGGCGTTGCTCAGGTATTTCTCCAGGTCGTTGTCGCTGTACGCCACGTTCATGGCGGCACCGCTCAGCACATAGGACGGTCGTACCAAGCACGGGTAGCCCACAGTCTCGCAAAAACTTATAGCGGACTGTGGAGACATGGAGGACATTTGTGTGTCGTGACGAACGTTGAAGGCTAAATAAATTGCAGGGGAGAAAGCGAAAGGTGGCAATGTTACCTCGGTATCAGAAAGCTCTTTCCACTGCGGCTGGCTGATGCCGATGGTGTCCAGCATTCTGGAGAACTTGAACCTGTTCTCCGCCGAGTCGATGAACTCGGGCGAGGTTCCCAGGATGCGGCACTGCCGGCGGTGCAGCGACATGGCAATGTTGTTGGGCAGCTGGCCTCCCATGGACAGGATCACGCCTTCCGGGTTTTCCATCTCGTAGATATCCATCACTACCTGAGACCAACACGGCACACCAGATCTCGGGTGTTTACCTCTCAAGCATGACCTGATTTCTTGAGTGCCTGGCGACCCATCATGCATGGAATCAAACAACCAGGTCCACGGAGTTCAAAACAAAAAGGCACCTCAAAGGAGATTTCGTCAAAGTAGAGGCGGTCACACATGTCGTAGTCCGTGCTGACCGTCTCGGGGTTGTAGTTCACCATTATGGTCTTGTAGCCCATCTGGGGGGGAAGAGAGTCGATAAACGCATCAATCAAACAGCTGTGGTGGATCATACGAGCGGTGGCGTTTGAGGAGAAGCACCTTCCGGAGCTCCGTGATGCAGCCCACAGCGCACCAGTCAAATTCGACGCTGCTGCCGATGCGGTAGACGCCCGATCCGATCACCATGACGTGCAGGTCGCTGAAGCTCAGGTCGTTCTGGGTGGCGTTGTAGGTGAGGTACAGGTAGTTGGTGAAGGCCGGCCACTCCGCCGCCACGGTGTCAATCTGCTTGACCACGGGGAGGATGGACCAATCGTGGCGCAGCTTCCTCACCGCCAGCTCGGTGCTGAGGTCAGGAGGGGGCGGAGACGACAGATTTTGAATTGATTTATTTCTTCGTGTCCCCAAAAAAAAAAAAGTTTGAACCATGACCACCAGTCATTTAGGTTTCACGCTGTCCCCACCTCTGGACAGCCAGCGCGATCTGCTTGTCCGAGAAGCCGAGCTGCTTGGCCTTGCGCATCACCTCGGGCGGCATGAGGCTCTCGTCCTGCACAGCAGACTCCGGGGAAGTCAAAACCAAGCCACGCTCAGGTTCGGTCTTTTGCCAAACGTCGCTCTCACCTGGTTGTACATCTCCAGCAGTCGCTCGTGGTCGGTAATGGTCTTCATCTTGTGCAAGAACCAGCGGTCGATCTTGGTCAGTTTGTACAGTTGGTCCACCGTGTAGCCGGCGCGGAAGGCGGCGGCCAGAACGAAGATTCGCTTGTCAGTGGGCGTCTGGAGTTCCTGTGAGCATTGGTTGGAAGTCAAGTACAAATATCTGGATTTTTGTTAACATAAGTCGGAAGGCATCCGAGAAGGCATTCACAATACCGCCATCGTCCCTGCGACGTCGAGTCGCTCACCTGCTCAGACACCGGCTTGATGGTGTGGTCAAACCCGACGCAGTTCTCGTCCACCATCCTCAGAGCCTTCTGGAAGGCCTCCTCGAAGCTACGGCCGATAGCCATCACCTCACCTGGATAATAAAACGCGTTAAGACAGCGCTGCCGTAATACATCCCAATTCACAAGGCCGTCTCCTACCGACGCTCTTCATGGAGCTTCCGATCTTGGTGGAGACCCGCAGGAACTTGCTCAGATCCCAGCGAGGCACCTTCACCACACAATAGTCCAGACTGGGCTCAAAGTTAGCCGTGGTTGAGTTGGTGACAGAATTCCTGGAGGATGACCACACACACAAATTAATGTGAAAGGGGTCTCTGTGCGAAACAGGCCACACGAACGTCATCTTTCCCGTCGTACTTGAGTTGCGGAAGCGGGATCCCCAGGCCCAGTTTTGCTGCTACGTATGCCAGAGGGTAACCTGTCGCCTTGCTGGCCAGGGCGGAGCTGCGCGACAGCCGGGCGTTCACCTCGATGATGTAGTACTGAGGGAGGTCCAAAATGATGCAGGGCGAACATCAAAAATCTTTTAAGTAAGCTTGGATTTGTTATTATTATTTATTTTTGGTATCCAAAAATTACAGAAAGACACAGCAGCCAACGCGACGTCCTCGTCGAGTGTTTTACCTGGTCCGATTCGGGATTCAGCGCATACTGAATGTTGCACTCTCCCACGATGCCAAGATGGCGGATGACCTTGATGGCGGTGTTCCTCAGCATATTGTACTCATGGTTGTTGAGCGTTTGACTGGGTGCCACCACGATAGACTCCCCGGTGTGGATGCCCAGGGGGTCAATGTTCTCCATATTACACACCTGAACAGGACAAAATGAATTTTGGAATAAAAATGTGAAAAGAGTTTGGGATGCAAATCAGTTCGATGCCAACACAATCTTTGATTTTGAGCCAACGCCAACAGGCATCAAGCTTCGACTCACAGTGATGCAGTTGTCGTAGGCATCGCGCACCACCTCATACTCGATCTCCTTCCAGCCCTTCAGCGACTTGTCCACCAGCACCTGCGAGGTGTGCGCGAAGGCCGACGTGACCAGGGCGGTCAGCTCCTCGCGGCTGTTGGCGAAACCCGAGCCCAGGCCGCCCAGGGCGAAGGCCGAGCGCACCAGCACGGGGTAGCCCAGGCGCTCGGCGGCGGCCACCGCCTGAGAAGAGAAGAGTACAAAGAGTCAGGAGTCAACCCTTACCGTCCCCCATACGCAAATTCATCCGATGCTGCTTACCTGCTCGACCGAGAGGGCCGCCTCGCTGGGTGCCACGTGCTCGTTGATCTCCTCCATTTTCTCCACAAAAATCTTCCTGTCCTCGGTCATCTCGATGGAGGCCACCGGCGTGCCCAGGACCTTCACGTTGTACTTCTCCAGCACACCCAGCTTGGTCAGCTCCACGCCACAGTTCAGAGCCGTCTGCCCACCGAACGTCAGCAGGACGCCGTCTGGCCGCTCGTTTTTAATCACCTTGGAGTGAATAGGGCTGTCAGTGTGTGCTGCAAATGGATTGACTTGGGACAACTTTCTACCCTCCACTCCCTTTTATTATTTTGGTGTAATTCGAAAAACAAAGGCTTCACGTCGACAGTGACATACCTGAGTCACATATTCCGGTGTAATGGGTAGGAAGTAAACTTTGTCTGCAAGCCCCTTGGAGGTCTGGACTGTGGCAATATTGGGGTTGATCAACACTGTCTGGATGTTTTCCTCCTTCAGAGCCTTAATAGCCTGAAAAAAAAAAAAGAGACATGTTAGCAGAAATTTAAAACAAAACAAAAAAAATGCATACTAGAGGTAAGAAAAGGTAAGAATAAACCCCCGATGACAAAAAAGTGGTATGGTAGGAATCACCACCTTTGAAAATCAAAACACACAAGAGTCCTGGTTCCAGCTCAGTGCGGTAATACCGACCTGAGAGCCCGAGTAGTCAAACTCGCCAGCCTGGCCGATAGAAAGTCCTCCGGAGCCCAGGATGAGGACTTTCCTCGGTCGGTAAATCTCTTCGAGCTTGGAGGGTCGCGAGTAGGTGAGATGGTCCATCAGACGTTGTTTCACTGTGGAAAAGAAAACGGGGAATCGTGTCACAAGGATGCTCGCTTGGGCTGGGCACTAAATCTTTTATAATGAAATGCGTTTAAAAAATGTTCGTTTATGTTGGTTAAAACCCTCCACAGAAATAATCAATCACTAATAAATTACAAATGTTACTCAATTTAACATTCCCCAAAGGGCTCTCTATTTATTTATTTTTTTTTTTAAATAGTTAACTCGCGCTGAGGCAGGTATGGAAAAATATTTGCAGCTTGCAAGCACATGCCTCAGGAGCAAAAATAATAATAGGTTACCGGATTTGTCGGTATTGCCCTCCTTGTAGTCTCTGACAGTGTCGAGGAACACATCAAACAAGCCCACCAGATCCGTCGGGCCGGCCGTGTGCTCGGGATGGAACTGCACGCTAGAGTGGAAACAAATATTGTAAGCTATCATTCAGGAAGTAGAAAGGAAATGAGCTTTTTCGCATGCGTACCTGAAGAACGGCTGCGTGTTGTGCACGATGCCCTCGCTGGTGTGGTCGTTGGCGTTTGTGAAAAGGACGTCCCAGTCGCTCGGCAGCGAGTCGGGGTCCACGGCGAAGCCGTGGTTCTGACTGGTGATGAAGCAGCGGTCGGTGCCTTTGTGGAGGCAAGGCTGGTTGTGGCCACGGTTGCCGTACCTGCCACATTAATAGATTAGTACATTCATTAAAAACTAATACAAGATGGGGGAAAAAAAATACATTTTAACCAATTGTCGGAAAATGCAACTCATACTCCTGATAAGTCAAAGGCCATATCTGGCCCGTGAGCTATACATTCACCAACTCTGGTCTATTGACATAATACCACAAGGACAAGCTGCGAGTTGTCATTCCGCGAACATTTGTTGGCATTGGTAACCTTGGACACCCCCCCCGATAAAACAGCCGTCGCTTTCAGAAGCGGCTCATCTCGCTTTGTTTGCTCTGCCTTAATCAAAACATGGGACGCACAGCTGCTGAGAGCGACGACAAGACGCATTTCACACCAGGACTGAGCGGAGCAGGTCGCTGAGGACATGCACGGGGTCGCACGTCATTCGAGCTCAACAACCAAAAATGTAACAACACCTTTGAAGGGGGGGGGGGGGATAAATAAAGAGTGCAGTTATGCATTGTGTACACAAATAAAGAAAGGTAGTAAAATTGACAGCTTATCAGAATCGAACGGCCCAACGTAAGATGCATTAAGTGCCCAACTAAAGAAAGAACCCTGCGCTATCAAGTGGTTACTGACTTCATTTTATAGGTCCTTGCTCCAATGACCAAAGAGAGCAGCTGGTGTCCCAGGCAGATGCCGAAAACCGGCTTGGGGTCATCCACGTTCACCACCTTCCGCACGTTGTCGATGGTGGCCTGGCAGAGAAGCGGATCGCCGGGTCCATTGCTGATGAACAACCCGTCAAATTCTGGAGCCGACAAAAAAAAAAAACAAGAAAATGCATGAGCAATCAACAAGAGCTGAATTCAAGAGCCCGGAACGCGAATGTCATGTAGACCTGTTCTGTCCAAAGGGTGGTCCCAGGGTACAACGGTGATGCGGGCCTCGCTCGCCAGGCAGCGGATTTGGTTGTATTTGACGCCACAGTCCACCACAGTGATCCGGAGACTACCGGGTTGAATAACTGCAGCTCCTGAATAAAAATAAAAAATGATTGAACCACTTTTTACATAATTTATGGTCTTCAATATGGATTAGTGCTAGGAACCAACCAAGGTGGATTTTTTTTTTGAGTGATGCCAATACCAATATTTGACAGGAAAAAAACCCAATAAGCAATATATTGGTGCGTCATTAAAACAAACACCCCCCCAAAAAATGAATCAAATAACTTATGTTTTGGTCCCTTAACGCTTGCATGACCTTTACCTCCATTATTTACTATTTCATGAGAAAATAAGAGATATTTACATCGGAAAAACTAGAGCCGCTTATTATCAGCCTATATATATAACAGACCAGCAGATTAATCACATCAATACAATTTGGGACAAAAGGAAAGCCATGTGACCCACAATGCAGTGCATCAAAATGGAAGACTATCGGCTCCAACAAGAACTTTTTAAAAAATGATTTATGTGGTCAGGAAATGCCTTACCTTCATGGACACCTCCTGGACCAAGTTCCTTTTGTCGGGATTGTCAAAGGGAACGCTGTCCTCTGGTGTCCCCTCCAAAATGAGTTTCCCCAACATGGTCCCTTTCTCGCGGATTTTTTGGGTCAGGCAGCGGGTGTCGATGCCTTGGACAGGACACAACAGGCTCAAAGCAAATCTTATCATTAAATATATAGTTATTCATGTATTCACCAACTTCCGTTGTCAAGACTAACTGACTGACTTCTGTGACTTTCCTACCTTGGAGTCCTGGAATTCCTTGCTCCTGGAGCCACTGGTCCAGGGATTTGACTGAGCTCCAGTGACTCGGACACTCCGCCAGCTCCCCGATGATGAGAGCAGCGGCGTGGATCTTTGACGACTCAAACCACTGTGAAAAAAACACCGCAACGTGACTCTTATGCCTTACAAATAAATATCTTCTGCACACAAATGTGGTGTCATCTTTCAGGACCTTGCTGAGGCCGAAAGCACCTCGATGTCCGCTGGTACACCGTAGTTGCCCACCAACGGATAGGTGAGAGTAAGCAGCTGGCAACGGTACGACGGGTCGGTCAGGGCCTCGGGGTAGCCCACCATACCAGTCTGGAACACTATGGGGGAGAAATTAAAAAGAATTGGTGAGGATAGTTGAATTTCTCGACTCTATCCATTTTCTATCACACTTGTCCTGGATTTTAAATTGAATTAAGGCGAATTTCACAATGCTTTCAATATCCCTAAAGTCGCTACAGGACATAAATGACACATCTAGTCTCAAGAGTCCTGACTAAAACAGTTTTGACTGAGTTTCTTGGGAGAACCAAAATATTAGATTAAGCTCAGAGTGAATGTGTAGACCACTGCTATTTAGAAGCATAACAGCAAAACATGCTGGTAAATCAATTCCTGTCTCCCAGTAACAAAAGTGTCCCATAATTGCATCATGTTTTGAGATCGTGTCGCAATGTGCCAAATGTAGTCAGTCACTTCAAGCATGAAGCGGATGTTGACGCTCACTCCGGTACATGTGGTGTGAAATGCGTTTAAAAATGTTCGTTTATGTTGGTAAAAACCCTCCACAGAAATAATCAATCACTAATAAATTACAAATGTTACTCAATTTAACATTCCCCAAAGGGCTCTCTATTTATTTATTTTTTTTTTTAAATAGTTAACTCGCGCTGAGGCAGGTATGGAAAAATATTTGCAGCTTGCAAGCACATGCCTCAGGAGCAAAAATAATAATAGGTTACCGGATTTGTCGGTATTGCCCTCCTTGTAGTCTCTGACAGTGTCGAGGAACACATCAAACAAGCCCACCAGATCCGTCGGGCCGGCCGTGTGCTCGGGATGGAACTGCACGCTAGAGTGGAAACAAATATTGTAAGCTATCATTCAGGGAAGTAGAAAGGAAATGAGCTTTTTCGTTGGCGTACCTGAAGAACGGCTGCGTGTTGTGCACGATGCCCTCGTTGGTGTGGTCGTTGGCGTTTGTGAAAAGGACGTCCCAGTCGCTCGGTAGCGAGTCGGGGTCCACGGCGAAGCCGTGGTTCTGACTGGTGATGAAGCAGCGGTCGGTGCCTTTGTGGAGGCAAGGCTGGTTGTGGCCACGGTTGCCGTACCTGCCACATTAATAGATTAGTACATTCATTAAAAACTAATACAAGATGGGGGAAAAAAAATAAATTTTAACCAATTGTCGGAAAATGCAACTCATACTCCTGATAAGTCAAAGGCCATATCTGGCCCGCGAGCTATACATTCACCAACTCTGGTCTATTGACATAATACCACAAGGACAAGCTGCGAGTTGTCATTCCACGAACATTTGTTGGCATTGGTAACCTTGGACGCCCCCCCGATAAAACAGCCGTCGCTTTCAGAAGCGGCTCATCTCGCTTTGTTTGCTCTGCCTTAATCAAAACATGGGACGCACAGCTGCTGAGAGCGACGACAAGACGCATTTCACACCAGGACTGAGCGGAGCAGGTCGCTGAGGACATGCACGGGGTCGCACGTCATTCGAGCTCAACAACCAAAAATGTAACAACACCTTTGAAGGGGTGGGGGGAATAAATAAAGAGTGCAGTTATGCATTGTGTACACAAATAAAGAAAGGTAGTAAAATTGACAGCTTATCAGAATCGAACGGCCCAACGTAAGATGCATTAAGTGCCCAACTAAAGAAAGAACCCTGCGCTATCAAGTGGTTACTGACTTCATTTTATAGGTCCTTGCTCCAATGACCAAAGAGAGCAGCTGGTGTCCCAGGCAGATGCCGAAAACCGGCTTGGGGTCATCCACGTTCACCACCTTCCGCACGTTGTCGATAGTGGCCTGGCAGAGAAGCGGATCGCCGGGTCCATTGCTGATGAACAACCCGTCAAATTCTGGAGCCGACAAAAAAAAAAAAACAAGAAAATGCATGAGCAATCAACAAGAGCTGAATTCAAGAGCCCGGAACGCGAATGTCATGTAGACCTGTTCTGTCCAAAGGGTGGTCCCAGGGTACAACGGTGATGCGGGCCCCTCGCTCGGCCAGGCAGCGGATTTGGTTGTATTTGACGCCACAGTCCACCACAGTGATCCGGAGACTACCGCCGGGGTTGAATAACTGCAGCTCCTGAATAAAAAATAAAAAAATGATTGAACCACTTTTTACATAATTTATGGTCTTCAATATGGATTAGTGCTAGGAACCAACCAAGGTGGATTTTTTTTTGAGTGATTCCAATACCAATATTTGACAGGAAAAAAATCCAACAAGCAATATATTGGTGCATCATTAAAACAAACACCCCCCCCCAAAAAAAGAATCAAATAACTTATGTTTTGGTCCCTTAACGCTTGCATGACCTTTACCTCCATTATTTACTATTTCATGAGAAAATAAGAGATATTTACATCGGAAAAACTAGAGCCGCTTATTATCATCCTATATATATATAACAGACCAGCAGATTAATCACATCAATACAATTTGGGACAAAAGGAAAGCCATGTGACCCACAATGCAGTGCATCAAAATGGAAGACTATCAGCTCCAACAATAACTTTTTAAAAAATGATTTATGTGGTCAGGAAATGCCTTACCTTCATGGACACCTCCTGGACCAAGTTCCTTTTGTCGGGATTGTCAAAGGGAACGCTGTCCTCTGGTGTCCCCTCCAAAATGAGTTTCCCCAACATGGTCCCTTTCTCGCGGATTTTTTGGGTCAGGCAGCGGGTGTCGATGCCTTGGACAGGACACAACAGGCTCAAAGCAAATCTTATCATTAAATATATAGTTATTCATGTATTCACCAACTTCCGTTGTCAAGACTAACTGACTGACTTATGTGACTTTCCTACCTTGGAGTCCTGGAATTCCTTGCTCCTGGAGCCACTGGTCCAGGGATTTGACTGAGCTCCAGTGACTCGGACACTCCGCCAGCTCCCCGATGATGAGAGCAGCGGCGTGGATCTTTGACGACTCAAACCACTGTGAAAAAAACACCGCAACGTGACTCTTATGCCTTACAAATAAATATCTTCTGCACACAAATGTGGTGTCATCTTTCAGGACCTTGCTGAGGCCGAAAGCACCCTCGATGTCCGCTGGTACACCGTAGTTGCCCACCAACGGATAGGTGAGAGTAAGCAGCTGGCAACGGTACGACGGGTCGGTCAGGGCCTCGGGGTAGCCCACCATACCAGTCTGGAACACTATGGGGGAGAAATTAAAAAGAATTGGTGAGGATAGTTGAATTTCTCGACTCTATCCATTTTCTATCACACTTGTCCTGGATTTTAAATTGAATTAAGGCGAATTTCACAATGCTTTCAATATCCCTAAAGTCGCTACAGGACATAAATGACACATCTAGTCTCAAGAGTCCTGACTAAAACAGTTTTGACTGAGTTTCTTGGGAGAACCAAAATATTAGATTAAGCTCAGAGTGAATGTGTAGACCACTGCTATTTAGAAGCATAACAGCAAAACATGCTGGTAAATCAATTCCTGTCTCCCAGTAACAAAAGTGTCCCATAATTGCATCATGTTTTGAGATCGTGTCGCAATGTGCCAAATGTAGTCAGTCACTTCAAGCATGAAGCGGATGTTGACGCTCACTCCGGTACATGTGGTGAATTAAAAAGAAAAGAATAAATAGAAAATAGGCAAAGCAGAACACTTATTAGACGAGTTCCAGCAAGTCAAAAGACAGGTTTGTCAAGGTGACATCGTGGAATATAGGTCAAGAACGTGTAGTGGCAGAGATAGTGGGGAACACGTTAGGGCATTTTCTCAATACAAAAATGGGATGTTCATAGTGAACCTTTTTCCAAGTTTTTTCTTTTGCAGACTCCCTTGGCCACCCCATGTACCAACGAAGTATAAAAGTCTAGGGTCCGCCACTGGCAGCGTGGCGCACAAAATATCGAGGAAAATATTAATTTTGTTGAAAAACAAACGAGGCCAGGTCTCACGTACCAACTTCGCCAGAGACGGACACTTGAGCACCAAAAACGATGCCCGTAAACCGCGTCCCGTCCTCCAGGATCAGGGTGGCTGTAGTGGTCTTCTCGGACATCTTGGTTCCACTCCTCGGTCACGTCTAGTTGCTGGTGGCCACGAACCGGCGGTTTTCCACGTGAAACTTACAAACGGAACAAATATGCTCAAAGTAAGGGGGGAAACGACCGTCCGGAGTCGTCTTCGGTGAATGTTAGAGGGAAAATAGTGGATAAAGACGTTCAAAGGGATCCGAGAGGCGGGGATCGATGAGTGCTTCGTTTGGTTCGATCTTTCCCGGTTTGCAAGGGGAGCCGCAGGATGCCAAGGATGTCCCACGTGTGCGGCCGACACAGAGTAGGAACTCGGCCCGCGGTTCGAGCCGTTCGAATAGTCAAGTTGGATATAGTATTTCCGGTATGGATTTTCAACATAAAAATCGCTCCCGTTTTACTCGCGGAACATCTGGTTGAGGTGAGGAACATTTAATTCTACTTTATTCCCTCAATCCTCTTCTATCAACAGTCATTATTTTTGTGGATTCTAAACTTTCATACCACAAATAATAACTCGCGTGTGTTTTTTAAACCCGAGGGAAGTATCTCGTACTTCTGGTACAACTGGCGCTTGACAAAATGCTTTTCTCGCATATGTCGTCACCACAATTCGTCATGGAGGGCGGGGATACTACTCAGCAACAACCGTATGGAAACAATTTCATTGCATCTGGAATTGTTGTTGTTTTATTTAAACATCTTCCCATTTCACGAAATGTACAATAAGATTAAAATCACGATTACAATCGTCATTTAACAAACAATTGTAAACAAATCCTGAATGAATGTATTATCAAAATGACATGATGTTTCTTGGGAGCCCCCAAGGTTGATGAAGCATTCCATCACCAAGCCACTGAATTACAATATTCAATTAACGTTGAGTGAATACGATTTCGGCTCAGGCCTTCCTGTGTGGAGTTTGCATGTTCTGTGTGCCTGCGTGGGTTTTCTGCGGGTACCCCGCTTTCCTCCCACATTACAAAAACATGCATGGGAGGTTAATGGAACACTGCCAATTGTCCCTAGGTGTGAGTGTGAGCGCGGATGGTTGTTCGTCTATGTGTGCTCTGCAATTGGCTGGCAACCATTTCAGGGGGTAGCCCACCTACTGTCCAAAGACGGGTAGGGGAGGCTCCAGCACGCCCGCGACTCTTGAGGATAAGCGGCTTAGAAAATGGATGGATGGATTAATGTTCTTCAAATCGGTGGCGACCATTTGCATGACGCAAGCAGCATTGTTAAATCCCCCCACAGCCGCACGCTTCTTCGGCACCCCACCCTGACGTGTGGCCCACGCCTGGACTTTTGGACTTGCCCTGGAATTTGCTTTAGGCAGAAACCTAATCCACAACAAACACAAAAGCTAAAAATAGAAACTCAGTCACTCAGTCGGTCAGATAGTTACTTCAGAGGTCTTTGGTCTCTGCACAGCGTGGTGAGGCAGTGGAAATAACCAATAGTCAACCGAGTGAATTTGGATGATCCTCGAAAAGCTTCTGGAAACTTCGTCTTGTGCTTTTTGTCTTTTTGACTCCATCTCCGTTGGATGAACTTTGCCCCTCAGGCAGCGGGAAGTGCGGCGGGTCGCGGCTCAACGGGCGACGGAGGTTCGAACATGGAGAACCTCCAGAAGCAGCTGGTGTGTCCCGTCTGCCTGGAGATGTTCTCCAAACCCGTCGTCATCCTGCCCTGCCAGCACAACCTCTGCAGGAAGTGTGCCAACGATGTCTTCCAGGCCTGTGACGACCTCGCTTTGCTTCTACTAACTAATAATTCATCAAGCCATTATATAAGCAACAAAAATGCCTCCAGGGAATAATTTTTACTTTATTCTTTGGGAGGGATGGGCAACTGGAGCTTGCGGCCCGCAATAACACTATGAATGTCCCCTCGATTATTTATTTTTTGCAACAACCCCCCCCAATCCTTAAAAAAAAAAACGTTGTTGACTGCAGTTTTAATTTGTAATATCACCAATCGCCACTAGATGGCAGACATGAATACTGCCCTCTGCGACAATGTGATTACCCCTAATAATTTTGGAATAATATGAAGAAAAAACATCGCACCTGAATAAAATTACGTTTTGAGTGAATTGAGTTTTGTGAAAACCAGGTCATGAACAATCACGGCTTCGTTTGCCAAGGTCACATGACAAGACTCCGAAAACAGGTGCTTGCCGCTTACATCAGGTTACTGGTCACCACCATTTTGAAGAACATTAATTAGACACTTCATAAACCTTACTGGAATCTGCAAAATATGAAATTGATACCACTCCTCCTCACTCATGTCATTTTAATTGGAGAGCACAATGGTAATAATTAAGGTACGCTACCTCTGACATTGCAGTCGTCCAACCCGTCATGGCAGTCCCGCAGCTCGACCAGCTTGGGAAGCCGCTTCCGCTGCCCGTCGTGTCGCCAAGAGGTGGTCCTGGACCGCCATGGAGTCTACAGTCTGCAGAGGAATCTGCTGGTGGAGAACATCATCGACGCGTACCGCAGACAACAGGACTCCAGGTCGGCTCCTTCAGTAAAAGCTGGAAAAAAAAAAAACCCAATCACATTCTCAACTGTCACGGTGGAGTGACTAAAGACGTCAATAAAATAAACGTAGTAATTACAAGAGGAAAACTAAAACTCCTTACAGACAACAATATTCCTCATTGAACTGACAATTCAAATTGATCTTCTGTCAAATAGAGTCTGTATGACAGACAAATAATATCATGATCTGCGTCACCAACTCAATCATGTGGAGTTTAGGTAGTTGTAATAACCGATACTGCCGCTAGAGGGAAGCATTGTACCCTCTTTTGTTTTCAATTTATTTCTCGTCACTGTTGACATTTTCTGAAGAATATTTAATAATGTACTCAGGAATCCTTTAGATTATTTGAACTAGTCAAAAAGCCTTCCTCTGGCTTCAATTTCTTTAATCCGAAGTAAATACTACATCAAAATGTGATTACTGGTAAACGAAGAACGTGTAAGATAAAATATTTTTTTTCAAAATGAAAATGAAACGAATACCCGTAATACCACATGTCATGAACAAACCCCATCGTGTAATTGGTGAAGAAACAACATTCTATTCGCAAAGTATGCGCCCTGTAAATATTGTGACATCATTGAAACATTCTATGAACAATACTGTATGATAATTAGTCAGACTGGCCTGTTCAGATGTAGTTTTGACGGCAAAGAGTTGATGCAAAAGTGTAAAAAAAGCCTCGCTCGTGTGTGCCTGTCTGTGTGTGTTGTAGTCACAGAGTGATGATGATGAGGATGTGTGTGTCACGTTCACGCTGACTGTCTTTGCAGATGGGCGCCGCCATCCCATAATAGACGGGATTGTTCTCATCGGCCATGCATAACACATCACATTGATTCAAATGTCCTTTCCCCTCATCTTTCTCACAATACGAGCCCCAAGATAAACATTTTCCATTAACTAAAGTCTCCATAAGAACCAGTAAAAGAGATCATTATCATGCACTATTAGAGCAGAATAAAAGTAATACACAAGAAATATGGAAAATACTTAATCAAGTAATCAGAAATAGTCCTAAAAAGTGGATTATCCAGAGTATTTTATCAAAGGCAAAAACACAATTCTGGAAAAACTGCAGAAATAGCAACTGAATTTAATGAGTACTTTGTCAACATCGGCAGTAACCTAGCAAAACAAATTCCTGACCCAACAAACTTGTTTGAAATAGATAGATACGTAGAAAAGAACTCCTCCACGATGTTCCTTACTGCTGTAAAACAAGAAGAAGTATTAAATATTGTAAAACCTTTAAAAATAAAAAGTCAACTGATTGCTTTAATATTGATATGACAATAATAAAACAGATTATAGAATATGTAGTGCGACCTTTCACGCACATATGCAACCTGTCATTCAAAGCTGGTATCTTTCCATCAAAATGAAAATTGCTAAAGTTATTCCAATTTATAAAAGTGGAGAAAGACATCTGTTTACAAACTATAGACCAATATCACTACTACCACAATTTTCAAAAATATTAGAAAAACTATTTTCTCGCAGACTTGATAGCTTTATACAAAAACATGCGCTGTTAAGTGAGAATCAATATGGCTTCAGGGAAAAACGGACCACCTCAATGGCAGTTATGGAGTTGGTGGAAGCAATAGCCACTAATATAGACAACAAAGAATTTACTGTTGGGGTTTTCCTAGACCTAAAAAAGCTTTGACACAATAGATCACAGTATATTATTGAAAAACTAGAAAGATATGGCATTAGAGGTATAGCGTATAAATGGATAAAAAGTTATTTAGAAAACAGAAATCAGTATGTGCAGCTCAATAATAAAAACGAATCAACTGAAAATCACTCATGGAGTTCCTCAAGGGTCAGTGCTTGGTCCAAAACTATTCATCCTATATATAAATGATATCTGCAAGGTCACAAAACAATTTAAATGTGTCCTATTTGCTGATGATACAACTTTCTACTGCTCTGGAATAAATCTGAAACAGCTCCTGACAACCGTAGAAAACGAATTAAACAAATTAAAAACTGGTTCGACAGAAATAAATTGTCACTTAACCTGAAAAATCGAAGCTAATTGTTTTTGGCACAAGACCAATCAAACACCAAGCTAAAATTATGGTAAACTCAATTGAGATAGAAATAGCGAATGAAACCAAGTTTCTCGGATTAATAATAGACTCAAAATTATGTTGGAAGCCGACATCGATAACGTAAAAAGAAAAATAGCCAAAACTATAGGGATCCTATACAAAACCAAGGAAGTGCTAAATAAGAGATCCTTGTACACATTATACTCTTCATTATTATTACCATATATGAACTACTGTGTGGAAATATGGGGAAATGCTTGCAAAACAAACACACTCCTGATTCTAAAACTACAAAAAAAGCAATTCGAATTATTAATAGATCAAAATATACGAACCCACAAATCCATTATTTATCAAATTAAATACGATGAAATTTTATGACCTGGTTGACTACAAAATTGCACAATTAATGTACAAAGCACACAATAACCTGCTCTGCCAAAACATTCTAAAGTTCTTTGAAATTCGAGAAAGCAGCTATGATTTAAGAGGTACCAACTTATTCAAAAAACCAAAAACAAGAACAAACATCAAGCAAAGAAGTGTATCTACCAAAGGTGTTAATCTGTGGAATAATCTCGAAACGGACCTGAAAATGAGCAAATCGCTTGCTGAGTTCAAAAACAAATTCAAAAAAATAGTACAAACAACCTACATCAATCAGAGTTAAAATGATAAGTTCTAAACGTTAAATATAATGATAAATTAGAACTAAGTTGATAAATAGGGAAAGGTATGGAAATATCCATTATAAATACAAGAAAAAATTGACACAAGAGTGCCAGGGTGTGTATATATAAATCCGATTCACACCAAAAGTAGTAAAAATATCATGGTTAAGGGTAAAGCATGAGCCTTAATAGAGACTTCTATCTTCTTATTCACTTTCTCTTCTGATTGATATAAAAACTATTTATTAGATATAAACACATAACTCGGGGTAGGACTAGATAAGTTCCTTACTTCTTCCTATTCCCTTGAACATAACTGTTTTAATGATGACTGTGCTGAATGATGACTGATTTCTCTTACCTTATTATTACTGTATATGTTTTATGTTATGTTCAATAAAACCAACCAAACCAAACCAAACCAAACCAATTCAACAGATGAGAGTTCTCACATTGACACTCCATGACCGACGTGTGTTCTTACCTATTTTTGAAAACGGCGCACTGAACGGAATCTTGAGCTCACCTTGGACTTCTTGTCCGGACAGGATGTCCAGCGTGAAGCCGGAGTCGCTGATGTGCGAGGAGCACGAGGACGAGAAGATCAACATCTACTGTTTGTCCTGTCAGATGCCGACGTGCTCCATGTGCAAAGTGTTCGGATGCCACAAAGAGTGTGACGTGGCGCCGCTCAGCAGCGTCTATGTCAGACTCAAGGTAGCAAACATATATGACGGATAATAATAAGGGCGGGGGAGCACTGTGGAATAATATTGGACATGATGGGATACAATATAGGGGACCCTGTGGAACAAAATTGGACATAATTGGAAACATAAAGGGACACGATGACATGAAACAAAGGATGATGGGGCATAAAGTATCTCGATATAAAAGAGGCACCTGAGAGATCCGCAGTGGTCCGAGGATCAAACCCTGAAGGACGCCACTCCCCGGTCCAAACACAGAATGAGTAACTGAAATCAAAGTTTGGAGAAAAAAAAAACATGACGAATGTGACCAAACATGAAGATGTAAAAGGGGAGTTGTGAAGGTCAGTGGCGATGAAGTCACACGCAAAGACACAAAAGTTTGCAAGTACAGATGGCCGCGTTGACATTTGGCCGCCGTCGCGCGTTCTGATTCACTCAATCTGAATTGGAGATGAAGACGCAGCGCAACTTGATGACGAGCCGAAAACAACCGTATAGAATTATTATTGTCCTCTAGGGGCGGCAAATGAAATGTGCGAACTTTTTGTGTGTGTGTGTGTGCGTGTGAATGTTTGCAGACGGAATTGAGTGACAGCATCGCCGGACTTGTTGCCAGCAATGACAACATCCAGGTTGCCATCACGCACATGGAGGGAGTGTGCAACGCTGTCCAAGTAATACACACACACACACACACACACACACACACACACACACACACACACACACACACACACACACACACACACACACACACACACAGACTAAATTGTGCATTTCATTCTGGCCTACTAGTACAGACATACAGCTATACAAGGAGACAATTATAATTCCTCAGTAAGCTGCAATCATATTAGTCAGTCTTCACAGAGGATAAAGAATACATGCCTGCGAGTATTGTCTTTTTTTTTTTTTAACGACTCCCGCCAACCCTTGTGGTCAAATATCCGTTGTTGAAAGGGTTTTAACACAACATACTCTGTAGTTTCTATTCGTTAGCTAGTCTATAGTGTTTCGTATTAGCTGTTAGCACGACGCGAGCGGACTTGTATCTCATATTTATGCGCCAGGCATGTAAGTCAGGTGACTCGTATCTCAAGCCGCCAGTGTATAAATTTGGTCTCAGGAGAACGCTCGCCACCGCCGCGAGGAAATCACCAGCCAGTTCGAGGCTCTGACGGCAATCTTGGATGAGCGCAAGCAGCAGCTGGTGGGCCTGATCACCAGGGAGCAAGACGAAGAGCTGCAGCGTATACGGCAACTCCTCGGTGAGCATGGGCAGAGGTTGGAAGACAGGAGGCAGCTGGTGGAGTCGGCCGTGCACGCGGCGGACCACACGCACGCAGCGGTCTTTGTCCAGGCCAGTCTTCTAAATACCTAGTCGTCTGTCCATCTGTCCATGCCATCATCCATCTAGCTGAGTCACAAAGCAGTAAGACTCGTGTTATGTTCCATTGCTTTTCTTCATGGTGTTCCAATACTTTTGGCCACGTGTTGTCCTGAAAGTTTTGCACTTTTGTCCAGGTTATGTTCGAATGCTTTTGTCTACACTAAAACTTAATTGCATTCTAATGCTCACATTTCTGTCCTCATACTTCATGTTTCCGTCACGGGTGTGCCGATATTTTTGTCCTAATTGCATCCTAAAATTTTCACCTGAATGGCGTCTCAATATTTTTGTCCTTGTGATACTTTTTTCTAATCTTTTTTCACAGGATGTCAATGTCATACTGGACAAGTAAGTTGTGTCTTTTGTTGTATCGTGTAGTTGCGACGTGTGTCGTGTTGTGTAGTGTGAGTGTGTATGCATCTGTGTGTGTGTGCTACAATGATGTCACACCGGGGTTATAATAATTTTGGATGACATCACTGTTACTTTTGATTTCGTTTTGACTTTTGTTTTTTAAAATTCAGTTAGTTCTTAGTTTTTTTTAAGAGCAACTTTGTTCGACTATTTTCAAAAATGCTTGATTTTAGTTTGGGTGTTATAAGTTTTAGCATTAGATTTAGTTTTTAAATACTTGATGTTGATATTGATAATAGAAGTTGTCATGTGCAAGATTAAAGAAAAAAAAAGGTCAGTAGAGTTGTTCAGTAGAGGTCTGCGTATTCAGTGCACAACTTTGTGTGTGTGTGTGTGTGTGTGTGTGTGTGCGCGCTGTCAGGATGTCGGCGTGCGCTCGTGATGCCAACGTCCTGCGGCCGCAGCTGTCTTTCGACAACATGAGCCATTTTGTCATCGACGTGGACGACATCGCAGAGATGTTGAACGACATGCACTTCCGACACGGTTTGGACACACTCCGCATCATATCGCCACAACGATGCCTTTGGGATATGAGTTACCTCACATACGTACTGCGTGTGTGTGTGTGTGTGTGTGTGTTGTCTTACAGGTGAAGAAGACCTCAAAGACGACTCCGAAGTGGACTAACAGTCTCCACCCGCATGTTGTGAGCCGAGCAGACAAGCAGGTGAGGTGTGCACTCGCTTTCAAATGGCCGACGTCCATCCTCCTGTTTTATTCTTCCAAAAAAAAAAAAACAATATGTGTCAACACTCAACATCCATTTCCTATTTTTTCCCTTCAACAGGTCAAAACCCACATTGGCTCCCCATGAGCTTCCTTCACTCCAGGAAGTCCCTGATGAGGCCCTTGCATTCACAACAAGGGTCCCCGACCTGACTGAAGGGGTCCGTGGATTTATCATGAGGTTTTTGCAGTAATTTGACTTGTCGTCACTCTTTGTTGTGTGTATTTTATTTTATTTTTTGCATATGGAAGTATTGTTAATAAAAAAAGACATCTATTCTTGTTTCAAATAAGGTTCGAGACTCTCACTTAAATCTTCCATGTTTATTTTAAACAACCACACACCTTTGCCTTCCGCTAGGTTCAGGCTAACACGGGCCGAGCAACGGATACTTGGACACAAACAGCGCGGCAACACATGCGGATAGACATCAAGTCTTCGTTTGGGTCACGATGTTGTCACACACCAGAAGGCGGGGTAATTAATTAATCATGATACACAAACGGCTTAATTCTTAACCCTGTTTTGAACAATGTTTTTATCAAGGAAAATATTATCTATCAATATTTTTCTTCATAAAAACACAATATTTGCAATGGGAAGTGGGGGGTGTAATGGATGAATAGCATCTCTATTGATTTCAGTGGGCAAAGAGGATTTGGTGATGGGATGAATGAAACTTTGACACAGAACAAAAATCAACGTTTGAGTGAGCCAAGAATTTCAAACGTTTTATTACAAAATATAAATGACAATGTGATAAGATTCAACCAGTTTTTTTTTTCATTTTCTAATGTGAGTACAAACAATCAAGGACCAAACATTGTCGGTGGAACAAAAATCATGACGACGTCATACGCCATGTGAGACACATCGTCAAGGTCACTCGCTGGTTTCAAGGTGCCGCCACGTCATTCTACAAGATCACTAAAATGCTTCTATTATTTACAGTATTTCGCTAGTTTTACTACAGTGGTTGCGTGAAAGCGCAAGTGACGTCAGAAAACCTCACCGCCCTTTTTACTTCCCGACCTCGTCGAGCAATTTCTGGTTGACTTGCGCGCGCAGCCTCTGCTCCTCCGTGCGCGCATTGTGGATCATGTTTCTGAGGAGGTGAAAGGTCAGGTCGATGGACAGCGGCGCATACTCCCTGCGCGTCTTGAACTTGACCGGCTCTTCGTCATTTCCAATCTCTTCCACCTCCTCGTCATCATCATCATCAGTCCTCTCTTCCTCCTCCCTCGGCATCCCCCCGAGGAAGAGCCGCGGGACACCGAAGCCCAGCAGACGGCCGGTGGTGATGTCGGCACCGGTGGCCGCCCTGAGGAATCTCTGGGCCGCCTGAGGGGTCCGCGGGCGTCCGGCGGAGGACACAGGGGACGGAGTGAGCAGGACCGACAGCAGGAGCGATGAGAGGAGGAAAGAGCAGTACTTCATGTCTATACACACACACACACACACACACACACACACACACACACACACACACACACACACACACACACACACAAAGAAGAAATGATCATTGATTAACTTGATTCAGTCAACTAAGGTATTGTTCTTACCAAATAAAGATAAAGTCACTGAAGTACTTTAACTCACTAAAGTTTGGTCGTACGCAAAAGGTAAATAAAATTAAAAATATATATATCAGAAGAAATTGAAAACTTAAAATACTAATTGGATTGAAAAAATGCACTACAAAAGATACATTTTGATTTTTTTATTTTAAAAATATATATATATTTAACTATATATATTTTTTTTTTTATTTGCAAAGATCTTAAATGTTCTTTTTCAGTTCGACTCAAATCACACTATTTTCCAACGTGATAAAATTGCAATAAGTGGGCACAAAAAAAAAAAATAAAGCAAAAAACAAAAACAAAAAATAGCAGCAGCTTACTTGTGATGTTCCTCTTGCTTGTGCAGGCTCGGCTTTCCGCTGAGGTGCGCTGAGGGTCGTGTGCACGATGGATGGTTAGGACGCCGAGTTTTATACGCACGGTCAGTGATGTCACTGGCACTGACAAATATTTCCCTCCCCGCCACCACACACTTTGTTCGCCTTGCCTTGACACTTACGAGAGCACATCTTGGCTACATATTATATTTTTGGATACAATCTAAAAGATGAGCTGCTATAACGTAATTAATCACGTGACGTGGCAGCATTTTCCTGCCCGAGTGTCGAATCTCTCTCACACGCACGCACGCAGAATCTCACTTGCTGATACACACTCATGCACACAAAGAAATCAGTCTCACTATTATTGCGCCTGCCAAACATTTACATAAGAGCACTTAAAAGAGAAATTAATTTTTCAACAGCGAGATGATGTGTGTCCGAGTACATGTGCGTGAGTTTGAGTGTGGAGATGTGCTTTAATGGCTTTAATGGGCATTTTTTTCCTTCTTTTCAAGGATTGCTGCAAAACCTATTTCAGGTAGATTATATATATATTTTTTTTATTCACATTGACCTCTGTCTATATGCAGTACAGTATTCACAGTGTCAGCAATTGTCAAAGACGACCATGAACACAAACAACTAAAACTTAAGACTGTTTTGGGACACACAAACCAGGAAGTGAATGTGCGTGCGTGTAATTTCCATACTTATTTGCCTTAAATGTGCCATCCAGGCATGGAGCCGTGAGTGCGCCTGGTCAAGTTGAATGATGATGAGCAGCCGTCGCATCAACGACAACAAACAAAAAAATGGTGGTCGTGGCGGATCACACGGCGTTGGCCTTCCAGCTCAAGTAGGAGTTCCAGGCCACGGCCACTACCTGGACCACAGCCAACCTGAGAGTGTCACAAAGTTCTTCAAATTCAAAACACTCAAAAATAAAATGATTTATCCCGAATTGATCATTCATGGGATAATTTTATCCTTAGAGGAGAATAAGGGCAAAGTGGATCAAAGGTGGAGTGGAGTATTAACACAAGAACCTCCAAAACTAACACATAGCATCGGGTCAGTTCAGACTATTTTGTGAGATGGATTTTCTCCATGAGGAGATTAAGGGCATGTTGATTTATCCTTGACGAGATAACGGGCCAACTGCAGCAAAGTGGAGACTGTGGATTATAATTAAATTTCTGGAAATAACGCACGGCATTGGGCTCAGCTACCATTACGATGTGTGTTGTGTGAGGCAAGTTTGATCCGTGAGGAGACAAAGGGTCAAGGTGCACTAAAACGGAGAACGCGGAGTACGAAGCTGACCTGTGGTGCAGTGGAATGAAGTAGAAGTTGGCGATCTGCACCGGCGGCCACAGCTGACACAAAGCAGAAATTACACATCAACAACAACGTTGACTTTTAAATCAAGGAAATCAAATGACTGAAAAACTTACATAATAATTGGAGATAAGCGCGTCTGTGTAGTCCTGCAATTACATCACAATAACAACGTTAACACACACACACGCGTGTGCGCAAAGTGCGCATGTCATGCTGTTGAAGGTCACGGCGTGTACGGGAGAAAATGAAAAGTTGAGCATGCAAGCCTTTGCTCTCAGAGTAAAACATGTTTCTAATTATCACCCGACAGTTTCCATTTGGATTATTTTCGCGCGTCACTGCAGACGTCAACATGATTTGAGAACGGCAAACAATGTTAGAACGAGGCGGTGAAACGCTGCGTTCAAGGACGCGTCTTCACAAAAGGCAACACTGTACCCGTTATTTCGTATGCAACTGTTTGCAACATTCCGACGACAGCAGAGGGTTTAAATATTTGGAACGGCAGTAATCTGAATTATTTTATGGGTTGGTGGCTACAGTCTGCTTGCAATGGGTCCAAGTGGGGGCAGTGAATAAAAAGCTTACTCGAAGCAGCATCAACTTCTAATATAAAAATAATTGCCACCTATATTAGAACATGTCGTGATTTTATTTTATTAATGAGTTAGCTATTTAACAGCCAAGTAACTCTCCACTCACAAACACTGACACCCATGTCACTCACCAAGCAGGCCCCAATTAAAAAAAGTAGAATGTGAGGATGGCAACCCCGAGTGGGCAAAAACAACATGTACACCTCACATGTTTAATAATGCAAAATCAAAATGTAACCAAGCTCAAATAAATAATATCTCTCCAGTCCTGAAAAAAGCTTGACCTGTGTCATGGTTGATTGACGGTAACTTTGTAATGTGCATTACCGCCACCTAAAGGTGTCATGTGGAACAAATCGAGTATTCGTCTGAATATCAGCAGAGGCCATTTTCCGTCAGTCAAACATCAGCAAAGTGCGTGTTATTTCCAAGAGCGCCAGTGTGTGTTTGATCAGCATCCTCTTTGTCATTTGCTTTGTGTCCCGCGTGACATCACTAGTCACGTGTCCCGCCTCCCAGCGTCAATAATTGAGCAGAGCACTGTTTAAACGGCTGGGGCGCGCGCGCGCACACACACACACACACACACACACACACACACACACACACACACACACACACACACACACACACACACACACACACACACACACACACACACACACACACACACACACACACACACACACACACACACACACACACACACACACACACACACACACACTTAGTGTGAGCTAACACTTCTGTATTGGCTGCGATGGTGAAGTTACTTTTGGATTTTTTGGCATGATTACAAAGACAAAGAGTGACAGGTCATAAAAAATGCGACGATGAAAGGAGTTCAGCAAGTTCTACTGTAGGTGAGACCCAATGTTAAGTATCCATATTATGTCAAACGACACGCTTTGGTCAATACGTCATTGTGTGTTCTCGTGACGCTCTGTCATCGAACTTTCTTTGAGGAGTTTGTTCCTTCCGTGCTCATGTAGGTTTCTCTTCTTATGTCAGAAACATGGAATTATGAAGTAAGTATGTTAAAAAAAAAAAAAAAAACAGATGACAAATGTCTCACCCGGCGCAGCTTGGCGACGTTCTGCTCCACGCTGAGCCCGTTCAGAACTCCTGACAGAGATAGGAAGGCCCCCAAGAAACACGGGGCGAAGCACAGCTGGACACAAAAAGACAGAAATGATCATTTGTTGGGCTTCTATTTAGATTTTTTTTTTTAAATTGAGTCCAGCGCGATGACTACTTCTGACCTGATCAATCAGCATCTTTTTTATGGCCGCACTCTTACTTCCTCCGGCCACCAGGCGGTCCAGAACTTTGTACCAGCTGCCGACGACCGGGCCCTTCAGACAGGAAGTCACAAGAAGCAATGCTTAAAATGTCAACAACTGTGGAAAGGGGAATTTTACATTGTCCACCAATTGTGATAAAAATCCCTATATGGTAATTAGGGAGTATGTAAGGAGATTCTAAACCTAGCCTGGTTACCAAGGGTCGTTAACCTCATTTTCAATATGCGTTGCAAAATGGCCGCCTCTTGAGTTAGTGGCTGGGGAATAGTTCCCAACAGAGCCCAATGCGAACACGCACGGGCAGGGATTCGGACCCTCACCACAAAGAAGAATCCAATGCTCATCATCTTGGCGGTGCGCCGCGCATCGTGTTGAGCGAGTCCACGTCGCTCGATCACCTGCTGCGAGATGACATCGCCCACGCCCACCAGAGAGCCTGCACAAACCCGCACCGGCCTCCATGTGAACAACAAAACACCACAGGTGAACTAACATTAAAAGACTTTATGATCATAAGTCCCGATTGCCCCGCTTCACCCTGCTATCTGGATCTCGGTCTGTTTTACTGCCGCTTCACCTCTTGTCTTCCCCTAAAGTATTGTTGATCAGGAATCTGTGGACTCAATCTTTACCAACATATTGGAATTGCATGAGATATCTTAACGTCAATAAATCATAGAGTGTTTTTGGGACTCCCAGTATATTAATGGGATAACCAGATTTATTTAAAAAATCAAACTGTAAAATGTAATCTTTGCCACATAAGGAATTTTGATCTGATGATAGCCAATTACAGGATGACTCCATTCCCCTCAGATCCTCACTACTTATGTACCAGTACAATATTTTCTGTACTATTCTTCTTATTTTGAACATGTCATTAGCCAAGTAGCATAAGTGGCTAAACCATTTTTGAAAGATGTTGGAAATAAACGAACAAAAAAAAACAAATTCAACAAACAAGCAACAAACAAGAGTCCAGTTAGAGTTAGAGGGACTGTCTATATAATCTTTTTTTAATACCCCCAAAAAAACATTCTATTTGAGCCAGAGCTGTAAGATACTATGGCGCCATCAAGTGGTCCAAAGGTGTACAGCACGAGGACTGAACTGATACCAATTTAAAACAAACCAAAACAAAAAAACTCCAGCACATTTCTGTCAAAGTAATTATGAATCTCCATATTTTTCAAAATGTTGTTTGGAGTTCATATGAGGGGACTGGTGCCATGTCCGACTTTGATTCTGACGTGCAACAATACTTTTATCCTTGGAGAATGTTAATCTGTGGTGCAGCAACTGAGCATGATTGTGTACATATGTGCGCGCATGTTGCGTTCAAAGTTCTTTCCCCTTTGTTGACTGTCTGAAGATCATTCCTGTTGAGGTGAAAGTCAAGGTAGGTCTGCATTTCTGCGTCCGTGTGCAAGGCAATGTTCTCACCTGCCGTCACAATCTGCACCGTCCAGGGTTGCCTTGCCATGAGGGCCTGGTAGGACCGCCACAGGCCCGCCATCCTCACTGTCAAACAAAAGAACACAGAGCAATAACATTGTTATAAATGCGTGCTTTTTGGAACAAGTGAGACTCGGGGGGGAAGAGGATGTAGTTTATGAAATAATCTTCTGAACAATTTAAAACCGTGTATAGGTGACAAAACACATATACATATTTTAAGTACAGGTTCATATCTTGATGTTCAATTATAGTGCAGCTCTGATTAAATAAGTGTTTATCTAACGCTAAACTGAGGAGAACACTTAATTGAGGCGTCTCAACGCGACTCCAGTCAGTCTAAACTGCAAATAAGTGACGTTACGTCGTTTATTCCTTTAACTTGTTAGACTGGTGAGTAATACATTCACTGCAATGTAAGCAAAACTTTGATTTAGCACACATAGTGTTCGTGTACCAAACGAGTGTTTGCAAAGACAATAGACCGACTTTAAATGTTGGTGTTACTGAATGACATGTCGGCGTCACGTGCGGCTTCACGTAAACTGGAACGTCACGAAGCTGCACCAGAGCGTCGCAAGTGGGAATTCTATAAATGCCTGCACGAAGCCAATTTTATATTTGGGTATTCGCTCTAAATGTAGAAATGACAAAATCAGCACTGCGTTGAATAAACGTCATGATAAAGTATTGAAATGCTTACGTACCTCTGATAAACCTCACTCTGCTGAGGCTGATGACGCGTTCAAGTACGTTCAACGGTCTGCGGCAAATTTCGACGAATCCCACTTGAAAAAAAATTACAATGCAACACTTTCATTAGTTGTAAAATATTAAAAGCCACAAAAAAATCAAACAAAAAGCAGTCCGAGGCTTATTCCGATACCAACAGCATATTACATTCAAAGTGGTATTATATTGAAAGTAGAAAGTCTTTCGTAGAATTCTAATGAAACAGAGGAAATTCTCATTAACAGCAAAAAATAATAATCTAAGTTCTTAACCTGAGCGATAAAACATGTAAGAGCGCCTACCTTTAAAAACCGGCACTTTTAATTGCACAGCACACGCCGCTGTAATTTCCTACAAAACTGGAAGTCCAGACGCCAAGGCGAAGGTCGTCACTTCCGCTGTATTCGGAAAGTGTTCTGCCCCCTAGTGGACAATATCGCAGATTTTTAAACAGCAGTCTTTTGATAAGAAAATTCATTTTGAGTTTAATGGTGAGCAGGTGATGACAAATAAAACAAAAATATTAACAAAAAAAGGTTTTATTTAACTAACAATTCAGGAGGGGTGAATTCCCTTCAAGTGTGCTCTGGTCTCATATCTTTGCGGTTTCACAAAAATAAATCCCATCATATAAAATATAACATCGCTTGAAGGATGTGGCTGTCAGTCAGTCAATTATAAAATACGATTAAAACCTTGAAAATGGTAGCAAATATGGTCGCAACATGTTGCCATTCCAAATAGTGGAAATTATGTAAACGCAGAACATTCAATTTCTATCTTGGCTCAATATCGAAAGGCATCAAATAAAAATTAACAGCAGAATCAACACAAATGACCTTCATTTTGTAACAAAATGTTGGCTCATGGAAAAATGTCATATGTAAGGCACCATAAAATCTATACGACACATTAAAAGTAAACAAAAAACAAATTGTTTTGTAATCCACGTCCAAACTATTCATAATTTTTCAAGTCATCAAAATTTTATGAATTGCTCCTGAAAGTACAACAAATAGGCACTGGTAAATATTCAAGTATTTAGCATAACCGAACGTATATGCTAAATGCTAAAAGAACTCTGGTTTTAAAGCAAAAGAGGAGCCATTCAGGCTGGTCCACTAAAAGAGGTAATCGGAGTTGCTATGGTAACAAAAGAGATGTTAACCTCCACCATAAACAACTGCAGGATCCACGTGGATTTAGTTGAAAAAGTCTGGAGATAATGTAAATTCTCGGTGGGCTGGATTAAAAAAATGGAGCCACCTACTCCTGATGGAGCTGAAGATGAAGCCCAATGTAAATTGAACACAACAATTAAATAAAGTTGTCCCTTTTAAAGTCAAGCACTGTTTACATAATCAAAACAAAGCATGTGAACATGAATACATTACTTGATTTTTTTTTAAATCATTATTTGTTGGTACGCGTCTTGTGGACCTGGGAGGCGTGGCGATGTTTTGCTATCGGGCCCCCGTCACAAGTCCATCCCGTCATCACTTTCGCACCAGTCGGAAGGGGCGTCGGTGCCAAAGTAGCGATCGCCAAAATTACCTGAGAGAGAGACAGACGGAGAGAAATGTGAACATAAAGCAACCATCACGTTAGGCGTAGAAAAAAAAGTAGTGTGTTTCCGGTAACCCGACCGACCGAGAATTTCTACCTCGAACAAAAACCTTCCGGTCGGCAATTTTTTCAAACCTTCTACATTTTTGTGTAATAATAATAATAATAGTACTGTAATGCCCTTCAATAACGGGGAGAAGGATGCACGCAGTCGCTGATGCAATTCGTCGCTTTTTAATAAACAAAACAAGCAATAAACACACGCATTCAAAGGAGTTGCTGTTAGCGCTAATGCGCTCCACACTCAGACTAACTACCGGAGCCAATATTCCCCCAACCTCGCCCCTCCCCTTTCTATGACGTCACACGAATACAAGAAACAGATATTACAGTACATTTCATTTATACGCGCCTTTCAAAACACTCAAGGACGCTTTACAATCAAAACAAGAACAATAAAACCACAGACAAAATTATAAATAATAAAAGGAAAGATGTTTACATCGGTGCAAACTCTCGCGATATTCACGTTGAGCATGCGCGTCATTTGCCGTCGTGTGTCAACAACATTGAATCATGGCGGCGACGCGATCTCGAAAATAGTTTAGACCGCGTTTGTGTGTTGCAGTCTAGCATTACTACACCTTGTGACGAATATTTTATTCATAAAGTTACCAATCTACAACCAGTAAATTATAGAATAACCAATACTTTTTCATAATATTTTTCACAGCGATTAGCCTACAAATCTAATGACCAATTTGCCATGTAATCGTGCCTCGCGTCGTCCGTCTGTCGCTCTCGTGTTTTGTGCATACGTCACAGGTGAGTTTAGTGATACGCCTTCGGACGATTCATACGAAAAATCAGACTGGCATTGCCATTTCTTAAATGACGTAATTAGTAGACCTTTGTGAGTTTTTTCGCCGCCATCTCAAACTTTCATCCGCGATTCCTCAATTTGCGGACTAAAATAGCAACCCGCATACGCACCTATCTGTTGCGTCCCCCCAACACTCAAAACGAAAGTAAATTCAAGAAACACACCCACACACCACAAACACACAGAGGCACAGTGAAATCGCGTTGATCACACAGTCAAGTCGTGTGCGGTGACTTTAATGGTTAAACTATGTTTCGGTACCGTAAAATGACGCCACGGAAACGACACGCTACCGGTAACTATTGTTACGTGAAATCCTCAGGGTGCCGTAGTTTTTGTTTGTTTTGTTTGTTTTCCTTCGGCGGCGAGCGGGGGTTTCAATGTCTCCTTGTTTTATGTTTTATGGTATTTTGTTTACATTTATGATGGGGGCGTGGCAAAAATATTTAAAAAAATAAAAACATTTGTCCGACCGACCGACCCTATGCCGAAATTTCATGTTACCGGAAACACACTACTATTTTTTCTACGCCTTATCGAGGTTTTTCTCTTTTTTGGAGGGGGGGTGGGTTCTCTCACCGATGCCGGGGATGATGTGGAACTGGTGGTTGACCTCCTTGTCTACTGCGGTGGTGATGATGCGCACTTTGGGGAAGGCGTAGGCCACCGAGTGGACGCCCATCTCCGCCATGAGCAGCGAAAGCAAGAAAATCTTGTCCTCCGCCACGTCGTGGTCCTTTCCACATCAGCGCAAACGTCAAACGTAGAATACACAAAATATTTCACAACATTCATTCATTCGTCAACATTGCTTGGCTTTTTTTTTCTCCTCCTGCTTGGTGATTCCCACTCCTGACCAAACCCTCGGTTAGGTTTCTTCTTTGAGGCGCAGGTGCTTCCCCCTGCTGGACGAGAGTATGAAGCACAATCAGCAAACTCACCAGCAGAACTCTGATGGCCATGAGAGCCGCGGCCCCGGTAGACACGGTGCTGTCCATCAGGATGACAAAGTCCTCGCTGATGTCTTTGGGCAGCCGCAGGTAGTGCAGCTGCACTCACAACACATACATTAAAAAACATTTTTTAATCATTCAAAATTTGATCTGAAGGAGATGACAGAATATAATGAGGATATGGCGGCGGCGGCGGTGGTGGTTCAGAGGTGACGTACCTCAGGTTCACCTGTGTTGTGGTTAGTCTGGATGAGGATTTTCCCCAGTCGGATGTCTTTGCACACAGCCATGAGTGCCTGCTCCATGGTCTCGCCTGCCCTTAGGATGGACACGCCTGTGATCTAAACAGCAACACGATTCAAATCTGGATGTAGCTGTGAATGCGAATGCTTGCTTGTCGATATTTGGCGCGACATTGGCTGTCTACGGTTTGTGTATTGGTGCCCACGCACTGACTGGTGACCAGGCCGTCGCTTGGGTGCGGGCGGGACCGTCTTTCTGTCCATTGACTCATCTAATGGTCACATTTGATCTCTCTCCCAATGTTTTATTTCTCCAATATATGCATGAACGAGACTTTTCATTTTTGGTTCGTGTTGCAGCCGTAACAGAGTGTAAATCGCAGATATGGCTAGAAAATTTAAAGGGGGCGTGGGGGGAAGAAAGAGTATTTTGACAGCCACTAGATGGCGCCATTATACCATCCTTTCTTGAAAAAGAGCATTTCATACAGAATGCAACTTAAATGGCTAAAAGCATGAATAGGGATGTTTTCATTCATTAATGTAATCCACTTTCAGTGTCTTTTCAAGCACGTCCATACATTTTTCTTGAATTTTTGATGTAATGTCATGAAAGACTTCTTTTAACAATCATCATGGGGAGTCTTCTATGTACAATCATGTTTGAAGTGAAAATCAAGCCAAAATTCATAGGATGGGGGTATTATATTGCGGTGCGTGTTGTTCTTGGGAAACGACTGTTTTCACCCTTCATGCTTCTTTTGCTGTTGTCGGGCGCACGATATTGTCAGTACGAGCGGCTATGTGGATCACATCTCTGCAGTGACAATTAGATTTCCCTCTAAAGTTTTAATGAGGAAAAGAGTTACTTACTCTTTTACCACTCAGCCTCCTGCCGTGGTAGACGCTACCCTGAGGCGTCTCCACAGATGCGGGCTGGAGAACCCAAAAACGAACAAAACAAAACAAAAACTAGCAGTTAGTTATCCCTGCTGTTAAATGGGCAAATGAAGACACGTAGCGAAACAAACACAGACCTGGAGAGGCAGGAAAGAGAGGGCGTGTTCGATCAGGAGTCTCATTAATCTTTTGGAGTAGAAGACAAACTCATCACGGTTGGTCTCCTTGTTCCTAAAAAAGAGATGAGAGGAGGGGGTAGTCAAAAAGGACAAAAGGTGATCTTTGGCCAGAGCGCTGGCTACCTGATGATGGTGTGCATGCCGCGCACCTGCGGCGAGCTCTTCAGGACGCTCAGGGTGTCGGGTAGCGGCTGACCTTGGTGAGCCGACGCCAGAGCTGACCTGAAAATGACATCCATGTTCTTTAATTAAATACATATATATTCATGAACCACTGAGTGTCTAACAATGCAATCCTTGTTAGACCGCTATTTTATTTATTTAGCCAAATGCATGTAGGCACTTGGAAACATTTTTAAATTACGACTAAATTGTCTAATATGTCTAATTGTGATGTTATGTTGCACCGTTCTGAGCACGCAACAACACAACCGACACAAAAAGGAAAACAAACAAAAACATCAGTTAAAATTACAAGATTTCGAGCAAAGGTGAGCCAAAAAAAAATGGCCGATGTTAAAGTGAGTGAGCAGCCCAGACTAACCGTTTTCAGTCCACATATGAAGCTATGCAACACCCTCACAGTGGATGATTATTATTTTTAATGAAGATGTGAGCTTACTTTATGCTCCAGTGGTGGCGACCACACTTCAAGATCACTTAAAACATCAGGTAGTCTAAGTTTAAAAAGACAATTCAATGTTAAAAGTCCAACCTGGGATTATTAGCTTGTTAGCAATGTTAGCTTGAAAGACCGACATGAGATTTCATTATTAGAAAACTTCTTGTTTGAAAAATATGAAACGGAGTTTGCGTTCATGTCGGGAGAGTTCATTTTGAAAGAAAATCTCTGCCACAAATGGATGCCTCGGCGACACGGAGTTTCGGTGATGACTTGAATTTTTAGTTTCAACGTCTGTTTGAAACCCAGTTCAGTGACTTGGTGTCAGCTTTCATTTGAAAAGTTTTAACGGTGGAGCAAAGTAGGAGTTAGTACCTCACGGTGATCTCACGCTGGGATGGTCACGCAGCCAGGCAGGGTGGGTGGGCCGTGCACATACGCACACAAAGAAAAATGTACTCAAGTACTGCTTGGTGGAAGTTGTGCAGAATATTTGGCGGTACCTTCTCCAGTTGACTGTGTACATGCTGAACGATCAAATCCAGCGCCACAAAGTTGTCGCCACCTGCGGCCCGGACACAAAAAGCGTCTCATCACACCATCCCCCCCTTTTTCAAAGTGGCGAAATAACCTCCAGTGGAGTTGAGCGGACCTCGAGGCACCACAATGTCGGCCAGCTGCACGGTGGGCTCGATGTACTGCTCGAAGGCCGGCTTGACGAACTTGTTGTACTGCTTGATGATGCCGCCGATGTCCCGCCCGCGCTGCGACACGTCCCGCTTCAGCCGGCGTATGAGACGGATGTCGGAGTCGGTGTCCACGAAAACCTTCATGTCCAGCAGCTGGCCCCGCAAAAGAAGATTTGTCAACATGTTCATTTTTAATCACAAATTACAGACATATTTGTACCGTACTTCTGGCCATGGTTAAGACGCTTTGAGTATCAGGGCGCACCTTCAATGAATGGCCTATTTCAAAATAGTTTTCATATATAGGGCGAACCTCATCTTGCCAATATAAAGAAAAAATAATCTAATCTAAGGGGGAAAAATGAAGATGAACAACTGCTTTGTTCTCTTTAAAAAGTCACCCTGCCAAAATAAAAGTTAAAAAAAAAATTTGAATCAATGTGCAAAAAATGAATTCTGACGACAGCGGGGAACAAAAAACGAACAAAATGAGGTGTTGCTGCGCGGCCAGATAAAAAGGCACCATCGTGTGATTTGCATAAGGATCCCCGAGGCTAGTGTGCGTCTAATTTAGTCGCGCAATGAGCCAAGGACGTTGCGCAATGCCGCCTGCAAAACGATGGAGCTTTGCAAGGAGTGAGAAAATGTAAAATTGAATTACAGCTGCGGTGTGTTGCGAATATTCTAGCACGAGCGTTTCAGTTCAACACAAGCGCAAATTAAGCTAAGCTAACCTCTGAATATTTACACTTCCGACTCATTGGAGCAACAGCACTGCCGACTAAATGTTAGCAGGAGTGACTTCCATTTCCGACTGTAAAATATCGATTAAGTCATCGAATAGTGGTTGTCGACTCCCCAAAATATAGAACTTGTTCAACCCCGTCTATAAGTGGCGACTTATCCAGGTGGAGTCAGGTCGAAGGATCTCAAGGGAATGTGCAAGTGGACCTAATGAAGTGGCCCACGAGCACCAATGCTTTTACCCAGCGGTGCGCCTCATTATCAAATCATTCCATTTCCCATCTCTGCAACTAGTCCGCACGGATGTCCCACTAAACGCCATTCATCACCGCCCAGACACGGGTCGTTATTAACTGTGATGGAGGAAGTTCCCATGGGAGGCGGATGGCCTTATCGCCACGGTCCAGCTCACAAACCGCACACATACGCACGCACGGTGTGGGCAGAACACACCGCTATAAAAGAAGATAGCTTTCACAATAAATAAATAAATAAATAAATAGATAAAAACAGACCTTGAGCAGTTCCTTGTTGGCAAAGGCCAAGATTCCCTCAAAGATGACAACATTGGCGCCGTACACAGTTTTCTGGAAAGCAGGGGAAAAAAATGTAGTCATAAGCAGGGAACGTTTTGCATTATTGTTATCATCTCATTGACAAGCTGTGCTTGTTTGGTAGAATTTTGTGACGTGTCTGCAAGTCCAAGTGTTTAATAAGCTCGCTCCCAACTGAAGAACAAGAATAAACCGTCTTTCAAATTAATTTATGGTTTGATTTATTTTAGTGGAAGGCGGAAATAAAACCAAATTATTTATGGATAATAAATCTGATATTATTTATTGTCATGCAGATTCATTGCTTGGGTTTGTTGAAAAAAAATTACAGGGGATGAAGACCTAGAAAAAAAGTCATCGCATATTAATGAGCGGGGGGGTTGGGTAATTTTTTTTATAACGCACGGTTCGGATTACAAAATCACTCAGCTCTACCCCGAAATCAATGTTTTGTTTTTTTTAAATCAAATTCAGCCAATGTGCCAAAGAGTTTATACCGTAGCTCAAAAGAGAAAATGGCGGTAAGCGCACAACGCCATCAACAGCCAGTCCTCGATCAGTGTCGCGTGGGAGTCGATAAAGCTGACCAACAGCGCGCAGCCGAGCAGAGAGAAAGCGGCCGGCAATCTTGATGTGAATTGTAAAGAAACCGATGAGTGTTTATCGACCGCTATATATATATAGTGTGTGAGTGTGTGTGTGAGTGCACCCTCTCCTCACACCTGATTTAGTGCGTACTCAACACGTTCAAGCGTGACCGCCTGAACCACAGTGAAGTTCCTGATGGACCATAGCAGAAGAAGAAGGAGGAGAAAAAGAGAGCATGCGGCACCCTTAAGGGGAGACACAGGGGGGGTTGTTTCAGGCTTTTAATTACCAGCAGCCGCTCCAAAGCGCCCATAAAAGGGTTTGTGAGTGCGGACAGGCCATTTCCCATGTGGCTTTGTGCCTTTCAGCCATGAAATTACATCGGCAAGAAATAGAGAACAGTCGTCGCTGCCGAGTTTGGGCGCGCGTGTGTGCGCGAGGGGAGCTTTGCGCTAATGCTATGATAATTAGCACTTTAGCACGTGCTGTTGGGAGGGCTTTTAAATCTGTACACGACGTTGGTGACACGTTGGGAAGCAAGGATGATCAGACTGACTACAAGTTATTTTGAAATAAAAAATGTTATGTTACTGATTTTCTACATACAGCCAGGCAATTATTGAAAAATATTTTTAGGAATTAAATGAAAATATACTGTCTAAACTTGGCCCCACAAAAAAGTAAGCAAAAACCCCCAACAATTTGATGATAAATTAAAAAAATGAAACGGAAATGAGGATATTATTTTTTAAAACTATTTTGACAAAAATAGATGTTTCTATGACCCCCAAAAAAGCTATTTTGGGGGAAGAAAAAAAAATATTACTTGGAAGTCGACAAGTAAATAAAAACAAAAAGAAAACAATGAGATAAAATGTGATTTCCATTTTTTTTTAAAACATATATATAATAGGGCCGTTCACACGGGCAGATTTATTCCGGACTTACTGCGCAACTGCTCCTCTCGAGCGTTCATACGTGCAACTTTGTTCCAGACTAGTGCCCGAAAACAGCTTGTTCGGACCAAATTTAAACCACCTCAGGAGGTGGTTTAAAAATTTGTCCGGAACAAATCTTCGTTCTGAAGCAGTACGAAGCAAATGTGCGCGTATGAGCATAACTAAATAAATTTGCTCCAGAGCAAATGCTCGCTTGCAAGGGTGGGGGGAGCCTCGCTGCGCATGAGAAGAGTTGATTACGTCACGGCGAGAATGCGTTGCTTTCGTGCTCTGTCGGACTTCCGTCAGGTTTTGTTTAATAACGACACAAGACATGGCTGCTAAAAGTAGCAAAGCACCTCTTGGGTTATACCATCTCAACTAGAACGGGGGTTAGTCCCCAAACGTCATCTTTCCTTTTGTAGGAGACTGGACTGTCTCGGAGTTGTTTGTGTAGTTTGTTCCTTTGTTGTGTGTTCACAACCCCGCCCTCCATATAATTTATTTTGTGAGTTCATCTCTTGATTTTTGTGTTTGGCGCATTAAATGTTTACTTTTCTGAGTGTCATTGAACTCATCGTTGATTTACGTTTTCGGGGCGGTCACTCTCTAGCTAGCAGAAGGCACGGAGACACAGAAGGAGAAGGACGTGCCTGTACAGTAGTTGCTTGAGTTGTGTATACGTTTTAAAAAGAACCAACACAACAGCTCATTTGTTTTCTGTCGTTTTGCTCCGCAGCAGAAACTGCCCGTATGAGCATAAGTGGAGCTGTGCCGAGCTGTGACGCTCAGCGGTTTTATGCGTGTGAACGCTCCACAAAATTTGTTCGGTGTAAAAATATATCGCAACAAAATACTCCGGAGCAGCGCCGAAATAAATCTGCCCGTGTGAACAGGGCTATATATATATTTCTGAAGAAGAATCACAAAACTGTGATAATTTTGATGAAAAATTTGATTGAACGCTAAACATGAAACACGTCCAATTTTGATGAAAACTGTATTTTTTGGGGAGCGGGGGTTAAAAATTGGGTTCTGATGAAAAATGATGACATATTCTTGGCACATGATTGCAATTCTTGAAACGCTTTTTCCTTAACTCCCACTTGCTCTGAACTGTGTTTCAATGTGAAAAGTGACACATGTGACACATACCCATTCTTTGCGTCTGGAGTGAGACGTGAAGTCATACACGGGCACTTTGATGCTTTTGCCTTTCTTCAGCTTTCGCAGGACATTGACCAGCAGTTCAAAGTCGAAGGCGTCGGGGTGGTCGAAATTGTACTCGTTGTTGCCCGCCAGCTCCTGCTCTTCTTTGGTCAGTACCTTGTGTAAAAAAAACAAAAAACACACACAAACACCTTATTTGGGGTCGGCGGAGGCGCTTTTAACACTGCCGCTTGTGTGCTGACTTCATTTAAAAGTTGCGCAGGTTCGAGGTCACATGAACGGTGGCAAGTTTTCAAATGACTAATCTTGGTCTCATTGCTTCTGTCACATTTGAACAGGGTTGTGTAGACTTCTCCACATTCGATACGACACGCGCCACCTGTCGAGTACCTTGTAGAAGGAGTCCATGGAAAGCAGAACCACCCAGGGAACGTCCAGCGCCTCGATGATCTTATTGGCTACGGTTGTTTTGCCAGAAGCACTCCCTCCACACAGACCTACGCAAAGAACAGCACTGACTTGAATGGAGACTCTTTATACAGCCATACCCGTCGAGTAATACGGGAAGACTTTCATGGACTTGAATAGAACATTAACTCACACAGGGGAGAGAAAAAACAACAACAAAAAAACCCCTGCAAAGATGTCGTCCAAATGACACTAAATCCAACACTACTATAGCGATCACCACTGCCGAAATCATCAAAACACAGTCATATAAACATAATGTGTATTTAATATCATTTTTTTTTCGGAGTAAAAAGACGAAAGGACAAAAGTGCATTCGTGGGAGGTTTTACGCACTGATGAACATCGTACAATAGTCCCGGCAACTGCGAAACGAACCGTGAATGCACCTGCGTGCGTGTACAGTGCTTAAACATATGGACACAGCTTAGGGGAGTGGTGGGCAGGGGGACACAAGCAGGCACAGGAGAACATTACTGTCCGTTATTTGAGACACGGTCACGGCATTTTCACACTGCACTTAGCATCGTGGATGAGCTGTAACAGCATCTCGTTGCCCAGCGAGGATGTAAAGTTGATTAAGGTTGAATGACGCTGACACCGTCACCCCGAAGATGTTTCTAATATTTTTACCAAACAATCTCAACTCTCTCACCGATGACAAAGGCCTCCTTGAAGGTGGTCCCGGTGACGTTGTACCAGGGGGGCCTGCCGGCTGTGTAGATGGTCCTCTTGTTGGTCCTCAGCAGCGGGGGCACAGTTTGGGACTGGCTGGTGGTGCGTTTTTGGGGTGACAGCGATGGTGTCAGGGGGCAGCAGCGAGGTATGCGGCTCGTGAGGCCGTCCAGGGATTCGTCGCCACTCCCGCTGAAATGTAATAGTTCCCAAGAATGTGAAATGGTAAAGAGCGACTTTTTTTTTTTATTCAGTGCTTGGTGCCATCAGATATGCCCAATGTGCTCAGAGCGACCCCACGCTGCTTCTTTGCAGGCATTTTTGTCAGTGGGGCAACTTCAGGTTCCACAAAGCCTTCATCTTCATTAAAAAAATGTGTTAAAAACTTTTTGCCCAAACTCACGTTAATGGATGAAGGCAAAAACAGTTGAATGATGAGGATTATATACTTTGTGATACCGGTTGCCGCTGTTCCTGTGGAGGCAGGACAGGAAATCCGCTTACTAAGGGATCTCCTTCCTTGGAAAAAAAAACCTCCACAGAGGTTTTGCTGTCGGTGCGCTTGAGGGGGAGGACGGTGGGATGGGTGAGGCCGACCCTCCCCAGGAATACGCAACGATGCCCGGGAGGCAGCTGACGGGTAGGGTCGCGAGTCGCATGAGTAAGGCTGTCATCACGTGGCAGAAGATACAAGGAATCATGGATTTCTTGTTCTGTGTTGTCATCAGGCGGACTCAATCAATCAATGGACTTCCTCAACAAATTATGAAAAATGCCAGAGACTGGCTAACAGAGTGTCTACACATGTGTGTCATAAGGTGCACCGACACATTTAGACAGACAATATAGCATTGCTTGCTGTCATATATTCTTTATCCTCAGCGAAAAATGACTACGAATGGGATTTTATTAAAATAGGAGAACGGTTTTGATGATTTTGATGAAAAATAAGTTACAATATCGGGAGATAATTATGTGACGCCAATTCTCACAGTTTTCCTTTTCAAAGACGTCAGTCAATCTTTTTTGTCCAACTGATGTTATCTGCTGCTAGCAATTTGCGGGGAGCAAGCCAGCCAACCAGCCACGTTAGCCTGCTAACTCCCCTCCGTTTCGGCTCCATTTCGGCGCCACAACGCGATACAACAAATACGCGACGCGTTTCTCACACGTCGTCCCTACCTGTCGGAGCTAGACATGCTTCTGTCGAAGCCTTTGCCGCCGCCGGAGGGAAAAAACAGCTCATTCGGGTCCGTCTGGCTAGACGTGGGATTCATGTTCATGTCTGCCGCAAACGGCGCGGAACACAAACGTGGGTGACGTCACGACGCACTGGCGTAAAGAGTAAGTGTACTTCAATTGTCGTGGTTTTCTTTTAAATCTTGAGATGAGATTGACGGAACTCTCTGTTACTTGACAACCGGTTAAAATGTGTGTCTTTTTGAAAAGCTGTTTATTAACACACCATTTAAGATGTTTACGTATAATTGACAAGAGAATGGGAGTTTTAACAAGTGGTTTCTCTGAAAAATTCAAATGTACTATTCTCTCGAGAGGTCATGAAGGGGCCATTCAGAGACGCCTTCAATGTGCACTAATTTGAGTGTAGTTTTTTAAATAACCACAATTATCCACAAACAAATGTAATTCACACAGCACGACGTGTTTCAAAGATCAGTTTTATGTATTTTCAAACATGAATACAAAAGCACAACATTCTACTGAGAAAAAAACAAAAACAAAATCAAAATAATACAGTAATTAAAAAAGTACAGTGAACCATGATCGCTTTTTAATACGAGCCTTAAAAATACATACATTATAAAACATCAAAATCTGTGACATGTACTGTATAAAATATAAAAGGAAAATCTACGTCAGCCATAAATTGTGCTTTACTCGCATAATAAACCCAGTTGACTTTTATTTAAAACTACCGGTGATGTACACAATGCACACAGAAAAAAACTACATGTTTGTTTATGACAAAATAACAATAAACGTCACATGTACCCAACAACAGCAAGTATGAACTGCATTGATTACTACATTTTCCATTGATCGATCGATAGAAGGATCGACTGTGTATTAAATTGAAATATCATAGCATGAGTATAATGAAAATTGCTTTGTGTGAGACGTTTTTCTAAATATATTGGATTTCTTTTTTTTTGTGGCCTAAAATGTTTTTAATTTTTAATCACTGCGTAAAATTTGTGGGAAATGTCACAAAAATTCTCAAAAAATTATATATATATATCCAATATATATATATATATATATATATATATATATATATATATATATATATATATATATTATATTTTTTTTTTTTAATTTAAGTCTGCTTGCGCGCTATTGGACATGCTGAGCAGCACTGAAGCTTGACTGGACCTATTTGTCGCGTAGGAAAGCCCGCAGTGAGTACTGTGCTTGCTCATGATCAACTGCAGCCCAATTTATTTAAAACAAACAAAATCAGCAAAGAAAAAAAAATAGTGCCTCACTCATCGCGCGCGCCCCCTCCTCCAACCAAAACTCAGCAATGAAGCTTTTCCCCCAGCACGCCCCCATCTCCTCGAGGACTTGCCCCTGCCTGCGCCGCCACTGATTACGTCGTTGAGCGCTGTCGGACCCGACCAAGTGAAACCAACCGGACCCGGCAGCACTCGCAGACCAGCTCCCCTTTCGACGGAACCTCCTCCTCCTCCGCAGCCCCATGGATGTAAAGGCGTCAAGTTCGGAGAAGTCTCAGCTGATCCACGACAAGAACCGCAAGACCTACTGCGACCGCGTGCACAGGTGTGGGGGGGGACAACGAAGGCACACATGCTCGCACTCGCTCTTTACGCCCGGGTGGGCGTTTATTTGCACGCGTGAACAGCCTGCACACCTGACAAATGATAGAGCATTAATAGAAATATGATTATTACACGTGCGGGAACATATCGACACTAAAATATTATATCGAATTGAGTGTGTCAGTCGACGCAATGCAACAATTTGGTCATTCTGAAGAAAATCATTCTCACTTTTTTTTAATTTATTGAACATTTTATTGTATCGATTAAATTGTGTACATTTTCAGTGTGACTTCAAAATTAAATATAAAATAGTGATGATTAGTTGTCAGAATTTCACTTGCAGTCATTCCTTCGAACATTTTTTCCTGACCTTCTTTTTTTTAATGCACACCAGAAATATATATATATATTTTTGCGTAAGAAAATACTTTTTGGGGTTATTTTAACAGATTCAACAGCACCCCGTCGCGTGGCCTTTTTTTTCAATTCTGTAGTCATTCACTACATCAACCCTGGAAAAAAAACTGTATTAATCGCGTCATTTTCAGTATTATTTTACTATTTAAAAAAACAATAAAAACAAAAAGAGACTCCGGGACGTGTTCGGGGCACTCGCGCGTGCACGCCTGCGACGTGCATCTGGCACCACATTTCATGCACCATTTGCAACGTGCACGGCGCGTGCGGACTGACTTCCCGACAGCTGCACTTTTTTTTTCTCTCTCCTGGGTAGAAATGTTGGGTGTGTTCTTCCGTTTTCTTTTGAATTTCAATATCGTATGCACGTTTGACATTTTGACAATGATGATGACGATGAGCCGTTTCAACCGCACCCGACTTCAAAGAACATGTGACGTTGCGGTGGCAAACATTCGAGAGTATAAAATTTGCAGCAATATACCTTTTACGTTCTACTTTTACTAATATATTCTAATGGTTGTACCGGGCTACAATTTGTCAAACAATATTATTGGATGATAGTGTTTTTCTGGAAGAAAAATGGCAAACGCCCCGTGTACACAGTTTAATTGCAAATATTCAGGTTTGCGGTTCTGAGAGAGCGAGGCGATGGTAATGACAATCTATTCCTGCCTCTCCCCAAAAAACAACACCAAAAAAAAGTTGTGTTCAGGAGAAATAGCACTCTATAATCCCATACTTTATCGAAACACAGATCGATGACAATTAAATAGCGTATGAAAGAATTTGATAATTTGTGCATTGTGATTTAATGCTGGCATCCAATTCATTGTGCCGCTCCATCTCGTGTGCCCTTCTTGGCCGCAGAGAGGCAGTATCGTACAGACATGCAGACAAATGAAGAATACTTTTTCTGTTTCGCCTGTAGGTGACTTAGCGAGACGCTGTCATGTCTTTAAATTTTCATAGAGGATAAAGAATATATGCCTGTGAGTATACCTTATGCAGTGCACAGTCATATTAAGGACGTGTGGATACTCTCGCTGTATATTTTGTTTTTAAATCGGACCACAATAGAGTGTGTGTGTGTGTGTGTGTGTGTGTGTGTGTGTGTGTGTGTGTGTGTGTGTGTGTGTTGGGGGGGTAGAGGTTCCATGGTCATGACATGTTTAATGAGGTGGAATAAATCTCATTTGGACTCACTTGAGATAACCACACGCCCACACACACACTTCATGTCCCACAGAACCTCCATGTAAGATTTGAACACACACACATGCACACACGCACACACACACACACACACAAAAAGAGGGATCGATTTCTACTGTGAAGAAAAGCATTGAAGTGGGAAAGAGATTGTGTTCAATGACACCTCTGGGATGTGAATGGGATCTCTCTCTCATACGCTCACACACACACATACACACACACACACATGCACTCATGCGCAGGTTAAAGAAAGCCTATCCCAGCCGTCTTCGGGCAGTAGGCGGGGGGCACCCTGAACTGTTTAGCAGTCAATCGCAGGGCACATAGTGACAAACAACCACCGGCGCTCACACTCATACCTCGGGACAATTTAGTGTGTTCCATTAAGCTGCCATGCAGGTTTTTGAAATGTGGGAGGAAACCGGAGTACCCGGAGAAAACCCCCGTAGGCACCTAAATGGCATTATGCTTTGCAAATACAATCTATTGACCTAACCATGAAGCTTAATTTAATTTAATGCAACATTATTACCAAATTATGCATAGGAAAAGGCTAACTAATTGAAAATGCGTTCATCCACACGCTCAGAATACTACAAAATACTGTAAATAGTCAGACAGTCAGTCAACCAAATAACCAGTTAGTCAATTAGCCAGGCAACCAAGCAACCAGTCAGTCATTCACTCAATCATTCTGCAGTTCTTTCTCAGAATCCAAGCGAGCGCATCCCCGACTTCCCATACAAGAATGGCGGCGTGGCGGGCAGCGTGGACCTCAACCGGCCGGCCGGCGCTCACTGCCATCACCAGTCGGCGCCGGCAACGAGCAGCAAGGACCCTGGCGGCGAAGACACCAAACTGGCTAAGAAGAAACTCTACATCGCGTCTGCAGTATGCCTGATCTTCATGATTGGTGAAATCGTTGGTAAATAACGGATGGTGTTAGCTTGTGTACCTCTCACTTCCTATTAGCGATACACTAGCGTGTGTATGTGTGTCCTCAGGAGGCTACCTGGCCCACAGTTTGGCCATCATGACTGACGCGGCCCACCTCCTGACCGACTTGGGCAGCATGCTGGTGAGCATCTTCTCCCTTTGGATCTCCTCCAGACCCCCCACCAAGAACATGACCTTTGGATGGTACCGCTCAGGTGAGACAGATGCTAGCACAACTGGCAACAAACAAAAAATAAATGTACAAAATGACGGCGATACAATTTGGTGCCGAAAAAGAATGAATCTGGATGTTGTGTGTGTATGTAATCCCCCCCCCCCCCCCCCCCCACCCACACACAAATTTGGCTTGGATAGATTCTAAATGAAGCCGGTTGCTAACGAAAACGGACGGACGGCTAATGCTAATTTCGGCCTGTGTCTTGTTTAGAGATTCTCGGTGCCTTTTTCTCCGTCATGTCCATCTGGATGGTGACGGGCGTCCTGGTCTACTTGGCCATAGAGAGGATCGTACGCAATGACTACGAGATCGAGGGACACGTGATGCTGCTCACGTCGGCCTTTGCGGTCGTTGTCAACATCCTGTGAGTTGACGACATTCCTGAGTAGCTCGGTCGGAACGTCGCACTAGTGATGCTAATTGAATTTTGTATAACCTCGTTCAGCATGGCGTACATCCTGCACCACTCCACCACCTTACACGCCCACGGCCGCGGCTACCAGCACATCGAGGACGATGCCCGAAGCCCCCCGGCCCCTCACGGCCACGCCCTCCTGGGAGGCTCCCACGGCAGCACCAGCGTCCGAGCGGCATTCATCCATGTCGTCGGGGACCTGCTGCAAAGCATTGGCGTCCTAGTGGCCGCCATTGTTATCTATTTCCGGGTTAGACTATTTATTTTTCATACAGGGGGCGCCATTTAGCGCAACTGAAAGGACTGATGACTGATTGAACAGTTCATGTATCCATCCATTTTTTAAAAAACCCGTGGGCGTGCTGAAGCCCATCCAAGCTGTTTTCAGGGAGTGGGGGGGGGGCACACCCTGAACTGGTTGCCATCCAATCACAGGGCACACAACAACCATTCTCGCTCACAATGACACCTAGGGGACAATTTGGAGGCATGCCATGCATGTCTTTGGAATGTGGGAGGAAACCGGTATACCCGGAGAAAACCCACGCAAGCACAGGGAGAATATGTAAACTCAACACAGGGAGGCCGGAGGCGGAATCAAACCCTGCACCTCTGCACTGCGAGGCGACATGCTACCACGACGCTGCTGCCCTGAGAATGAAATGATTATCCAATCAATCATCAGTAACTAGTAGCATGTGACAAATGTCGTTTAAGTGTGCGTGACAACTAGTTGCTCTTTATCTTGGCAGCCCGAGTACAAAGTGGCCGATCCCATCTGCACTTTCCTGTTCTCCATCTTCGTCCTGTGCACTACCGTCACCATCCTCAAAGACGTCTTCAGGATACTCATGGAAGGTGGACATACCTACGTCGCGCTTCAGTCTAGGGGGGGAGAACACTCACCAGTGAACACTTGCCCCCCTTTTTTTTTTGCAGGTTCTCCCAAAGGGATCGAGTTCAAGTCAGTGAAGGAGGTTCTGCTGTCGGTGAAGGCGGTCCACTCGGCCCACTCGCTGCACCTCTGGGCGCTCACGCTGGGACACACGCTGGCCTCCGTACACCTGGCTGTTGGTAAATAGCAACGATTGGCGGGAATTTGTTAAAAAAAAAAATCCAGTGAAAGACGAAAGCGGGGATACAGTACAGTGATGACTTGTGATACAAGAAACCGCCGAATATTTAAACGCATATGGTAGAGCAATGCATGACAGGAAGATAATATAGCCAAGCAAGGCATACATTCTTTATCCTCTGCAAAGAACAACCAATATTATTGCACCTTCCTGAGTCATTGAGAATCAGCGTGAGTCTGGAGGACTGCATTAGACTGGCCAAGTAGAGCACAACCAAATGAACAGCACAGTGAAATAAAGTATCAAATCTTAATGCAAAATTGGATTCATTTTTTACAGTCTATTCAAAGAAGAATTTAACAATATGGATTTTTTTTTGATCGGCATTGTCTTCATCTTATCTTGTAACTATTATTATTATTTTATTTTATTATTTTACACTCAGTACAATCGCGCTGGCGTCAGACCGAAACTTGTTACTATTTGGTGATTTATTTTCCCCAGAAAGTCCACACATTTTTTTACTAATTATTGACCAATCGAAAGTGTTGATGATGCAATGTTAATGGTTAAAAGAAAAAAAATCCCAATTAACCCTTTCATGCGCCAATAATGATAACCCGTAACCTGATAACAAGATAAACTGTCCACTGTAGTAACAGCTGTCCCTGAAAGGGTTAAAAACACTTTTTTTTTTTTTTAACGGCGTGGTCACAAAACCAATTTAAATACAATCTCATGGCACGACTGTACTGTAATCCTGTCGCGGTTTCTTGTTTTTTTGCTGTAACGTACTCACCGTGTGTCTGATGTCCCGCAACAATCCAGACGAGGCCGCAGACACGCAGTTGGTCCTTCAGGAGGCCACGGAGCTTCTCCACACCAAGTTTGGCTTCCATAGCGTCACCATCCAGGTGGAACGTTACCACAGCGACATGCAAACCTGCAAACACTGCCAGGACCCCTGGGACTGAGCCCCCCTGAATGTCCACCAATGTCTCAATTGAAAGCAAAACAGTCATCAAAATCATTTGGGTGACAACTGATCTCACACAGCCCCTCACCCTAAATATGAAATGTTGCTAATCGAAACAAAAAAGTATCGACGACATACCGTGTGGCTTGCTGACACCTCTTTTGGTGCTGATGTCATCGACAACGTGGGTCCAATCAACTCATACAACACGATTCCAATACGGTCATCAGTGTCGATTCAAACTGGACAGTACCATAACCGGTATGGATGAGTAAGATTGATCATAGCTGCTCGCAATCACTGCCTGCTGGAAAATCAATTTAACGGAAAAAAATGTTAATAAGATCGATAATTGCCATGGCCCGGTTGATTTTTTTCCCCCTCTAAAAGGGCTCTACCCCATTAACGTACGCAAAAAAAAAAAAAAATCCATTATGGGATCAACCAACCAAGACGTTTCATTAGGTACACCAGCGAAATGGGTTACAGCCCAACTTTGATTATCGGGTCGAAATATTAGGAACACCTCCCAGCTTGATGCACATTAACAATAATGCCAATCGAAATGGGATAATTTTTTTTTTTTTTTTAAATGCCGGTCCAGTGTGCCTCATGAAATGTCCATTTATGTGTCATGCAATGTGATATATTTGTCCGCAAGTGCAATTGAAGCAGGCAGTCCATGTCAGCGGTTGTTTGTCGTCTTGTGGTCGGCGCATGTTGCGTGTTTGTTTGTGATCGATGCTGCGTTAATACAAATGAAAAATCATAATCTCATGAAAAAAATCAAAAATAAAAAAGAAGGAATAATCAATCAAGGTACCCTTTCCCCCCCTTTTATCACGTAATGGTACATCCCGCAACTCCATGATGTCCGACGTCCGGAAATGTAGCTTTTAGCTGCGTTTGAGGGAATTTTTTAAATTTTATTTTACAAAAACAAAATGACTGTTTTTTTTGTGTTAAATTAATCAATACAACGAATGACATGACCATGCTTGCGTGCTTGTCAACTATGAGTCTATATATTGTGCTCAAGTGCCAATCACAAAGGGGAAAATTTCTGAAAGATGACACACACACACACACAAACACACACACACATACACGTTTAGTGAATGTAATGACCTTTGTGTGTTTCCAATTTTTGTGGATGGTCCGTGTTGTGTTGTCTGTGTATATATTTTGTGTACATGTGTAAATACACTTTCAACCTTTTGTCAGTGTGTGATGTTGAGGTACTGTCGTTTTAGTGGTTATTTTATTATTTTTGGGGTAACTTCACAAAATAAAAGACTGCACATGATGGACTGACTGGTTTCAATGGCAGCACGTATAACACAATTTCGGCATTTTATGGAGGGGGGCACCGTGGCTTATTTAATAACCCCACACTCAATGAACAGGCACAAAATAGTGGCCAGCCGATTAATCGTCGGGGCGCTACTTCAACACGCAGACTGCCTAATGTTAAAAATGTGCAATTTCAGGAACACAATCTCAAATAGACAAAAATAATACCAGCATCACACATGCATATTTTGTACTGTTTAAAGCTCCAAAATATGTATAAATAGTAAAATATGAATATGGATGAATGCAGGCCATGACAAAGATATCCGGGAACTATTTTAAACTGTGAGGACCCCCCCCACAAAAAAAAATGGTTTAGTCAAATGTAAGCTAGCACTTGAGCAACAAAGCAAGCTGTAAACATGACAACAATTTCCAAGAGCCGGTGTTCAAAATGTAATATATTTATTAAAACAATTAAGTGGATAGAAAAATCCATCATATTTACAGCCCGTTTTCACATAAGAAAAGTTATCAATGGAAACATGTTTGTGGAAACGTTTGTACATTCTGTACACGGTACAAAAAGCCGATCGTTACTCTTTCATGATCATAGATTAGGGCGTTCGTGTACATCCGGAATCGTAGAGGCTCGCCGTTGACTCAAAACACAATTGTCAAAAGTGGGACGAATACACTTGTCATGATGAAACTACTTTCTGTTAAAAAATATATATACATATATATATATGTATATATATATATGTATATACATACACACACACACAACAATGCCGGCAAAGTAAAGGTGCGTTCAAGTAATTCCGTTGCTGAAGACTTCAACTCAATTTTTGTTTTTAAAAAATGTTTACACTTCCTGGGTTGGGATAAAAAAAGATCAAAACGTGTCGCTGAGGTCATAGAGGAGCGTCGGAGAGGGTGTTGTGTGCAGTGTCCTGGGGGACGTCTTGGAGGGAATCCGGGGGGATGTCCCGGGGGAAATCCTGGGGTACCTTTTGGGGAGCGTCTAAGGGGACGTCAGGGGGCAGGTCTTGAGGGCCGTCTGGGGAGACGTCCAGGGGGCTACTGCGGGCCCGGTGGATGAGGTCTTGCACGCTTTTGCTGTTCAGGCCCCTGATGCAGTTGAGGCGCACCAGGCCGGCCTGACCCCCCGACGCCATCCATGTATGGCAGCTCAGGTTTGGATTCATACGGACCTGAGAGGAGGCGAGGTGTGGGGGTCAAGGATGGGCAGGGGGGGGGGGATCAAAGCTATCAGCTGATGATGTTTTTAACGAGATGCAAAGACAACGGGAGCAAATTTCAAGACGGAAATATCGAACAAAATTCATTCTGGTATGCTGGTCAAGCTCCAGTTTTTTTACATTCACATATCATTTATTCCTGTGATTGTTTTTATTTTAGACAACCAGCTAGAATTTTTTTCCCAATATTGTTCATTTTTATTTTGTTTTCATTTTAAATTCAGCTAGTTTTCATTAATTTGTAGAGCAGGTTTGTTCGTTTGGTTTATTTTTAAATGCAATAAATAGATTTTTAAAAATTAGTTTTAGTATTAGCGTTTTAAAATGTATTGAGTATTTGCTGAGTGGAAGAATCCTGCACTCGCCTTTTCTTTCTAATCCTTTTTTTTTTTTTTTGAAAGAAAAACCTTGCAGCGTTTTGCCCCGCTGAGCATCTATCATCACCTCCCCGGACCCCCCCCCCTCCTCATCTTCTGTTTCAACTAAACACATCGAAAGCCCCCCACGGCAGCCGCCACCTTCCACCGGGGGTGACAGTTTTCTTATTTTACACATCATTACACACGCGCGTGCACACCAGGAATACGAGGCGGCTCTTGGTCCATCGCTCCTGGTGGACTTGATCTTTTCATGCGCCGTGCGAGTGTGTACGTATGTGTGTGTGTGTGTGTGTGTGTGTGTGTGTGTGTGTGTGCGGGCGTACCTTGTGCAGCGAGGCCAAAGGCATCACGTCGAAGTTGAGGTTATTTTGGAACTCCGTGTTTTTCATTCGCTTCCACAGGCGTCCCAATTTACTAAAACACTTCTGCAAGAGACGAAAGAGGACAGGTAGGGTTTGAATTTTTAACACTCAACATGGGTGTTACCATTTTTTGGGGTGCTCTGAAGAATCCCGTTATGGCCAGTCCCAAATTTTAGATTGGAATTTTTAAGAGGACAGTATCATGGAATTCTTAACGCTCCACTTTGACTTTTTGCTCCTAAATTTTAGGATTTTAAATTGTCCTCTCCTCTTATATTTTCTGCAATAAAACAATGGCGGCTATTTGAACAAATATTTACATATTTTTTAATGGCATTGCTTACACCGAGATTTTTCCCATAAAATTTGGTGGGATTTTTATTCAGCACGAGACTTGAATTGTTCACAAATATTTTAGAGGTGCGCCCACTCGCGACAGACAACAAGGCGCTCTAAAGCCAAAGAGAAGAAGCATTTTTAGGGGGTTTGGGCGCAGCTAGCGAACTGCAAATCGTAATCGCTTCAGATCATGTGAAGAAAGGTGCTCTCGTGCTTAAGCTACATAGCGGGAGATGAGGTGTCACACGGTGCAGTTTTCTCGGGACCTACCATGTTGTTGTCGGCGTGGTGAAGGTAGTACTTCCTCTTGGCCTCTTCGTACGACTCGCTGGGCAGCGATTCGTTATCAGCCTTGCCGCTGCTACTACTTCTTTCTCCCGCTGCTTGGTCATCCACCTCCCTCTCACGCTCCCGCACTTCCCGTTCGTCTCCGTTAGCCTCCGCGGTGGTTTCGTGAGGCTCCATCGACGTCAAGTAGACAGGCTGAGGAGAAAAAAATGATATGGTTTCTGGGTGGAGTGGATTTTCACGTATTTCTGGTAGGTCTGGAACAAATCATCCGCGTGGGAGGGGGGGCACTATAAATGCGCAGCGGCCAACTTACAAATCTCCTTTCCACTGTCTTTTTGACGTACTGCGCGCCGTCTAACAAGGGCGGTAACATGCAGAGGATGACGTCGCCGACCATGTCTGATGTCAACAAAGCGTTCAGCCAATCAGAGTACGAGATGGACTGCAACAAGAGAGGAAATCGTGAGTGGGCTGTATGATGTCATAATCCACCCATCCATTTTCAACACCGCTGAACAGGGTCGGGGGTGCTGGTGCCTATCCCAGGTGACTATACCCCAAACTGGTCGCCAGTCAGTCACAAGGCACAGATAGAGATGAACAAGTGGGAACCGATCCCATGCTGCCCACACACAAGTGAGTGTACCACGACGCCGTCAGTGACTTTGACATAATCATATGAAATATGAATAATACAAGAGGACAAACCCAAACGGTGGTCATCCGGGGTACGGCATAGTAAGAGTGCATTTGGTGGTCACAGTAATGGACTCCGTTTGTGGTGTTGCTGGAGAAGAAAGAGACAGATAAACGTGAATAAACATCAGTCCAAAAATAAGCATGATGTACATATTTCGTTCAAGGAACCTAAAATGGTAATGCTACACACGAAAAATGTGTACAAAATTAAAAATAAATAAAAACCAAAAAATGTTTTAATCCAGTTGTCCAAATCATAACAAATTATTGAATTACTTTGTTTTAGGATAAATGTGGGCTCTTAATTTTTTTTCTCTTCACCCCCAAAAAATGTGAATGTGTTTCAAATTGCTACCTCAGTTTTGTAAATCAGCCTAAAATGTCAACCCTGTACAAAACCTGACACATTGGTTCCTGATGATTAAAAAATAAATAAATAAAAATGTCACATTCGGGATCAAAAATGTCATTTTTAATGCTCATCAATGAGACTTTCACTTTTACCTCGAATGCCATCTAAAAAACAAATCTTGTTAATATTTATGATGTATATTTCAAGCTGAAATAGTTTAAAATAAGAACCAATATGGATTAACAATATTTGTAAGGTGACATTTTTCAGCACGTATATTGAAGGAGTCACATGACAGGAAAAAAAATAAAAATCAGGGCTTTACGCTGCAAAGGCGCTGTCCTGGCACCACATCAGTCCTGCTGCATTGGCGGGCCAGCAGATCTCATTAATCAGGGAACGTTTCTGCACCGTGACTGGCCCGTAGAGCCTGCGCAGATCCCACGTCTTCAGGAGGCGGTCCTCCCCGGCTGTCGCCACAAAATGTCTGACACGAGACAGCAGCGGATTCTTGATGCCATCGCATTCGGAACGTATGACGCCCATCACGGCGAGGTCGTCCTTACCTGCTGGCGGGACAGAATCGGAGCGCTCGCACGGCGTGCTCGTGGGCATGGAAGCATTTGTACGGCAGCAAGCTGGGAGAGTCGCGCGACTCCTGGACGCGCAACAATGCAGATTTGGTGTTGAGATCCCACAAACCGACCATCCCTTTTTCCGGAGAGAAAACATTTTATACAAACACAGCTTCAGTATTTGGTAACTTTTTTTTTTTTTTTTTTTAATTTTCATGTTGTTGATGTAGCCATAATTTCAAAGCAAACATGGTGAAGTGGCTTTTAGTTGTTATGCCGCAGGCGCATGTAATAAGTTGCCCAAAAGACAAAAACAACAAAAAAAACGACTTCTACTTCTGTCTGTGTACTGAGTGACGAAACAGCTAATGCGCTTTCCAGCTCAGAAAAAAAAAAAAAAAAGGACGACAGACACGCTACCATCATAGAAGCCGAGGACGATGATGTCATGCGGTTTGACGGGCAGCCAGTCCATGGACAGAACCTGGCCACTGTGCCCCAGGCGAGGAGCGTTCAAGGAGCCCAGCTTCAGGGTGACCACGGGATCGGGCTGTGCGGGGGAGGACACGGGCGATGACGTCAAGAGCTGGAAGGAGGGCGTCATCAAAACAAGAGTAGCCACGCGCTCACCTTGTAAATGCAGGGCGGCTGGCTGGTGTCGCCTACCAAGTGAAAAAATACAAATGAAAAAAATCACATTTAGTCTCATGTTGAAAAATATAGTCTTCCCCCCCTTTTTTTTTTTAAACTCAGCCATGTGAACATGCCGTGTCGCTGCCCGTTGGTTCGGAATGACTGACAAGGCTGGGGAGAGGAGAGGTGTAAATTTCACAGCTTTGCAATGCTAACAACCAGCCATGTAATGCATCTTCTTTGTCATTTCAATTATAGATCCTGGTCTGATGGGGGGATAGGAGCAGTCAATTACTCCAAAGCTGCCTTGCGCCTTTTTGTCTTTGACACCGCCCCCCTGGCCCCCTTCCTCCTTGCTGTCACGCCTCATTCATTCATTGGGACAAAAGCATTTTGTAATTATCTGCCGTGAACATCGCTGCGTGTTCGTGTCGGACCCCCTCCCACTTCACATCAGACCGCTTTCAACTGATCCCAAATCACAGCAAATGAGTTACAAGACGCCTTGACAACGAGGATGTCATTGCCCGGCCTTGTCTACTCTCTCCAGTTAGTGTTGACATGATGACAAAACTTGAGAGCGACTTGAGAGTCTCTCTCTCTCTCTCACACACAAACAGGACGTTAATTCAGAAGAGTGTAATATTCCCAGTGTGTGTTTATGGAGTCAAGCTAATGCGCGTAAGCTACGCTTGGACGCGGCGAGGTGATGGGAGTCGCTCAATGACCCGCTTCTACGAAATAAAATGGAAACTAAAGGCCAAGGCGCACTGCAGGAAGGAGGGATGGAGGGAGGGGAGAGGGAAGAAAAAAAAGTTGAGAAATGTCAGACTTTGACTTTACATCCCAAGTGTAGCGCCGAGTATATATCGCCCTCAAGCATTCGCACAAACGCGACACTAAACGCGAGTAGGCACACCGTTAAATACCCAAGACATTAAACGTAGTCAGTGTACTTTAGTAGTAGATGTATTTTAATCTTTACATTGACTATGAAGATGTATAATCTTCATAGACGCCAGGAGCGAATGAAAAAAATAAATAAAATTAAGGGGCTGACAGCAGGAAGCGTGGGCAACACTGCCCTTTGCTGGACAAAAGATGCGCTGCTGTATTGGCAAATCAAATGTGGCAAGTGTGGGGCCCACACACAGCCATAATTTCTTTTTTTCCCGAAAACACTGAATGTATCTTATTAAATAATCGCTTCATGTATTTTCAATATTTCCTATGGGGGGGAAAATGTAATCGCGCATGTATGGCGGAGAGCTTTTGTGACTGACCAGAGGCTGGGTATTTTTGGCTGCTGCGCAGGGCATCGGGATGGGGCAGGCTGTAGATGGTGACCACACACGTGGAGGTGGCGACGGCCAGGAGACCGAGTCTTGGCAGCACAGGAGCCTTGAAAAGATCACGAGTAACATTATGATCATTATGCGTGGATGTATTTACTCTATATGTGGACTGTTTATTCAAACAACGGACCTCCCAACACCTGCTCTTACCTCCTTCTGGGAGGTGGGCAGCTCCCAGCCTCCTGATGGACACCACCTCAGGTGCCAGACAAAACCTCGGTCCAGGACGAGGCCGTACGCCAGTGCCGGCTGGGAGTCTGGCCTGGACATAAACAGGAAATTCATTCATTCATTCATTCATCTTCCGAACCGCTTTATCCTCACTAGGGTCGCGGGGGGTGCTGGAGCCTATCCCGGCTGTCTCCGGGCAGGAGGCGGGGGACACCCTGAATCGGTTGCCAGCCAATCGCAGGGACGAACAACCATCCACGCCCACACTCACACCTAGGGACAATTTAGAGTGCCCAGTCAGCCTGCCATGCATGTCTTTGGAATGTGGGAGGAAACCGGAGCACCCGGAGAAAACCCACGCAAGCCCGGGGGAGAACATGCAAACTCCACACAGGGAGGCCGGAGCTGGAATCGAACCCGGTACCTCTGCACTGTGAAGCCGACGTGCTAACCACTGGACTACCGGGCCGCCCAATAACATATATATAAAATAATTAACTATGGCCACACAATACAACAAATAAAAAAAGGTTCATAGTAGCTTGAGGAAAATCTATCTAAACCCAGACCTGGTGTTGTATTCCAGCGTGCCCACATCCCACAGTTGCACTAACGCTGTTCCAGGATAGGTTTTGTGAGAGTAATGCTGGTCCTCCATGTCCTTGTGGCAGGCCAAGGCCAGGTACTGCGAGGCTACCACATTATCGGGCGTCGGGCACCACTCCATAGCCCACACCGGCCCGCCGGTATACAAATGCATGTCCCAGCACACCGGGTGGGCGGGTGACGATTCGAACCTGCACAAAACGCCCAGAAAATGTGAAATAGTTAATCAGCGGTGGTTATCCTGTATGGAAATCAGGTAGAGGTGTGTTTGCGCACGTCCGCAAGCCATAAAAAAAAAAAGGGGGCACAGAGTGAGATGTGGAAACATTTTGCTTACATGGTTGACAGTCAGGACAAGCTGAAAGGCACTCCGGGGTTTAGATATAATATCCAATGTGGCCAAACAGCTGACTGAACGCTGAATGAGTAGCACATTAGCAAATGTGACACGTGGAAATGACTTCAAATGGAAGTCTAATGAGTGTGTCTTCTTTTCGAACAAAGCAAAGATGTAGCCCACCGGTTGCAAATTTATGAGGTAATTAATCAATGGTGTCGCTTGCAGATTAGCGCAGTCCAGCAAGTACGCAGTTGCATGGACACGTCGTACCTGTTGAGTCTCTGTAGCGGCGCCTCCTCATCACAACCGTCCCGGGACACTTTGAAAGCGGCCGAGACACATTCATGAGGTAGATAGGACTCCAGTTCACTGCAGGAAAACACATGTCAACATTATGTTACTTTTGCAAATTGTGATTTGTAAAAAAAAAAATGGAGATCAACAATACGGCTGCTGTCAGACAGTGAAGGGAAAAGCACCTGGAGGGCACTCGATGCCAGACACTAGAGGAAGGCAGCCACTCTGGAAAAACCCAGCTGCTGAGTTGCTCGTCACAGCTAAAAAACACACCCAAAAATATATTTTTTTAGGCGTAATAAGGGGATCATAAAGATGAGACAATCAAGACTTACAATTTCTTGTGACTGTTGACGGATTCCAAAATCGCACTGATCATGAGGGCGGGTATTTTGAGGATTCGAGCGGCCTGGAGGAGAAATGTTTTATTAAGTTCGTCCCAGTACCCTCCAAAAAAAAAAAAAAAAAAAGAACTTTTGATCTACTCTAAAACGCCGGCACGCAAAAGCACAGAATTCAGACCACGGCGAACATTTTGTCATTGACCAAATATGGTCGCTTCCTGTTCAAAGGACTCCAAAGAGGTAGACAAAAACGTACTTACGCTGCCGCTGTATTTTTCATCCCGATAATTGACGGTGGCCTCTTCTTCATGTTCCTCTTCCTCCTCATACTCGTCATCCTCCTCCGCCTCGGCTTCCGCAACATTCGGAATAAAGTCCTCGTCTTCTGAAGCGTTGCTATCCGAATATTTTCTCTTGCGGCCTAGTGGGGCATCAAATTACGTTTGCTTATAAAAAATGTCCGTAACACGCGTTATTTTCTCACCGTACCTTTTTTCTTTTGAGACTTTCTTTCTTCGGTAGTTTCCGGTGCTGGTTTGGAGATGACGTCACTGGTCACGTTGGAATCTTCGGTGAACTCTTCTTTCACCATCGTGTGAAGGAACTTCATTGCCCTAAAATGTTTTTGTCATGAGAAGCACAGATTGACATCAATCATTTTTTTGTGGAGATGGAGATCATTGGTTCATTCAAGCTTATTTCATTCTGTATATTTACAGTTTGGTCTTCTTGACCACAGAGCAAACGAAGCGCTAAGAATCTTTGAACCAGATGCAAACCAACTGACTGGAAAGCTTCAGTGCTTCAAGAAGCTTCATTTCACCACCACAAGTTATCACACTGTCAGAGCCGTGACTCACATTTTAGCAGCGGTCCTCCTTGGGCGTCCTCCTGGTTGCAACTCCTCAGGTTCTTCTTCTTCTTTGATGTTCTCACTGGGTGCGACAAGCTCTGCATTCACGATTTGCTTCTTCACGTATTTCCTCTTTGGTTTCGGCGTCCCATTCTCCAAAGACTCTTCAGTGACGGGCGAGGGGGAAACATTTGTTTGGGCCGAGAGGTTCCCGTTAGCCACGTGAGGTGAGGGGCAGACGTCCGCACTCGCCAGCGGAACCTTTCTTGGCCGTCCCACTTTCCTGCCAGGAGTCTTCCCCGGTGGCTTCGCCACCGTGGCCACAGCCTGGGGTTTCCTCGCCAGCAGTTCTTCGTCCTTTGGGTCCTCATTTGTTTCGCTGGTGACATAGTCAAGATACCTGGAGTTCTTTTTGCGTAGCCGACCTCTGGAGCTGGGCGTTAAATCAAATGAGGACTTGGACGTTGTCTTTTGACCTGTGAGGGGAGTGATGTCAACACTCCATTTTATTTTTCAAGGGGACATATAGGAAATTAACTTTTTAATGTTTGTGAACAAATAGCTGTGTGTCTGGACTTAATCTTAAACTATCTTACTCTTCTGAAAAGGAAGACAAATTCAAAATGGCAAATTGTGTCTGAATATTCAAACCTTGCTCAGGGTTAGCAACATCCTCTGGCACCGTTTCCTTTACCATTATCTTCTCAGACGTTCCGTCATGTATGTCTTCTCACGTCAGCTGTGCAGCTGTTTTGAAAACAAGCCATTAAAAAACACACACACAAACGTCAGAAGGCTGGGTGACAAACCCGGCAGCTGAGAATTATGGGGCAGACACCCTTATCATTTGACCTAAAAAGCTCCAATGCAGGTCCCAATTTGAAAAACAATACTTGTATTTACGTGGATTATGCCAGTGTATTGTACCTAATGTTGTGGCCGCTAAAAAGGGGATACAGGTCTGCACTAGCTTGAAGCAAACTTTTTGCGAAAATAGAGTTACATCAGCCAAGGTTTCTGCACTTTATTATACACAGTAGCAGGTGGGTAAGTTAGGTAAGAATACATCTTAAAATGTATGAGTGAGGTCAAAATAATATCCCAGGGGCAAGCGTTCAGATTCGCAAACCAAACACCATTCATCTATCTGACATTTTCAACCTTCCTCGGAATTGTTGCATGAAAAAAAATACAACTACAATAAGAAGTAACATCTGTATTTTACTTTTTCATTTACTCTTCCCGTCAGGCATGCCCTGTCACGCAAGCGGGGTTAGCACTTCACGGCTAATGCTAACTTCCCGGGCCGCCGACAATGTCCTGATTTAAGATGCTGCACGTGTCGACAAACAATCCCACTTGACAGTTTTTAAAATCCGGCGTTCCGTTATTGTTAAAGGCTCACCTGGTGGTAGCCCCGTCCGCCCTTTTGGGGTGGCGAAGGCTGACTTTCCGCGTCCGGATCCACGATGCGCTGATCTGAACATGCGGGTTCGAGTCCCCCACTCGGAAATCTGAGCAACGCGGTTAAAATATGAAATATTTTAACAATAACCGCATATAGTGTAGCACTGCGACAAATGTCAACATTCAACCGAAAATAAGCATTGTCGGCACATGTTTTGATTGTAACTCGCACTCAGCTCCCTTCAGTCCGCCATGTTTACTGGAAGGGGAGAGGGGGGCGGCTCATGTCGCCCCCTGTCGACGCAAAGGAGAAGTGCACCCTTTTATCGGGTGGCACTACAACACGCATGCGCCAAATGGAGACGCATACTCGACATTTCGTTTTTCGGTTCAGCGTCCTCCAACTTTTCCAAGAGCACCTTATACGAAATACTAAACATCCACTTTAAGAGTAAAATCAGACTTTCTTATTCATTGATAACATTGGTCAACAATTTTTGCGACATTTACACAAGTAAACCTCTCGATATTAATTTGGTTGAACTGATTCCGAATCTGACCTCATTTTTTCTCTAGCAGATCAGGTTTCTGTAATGATAATCCCATAGGTAATAAAGTATAGCAATACATTTAGTAATATTTAAAATTAAGATTCAGCATCAGGTGGATTTTTATTCTGAAACATCAAAACTACAAATGACATCACATGCAAAACACATACTGTACTATGCAAGTGTTTATAAACTAAAACATCTTACATGGAAGGCCTGCTGATGAGCTCTGAAAAAAAATGCATAAAATGGATTTTAAACAAAAACCTGAAAATAAAATAGATATTGTCAAACAGCATTGATTGTAAACACTTGACATGCAAAAACAAAACAAAAAGTGCAACCAATCAGTCGGCAGCATCATTCAAAATGACACGATCAGTTTTACGCCCCCCCACCACCTGACCAAAACGCTCCTCGGCTTGTCCCGTAGAGCTTTATCGGCGTCCTCCCTCCAGGACCCGGCGGCCATATTCGTTTGGGGCAGGGTCGCCACTGCTCTGGTTGCTTGTGTGTGTTTTTTTATGTCTTTGTTTCATTTCGTTAGCCATTATTGATGTCGTCCTCACATAAAGTCGTCGGAATCGTTGCCCTCCTACACAGGGATGTTTTTTTCACAGAAAAGCGTTATTTAAAATGACAAGCCTGTATGAGTGGAGCAAGTTAACGTGTGCACTCACCTCATTGGTCTGCATGTTTTCGCTTTTCATCAGCGAAGTGTAGCACCTGGACGAGAGAAATGACAACACGCGATAAAATAAAAGTCGATTCAAATTACAAAAGGGAACATTGTGCGACAAGATTAACCATGCACATTATTCCGGACTTTTAGACCGCACTATAATTATGACCTATTTTATTAAAATGTTGTCAAATTTTGGGGGAAGGAAAAAAAAGTTGAATAGTCGAATGACTTGTTCTGCTATTGTATGAAAGCAAAGGAAGGGCATGACGACTGACTTGAGCTCATCTATCTCCTTCTTCTTCTTTTGCTCATCCTTCTCGCGTCTCTTCTGCTCCTGCAGCTGAGCTTTCTTCTCGTTGCGCTCCTCACGGTCCCTCGACTCCTTCTCGGCCGCCAAGTCAGGAAAGCGCTCCTCTTTGGTCTTCTCCAAGCGGTTTACAATCTCGTTGACTTTCTTCTCCACGGCCACCGTCTTCACCTGAAGACACAAAAAACGCAAACATCAGCCGTCGGCGACTAATTCACGGACGAAAGACAATCAGGCGCCGACAAGAGCCTCGATTCGTCTGACCTCCTTTTGTCGATGGAAGCCGATCTGTCCCACGTCCATGTCCCCTGTTTTCTTCAGGTTGGACCACGGCGTGTAGACCACGCCGATGTTGTTCATCTTACAGCCTGCGAGGCGACGCACAAATCCACACTCACCAGACACTTTTTGAGGAACGTTTAAGATTTTCATAATTCTATGACAGTTAGACCTTGAATGCTGTTGTTTTTCACCAGCTGTGCACAGTCTATCAAAACCTCCGGAGGAATATCGTTGATAGTCACACCCTAAAACAGCCAAACAGAGCATCTTATGAGTCCAAATATGGAATAATATAAGAAAGACAAATTATTAGACATATATTTCATAATGATAAAGTCATCTGTTTACCTTTGGCAAGCGAAGATAAACGTGAGCTGAGGACAGTTTGTCCACATGAAACCTGGCAAAAAAAAAAGAAATATTTTGATTACTATGACAAAAAAAGTCCCATTATAAGTTCAATTGGAACGGGTGCAGCTCAGTACATTGATATCGAGGAAAAACGTCATTTAATTGAGAACACAATTGAATGTCAATACTTTCTTTGGAAAAGACAGTATTTAAATTTTTGTGCTTGTGGAGGAACTCACCAGATGTCTTCAGGCCAACCATACTTGATGAGATCTTCGTCTGAGTGTAACGTACTTGATTAAGTGAAAATGCAACAATAAATCCATAACTGTTGCGTGTGTCAGCTTACTTTCATACTTGTCTTTTCCCATGTAAATGGTGTAAGGAGGCTCCACCACTAAGACGACAACAGAGACAGCAAACCGTGAGCATAAATATGTGGAGCTACGCGGGCTAATCGCTAACACGGCTTCAAACTTACCGGCACTTGTGAAGTAAAACACCATTTTAAGGAGATTTTAAAAAGTGACTAAATAATGAAATATGAACGTAGAACTGTATTCAGAAAACAAAAAATGTTGGTTTTAAAAGTGGGACTATTTCCTGACTGACTTTGCTGTCATTTCGCGCATGGAACTGCAGGTTGAACCCGGAAGTTGTTGCCCGGCAAAGCCGCGGAAGTAAATTCTACATTGCCCTGACCACAAAATTTGATATATTGAGGTCGACTGTGTTTTCACGCATATTTTAAAGTTTATTCATCTACAATTTTCAAGACCCTTTTCTTAATGTTCTATTTTCAGATAAAGCGCTTCAGCAGTTTTATAAAATACATCCCGGAAGTTATCTAACAAAGCCCCGGAACCACTAGATTTAGTTCCTCACAATAAAAGTATTATTGAACATTTAGACTGCTGTTTGGTCGGTTCCATCATGTTTTCACAAAATAATAATGATAATAATAATTTGGAAAAATAATAAAGATTTCAAACGTAGGCGTCATTGTCGGCGTCTTGATGTTTAATTTATCAAATAACCAACCGGATGTGTTTGCGGTAATTCCCGCGAATTCCCACTGCGCAGCATAGATCTGCCGCGCGCCTTTCAAAACACATTGAGGAAACGCGGGCAAGGAGAACCGCCAATGTCGCTTTGTTTCTCTCCTATTTGACTACATTTCCACTACTGAAAGTTCGATTATTTTCTCCTCAACCTGAAAGGCGTTTTAGGTAAGATATACTATGCTTGTTTCGTCGTTTGAGATCATCGTGTTGCAGCAATAGCGTGCTATCTTACTTCGACGTGCTTCTCTCGAGGTTCATTTGTTCAAAGCAGTTTTTACGTTTAAAATATCAACTGTGAGCGCTCATCTCTTGTTTGGTTTGATATAAATCGCAGTGTTTCAAATTCTCTGCATGGGAATCCGACATCGCGTCTTTCCCCCCTTCAATTAATCCCGCCAATAGTCGTCGCAACCTTTGAGCTCATGAACGGGTTCGTCTTATTTATTTACACTGTATAATAAAGCATTTTTTCTTCGGGGTTAACGTTAGGATAAAGTAAACAAACGATCCTTAATGTATTTTGTCTGCAGTAATAGAAAGACTTTAAATATGTCTAATATTGTCTGTTGGATTGATCTGTCTTCCTCGACCTATCGTCTTCATGATGAATCGTGCTATTGTTCTACATAATTATAATAATTGTCCACATGCAGGTGAACGGTTGACAAAATGATGCCCATGAGCACTCGGAAGAGAAAACTGTCCTCTGTGGATTCGGACAGGTGAGCATTTTATCAGCGTTTTGTGGGGATGAGGGAGGTGTTGAATCTGATGCACTTGTTTGTTTCTCCTGGCTGTCACCCGATCAAAAGGAATGAGAGGGAGACATCCCCCATCAAGAGGAGTTCTCCCAGGAAGAAGCTGGATGCCAATGGATGTTTGAAAAAAGAAAATCGCCCATCGCCAAGGAACTCTCCTTGTAAAGCAGCAGGTATCAATGCGTTGGAGGACAGAAGAACTTCGAGGAATCGTCTATTTGAACAACGGCTCTATCCATGATTCTCCTTAGGCTTTCCGCTCAAGCAAGCAACGATGACAAGCTCCTTCTATGGGACGAAAAAGAGCGTCTATCTCACACCTTTAGAGAGGAAGGCAGTGAAGGAGTCACTTCCACCTCCTCCTCCAGGCCAGGTCAAGAAAGCGGAGATGAAAATCAAGAAGGCTGCAAAAGGCAAGCAGGCCAAGGCGGCGAAGGGGAAGCAGGCCAAGGCGGCGACAGCGTTGAGCATCAGAAACTACGCAGAGTCCAACAAGACCATCAGGCTGTCCAAGATGAATTGGGGCAGGTTTGTGAACACAAGACGCTGACACCCACATCACTCACCAAGCAGTTGTGCTACTCAGAGTTGTATAACATTGACTTCTTTTTTAACTTCAGCAATGCCAACCAGAAGGCATCCGAGCCTAAGAAGGCCATCACCATGACCTTCAGCGGCATGAAGAAGCCCAAAGCCAAGATTTTGGTGGGTGCCGCCTTCTTCAGCACAGCCAAGAAGCCTTCGTCCATGTTCAAGAAGATGTCCGCCGCAAAGGCCAAAGGCAAAGCTGCGGTCAAAGCAGACCGCCAGCCAGAGCGAAAGCAAACGCATAAAAATCCCACTAAGGTAACGATGGAGAAGAGATAAAGTTTGATTTCAAACAAGAATGTATTTTTATTATTTTTTTGTGGTCTTCAGACTGCCATGACGCCCATGGACAAAAAAGTTGAGCCGACCAGGAGAAAGTATGACCCGGAATTGGAATTGCTTGATTGCGAGAGCGACCCACCGCCAGAGCAGCTGAGGTGCTTTTATTTTTTATTCAATGTGCGCTCATTAGTCACTTGATTAGGAATACCCGCACAACCTAACAAGCCTGGGAATGGTTACCGCTGCTTTAATTCTTATTGTTACGGCAACTAAATATCCTTTGAAAAGGCTTCAACATACTTGGAAATTCATCAAATTTTGCTCGATAAAAATATGTGTGTATTAGGAAGTCCTTGGCGGGATTTGACCAAGCCTGTCCCAGTTAGCAATTTTGGTTGCTGTTTTAATTTTTTTTCGGCAGCTAAATCCATTTTGGAGCTTTTAGCAGGCCAAGAAGTTAATTCGTATCCGCATTCCATTCACGCCTCCCAATATGCTAAGACGCCATTTTCACCGCAGCTTTAATTGATATTATTCTGGCACCTCAACATTTGATCTTAGACATACTCAAAACTCTACAAATTTTGCCATGTCTGTCCCTCTTGTGAAGCGAAATATGGTCATCAAAATATTCGGAACTGTTATTGTTTTGTTTTCTTCCCCCCCTTCCCTTCAGTTCCCCTCAAGCCGTGACCGCTAATCACCAAATCACAAAGGAGCTCAAAATTGTGCTGACAAGGACTCCGATTCCGACATCTCGAATCGCATCCTTTGCTTTTCAGGTAGCTTAGCATAGCATGTAAAATGTCCAAATTGAGTTTCATTTTTTTTACCATCTATTTTTGTTTGACTTGTCGCGACCAGGATGACAGCTCCGAGCCCGTTTGTGACCTCAGAGACGCAATTCCCAAAAGTCCGACCTCTTCGCCGCCCAAAGGTAAGCGCACGAAAAAAAAGTATGAGACATGCTTTTCACACGCATTATCTTGCCCAAGAGAACCCCAAATATTTTTTTTTCCCGGTCCAGAATCTGCGGCTGTGTATCCCATTTTCGGATCCGCGACTAAACGGTGAGACAAATCTTTCCTTGTAATGTCCCGCCTCAGTTTGCATCAATCCACCCCCCCCCATGCTAATCTATATTTGCTGTGGAACAAAGTTCCAAGAGCTCCCCTGCTGACAAGACTCGGCCGTCATCATCCACCAAAGAGCGACCCGCCCGCAGGAGGAAGGAGAAGCATGACGACGACCAACTCATCATCGTATGTTAGCTTCTTTTTGACATCATGGTGACTAAAAAAAAAAATAAATTAAATCACTCCACGCTTTCCCCACCAGGATGCAGGCCAGAAGCAATTTGGCGCCACCACCTGCGGCTCCTGCGGGATGGTGTACAGCTCAGACAACCCGGAAGACAACTTCCAACATGAGCAGTTCCACCAGTGCCTTCTGGACTCCATCAAGTTTGTGGTAACGGCATCGGAGGGGAGGAGAACATTGAACTATCTACAGGAAGATGACTTGACAAGACTTTTTTTTTTCTCTCCCCTCCCAGGGTTGGAAGAAGGAGAGGGTGGTGGGCGAGTTCTGGGACGGCAAGATCATTCTGGTTATGCCTGACGATCCCAAGTACGCCGTCAAAAAGGTACGTTCCCACTCGGGACTGCTACAGTTCAGCAATTAGGAATAAACGATTGTCAAGAAGAATTTGATTGATCCGTCTGCGTTATAAATCCTGTATATTAGTTTCCAGACATTTTTTTAAAGGTTATGTGTACTCGTTTTATGAAATCTTGTCTATTTTTTAGCCAATTTGTGATCCAGCATCGTATCAGATGCTGACAGTGTAAAGGGCCGCCCGACAACCAGAGTTCTGCAATTCATGTCACTGCGCATCTAGTTACGGTATCTGAATGCGGCAAGCCACAACGGTTATGCGAAGGAACTTCTTTGGGGTTAGACTTTGTTGAGTTCTGATGGGAAAACGCATCGGAGGTTAACGCTACCGCGACAGAGTGAAACTTTGGGGGTCTATCGAACGTGAAAGTAAGCCTCACAAAGACACACGGTCTCATGAGATTTGTTTTTCAGGCGGAGGAGGTGCGACTCATCGCCGACAACGAGTTGGGCTTCCAGCAGGCGACGCTGAGCAGGCCCTCGCAGGCTAAGACTTACTTGTTTGTCAACACCGATCGGATGGTGGTGGGCTGCCTGGTGGCTGAATCCATACGGCAGGTCAGCGGATCGACACGTCGGATCACTTATCGCATCAAGCCAAATGGAAAGACTTTGGGGATGGGGGGGGGGGGGGGGTCATTTTCGGTTTATGTTCTGCTTGAAGGAAGAAGTGCCTTTAAGGACATTTTAATCATGGAAGACTTATCTATTGAAGGACATTTTGATGACACAAGATATAAATCAAGTCCTTTTAAAGGCGAGTAAATATGAATATTGGAAGCTGGCAATATGAAATCATCACCTTATTGATTCAGGCTATCTGCAAAAATTCCTGATCGAAGAATGCTTGGATGAGTTTTGGTTGAGGGAAGAACAACTTCTCGTCTCCCCCCGTAGGCCTTCCGAGTCCTGGAGCAGCCGGATCAGATCAAGGACATGACCAAGCACGACTTCATGGACCGGCATCGGGCGTGGTGCTGCTCCACCGTGCCAGAGAAGGCACTTTGCGGCATCAGTCGCGTGTGGGTCTTCAGCCTGGCCCGGCGCCAGGGCGTCGCCCGCCGCATGTTGGACACTGTCAGGTAGACGGCCGTTTGGGGCCTCGGTTACCACCGGGTGTGTTCTGGCGTTGCGCGATTGTGTCACTGTGTACTTAGATTTAAATTAGTCATCTCATTTATAGAAGCTGACTTAAAACTGAGACAGACTCGAAAGACGTTTTGGGGAAAATAGTTGCTTGGATAAGTCTGAAAAGTTGCTAAATGTAGCAACTCAAGTCCGATGTTGACATTGGTTCCTTCCGTTCAAGGAGCACCTTCATGTACGGCAGTCACCTGACAAAGGAGGAAATCGCCTTTTCCGACCCGACGCCGGACGGCAAACAGTTTGCGACGGCGTACTGCGGCACGCCCACCTTCCTTGTCTACAACTTCATCGCCTGAAGTGACCGCCACGGGCTGAGCGATCGTTGCGCCGCCTGGGAATGACTCGGACTTTGGTTTGGAGAGAGTCGATTTGATTAGTATTGACAGTTGGAGGTTTTTTTTTCCCTCAGCTCAGGGCCGAGTGTTGTAAATTTGCTATAGTTTTATTGCAGATGTTTACGTGGAAATAACTTCGTTGATGTTTTTGTTGGTCTGAAATTTTTTTTTCAGCTTTCATGCTGATCAACTCTTCACAACTGAATTTTCCTGCCCTTTTGAAAGGGGGTGAGGAAAAAAATTGTTTTGGGAGAGGATTTTGTTCAAAGCTTTAATAAACAACCGGTGTTTGAATTCCCTGCACTTGATTTCTTTGGTGGGAAAATGACTTGACACGCGTAGAAATGTAAATGTAGCTTATATGGCAACTGGTTAATCTTTGAAAATTCGGTACACATTTTCAATTCAAATCACATTGGAGCTGGATCAACAATTCCCGTGAGAAAAACTAAAAAAGCACATTGAACATTAAAATGAATCCCCCTCCCGACTGTCAATCAAAACTGAGCACTCTAAGCGTAAATTTGGCCCCAGCTCGTGTCGTGACGGTGGATCCGATGAAGTGCCAGATACGTAATCAGGCAGGGGGATGCATTTACTGTATACAAGAATAACTACAAACCGTGACAAATAAACATTGATAAGGATGCTCAAACCTCACTGCCTCCTCTACTTTTGGTGAAGGAGCGAGTTACCCTCCAGCGCCTGCACAATCTGCGTGGCCGAAGGTCTCCTCTTTGGGTCCTCCTCGGTGCACACGTAGAAGAGCTCCAGCATCCTCCTGTAGGACTCGCCAAACGCCTCGGGATCTAGCGGTGGCCGCGTGCCCAGCCGTGAGTAGTAGGCGTCCTCGTCGAAGCTTGCCTCGTCTGAAAGGAGATTTGGGGATGATTAAGGAATGGTGAAGCAGTATGTGGCTCATTGTCCAAGGGTATTTTCTATTGCAAGTAATGGACTGGCTCAATGTTCAGTATGATTGTTCTATACAGTATCTAATTGATGGCTCTGAGCCACATGCTTTGTCACTCTTCCAGCATCTTTGATCTTCCCACAGGCTCTTCCAAAGCATCTCACCTTCGTCCTGCTCCTCTTCATCGTCATGCTCCAGCAGGTCCATGTGAGGCACGGCCAGGGTCATCATCTCCCACAAGGTCAGGCCGTAGGCAAAGATGTCGGCCTTGTCTGTGATCTCGCACCCCTCTAAGGCTTCCTTGGGGTGCCAGGGCTCCGTTCCGATGTACTCCGCCTCCGGGTCCGACACTGCCCACCCCCCCACAAAAAAACGTAAACACGTCTCATTGTGCGACATCTAAAAAAAAAAAAAAAACGCATTGTGCGCTGGCAGTGTTGCGTTACCTGTCATGTTCTCATCCAGCTGGAGGGACACGCCCACATCGCAGATCTTGATGGCGTCGAAGTTGCCCCTGACGACCACGTTGCACGACTTCATGTCGCCGTGCAGCAGCTTTTTCTCATTGTGAAGATACTGCAGACGGAACGCGATGTGACGTTGAGAGGGGGTATCTCAGAACTTCTTTGCGGTAATTATTATTTACAAATAGAATGACAACAATGAATTGCATTGCGTGCTGGTGGGAGCAACTAAGAAAACTGGTCGCACCGGTGCTCCCATTAGAAAGATAAATGTAGTGCCCACAAGACCTTGGAATCACCTTATATGGACCCAAAATAAATGAATACGAGTCAAAATGGTTTTTAACCTGCAGCCCGCGGGCGACATGAAGCGCCACTTTTTCAATGTCGGCGGCAGGAAAGGCCTTAAGACGGTCTTCCCTGCGCTTCTCGATGAGGTCGTTGAGAGACTGCTCGCCTCCAAACTCCATGGCCAGACACTTGGAGCCATCTTTAGCCGTGGCCAATGCCCGGAATCCTGCAGGTCCACACCCAGAAATCAGTCAGGCAAGTTTAGCTTTACAATTATTGTATGAGGACATTAACACAGGGTGGAATGTAGACAGCAAAATTTTAGTGAGAGACTTGAGATTTTGGGCTCTCACCGACAATATTTGGATGGTCGATTCCCTTGAGGATTTTTGCCTCCTCCTTCAGACGCTTTTGGTAGACCTCAGCCTGTTTGCTGGCACATTTTCTGTTGATCTTCTTGATGGCCCAAGGCGATGCGTTGATCTGCCCGACTCTGGAATCAAACCGATGAGTTAATTAGTGAGCCGATTTCACATGAAGATGGCATGACGGCCTTCTTGTCACCTGTCCATCAGGTAGACGCTGACTCCCGTCCCACAGCCAAGCTTCTTCATAAATGGTGAAGCCGGTATGTGGATGGGGCTTCCTCCCCCGCTTCTGACACTCCTCATTCTGGACATCTTTGGGGTGGTGAATTCAGCCATGCTGTCGAATACAAACACGTGGACAATTCTATGATTCTATTCCGTTCATTAATTTCTATAGCACTTGGTTTGTTTGTGTTTTTTGTTACGTAAGCGCCGTCAGAATCAAATGATGCTTGTTGGAGTTTTTGGTGTCATGTTTTTGTATTTGTGTTGAGCTTGTTTGCATTAGTATTATAACACAAAAACGTGCATTCGATATTCGTGCATGTGATGTAAACCACACAAAAAACGTACGAGACGTCTTGACAATCGATGCAAATGATTAGCAATTAAGCTAACACTCCCTGAACAACAAAACAAGCGACGAGTCCAACACACGGTTCGAACAGCGATTGCTACCGAGAAGTAGCCGCTGGGCGTACCTTGCTACCAAAATGTTTTTCGTTTCTGTAAATAAACGCGTTTTTTACCTTCTTTTCACCGTGAACAGGAACTAATGACGTGAGATGATCGCGCCGAACTTTCAAAATGTCAACGTCATAAGAAACGTTGACGGAAGCCTTGAAGGGACAAATAATGCGGAAATCGCGAACCATTCAATGAACACAATGAGTATGCTATAGAAATTTTGCATTAAAGTACAGTCAAAATATTTTCTTATATTATTCATTTAGTAATAAATATTAATGAGGCAAAGGTTTGTTTACACTATTTACAGCGAGTATGTAACTCGTCCTAGTTGCCATACAACTTTTCTCCACCAGAGGTCAGTGACTGCGCGTACGTTACATATATTCATTTCGACGATGTGATAAACATTAAAAACTAATCAAAACGATTACATTCTCCATGACAAGTCAATTTGGAAATTGAGCCCTTTGTGTGGCCAAGTTTATTATTTCAATACCACTGTTAAAACTCAACACTTTAGCTATGCTTGTGGTTGTACGTTATTCCTCATTCTAGTATAGTTTGGGTGTTTGTTTGTTTTTTGTTTGTTTTTACCTTGGCAGTAATAATAATGGTTGGACGCGTGTATTCAGTGGTTAGAATGTTTTTTTTCTTTTTGAGTTGCGCTGGAGAACAACACTGCCATTCAGTTATAAATTACAGGCGATCTCAACTTATCAGCACAATAAGCACATTGTGATGTTTTTATGAATACATTTGTCTGCTGCATACCAGGGGATAGCATTGACCTCCAGGTTTCCCTCTTCTTCACACAGCACAGTTTGTCCCCCGTCCTGTGACCTTTAACCCTGGCAGAACTGTTACTTTGAAGCCGAAGAGCAGGAATGCGACAATAGGCACTGGATGGAGAAGACTGTTGCGCTCTCATCTTTCCTCACCATTCCTCTTTTATTCCCTCTACAGGGGAAATGAGCTCATGTTTTGCGGTCTACGCAGGCACATGTTGCGGTGCGCTTGATAACACGAAGATGAGTTAAGTTAAACAACATGGTCACAAGAGGGTAAAATGGCAAAGTAATGTGTCCCTGTGCACACCTGCTTGACATAATGGGTGTAATCAAAGTGGCTCAAAACATTCATCTTGAGAAAAGAAAACATTAAGGGTGATATGCTTGCAAGTCAAAGTAAAAAAATAAAGTATTAATAAAATAAAAAATCGGCAAAACGACTTCCATCTCGAAAAACTTGGCTCACATGTATCTCAAGGCACCTATCAGTCGTATCAGTGTCTACGTAAGCGAATCAAAGAAACCTGTTGCTAGCCTTCGAAACGCATCTGCGGCTGCAAAAAGGATGAAGAGATATTTTTCGTGGCAGGTTCATATTTTTCTTTTATTGGAAAATAAAATACTGCCGCCCCGGGTGCTGTAAATCAATACATTGATGAGAGAATTTATGACACCAGGCAAATTATTTAAGTGAGCATCATAAAGCTGGACCTCTCAAATGAGAGTTTGGAATATGCCTGGAGGCCATAAAACTGTCATTACGTGAAAAATAAAGCGAACATTGGAGAAAACATAACAGGATAGTGAATTATCAACTATATTTTGAGTCGTGGTTCAGCCACGTCGGCGCATGCTAACAATTGCGGGGAGCAGCTTTACTCTCAGTAAAACAGCAACAAGTGCAAAATCCTGACATACAGTTAAACCAAAAATACTAACTGAGCAGAATACAGTAGTTTATTTTTCATTTCTTAGTATTTCGCAAGTTACTTCCTATTTTTCGTATTTATGCTAATGTGTTTATCTGCTTTTGACTTGGAACTCCTCAGCGAAATTGGTTTATGTTTGTGTTAAATTATTATCGTATTATATATATATATAAAATTATATATATATATAATTATATATATATAATTTTATATATATATATATATATATATATATATATATATATATATATATATATATATATATATTATTTATTTTATTTTTATTTTTTTGAAAAGTTGGCTCCAATTACAAGGTCACATGTATCTACCTGTGTGTCACATGTGGAAACATTCATACATAAATTGCACCTTTGAACTGCCAATCAAGGGACGACGCCAGAGAGAAGCGAGCTCACCTGTTTAAACACATTTATTATGTCAGCAGTGCATATGCAGCATTTAGTAGTTGACGTACAAATCAAAAATTTACTATCAAATATTTGGTGTGTTTCTAAGTCGCTGCAGCCCTTCCAGTAAATGTTGAATAACCGACGCGCCATGATAAAAAAACATGAATGATATGGAACCAAGAATGTGTTTAAAAAAAAAATGAAGCCACATTTAAGTGGTTAAGAGCACGTCTCATTTTCAAAAGGTACAACGTACAAGTATTTAACCGCATGAGGGTAAGGTATCGGCCCAAATGGGAGATCACATGACTACTTTCAATGCCGTGAGAAAATATCAGTCAGCCAGCCAGGAATTGGGAATTTTTTGCTTCCTGTGTGAATTACGGGCACTTGGGGTAGTACCAGAGGTGCTTCAGATTACCTTCTGGTTGATATGTCCTTAATATTTCATACAGCAGTAGTTCGGCTTCCTATTAGAGACTTGTGGGGCATTGCCCCTGTTGTTCCAAATTGTATTAACAATTCAGTTAAAGTTGGGTTTTTAGCTAGACCGCTTGCGTTAGGGGCACTTGGAACAGCGCCCCAGTAGCTGAAGACGATGTTGTAGTGCTCTTTTTTTTTGTCCTTAAATGGATTTTATATTCCATACAGAAGAGTCATTCAATTTCAGACTCAAATCTTTTGAAGTGAGATGATATCTTCTCCCATTGAACTTCGGGGCAGAAATGACTGTGCCCCAAAAATGGTCTAACAAAAACAGTTTGATCGATTGCATTGATGTTTAACGTAGCAATTAATTAGAGACGAGTCCCCAACAATTGTGTAGATTCGTCCAAGACAATATCCCAACAGTTTTGTTACAATGAACTAACCAAAACATTCCTTCATTTGCATGTTAGCGCGCCGGCATGTTAGCGGCCAAGCTAGCATGTCTCGTCTCACCGCGGCAAGTAAATACGCAGAGAAGAGTGGAGGATATCCTGTTTGCGTCCCTGTGGCCTCCAGACGAGACATGTTGTGATGACAAAGGGGGACAGGGAAAATAAACAAAATGGAAGCCGCATGTTAGCTTTGGCGACACTTTCACTCCGTCAGAATGTGACGCCTTTAAACAACACTGTGAGCTGTAATGAGAAACACACCGCTAACACGTGCAATGCTAATGACGAGCACCTCTTTCCAACTAAAACAGGTTAAAATCTCTGTTGTCTTGGTTTTTGTTAAACAACGATACCAAACAAAATGTCCGACTTCCTGTGCATTTGACTGCATAGATTCTTCAATGATGTATCACGATATCACAGCCAAGCTAAAGATTATGGGAAGAAGCTCGCTTGTCTCATCCATTATGAGGAAGAGAAATGTCAACGAGTTGAACAAGTTTAGTAACGTCACACTCGAACTGAGTATTTACGTGTATGGTATGAACAGATTATATGTCACGGGTAGTAGAAAGTGTGCGCTGGAATATCTGGTAAGGCAATTGCATTGCCAGAATAACACAAATGAAGACAATAACTATAAGAAAGGAATCTCTTTCAATAGGGTCCTCATAATAGGGCACAAAATTGTGCTGACCAGTAGATCAGAAGTTTTTAGAAGCGGCATCGGCTATGCCAAAATAGAGGTTCGTTTCCAAGATAGGTCTCTCATTTGAAAGTCTCTATGTCCATTTTGTCAACCAAAACGGGTCCACCTGCCACGGGTCAACAGCAACAACTACGACAACTTGTTCAGGACCAAGGACCAAAGGAATGGATCGGGTGTAAGGGATTTCAAGTTTCGTTAGCGCAGGCATGTGACGCCAGCGTCTTCCACATGGCCGCAGTTGGTTTTGCCCCAACCGGAGAACTTGCACTCATGGATAGCGGCCTCGGAGCCATTGCACGCTACATCGTCCATCCAGATTAGACCGCTGCCTAAACAGGAACAGAGCCATGAAGAAAACACATTGAGTCTAACAATTAGACAAACGTTTTGGTATCGTTTGAGGATTTCCCAATATATAAGTATGTATTAATTAACTTGGTACAGAATCAGCGTCCACTTCTGTGTGTTTGAGACTTTCGTTTTGTTTTGTTTTTTCCTTACCTTGTCCGAAGCGTCCCGTCCTGTGGACCTCGGTGGCCCCTCGGTATCCCAACATCCTGCACACTACGTCGCCATCCTTCTTGTCCCACACGTCATCACACACCGTCCCCCAGCGCCGCTCGTGGAAGACCTCCACGCGGCCCTCATGGGGACCTGACCCGTTCACCAGTCGTACCAGGGTGTCTTCCACTGAGAGGACAAAAGATGAAATGTGTCAGTTGGGGGAATTCCCCATGTGCAGGACATTTGTGTACGACTAACAATTGTTAAATGAAATATGGCTCGGTTTCAACTTTACACATCAAACAAACTGCATTCATTTTTTTTTTCACTTTCCCAAAAGGACTTTGATGTAATAATAAATACGATTCATCCGAGTCTGGTCTTAATCTGGCGGACCTGACAACTGAAATCAAAACATTCACGTTGCTGCATCTGTAAATGTTCACTCATAAGTCATATAATCAGTAGTGAAGGAGAACATTAAAAACACATAGAAAAGAAAATGTACATATTAGCTTAATCCCTTGGAAGAACTCCAACATGGCCTCAATCCAAAAACCAAAAGACAAAAACAGGAAACTGCAAAATGCTCGCAGTTTAGCTTGTCAAAGACAAGCTCCGACAATGACCCAGATCAAAAGTACTGTTCAAACTTCCATATATAGAATTTGTGCCGCTGAAATTCCAACCAGCCAAAAAAGGCTAAAAGCTAACATCGATATGCTAATATTCTCACTCTGAAATAATTGGACGAGTCATAACTCCCCCAAAATAATTAGGCTAGGTTAGTGTTAACTTCACCATGTTATCGTTGTCTTCCATTCATCTTTTTATGCATGTTGTGTATGTCGCGCGTGCGGGCTAGCAAAATGCCAAAGGTGCAAACGATACACCACACTTCCTGTGTGACACTAACATCCATCGGCACTTTACAAGAACATTTAGATGATGGAGAACAATGTGTACCATTGTGTCACTGATTCTGTTTTATTTATTAATTTTTTTTGGTCCAGAGTACTGGATATCATTCCGAACGTTAGCCTCTGATGTGTTTGAAGTCTTAATGCAAAGCAGAGCTACAAGCACATAAGCGACAGTCGACCCGTTTGAATGAGCAGGTGTGTGTGTGTGTGTGTGTGTGTGTGTGTGTGTGTGTGTGTGTGTGTGTTTCAAGAAACTGTCAAATTATCAGCTCATAAATTCGCCACTGTCAAATGCTGTTTTTTGCATTGCGGGTTATACGGTTGCTTTAACCAAATGATTGACGATTTAATCCAATGCTCACTATCACTCAAATTGTCTGATCTTTTTAGAGATGGTCAATAAACCAGTAAGGTTCTTGCTTGGACGACACTATATATATAGAGTGAAGTTGGAAGATTAGTTGAAAATGACAAATTAGCATGGCACACATTTCCAAAGACTTCCATTTAAGTCATATGACAGAATTGTTTTGCAATTTTGTTGCTGACTATTTGCATTTGCTGAACTTCTCACACAGTCGATCACAAAAAAGTAATGGAAAGTAAAGGACTACGATTGATCCTCACCCGTTTTTTCTCCTCTGTCACCCTTGTCTCCTTTCATCCCTCGTTCTCCTCGTTCCCCTGTTGACACAACACAAGAGGTCATGGGAAGGCGTCATCTTGATTTTGGCAGAATTCAGTTTTTTTTTCGACTTCCAACTTGTTTGACTGGTGAAACATTTTAGGCCTAAATTAAACGGTCAGAGGCCACCAGCCTGCCTGGAGGGAATCAAAGTGTGAAACGGTCGTAAATGAAATTTCCCTCCTGTTTGTGGTTTCGGCCTCCATTGGCAGCTTGAAAAGCAAAGCGTCTCGCTTGCTTACAAAACAGACGTGTGATCCAAAAAAACCGCAGGGCTGACCTTCAAATCTGTCGGGGGCGCCATTTGTTGCTCGTTTTCACCCGAGAGGTCTGTGGTTTTTTTTTTCTTTAGTCAGTGGGCTTTAATTTGGTTTTATTTTTACCTTGGAGACTATTGCCACACCTGCCATGTGGCGGTGGGCAACCCGCAGCTCGACACTTGTCACTTTTTGGTGCACCTCCCCAGTTTTGCACCTATCTTTGCCTTTCACTCACCTTTTGGACCGATAGGTCCGATATCTCCCTTTTCTCCTTGACTGCCATCGTCACCACTGGATCCTTTGATACCGCGAAGTCCCTGGATGCCCTTTTCTCCAGAAAACCCTGAAAGAGACATAAACACATACATTTATAGTCAAGGTGAGTTCTTTTGTTTGTTTGTTTGTTTTGTAACAAAATGTGGATAAAGTGAAGACTTCCCACAAGATTTCTGGGAATTATTGTTCTTTTGTGCAATCTGAGGTCGTGGAGGTGAAAGAGGACCTGGCCTCCAAGCGTAGGTTCTAAATTTGTTTTTACTCGACTGGAAAGACCAAACAAAATGATCATGAAAACATGGTAAATGAATATTTGCCTACGCTCGCATCAACAGTGCAATCGGACGTGGAGTCAGCAAGCTTCCTCACACTTGCATTTTCCCTTCGGATAGTCCGTTGGCATGGCTGCTTTCGAGTGCCTCATTGTCAGCTGTGAGTGCTCGCAAACCATGATGAGAAAGGCACAAGGAGGGAGAACACAGCTAGCGCTGTGGACCGGGGGCTCCATGTTGGTGTGGCCACTTCGGAGTGCCTCGTTGTGGTGCCATGGAAAAGCCCTATGCCAACCTGAGGCTATAAGCACATATACTGCTCAAACTATTCTTCATCTATTTTTTTTTTTTTTTATGGTGGGCATAGTTTAAGCGCATTTAGCGGCCACGCCCACCGGACATTTAAAAAAAAATTACATTGTTCTATATCGTCCAATTGCCCTGTAACGTGTGCATACTTTTTCAATTAAAACGACGGAAATCCCGGCTTGGCCATTGTGTTCTTCCAAGTCGATCTTCATGGACCATTTGTTTTGCTCTGGGAACAGAACAAGGAACTTCCCCCAAAACTTGGACGCGCACAACCGTTCAACATGTTCTCGCAAATTGAACTGGTCCATTCCCAGCTTTCCCCAGCGCGCCACCATGACATCATTGATGAACGACATGGCCGCATAAACGCTCCAAAGCTTACCGCCGGCCAAAAAGTGGAGAAAAACAGCGATATCTTTGCCCCAACACACCTCCCCGCCCTTCTACTGCCAATAAAATTTCCCCACTGTAATGAGTGTGTGTGTGTGTGTGTTTACAGTAAGCACACTAGCGCTGCTCTGAGCTAACACGCTAATGAGGAACACATGTATGCTCTCGTGTTGTGACTGCTCCTCAGCAACGAGTCACAGACGTCTATCGGCATTAATAGACTCGGCGGACTCGATTTGTTTTGGCTCAGGTTGAGAGCACAAAACGGATTATGAACCATTGAGAAAAATCCGTCGCGCTCTTGCAGAGACCTAAAAATCGAATTGAATGGAAACGGCATTGGTTTGTTCCCGCCTCCATTTTTATTTTATTTTTGCTTGCGTCAATAAATATTGTGCTGCTCCTTACGTGTGTGAAGTCATGTGACTCTGCCGACAAATGAGCTTTCACATGTTTCCTTCATGGTGGGATTACCTCCAACGAGACAAAGATGGATGACCGGTCATTTCGCGCGCTCACACCCTGCAGTCCTGAATCGTGTTTTCCCACCGTGTAATTGTGTGCGCTGGCGTCACCTTTACCGTAAGACAGCGTGACGACGCCAGCTGAGCAGCTGTGTTGTGCTTAAAGAGCAGCGGGGACTTTGATGCCACTCCAGTCTCAATCCTCTGGTGTGAAAACACACTTGAAGGTCAACTTGGGTTTTTCGCGAGCGCTTCTCAGCTTTCTTTGAAAAGGCAGTTTACTTGGGCGCGCTGCACGCCAGCGTGCTACAACCCCGTATCAGGTTTTGAGATTCCACGGCGAAGAAACTAAGACTGTATTATTTTTATTGGACCACAAAAACATGGTGCGATTGTCAAGGATGAAGCGTATAGTTGCACCCGGAGTCAGTTCTTGGAAAACTCAGCCTTCAGTGTCCGTTTACTTGGGCTTGCTGCATGCTGGAATGGTAAAACCGCAACCCTGTCTTGGGTTTTGAGGCTCCCCACACATGATATACGATATTTTATTATTTTTATTGAACTACAAAATCATAGTGCGGTTGTCGAGGAAGATTAGAGAGGAAATTCTAAACACGGGTATAATTAAGTATGATTGCAAAACACAATCAATTAGATTCTGAAAATGTGACACGGGTTCTTCAAAGATGAGCGTGGACCCGTTCTTTAGTCTAAAACTGAATTTGAGAATCCTCGGTCTAGAGTGGAAGAAAAGTTTCCATATTTTGGGTTTCCACATTTTTTTCCTTCATGTTTTACACACAGCAAAACATCTGCAGATGGATTGCATCACAGCACAGTTTGTGGAGGGAGGAAGTCCAAAAACTTTTCATGGTTTTGCTGGCGGATTCGACAACATGGGGGCTTGTAAATTTTGAACCTGATTATAAGTTTTTGATTTTCTTCAGTTTTTTGTGTGTGTGTGTGTGTGTGTGTGTTTTTTCCATTTTAAGAACAGAAAGAGAGCCACAAGGAATCAAAACAAACCCCCAAGACGACACAGCACAACGAGTTCCTGGACTGTTTACATTTTGAGTGGTTAGACTTTGTTTTTCCACATTAGTCGGCTGTACTAACCTCTTAAACCGGTTAATCCAGGGGCGCCGGTGTGCCCCAGTGGCCCAGTGTCACCCTTCTCTCCTTTTGGTCCTGGAGGTCCTGCAAAACGACGATGACAAATATCCGTGAACGACCCGATGAAGACATGAATTCATTTGGATGTGAATCTTGTACAAAACGCTCAGACACTTTATTAGGGACACCGGCGACCTGTAATTCTTCCCTTATTAATGTAATAATGCCACAATCGTCTTTTCTCGTATTGTGCCGGGAAGACATTTGGTTGCCTAGCACAGCGACAGTCGCGCCCAAAAGTTATTCCACATAAGTCTGAAAGTTGACATGCGAGAAGCATTATGCTCACGAGTCACTAAGAAAATATCTCCTGGCTCTGGACAGCTCCTCCACCCAGCAATGAGATTTACGAGGAAGGGTCCTATTAAGTGTTTTTAATGTATGACAAAGCAGGAGAATATTCACGTACACAACCGCCTGCTTAAAAAACCCCGCAAAGTGAATTCTGAGATTGGTTTCGAAATACATAGCACATGTTTGAAGGTAATTGCTGAAAACATGCACACACACCAAAAAATATTAATGAGTAAATAGCGCCTCGATGTCTACTGTGATCGCATGCATATCTTGGAGAGAAGGCAGAAGCAAGAGAGAAAAAAAAAAATACAAGTCTGGCTTGATAGTCAGCGTGTGAACAAGGGCTTTGAGTTGTGCGAGTGGCCTCTTTAGAGCGCCTCGTTATTGGGCCGTGAATCCATGAACGCCAAGGAGAGAATGCGGAAAAGCGGAGGGGAGAAGAAAAAAAAAATATGACTTGGCAGTCAGCATGTAGACCTGGGCTTTGTGTTTTTAATGGCAAGTTTAGAGCGCCTCATTGTTGCAACGTGAAAAAGCACATAACGAGTTATGCAAATACTTCACCAAGACAATGAGTGGCTAAATTGAGAGCATTTAACAAGGACAGAGGAGCTACATCTGACCTTCTATGAAGCTGATGTTTTTCAGAGCCAAGGAGCGCTCCCAGTCTCGCAGACGCAGGTCCTCGGTGAGGGTGTTCAAGAGCTCCATTTCGTTTCTAAGTTGCGCCTCCGTGTGGAAGTGGGTCACCCACAGACTGGATGTGTCCTCCGTGATGTTGCTGATCTGAATCTACAGAAAAAAACGAAAAAAAAACCGATTGTATAACGAGTCAGAGACATCAGCTAAAAATTTAGATTGCAGTAAAATGCAGGCTCATCAGTCAAAAGTGAAGGAAGGAAAGAAGTAAAACCGTTTTGATTTTAGACAGCCCCTTTCACAGAGCACTCAGATGCAGAAAGCGTTCCATTCAACCGTTTAGGCAACAAAGCTACCATGTTTAGTTTTCAGACTACAATGCTATGTTAGCATTAAGCTAGCGGACCTTTGTCAGGCTGATGATAATAACGGCAGTGTTGAAAGTACTTCAAATGAACATTTCTAGTTATAGAAGAACACTGTGCCTCAATGTGTGTGGATTTGATTTCACAGCAAGCAAAAAAATAAATACAAATGATAAAGAAGGGCAAATAGGTTGAGGCCCTCAATGATGTCACCCTTTTTGTCCTCTGATTGGCTGGTCAGAGACAAATTTGTTCCAGCCAACTTTGACCAGCAAAAACAAATCTGTAGCGATCTTGAACAAGCTTCTCTGGTGAATATGATGATTTTTTTATTTATTTTATGCTCACGTTCCCGTCATTTTCTGAGCGAAATATTGACAGTGAATGTATTGACTGCCGCTGGTTTTTGGTGCGCTCGTACCTGCAGATCGTGTATTTTCAAATGGTGAATATTGATGTCATTGCTGACGGTGTGATTGACAGCCCCCACCGTCCAGTTGACCTCCTCCAGCTTGTCCCTTAGCCCGGTCACCTGACCTGAAGTCTCCCTTTAGAAACACACACCGTCGTTAGCGTGTGTGGCGACGTCACCGTCGCCATACTAAGATAAATTGTCTAACATGAGCAGCAGGTTATGGTCGTGGAGCCAGGTGGAGGTGCGCGCCACCTCGGCAATCAGACCAGTCAGGTTCCTGCCGGTGGAGCTGCTAAACGATGACAGCCGTTCATCCAGATGCACCAGGTAGCCTTCGGACTGCAGGGAGTGAGCTTGCATGGTTCTCAGCTCCACCTCAAGGCTCTGGGAGCATCCAAAAGGAAACAATGAGGTTCTGGAGAGCTCCCTCGGTCCCGCAAAGACAAACTTGAGAACATTTCTTTCATTTAAAACCATGTCTTCTAAATTGGGGTTGTACCGAAGTATCTCCAGAAACAAGGATATGATATTAAAAAAAAAGTACCTTGATGAGAATCTCTAGCTTCTGCAGCCAGTCGCTGTGGTTCTGGAAGAGATTCTCCAGCTTCCAGATGTTCTCCAAGAAGTCAGCCCGATCGGAAGTCTCGCCCAGCGTCTGCTGGAGCAGCCGGGAGTTCTCCGACATGTGTGTGACGTTCTCCATCAGCACCTGCTGCCGCTGCGACCATGCCTGGGAGCGAGACACTGCAAGGGGGTGCGGGTGGGGGGGGGTGAAGAAACACGGCGCAGTTGTTATTAAACATCTCTCAGCAACGGCGTAAAAGTCCCTAAATTCAAGGGAATCCTTCAGCATTGATCACTCAGCTGGGATCACGACTGTTGCCCGTAATGGAGAGCAGATGTCGCGCTCGATCAACAGCGATCTGATTTGATTGCGAATTTCCACCTAAAGCTCCAGGAAACTTCGAGGTGCTTGTACTTCCTGGAACTGAAACGGTTCAATCGGATGTATGTTCGACGCAGATTTCTGCACTTTTCAAAATTACGCTCCAAGGTCTATTTTTTTTTTTTTAACTGAGAAATTATCCTGAGCTAAAAATAGAAAATAGACAATTATCCCTGCCCCCAATTATCCACACAATGGTCCTCTAAAAGCTGCTAGGCTAAGATTTAGTTCCAGGGACTTGGCATTCACCATTTCCTTGAAATTTAGATAAATTCCGACATAAATTTGACATAAATTCATACCAGGGTAAACGTTCCCCCCAAGAGTCTTGATACTTGGAATTAAAAGGCTCCAAGCAGGTATGTCAGACCATGTCTCAAAGGTTCCTGGACCTCTAGAAATGACTGCACGGCCACTTGTCACGTAAGTACCAGAACTCAATTTCGACAGTCGTTCAAATACAAAAAAATCCTAGTTCCAGACTGAAGTTCCTGTGATGCAAATGCATATTTTCATTTGTTCAAGCCTTGGAAAATATGGTCGTGATGTTGAATTTGGCTTGGGTTTTTTTACTACACTTTCAGGAGGAAAATAATCAACTCGAAGCAACGTGTTGATGTTCCATCCCTGTTTCAAAAGGACGCAGTCAATGCAGCTATTCGGAAGAACCTCCTGAAAAAGCAGGAAAAACGGCTTCCTGCTTGTTGATTTAGCTGCAACCAGCCCAAATTGCGCAACGATTAACCTTTCTTGTCGTGTGCTTGGCTGCGGCCTCTTAAATCGTTCCATTGACGACATGCAGCGTGGCAACTATTTCCTCCCGCGCAAAGATTTATAAGATGTCGGCATGACATCGTTTATGCACAAACAAGTTATTAAAAGGACAGGGAGTTGTCGAGGAGGCGGGGCGTGCGGGGTGGCTTCCCCCTTGGGGTCCTAAAGCGCTCAAAAGAAGGGGGCGGGGGATGCAGAGGACCTCCGCAAGAGAACAAATGAATCGCAGTTCATTATGCGTGTTAAGTTTACTCCAAATGACCCCAGACTGGGACGGCTAATTGCTAAATGATGGTCTGTCTGTGTTGCAACACATGCAAACACACACACACACAAACACCTGCACACACACACACAGGCACACACAGTCATGCTAATACACTGCCATATGTTCAGTACATTAAAGTCCCCGCACTGTAAAAAATAAGAGATCCTTTAAACGATTAAAATGATTCTTACGCCGACACGATTACAGGTGTGAGCCACAAAAAAATGTCTGTTTAAAAACCGGAATAAATTTTAATGCACCATCGCCGTGTTCTTCCGCAATGTTGACAACGAGGCACTCTATCGCGGCCCCTCCAGCGCGAAGCCCCCCCATCCGCATTTCATGTCGGATTTAAAGAAGAAAAATAATAATGACCACGATTTTTCGACTGCTCTCCATGATGCGAATATACTCACTGCCGACAACGAGGCACTCTAAAGCGGGAAGGCTAGCGGCCTATCCGAATGCAAGGTGCGTTTTCGGGGTGTACGCATAGCTGGCTAGCTTACTGCAACGTAGTTCTCGGTGGTTGCATGTCAATCCGTTCACTGAACCACAAGGACAGCTGCTGCTCCAGCGCGTCATTTTTTGGCTTCGGGATTCTTGTGATTGACGGCCGTGCGTGTTTTCATCTCCTACGTCACATTTCAACGGCCAAATTGCAGAAGCAAATGGATCGGTCACAGCCTGTCAAACATTTCAGCTTCCATGATGCACTTGGGATGAAAAATGTTGGGATTAAAAAAACCAAAATATTGCCCAACGCGTCAATGTTTGGTATCTTATTGCCCTTGGAAACATCAACAGTTCTGTGTTGGACCTCAAAATGTCAAGAACATTCAGGGATTATTGAATCCTGAAGGCCTTCCTACATGTCGCATTCAAACAAACGCCCTCCAGAGCAACGGCCGCCGGATCAGCGTCCATGGTGACTAAGCTCCGACTTCAACTCCCTCACAGCTTGGCGTTTATTTCATTACATCTCAGTGTACGTCTCCCAAATTGAGGTATAACAGTTGGACCACTTTTGCCAAACAGACAACAGGAAGCAAATCATTTCAGGAAAATGTAAAACACCACATTTGGGCTGAGAATAGCATCGGTGCCGTGGAGTTTTTAAAAATTTGAAGAAAAATGATGAAAAGATTAAAAAATATATAATAATAATTCCAGGCATATATTCTTTATCATCCGAGACGAATACTAACATTACATCGGCTTATGTATAAGCTGTGACCACCCCAGTTAAACCCCCAAATCGGTACTATGCTTCCCTTGGGTGGCTCAAAGCACCACTGTATTGTTAATTAAAAAAAGCTTTTATGACGAATTAACTTCATAAAATGTCTTATGGGGGGAAAATATGTTTGTTTTAGGGCACATTTTGACATCTGCTGTTTTAAAACACACCATCTGATTGAAATCACATGACTGCTTTTACTTATTTACATGCTCTGACATTCCACTTTGTTACCGACATGTGAAGAGGGTGTCGCGCTTTCTGTCCCTGCGCTGTGTTGTATTATTCCATTGCATTGGTGGCATATTTTGGTTTGAAACTATTTTTAGCATGAAACCACAAGTCAACGAACAGAGCGAACAGCTTTGTGCCGCTTTGATAGCGCAGCGAACAGCACAGCTTGCTTCGATTAAAATGAAGCGCGGCTTGGCCCGGGTGCTAAGGCATGACTGCAACACCAGCAACCAGCAGGTAAACTGCAGCATGTGTGGCAGTTTTGCACGTAGCGTGACTGTGCAAGTGCAATTCTTTTGGTATAACCAAACAAGGCCTTCTTCACCAAGGCTTCAATAATTGAATGGCGGCCAACTGTTGAATTGAATTGAACTTTATCCTGATGCAGTTTAATGCTTGAGCTTCAAAAAGATACCCGCTTAAACCCTCTGGTTGGTGGAATATCCAGTGCCTAACCAAGTCTTTTCTACACCGCAACAACGAGGCACTCTAGACCAGGCATGCTACTTCGAAGTCGGCCTCCACTCTCTGGTCGGAGGTTCCCCCCAATTTTTTTTAATCCTCCTTCCTGCTCTTAGACCATCCTCTCCGAGTTGTGCGCGCACTCACAGCAGACAATAAGGCACTCTAAAGAGGCCACCTCAGCACAAAGCCCCAGTGTTTGTTTTTTTTCCTTTTTTTTAATCTCTCATGTTTTACTGCCCTTGCACCCCTGCCTTTCTCAATGCGATGTACATTCGCGTGCGTGCCTATGTGTGTGTACCTTCCACTTATGTTGCACTCCCACTGCGCAACCTTTGGACGTTCTCCAGACACTTTTGTTGAGCGGAGAACTCGGCGCACATGACTGGAGGTTTTATATTCTCAGAGTCAATTTAAAGCTGCGTGTTCACTTCATAGAGTGTTTGTTCAGATTTGTCTATTTGGTGTGTTCCACTTTGTTTGGGAAACATCCCCCCCTCACCCCAATGGAAATCACGAAAATATCAATTTCAGGGCCATGCTGTTGCGGTGATGAAACCTTGATTCACTGCACACACAATGCTTTTGTCACATGTCGTATTTTTATTTGACTTGATACGGTAAAATAAATATCACTAATGGATTACGTTGTCGTGAATTAAATGATAGGAAACGTCACCAGCCACCCACATCATAGTCAGCACTCAGGCCACTCCTGATAAAAAAAACAACTACAGAAATGAATCATGACACAACTATTACAAGGCGGTTAATCGTGAAAAGACCGAGGCCAAACTTTGGCAACGCCTGCTTTCATCGCATGTTTCACGAGTATGCGTGTTCCCCATCAAAGCGTGAAACTAATGAGGTATCTTTTTGTCTTTTTGATCATTTTTTTTTTCTCAACGCGACAGTGTCACGTTTGCCCTCTTGCACTCGCATCTGGTTCACATCGCTGACCGCCTTGTGTCTTCTGTCGTCCGGTTTTGGGACTTCAAAGTGGCTCGCGTTTGCACAAAGATGCGTCACATGTGCAGCGTGTATGTGGGCACGCGTGTCGGCTCGTCAAATTGGTACAACGCGGACGCCTTCGCGCATGAAAGTCACTCGAGAGCAGATGTCTAATTGGAGCAATTTTCTTCCCTTCCAAGCAAACGCCTGACTGTCAGATGTCTCAAAAACATCGCCCTGAGTGATTATCTTGCGGTGTGGTACACATATAACCATACGCTATCCTAATTTGAACATTTCTCCTCCCTTCCGATCAAAGTTCCAATCGTCTAATGTCTCAAAAAAGATGGTCTTGAGTGATTATCCTGTGGTGTGAGGTAAACGCTTTGATAATCTGGCCTAATTTCAGCAAAGACCCAGTTGTAGAACATCTCTGAAAGCTGTTCCTGGGTGATTTTCTTGCGGTTTGCTGTGACTCAAAGTCATTTTATAACTTTCCGATTAAAGTCAACCATGGTCTGATTGTCAAAATCCTTTAAAAGATTATCCTAAGCGATCATCATGTGGTGTGGGATACACAAATATCGAAAATCGTCTGCCCCCCCGCACCGCCCCACCCACGCCGATCAAATGCAGTGAATGACGAATTGTCGGATGTCTCAAAAAGATGATTCTGAATGATTATCCTGTGGTGTGGAGTAAAAAGCCATTACTCGCCGTTTCCAGCTTGTGCCGTCCAAATGACCATAAATGGGCGTACGCTATGCCGGTAGAATAAATGTCGAACTGATCATCTTACAACAGGGAGTAAAGTATGCTTGGCTGTTTTATTTGTTGGACTGCAGACATTTAGTGTTTTTCTTTTTTTGTCAAAATTGACTTGTGATATGTTACATGATTTCCTATGGGGAAGAAGGAGTGCATTTGGATCCACTTTAGTGGTGTCACTGTACATTCCTACTGCCTTTCGATTATCAGAACGATGAGCCAGGTGCTGGCCTTCGACGTAAAGACAAATCTATTTGTTGGGGTTGAGATTCTTAATCAAAGCTCACTGCTATCTGGCATGCCTGCCTGGCTGCTTGCCATCATCACAAGCACTGCGCTTATCTATAAAAATGACATGTTGAGAAGGGGCCGATTTCAGGGCAGTGTGGGTGGGGTGGGGGGGGGTCTGCTCCAGTGAGTAATGAGTCAAGTGAGAATTCAATCCAAAACCAAACAAGACATGGGGGGTGGAGGGGTACTGGCAAACAGACATGGGCATTTTTTACATGAGCATGGATGTAGAGGGGGCCCTCTGGGAGCGGTGCTGGAGCCACTTGGCACACAAAAAGCTGCTTTGATTGCTTGTTCTTCAGGCAGCTCATTTAAAGGTCCTAAATAAGAAAATACTTTCACTCACTCACTCTCTCTCTCACACGCACGCACACACGCACACACACACACACACACACACACACACACACACACACACACACACACACACACACACACACGCTTCGTCCGCAATGTCTCCGTCGTCTTGTCTTCCCTCGTATCCTAACAACATTGACATTTGGAAGGAGGCCCCCCGCTCAAGGTGAAAAGCCATAAAGTCGCACTCGCACACACACCAAATCTGGCTACGAGGCAGAGAAGGCACCCAGGCAGGGTTTTTCCAAGGGGAGGGGCACCCTAATTAACATACAGAATCATAATGTACACAAAGCGGGATATGAAGGAACATTTACACCGCAAGAGGGGACAAAAGGATTTGTCCACAAAATTTCCCTGAGGATCTCCGCTTAAAATGATGTCGCACCGATGTATGGAAAGTGGACTGTTGATGTACAAAGTCATACACGTGAGCATCGACATAAGTCTTGGGACACCTACATCTGGCAGTGAGTGGGACGAGGATGGCTGATAGAAAAATAGTGAGCTGCAGATGTATCTCTGAGGAACACCACTGAAATTGATGCCTTATGTAAGGATGGGTAGATTTTTGAGGGTTAATGTATTAAAAAAATGCATGTACTACATACACTTGTAGGACATGGAAATAAGTATTAACACGCCATGAGTAAAAAGTGAGGAAAACAAGGAGGTTGCGACAAAAACATTTCCCTGTGTAACACCGCTCAAAATGATTTTTCACTGAAGGATGGATGCAGTGTGGTGCAAAATTATGACGTATAGGAGACAAGAATTAGGACACCTACAGTAGGAAGTGGGGAGCATGAAGAGATTGATCGAAAAGTAAAGGGCCTCAAACATTTCCTTTAGGAACTCGATCCAAAATGAGTGTTGCGCAGAATTTTGCATACATGATGTCCACTTAATGGGACTCGTAAAGGAGGTGAAAATGTTATCTAGAACTTACATCATAGCGTGGTGGGTGGCGGAGGAGGTTCACATTCCAAAACTTGGCCCCACTTTTGAAGCTCAACCTTTGCTCTCATCATTGTTAGCATGTCATATTACACTGGACGTGACTTGTTTATCCTACGTGTGTTCTCCACGCTAACATGCGGCACACGGCTACAGTCACACGGAAATGAGTTTCACATCACGCATCCCCCCCTCCCTCCACTCACACGCCTCGAATGTGCGCATGAGTGTGTCCTTCATTGCGAGGCAGAATCATGTTCTGAGGTCATGTGCACAGAAACTAGAGATGGACATGAAACTATTTCCATGTGCAAACTTATTCATCACAGACATATGCAAAAAAAAAAAGGAAAACGAAATCCAAGCCTCCTCTGGGAGCGCAAGGCTAATGCGAAGTTGTAGAAAACCATAATGAATCCCACCATGCGTATATGTTTATGATGTATTATGTAGCATAACAGCATGACGTCTCCAGATATTAAACTCTTCACAGTTTCCAGTTGCTGATTCTTTGTGATCTGACATATTGTCACTTCTCCATATAAAAATCGCATTTCCACATGTATTTGTCGCTTATGGATTGATTTCCAAATGTATTTAGATATGTTGATTTATTATTTTATTTATTTGACTTTGTTTGCAGCAAGACTCTAAATAGAGCTCAATACATTAGTATTATATTGCATAATTTCAAAATAATGTAATAAATTGAACAAAGGCATTTTTCACTTGAAAACGTGTTTCATTTCAAATATTTACAAATAATGCTTTATCTGAATTACATGCAGTGCATCATTTGAAAAAGATTTGAATTAAGCCACATTTTAATTGAAAAAAAAATCATTTAAAAACTAAAATGTAACTACATATCATTTCATTTAAAACAAGATGTCATTTCAATTAATTTAGAATACATTACTTACATTGTAACTAATTAGAAAAAGCAATATGAGTACAATTACTTCACGATACGTCATTGTAATTTTAACTAATTCAATTCTTAGTTTTAAAGAGGAAGCTCTATTTAAATTTGAAGTAACTGAAAACAATTATTCAAAGTAATACAAACTTGCTTGATAATTTGAGGTCATTAAAAAAATACACAATTTAAAATCTGAACTAATACAAAAAATATACAAATGTAATTTTAAGCATTTTAAAATGGGTCCACAGACTTTTAATGCACCTTTTAAAAATAAAGGCCAGCTAGGCTTATTATCTCGTTGGTGTTTCGCCGTCAAAGCATAAAAGCTAAGGTGATTTTAAATTGGGAACAACAAGAAGGAAAAGTCGTCGTACCTGCCAGGCACAGTCCCAATATGGTGAGCAGCACGAGTACGTAGAGAGACACGATGGCGTACTTGATGGCCGCCAAAGAGGTGAACTGAGCGCAACACTGATCCTGTTTCCTGCGCCGTTTTCCAGAACCTGATCGTGGGGAGCCAAAACAACAATCAATCCAAAGCGTTTAGTGCCAATGGCTAACAGCAAACAGTCAACACAATGAGACATTTGGCTTCCATAACGCGACACATTGAGAGTTTGCTTTGGAAGTCGGCCCGTCCGTGTCTGCGGTCAAGAATGCTTTACAGATTAAAAACATCAGATTAGTTTCTTCTGGGAACAAATTTGACAAAGGTTGGGGCCATGTGTTCAATAAAAATGATATGTGTTCATTTTGCATGTTGTACATGCATCCACCTGAACGCCAAATGTTATTAAAGTCCTATGAAGTGAAAAGTCTTCTAAATTTGACACACCACAGAGAAGAGTGTTGTTAACTAGCCTGGCCGAATTTTAATGATTAAAAGTATATAAATCCCACATCTCTCAAACCCTGTGGGGCTGCACACACATACAGAATGTAACAGCTCAAATACGAATGAACTACGCGGCCCATCTGTTCGTTAAAAAAAAAAATTAAATGTGGCCCCTGAAGATTAAAGTTTGCCCACCCCTGATCATTTGCCATGTGACGTCGCAACAATAAAAATCTTCCAGTGGGCGCGACCTCACAGCAGCATGAATCCATTTGAGCCGTGACCGACACACAGACACACATGCACACACGCACACACACTTCCCTCATATGATCAAGAACACACTCAAGCGGAGCAAGACAAACACAGCTGTTGCAGATATGCGAGTGTGCGTGCGTGCATGCGTGCACACCACATGGTTGGAATGTAAAGAGGAGCAAAAATGTAGAGCTCAGCAGGTCGAGAAGAAGACAAGACAACTTGGCATCATGCAAACATAAGCAGGAAGTTCACTTTTAAGGCAGAAGTAGCTTGACTTCCTCCTAATGTAAACGCTTGCAGGTTAATGGAGGGTAGATTAGTTTAGCATACGGGTTTTACAACACCTCACATATTGTTGCAGTAACATTTCCTATCCTACTACTCTTAAAATAAGGTAGTTGTGCCGTATATGTGATTGATTGTGAACAGGAAATAACAAATTGAATTCGTCACTGATAGAGCTAAGCTCAACGTCCAGCTTGCGTTTATATGCTAAACCAAGCTAGCTAGCCACATCGTGCTGAAAGAGATGGATGTTAAATGTTCCCCGGCTGTTGTATGCAATGATGACATAGTCTTTCATAGTGACAGCTGTTTTCATGTTTTTTTTTGGTACCACAAAAGAAAGAACTTCTTAATGACAGCTACAGCCCTAAGCGAAGACCCCCACTGCTTTTGTATGCTAAGCTAAGGTTAAGGCTAAACCACATTATAGGCCTACTGAGAAATGGCCACCACATTATAGGCCTACTGAGAAATGGCCGCCATCTATGTGGAATTTTCTAAAGAAAAAACAAAAACAAAAAAACAAGGAATTAGCACTTCAAATGTCTATTCTTGCTGTTGTAATGGTTTGTGTAGCCCCAGGAAGCACGCTCAGTGTGCCAACAGCTGATGTAGCTAAGCTAACTGCTTCCTTGGCTTCGCATGCTAACTCGCTGTTAATGTTCTATTAGGTCCTCTGCTACTATGCTAGGATAAGCTAGCCACTACATCTTGAGAGTTGTTTTTGTCTCAGCCATCATTCTGTTCGAGTTGTGATAAGGCAGCAGCGTGTGGCACAAATCAAAAAGTTAAGGTGTTCATGACTGACAGAACAAATGTACCTGCTCTTATTTTAGGGCGAGCTCAGTTAATGTGATACCGTCTTAGCCTCAATTAACCCAGAAAAATGTTTACGCTCAGAGGAAGCAAAGCAACTTCTGCATTAAACTGCACTTTGCCAGGGTTCATTTTCTTGCAAACTTCCTGTTTACTCAATCATTTTTTTTTCACTGGGTGTGGGGTTTTTTTTCTTTTCAAAAGAAAATAACATTTAAGGGTTCTCCTCTTCCTCCTTACCTTCATCGCACAGGTTGAGCTTGGACAAGTTATGTCCTTCAAAGCCGTCTTCGTACATGGACACGTTTTCCCGTTCCTCGTACGTACTCAAGTACATGGCCTTGTTCTCCATCTCCTGGCTGGGATGCACACACACACACACACACACACACACACACACACACACACACACACACACACACACACACACACACACACACACACACACACACACACACACACACACACATACACACACAGAGTCATATAGAATATGGACAAAGATGTTCCAAGCAAAACAAAATCAAGGAGGTCCAAGTGGAGATGGGTCAGATTTGTGTGCTTAACCTGGTCCTTACATTCCATGTCTTTGCCTTCGAGAAATACATCTCTGGGAATTCCGGAATGCATATGATATGTATTTTGAAGTTTACTTCACGGGCAAAGACGAACTGTGTGAGCGCTTCAGAGGCTGTGAATGCCTGATGTACCAGATCTCATGAGAATTTAAAGCCATTTTTAAAAACAAAATGGTCTCGATAACACCGCAAGGAATTTTTGAAAATTCAGCTAAACAAGCCCGTTTCACTTAGCGACCAACATTTGGGTGACCTCTCAAACATGAGTACACTCATTAATAAGTCTCAAGAACATGTTGGCCATTTCCAGGAGTCCTTCAAAGACAGAAAGGATTTTATTTGATGGCTAACATATTTGAACTCAGACGGGTGACACCAAATAGGGACATGTTTGTGATTTTGCCTTTGCATGCCTTTGCATGTGCATGGAGAGGTTTTATGATTCCGTACAGTTTAAAAGATAGTTTTACTTAAAAACATGGAATGTTTGAAAATCGGTCAATGTTTGAAAATCGGTCCCCGAAGCCAGTTTCACTTTAGCACCATGAAATTTGCTGAACAGGTCAGTCATGAGTCAACCCACCATAAAGTCTCAAGAAGCTTTGCTTAAAAAGTCGCAGTATGCCTGCCGTTTTGCTATCATTTTAAGGTCATTTTTTACGATTTGCTTCACAATCTGAGCGACCTCAGGAAACAAAAACTAAGGTGGCAATTGCGAGGGCAAAAATTCCCAGGAGGTCGCAGTGGATTTGGCGCAGGGGGAAATGTACAGGGGTCGACAAAGCATTCAGTCCTGACTTTCTCATTAAGGCAAGCAGAAAGACAGTTGAACTGAAACTATTACGGCTGCTAGGCGATACGTCCCCTGAACCCCCACCCTCCCCCCCACACACACACACACACACACACACACACACACACACACACACACAAGTCCCTGCATGAGTGCTTGCATTCCCCGTGTATCTGTGTGCATGTGTGTGTGTGTGTGTGTGGTAAAGGATAGTGGGAAAGCAAAGAATCACTCCTATCTGGAACATTGTGCTGTTCCATGTTTGACAATTAAGAATGAATCGCCATGAAATATTGACAGTTTTTTTTTAAAAAGAAGAGAAACAGCACAATCCTCTACAAAACAAAACGTTCCAAGCTGTAGTACCATGCAAGAAATGAAACTAATTGTAGTACCATGCAAGAACGCTATTAAGTTTTTAATGACCCAAATGCCAGAAGGAGTGGTCCAAATTATATAAGTACATGTTTTGTTTTGGGGGGTTTTTGGCCACATTTTCACGATACATCAAATTTTCAGGTGATTTTGTTTGAACATTCAGTGATTTTCATAAGAACGCTAGTTTTCCAATAACTGGTCCGCTTGTGAATGTGACACGACCAAACAGGTGAGCCGTGATTGGGTGTTACCCGAGTCATGAGCAGCTGTGATGTCATTATCAGCTGAGAGCAAGTGTATTTTTTTTTATTTTGGAGATGGGGAATTATAAACATGTTTCCTCAATGACAGGCTATCCCCAGATGCTTGCGGTTTGGCACTTGCAGATTCACCGATTTGTTTCCCAAAAAACAACAAAAAAGTTTTTGTGGAGAGGGGGAGACAGACAACTCCAATTTCACATGAAGATTTTAGCAAATTGGAAGCTTAATATGTTTTGGAGAGAATTTTTGGGGTTTACAGCCCCCCACACACACATTTTTTTCCAAAGCATTTTAACGAAGGCCAATTATTTTCCTTATTCGCAGGCCAGCACATATTTTGTCCATATTTGAAATTTCTTTTTTTTTTGTGTTAGATCTGTTTAGGAGGTGCAATGTGCCCCACGATGTGAAAACTTGCCCAGTTATTCTGCTGACATCTTCTGCCACTTTATTAGGTACACCTGTGCCAAAAGAGTGTGGATAATTCTGATTGATCAAGGAGTATTTCATGAGTGAGGCTCAAAAGTTGTTTCTCATATGTTGACTCAACTTGACGGGCAGCTGTACCTAATGTAGTGGCCCAAATTGAAAAACTTTATTCACTCACCTCATCAGCTGTCATCTGGGGGACGCAGAAAGCCTAAAAATAAGGGGCACAGCTCCAAGCTCTCATCCTCCGCCCCGCAGGACCACAAACCCAAAGTCGCAGCTCCACAAGTACACGCCGTGGAAGGACGCACCGTGCACGGCCTCTCCTCCTCCCGCTGCAACAACAGACGGTCGGACTATAGCGGGGGAATAAGTGCAACCTCCACAAAAACCACCACCGCGGTCCACGTGATCCAAAAAGTCAAGCAAAGTCCAGCTGGTGTTCTTCACCGGAGGACAGACTCCATCGTGGGTTGTGTGATTGCGCCATCTAGTGATCATCTGTGGCATGTGCATGGCATTTCCGTACGTTTGTAATTTGATCGATTTTTAAAATATATTTGAACCTGTATTATTTATTTTTTTAAATGTTTATATTTTTAATCAGAACTAAGTATGTGAATCTTAATATTTGAGAAGTTAAATATAGATTTTTCCTAATGAAAACGTTTCCCGCATCCGGCTGTATTTGAGGGCCATCAATTTGGGACAACCCCAATCTCCTGCACAGGCGACAATTTTCACATTAGTTGGAATTCATTTTAAGAGTTTCAAAGTATCATTTAACCTAGGGTTTGGATTTAAAAGTAGGGTTTCAAATTCGGTTTAGGTTTTCAAATTAGGGTTTCAAACTCGGGTGGGGCTAAAAGGGTGACCATCAACCTGAACGGCGTGGGGGAACATCCATCGCCCCCTCTACGATTTGATTATTCACACTTGATGGATGGGCAGGAATTCCACAAACCCAACTATTGTTCAAAAGGTTGATTTTTCACGTCTTTAAAATGGCTTGTTGTTATTTGGAAATTCCCAGCACACCTGAACACACCTGATTGGGGTGCGGTTCCGACCAGGTGGTCGCCTTCCTACTGGACAAGTTTCGGCACGCAGTTTTGCCGTCATAGTTTTAAAAGAACAACAAAACATTCTCTCGCACAGGCTCCAGGGAGAAGGTAAAACAAAGAAGAAAAGACTGCTTTATAAGTTAATAATTCAACTAAAAGGTTGACTCTGACTTTGGAAACATTTGCTGGGATGTCGTACGTTGTTGGCGTGTTCTGTCACCGAACTCCTTAAAAGATTCGCTTATTTTGTGTGGTTTTATTTTCAAATGGTCAAATTAGCATAAATGAGACTTAAATGATAAAACAAGAGTAATTGTTGCAATTCGGTGCCAATTTGTGCACCACAACTTGACAGACTGTTGTCAAAGATGTAGTTCTGTTCGTCTTATGTGCCTGTGACGCCAGGATAGCGAAAATGCGAATTGAGTTTGATATTATCACAAATGAGAAAAACAAAGATGTTATGTGTTTAATTGACGGTGGCGACAGTTGTTAAACCGAATAAAGTGTGTGAAATTATGGAGCAAACTCTTTGTTGTCCATTGAAGAAGGCTGATCTTGCCGCAAGATGGCGACATTGCGTCGGTTAAAAAAAAAGACGTCACAGGTATGACAGAAGTTAATTTTATTTTTCTGACTTTCTGAAAACGAGACAAAATAATTACCTCTCAAGTTATACAAAGTATCAATGCATGCAATATCAAAACAGATAACTGTATTATTCAGATACGTTTACATATAAGAGACATGGGAACTTGTGTCAAATTGTGAAAAGCGCAATAAATCTCCTTTAAAACACAGAAAAAGAAGAGCTGGTGTTCTTCACCGTCACCTTGATGTTTAAAGTCCTTAAATGTTTTCAGTCTATGCAAATGAGCCCACTGTGACTGTGGCGTCTCCGCTAATTAACACAAGAAATGGCATTCCTACATTTCACTGTAAAGGTCATATAAACAATTTAGCAGTTTTTTTTCCACCCTCAGGAGGATTTGTTGTAGCAAACATAACGTCAGCGGATTTCACTCTTGGTTTCTCTTTATGTTGTCCCATGTCAGCCAATTTTGCCATCGCACCCTAGGCTAACTTAGCGCTACCTCAAGTGGAAACACTGAAAATTATCGGTTAGGATAATAAATATTTGCTTGTCATTTAAACTGAAAATAGGGTATTAAAAATAACTTGGGCTAATCCTGTAAAATCAATAGTATCTTTCTTGGTTTGACATTTTAGAGCAAAAAATATGACGTTTAAAGATGATCATCTCGGGGACTGGTCCAGCGCAGGAAAGGACTTAATGGGACCTTTACACTTGAGTGTAACATAGTCAAAATCAATCTGGTTCCTCTGTTGCGAGAGTGCTGACAAAGAGCATGTACTGTACTTCTATCTTTATTTCTTTCTGACCTCTCACCCCTGCTTCCTCAAATTGCGGATCGCCTTCAAAATCAATACCGGTGCTTGTGGTGACGCATGGTAATAATAATAGCCTGAAAAATGTTGTGAATGTTTAAAAATGATGTCTGCTTGAGCTTAGACTGTGCTGAATATTACTGATGACTGTTACCATGTCGGGTCTTCCTGTGGCTAATCAAAAGCTATAGCATTGGTGCGATGGCATTTAAACCTCAATGCAAGGAACTTAGGGGATGTGTGTCCTCGATGTGTTTTGTTCAGCTTTAATGATGATGTTTTCTGTCTTTTAGCTTGTAGCCTCTTTGTTGGCACGGGGGTATTGCTGATGCTGTAGTCATGGCGATGGAAGCGTCCAAGCGGGTGTCGTCGTGGTCGGTGCAAGATGTGCTGGAGTGGATTGAAAAGTGCTATCCCAGCCTCGTAGGTGTGCTTCACAAGGCCGTGATGAAACACGCCATATCAGGTATTTTCGTCAAAAATTTCCCCAAAATAGATATTTTTTGTTTAATTTTGTGTTATTTAATTTTAGTTTTTGCTGAAAAAAAATGTGTTTGAAATACGGCACAAATCTGCTGAACGGAAAACCAAATATCAAGTGCAGGAACTCATTGTGTATTTTTTTTTCCACAAAAATTAACTCACTCCAAACTTTCATCTTATTGTGGGACAATGTTTTTCCTCCATACCATTCAAAATCCGTTGAAAATATTTGGCCCACTTGCGTTGTGTGGACAAAAAGTCAGCACAATTAAGCCAAGAATGCCATCTGGTGGTGATTAGTGATATTACAAATTGAAATGACACTTGATCCCTATATACTCACGATTCAACACACACAGATTCTCAAAAAGTTTTTTTTTCTTTCAATATTTTGTTTTTTTCCTCCATTTCCCCCGTTTTTAATGCCAAACTTTTTCGAATGTTTAGCTGTTTTTTTTATTTTTATTTTTTATTTTTTAAGATTTCACTTTGTAAAAATAGTAAACATTAAATTTCTCAGCTTGACATTCCCGAGAAAATTTCGAGATTGAATGGTAAATCACATCTCGGAGGTTATTAGAATGATAAGTTGTGTGGTGTAGGTCGGGCGCTGCTGAGGTTGCGGGAGCACCACCTGCACCTCCTTGGCGTGGACTCGGAGGATCAACAACAGGAGATGTTGCAGGACCTCCTCCTCCTCAGAGTGCAGGAGGAGGTGGGAGAACTGGACGACATCTGCTCAGGTGAGATCGCTTATGAATGAAGGTGCTCAAGGGGTGGGTGACTGTGTGGGCCCTGTTTTTGCCATGTCCCAAAAAATTAGGAAACCTGAAATGGTGAAAGTCATTGTTGCAGCAATATCATCATGGTTACCACATTATGTTCAGCGTCAGGTCCTCAAACATGTATACAGGAATGTATTTCGAAACAAATATTTGATTTGTCCCCCCCCCCCTTGCCTTGAAGAAAGCAAGTTCTAATTTCCTCTTCTCTTTTGCAGAGTGTTTCCCGGTATAGCAGACGTTCAATTTAAATTCCGGTTCCAGCCCATTCCATCCATTTTTCATCCAGTCATTCCATCCGTCGACTGACAAGGCGGGGGTGACGGACATCTTAGCTGGAGAAGAAGAATCGATGACGAGTGGAAAAGGACATTTCCTGTGCGAAACGTGAGCCTGGCAGATGTTATCAAAATTCTTTGTATTTTTCATCTTTTGTTACTATGCGATGGAGTGGGACAACCAAGTGGTCGCAAACATTTACAAAATGTCACATTTATATGAACTGGGGCGGGGCACATGGATTATTTTTTTCATAACGGGATTTGACAAAGGATAAAAATGGCATCTCTTAATATCATTTTATATCAAACGCTTCACAGCAGAAGTATTAAATGTGAAGGGAGGATGAGGAGGACATATCATATGGATGAATTAGAGGAGGACGGATGACATTAATGAAGTGTCCCAGTGCAGGGACGCCGATCGATCAGTGTTTGGACCTCGCCAATCATCCCTCAATTTGTGCTAATTAGACCAGGAGCTTACACAGCATTAATAGATCATATCACGTGTAGGCTGGCCACAGACAGACTCCAGCAAATTTCCAAGGAATTTCTAAATAGGACCTCATGGATGTCTGACTTGAAAAGTTTCTCCATGCAGCGTTATCTAAAGCGGTTCATTTTAGTTGACGTAACCGCAAAGAAAAAGAAGCGAGGAAGGCAATTACGCTCAATTTGATCTCCATTTGGAGTTTCTGGGCGAAAAGCGATGATGCTCATTTGTATCAAAGATTCATTTCTTACTCGGACGTACCGAGCGGTCGCAGATTTATTGCACTGCCGCCGGTCCGATCAATAATAACAGCCGGCCCCCCCTCCCTCATTGGAATTCCAATAGTGCGGTGAATTACGAGGAAACTAGCATATGACGGGAATGCATTTTTGCCTGTGTGTCCTTTGCTTTGCTCTATCTTTGCTCCACTAGAGTATATGTCAGTGTTATAGCTGTCAAAAGGCAACATCAAAATAGAAATGCAGGAATTTCTGTGAAGGACTGGCTACGTCCTACAAGCGACAACAATTCTCTTATCGCTTTCCTCTCAATAACTGTTCGAGGAGGCTGCAAAAAGTGCACCATTAAAAAGGAGTGTCCTGAGTTTTCCGGCAATTACTTTTCCTACACGTGACCAAAATCTCCCCTATGCCTCATGACTGTCAAGTCCAAATGCAACTCATTACAGCAATTTCCCATATTTTTCATTTCTGTCCAGTACTGGCTGTGTCCTATATAAGACAGCAATCTCCCATATTCTTGACATGGAAAAGTGCTCATTATTGAAGAGGTCTACAATAATTTCAACAAGAGGCTGCAGAGCTTTCTTGGCTGTGTCCTACATGTGACATCACAACAATGTCCCCCCCTTGTATTATTCATATGAAAACAATAAAACTGCTGGAGGAGACTGAAGAGCCCCACAGCAACATCAAAGGAGGAGTGGCAATTTCTGGCTCGTACCGACGGTGTCCCTACACATGACAACAGTCTCCCAACTCGGGGGAGACGAATACAATTCTCAAAATAAAAAAACGAAGGAAGTCAGGCGCGAGCACGGATATCAAGTTGATGGCTTTGATGACATGTGAGGGGGTCACGAATCATTCTCACCGCGCTAATTCCTCCCTCCTAGGGAATGTGAGGCATCATTCGCGTGGATAAATATGGCATGAATATTTCAGCACGGTTAGGCGGTGAAGCGCGACCGCGACTATAAATCAACATGCGTCCGTGCCCGTGCGTGCTCACGCGCTATTAAAACATTAACACTGACGGGGCGACAGGCGGCAGCGTACAGGAGGGACTTTTGGATAATTGAAATGCCCCCAAAAAAGCCCGGAGACTCTTCATTGTAAAGGATATGAAGAGATTGCTGGCAAGTACTGGCTGTGCAGCAATCTCCCATAATTCATTTGAAAGGTGTTCCTGAAGGCCGCAAAGAGGCCTACAGCAACATTATCAAGTAGCAAGCTGTGCTCCACAAGTGACGGCATTCCCTTACGGTCCAATCTTTTTACCGTAGCATCTTTTCATTTTTTAAATTATTTTTTTTAGGGCAGAAACAAACCCATAGTGAATCGTATCTTTATCAATGCAATTGTTGGTGTACCTAATGATGCGGCACACCTCATACGCTGATGAAGCCCTCCAACGAAGTCGCCACAAGAGGGCGACGTTGAACCTGTGAAGCGGTTGTCAACCATTGAAATCACAATTGACGTGAAACTTGGAACCATGCAAAGCGCTGTCAGAGCCTGAATGAATGAATATAAGGACATAAAAATAGAAGTTGATGGAAAAATCCTTCCAGATAGTTGCCTACCTAAGCATCACCCGCAGGAAACTCGAGAAATGTCTTCTTTTTTGCGACTAAAACAAATGGCACGCACTCTCCCAATCATCGGTTTCATTATCAACATTTAAAACGCCAACTCGTTTTGGTCATCATCGAAGTAAGCGGTGCGAACCTGCCAGACACTCTTAAATGCACAGAAATCTTCACGGAGTTTGGACGGAAGGGCCGTAGTGTATATGAAGTTAAGTCCGACACCAAAACGGTGCAAATTCACTCGCATCGCACATCCCGTCTCCCTGCACACGTGCTTCGAGGAGGGGGTGGTGGGTGGGTTGGTGATGTTTTCAGCGCCGATCCGAAAGAGTACTCGCGCGCATGTGCGCAGCGGTCACTTACCTCGAGGCAATCCGCGCTGCCTTGTCAATCAAGAATCCAGTCACTGGATTCTCTGGATGCCGTTGACGAGGATGAGGACTCGACCGGCCAAAAAGTGACGAGTTTGGATTTTTGTTTTTTTTTTGCTCTGGGATGGACGCGTGTGGATGGATGCAGGCGGAGGAGGTGGTGTCGATGCCGGCGGGGTGGACGCGCGTCCAGTCTCGTTTTGTTGTCTTCCACGCGTGAAAAAGAAGTAAAAGTTGAACAGCCGGATGAAGGAGCGGTGGCGTGTAGTGGTGGTGCTGGGAGCGGCGGAGGCGGCGGCGGCTTTGCTCGGCGGATTCCGACGCGGCGTGCGTGCGTGAGCGTGCGCGTTAATTGCTGCTTGGTTAGCTGCACGCGTGCGTGCGTGCAAAGGGGCGGGGGAGGGGGGGGGGAATGCACGCGCCGTCTGCTGGGTCGACAGCAGCAGCATCCAGCCTTGCCGCGACCACAGGTGTTCCCCTAGTAAACAGGTAGGCTCTAAAAATGTACTCTTCGGTGACGTCAGCGCCGCTAAATATAACTTTCGCGTGAGAATATTTAACGACCTACTATGGAGCAAAAACTATGATGAACTAATTGGGAGTATTCAGCCCGTTTGTGGAAAAAGAAATACTATGAAGCATCTATCGAGTGTGCAATATATTACAAAAAAACATCACAGGAGAGAAAATAAAAATGTGACCCTTTTGCTCACAAGGGACCACAGTATTATTTCAATGAGATCTAATACAACTAAAGTTTGCAAAATATGTTTCATATTGTGCTTGTTCTCAGAGTTCTGACTAATGTTTTGACCCGGCACACATTAGAAACCATGGTGCACGTTGCATAAAATAAAAAATCGACATATGATGATTTCTCCAGTTTATGCACTAAATATAGACTTTAGAATAAAAAAACAAACAAGTAAAATGTGGTATTCATCTTCACAAGGTACAAGAACTTTACTGAATTTAACTGTATACAATGTAGTTCACATCGGGTCTTTGTAATATTTGGACCCAGCACGTGTACCTACATGTCCAAACGTTCGAAACAGCAGTCGATCTGATATGTTCACAACATATCGTCAACGATATTTAGTGATAGATATAGAAAATTAAAACTGGAAAATGTATTTACACTCACGACATGACTGCTCCATTACAGTAGCGATATTTAACCCAACTAATTGTTTATTTTTGTACTTGTTTTTCAAATGAACAGCTGATTGTTGAATTTGGGCCAGGTCAAAGCTAAATGTCAAACTCCTAGAAACAGCAGTTTATTTATAAAACATTGCAAAAAGGTTTCCAATGAGAAGCATACACGATATTCATGATATTAATTGAACATTTTTGTCTAATCTTCTTCAGTGACTCCAAATCCCACAACGCCATGGTGTGGCTAGGGCGACATCCAAGTGGGTCCACCTGACCTGAGACAACCTACCCACTGGCCTCCCCTTTCCTCATCATCCCCCAGCCCGACTCGTCCGTCCACCTCAGCAGGCCCCTTCATCCCACCCTTCCTCCTTCTCCCCGATCCCACCCTCCACCTCCTCCTCTCACCTCCCCCCGCAGCACACATGCAGGCCAAGAAGCGGTACCTGTTCGTGTCTGTGGGGGTCGCTCTTCTCTTCCTCGTCTACATGTGGGCTCTGCAAATTGCCGACTTTGAGCAACAACAACAACAGCAGCAGCAGCGGTGGTACCGCCGACAACAGTTGCCCCGGTACCCCGACTACGACCAGCACCAGCCTTACAGCCAGAGGCAAGAAGCGGACCGGGCTAGTTCTAAGCCGCCACTGCCTCGCAGGGGCCCGTCCAAACAGCCCGGACACTGGACGGAATTGACCCGGTTGCTGGGGCCCTACCTGGAGGGAGGAGAACAGGAGGTACAGTAAATGGAGATTAAAGGTTGCAACTGATATTGAGGACAACTGTCAGACTAATGGAAAGTTAGGTAAAGGAAACATCGAACATTTGAAAATGTACATTCCAATGTTTACAGGACAAATTAAGTTCATTTGGACCACCACCATGTACCGGCTGCATGTAGACAACAGGACTCACTGTCATATATTATTTATCCCCTGTAAAGAATGCCTGATATTCGTGCCATATTGATTAGGTGACAGAGGAGCTGAAAAATGTATTCCACTTGAGTAGTACTGCTAGAATATGATCGGCTGGTGCTACCAGGGAGGGCAGACTAGAATTCCAGTGGGATTGATAATTAACATTTAAATGAACAGTAGTTTGCTGTATCTGTCTGTTTTACTGCCCTCAGCTGGCCACGGTAACAAAATAACCCATGCCCATAACATGCACCCTTAAATTCTGTCGGAATTATATTTTGAACAAAAATCCTTGTAAAAGGTCCTTGTAAAAAGCATCCTTGAAGATGTGTTTTTTTCCGTGGACTTTTCAGGAGGACGGTCCTCAGGTGCACCACCAACACAGCTCGCCCAGGGAGCGGCGCTCGGTCCGCGACAACCTCTACAAGAACAAACGCTGCCGCATGGAAACCTGCTTCGACTTCGCCCGCTGCCAGCCGCACTTCGGCATCTACGTTTACCCGCCCCAGAGGGGCGACGAGATCTCAGCTACGTACCGTAAGATACTCTCCTCCATCCAGGAGTCTCGCTTCCACACCGCAGACCCCCTGAAGGCCTGCCTGTTCATCCTGGCCGTGGACACTCTGGACAGGGACCGTCTGTCGGCCCAGTTCGTTCAGAACGCCAGGACACGTATCAAAAATTTGCCCACATGGAACGACGGCAGAAACCACCTCATTTTTAACCTCTACTCCGGTACCTGGCCGGACTACACAGAGGATCTGGGATTTGAGGTGGGCCAGGCCATGTTGGCCAAGGCCAGCGCCAATGTGGCCAACTTCCGACCCAACTTTGATATTTCCATCCCCTTGTTCTCCAAAGACCACCCTCTTAAAGTCGGGGGCACAAGTGGCACCTGGGGCACGAATGGGGCGGCGGCCCCGATCTCCTCCTCGTCCTCTCGGCGCTACTTGCTGGTGTTCAAAGGGAAGCGTTACCTGACGGGGATCGGCTCGGAGACCAGGAACGCTTTGTATCATATCCACAACGGGGACGATATTGTCCTGCTGACCACCTGCAAGCACGGCAAGGACTGGGAGAAGCACAAGGACTCCCGCTGCGATCACGACAACCGGGAATACGCAAAGTAAGAACAACTTCTGCCTCTTCCTTCTATACACACACACACACACAAAACGCATGTCAGGCTTCACTTGCACTGTCGCCTCAACTTTTTCGACTGAAGTAGTAAATTGTAAGAAACATTTACGTGCGCGCTCATGTAATTATGAGGGACCGCAAAGTCCGCAGAAATGAAAACACAACACAAAAGTGCATTGGCGCATTTGTGTCCTTAATAGCAGAAAAATAAATGACTTGATTCTCCGCCGCGGTTCATAAAATCAGTTTTACAGAAAATAAAAGAGTGACGCAAAGTGTGAGAGGCTGCTAATCAATCGGAGGCGCGAATGAACACATTGCGCTTCAGAGGCTCCTTCACTAAAAGTAATTAGCACATTTGCTCTCGCGGCCTGATAGCTTTTTATTATGAAAGTGGATCCCAATTTCACACTCTGCGGCTTTTAGTGTTTTTTTTTTTCATTTTCCTTTTTAATGTTGTTGCTCTATTTATATTACTCACGTGGTGCTTTAGAATCAAAGAAACAGTCAAGTCAGCCCTTTATGGGAATTACGTTCGCTGTCAACCCTTGATTCACAGCAATGACGGTTGTGGTGCTATAGACTCTTTACTGAGTAACAGTTGGCAGCGAAATGCTGCCCTTTGATTAGTTTTTATGGCAGAGTGGACAGAGTCAAATAGTGCGTAAACGAGCCAGCCTCCTGATCTTTAAAATCTTTAAGTGGTGACTGGCAGCCGGGTTGGTGCTGTTTACGCACATCAATGCACAGCGACTATAGTCAGGTCGGTGGACAACATTTGAGTTTGCTCTTTTACAGATCATTTCTTTACAGAGGATGTGACAATAACGCTGTATACTTGGAAAAGGAATGTCCCCTTAGGTCGCAACATGTATGTAAGCGCGATAACGTAGTTGTCCAATTAACATTTTTGAACGTTCAGCTATTCAAGATAAAAAGACGCGTCGGACTACTTGGCTCTGCTGGTCCAAATTCATTTTCGTCAACTTTCAGCTATCGTCGGGTCTGTTCTCATCTGGAGTTTTACAGGTGAGGCCTGGTGACCTCTGCTAAATATTTATGGCTTTTAAAGCATTCGCTTCATGCAGATTTTAACCTACCGTCAGCCGTTTGAGAGCCTTTTGACAGTTCAAGACCCAGAGGATTTTGTGCTCGATGATAACATACAGTGAGCGCTGAGAGAGCGACACTGACTCGCTGCATGGCTCCTGGTTGAACGTTTGTGGCTTTTTTTTTTTTACTTGGCATTTGCCATTCACTCCTTGAACCGTGTCATCTTTTCCCATGATCGCGTCACACACTTTCTAGGACCTACCTCAACGTATGCTCAGTGTAAACCTTACGTATTTATACTCTGTCCAATTGTGACTGTGCCGCAACTTGTCCGACTTCCAACGCGTTGGCGTTTCTCTCCCTCATCATCGAGATGACAATTCGAATTTCACCTACTAGTTTTCATATTCTTCTCAAAAGCTGTTTTGAGCTCAAATCCAAAGTGATGCAACGGCGCCATCTTCAGGGATCTGGTAATCTTTACACTTTGTTTACAAATCACAATTTCCAAGACATCCAAGACAAATAGGAATGTCGACGACAGTGAATGAGTGAAGCGCATACCTCATATTTGTTGCTTTTGCAATGTCGAAAAATGACAAAGGAATGGAAACACAAGATAATCTTGTCCCCATTTAATTGTTATTTTTCCTTCTTGTAATCTGTTAACTTTTTGCTGTGGGTTACATTTTACTTTGTCCAAATGGCCTTCAAAGTCTGACTTTGACTTGAAAAAGTAGCCCAAAGAGGGACAAGAAGTAGCATCATTTTTATACCGTGAAAGAAGATGAACACACACACACACACACACACACACACACACACACACACACACACACACAGCTGCTGTCACATCTGTGCGCTTGGCAGCTGCAGCATTCAAGATGCATGATGGAGGGTGGGAAAAAGTGGCAAAAGGTAATAAAAGCAAATGTCAACGGCGGTCATGTGGTCAGCATGGTGGCGCGACCGTTTCCCTCGCTGTGCGTTTCCCCTTCTTCCTTCCTCCTCCTCCTCATCCTCTCCCTCCCGTCGTCCGCTTTGTTCCCTTCTCTGCAGTCATGCTGCCAAGCCGAGGCAAAGCGTGGAAAAAGCTTTCGCTGCTGTCTAAGTGCATCTTTTGATGCGAGCGCCGATGAAGAGCAGCACCAGGGATAATAACACACTGCCACTTGCCCACCAGAGAGAGAGAGAAGACGAGACACTTTTAAAACAACTTTGATGCGCGTGACAATTCCACCAGCATAATGAAACATAGAGGACGTGGGAGGAAATGTTGGGCGGGCAGGATGGGAGAACCAGGGAAAGTCACGACTGGATAGTTGATGCGGTGGCGTGCTCCAGGATTGTGTTCTTGAGCCCTTTTAGTTTCATCTTAATAGTGGCATCACACAAGAATGCATACGTCTGGTTTGATATTATTTTTAGCTCGTCATTATTTGGATGTTTGAAAAGAGTAAAGTGCCCTCTTTATAAGGTGCCCGGAATGTTCAGGACAGAATTGGATTCCACAAACGTAGGCAGAGACAAAGAGATTTGGCAAAAAAATGCAAGAACGAGAAAGAAAAGGCAAAAGAAGAAGGAAAAGGCAAAAACAAACCAAAAACGCTTGCAAAAGGCAAGGAACGAGAAAACCGTAAATTGCTTGTCAAACTCAAAGGACAAGGAAATCCAACACGCGAGAATAGAAACTGTAACATAAAAACTACTTAGATACTACTACTTAGGCAAAATGTCAAGAACATCTAGAAAATTAAGCACCCGGAGACAGAGTTGTGAGCAAGGCTAATAATCCGACAGCCAGTTGCCTGAAGCAGAATATATATAGGCAGCTGGTAACAAGGCACGATTAGTGTCAGGTACGGCTCATGAGGGAACGCCCACTCTCCAGCTGGAGACTGAAAAAACAAATTGAACAGGACAGGATCAGGACACTCGTGGCTTTTTTTCTGGTGTGTTATTGCATTTTTGTTATGAAAAAAAATATATAGCTTTTTTACTCCACAGCTAGAATAACATACTAATCATCGTTCAGTGTAATCTTTTATGGAACTCTTCTTCCAGACTGAGATTCTCCAGAAAGTCTGTATTCAGTTGCACAACAAGTTCTTGTTTAAAATGTTTAAAAATCCACGTCAAGTCTTGCGTATTGACCCCAAGGAAAATGATCTGAACAGGTTCCCGTGATGCTCATCCGGTTGCACGACTGAGGAATAAATAAAGATGTCATTTGGACTCATTAAACATTCTAATGGAGAAATGCAATCCGGCAAACACAATTTCCTTTCATTTCCTCGTTACTAGGAGGTTTTAAGCGCTTATGTGAGGATTTTGGCAATTTCCACCTTTAGGGCAGTTGAGAGCTTCTTCCCGCCCGCCATGTAGCCGGTGAACTTCTCGGGTGGCGGGAGGACTCTGTCAATACGCCGAAGGCTTTTTGCCAAGGCTGCCGGGCGAGCAAAAACAGCCACATCGATCCGGTGTCATGGCGGCCGATCAGCAGATGAATGGAGGTTAATGCTCCCCTCTTGGCCCCTGAAAGACAAACATAGATTGCTATTCATTCTGCATGACCCTCTGCTGCTGTGATGTCGCGGAGGGAGCAGAAAAACACGATGGGTCATCGTGGAGAGAAGTTTCATTCACGATCTCAGAGTTGATGCCCACTAACTGCAGGAATGAACACAAAAGTAAATCATCACAATAGCCCCCTTTTGACTCTTGTGTTGTGCCATTACTTTCTATAGCTGTGGTTCTCCGGTGGGCCTCAAAATATTTTGCAATAAAATGCTAGTTGACGTTGACAAGGTTCGGAAATGCAGACTCAGACAAATTATCAAACGAAAATATTTATTGAAAAACGAAGGACCGACAAAGTGTAAACAGAAATCGCTGGCGACAAACAGCCAGGAAAACCGTAAAGCGCTTGCAAACGGCAAATTTAACAAAAGGAAATGGGAAAGGCCCAAACCCACGAAACTTAAATCAAACAAGAATAACTGGGAAAACCAAAACACTTACAAAACAAGGAACTACCGGAAAAGGATCGACTATGAGCGCGAGGTCTCGAAAATATCTCTTGAAAAGCAAGATGAATAATCCTACAGAGTCTGCAATTTGGTAGTCCGACTGTGCAAGGCTTTGATTGGGACAGAGCAAACAGGCGCAGCGCTGAAAAGAAACGACCTCCACTCCAGCTGGTGCTGAACACAAAAACAGAGACAGAGCAGAACAGGACAGTCGTTTAAAATCCATGTCAAAGGAAAATAACTACATTATAATTGAATCAGAATGAACTTAACAGGATTTCAAGGACATGTCCACATAAGGGGACTAGTGCATCAATTTGGCCGACATACTCAACCAAATGTCGCTCGTTAGCCAGTAGCAGCTCGTAGCTGGCGCGAAGCAAGTTAGCTTGGATCTCCAGAGCGGCTAAGCGAGGAGAATGACTTTGACGTAGTCGCGACGTAGCATGATTACGTCATCCAAATCTTTACTGTAGTCCCAATTCATGTTGTTTCCCGCATACGGAAGTGCAACCTTACTTCCTTGACACCAATTACTCCTTTCCTATTAGCCATTGTGACATCTTAAATAGATAAATACGTGAAAACTACGTGAATAGTGGCATTTGCAACAAATAGTTGAGCATTGGTTCCACTGTGGAGGAAAACAAAAATGACAATGGTGAACTTTGATGGGCGTTCACTGTAAATATGGAGTTACAACAGCTCAGAGAGTTGAAAACAATCCCCCCGAAAAACAATTTATTCCATCCGGGAGAACAACCTGCACGTCTTGGACATTTTTCTCAAGTGTGATGGGCCTTGGCACTCAATTCTCCGCTACCTGCCGCAGTCTAAATTCCACTCCATCACAACCTTCTTTTCCGTCCATCCGTCACATCGCCGCCTCTCTGCCCTCATCTCTTTTGTCATCTGCCATCTTTTCCCCGCTTCTTTTGCTCTCTCGCTCCTCGCGCCAGCCGGTTGAGTTGAAGTAAGGGTGCGTTGTCGCGATCCATTCTCGCCGCGGAAGACTGGATAACAGAGGTGGGAGATGGATCGCAGCGAGAGGGAGAAGAAAGTCTTGTATGTCCAGGAAAGTCCAGCCATGGCCAAGAAATACCAAATTTGGGAAACGCTACACGTTCATAATTACATGTTTCAATTTTGTCATGAGCATCCATGTTTTATTGACTAAGAATTGATGGGAATGAGTTTCCCTCGCACTTCTGCCAAGGCAAAAAAATAAATTAAAAAAAGGAACCTAAAATGGCCACTTTAAACTAAAATGGCGGACTTCCTGTGTCTTTTTGGGCTCAACTTTTTGAGGATATCCCCCTTAAAAATTGACTTAAAAGTTTTTTTCCCCCCTCATAAGGCCACTTCTATCAAATGTAACCTCTCCTTCACGAACTGAGACCATTGGGGAGGGGTTTTGACATTTTTAAGAAATGTGATTTTTATGACTTATAGCCTCACATACTACGCTAGCGAATGACTTTCGTTTAAGGACAATTAAGGCATTCGTAATCGAAAATCAAATGTCACACTCCTGAAACAGATGTGTGCATCTTCCTTGGTGCACAGGTAAAACTTTTCTTTTAGGGTGAGGGGGGGCTCACATTTAGAAGTAAAATGCTGGGTGGCGTTGTGCGGCTGTGTAAAAGTGCACCAGCAGGGATTTACGCCTCATTGGCTCTCATTATGAAAACGTGATATTGCGCTGGAAAGCCTCCGGGCTCTTCTGGGGTGGATTAGAGAGGTGCCGCTGAGCACAGCTGGCAGATACAACCCAACAGCCACCCAACCCCATACACTCACTCTCCCTAATTTATCTTATTTTATGCTATACAAGACCATATCCAACTTCTGTCCAAACGTTATTGTTACCGTTATATGAGGGTCAGTAAGTGAGTTGAAAAACGATGCCGGGAACTTCCCTGTCTGGCCTTATTGCAAACGCGCAGCCAATCTTATGTTATGTCGCTGTACATTGTACTACGTATCGCGTTGTTTGCACTCTAAATAATTCATCGTTCTTTAAACGGGGTTTCTGGAAAGGTCGCTTTCTATTGTTTTTAATCAACTTCAATGAGCCCAAAGCAGCATCAGTGGAAATGGTTTGCACAAATGGCGCCAAACTAATCACAATTTGTTTAGCTTAATTCACTTTGGAAGTCAGGCGATTGCTCCCCGGGTTGCCTTCCAATGTCTGATTTTGGTTCTGGACGCTTTGCTTTATGTCTCGGAACACAGATGGTGCACCTTTTCTGAGTTTGTGGTTTGAGTTGAACCCCAAATTCTACTGTCAGCTTATCGACATTGCCGATTGTCTATTTTTAAATAGACAAAGTGCTTAGGGTCAGGAATAAGTACTTCACTTCCAAGAAATCATTTATTTGCTTGCCTGACAACTATGCTTATCGATTCCACTTAAAAAAAAATTAAATAAAAATAGTACCAGCACTTTGGCCGGGACTTAGTTTCTGGTGAGGCCCCTTCGAGGCAAATTGGTGTGAACATATCGGTTGATCGTAATCCACCGACGTAGTATACTGTCGGACGTCATAAAATACATCGTTGCAAGATAATGTTGTCGTAATAAACATTTCGTTCGATACTATACATTGTCATTATATATGTCATTCTAATATAAACCAGCATACTATTCACCACTGTAATAAACTTTGTCATAATGCAGGCTGATTGAGCACTCTAAATTGTCCCTAGGTGTGAGTGTGAGCGTGGATGGTTATTCGTCTCTGTGTGCCCTGCGATTGGCTGGCAACCGATTCAGGGTGTCCCCCACCTACTGCCCGGAGACAGCTGGGATAGGCTCCAGCAACCCCCGCGACCCTAGTGAGGATCAAGCGGATCGGAAGATGAACGAATGAATGAATGAATAATATACTTTGTCAAAACACGTCGGCGTATTCATCATCAGAATATCTTTTAGTTCAAAGTCACGTCACTCGTCATACCATCCGCCGTGTTTATAGTCATTGTCATTGTCATATACAGTACATGTAATCTAACATACACCGTTGGATCATATAGGCCGGTGTATTATTTTTTTGGTACCATATTGGATCAGGACCAACTGTACACGTGAATTGGCATCGACTCTGCTTGCAGTGCTAGTGCATCTACAATGTGTCAGCAGTGTGTTCATATTAATGGCACCATATGTGCTTTCTGCTGAGTGAGGTGTACACTTAAACACACACACACACACACACACACACTATCTATCTATCTATCTATCTATCTATCTATCTATCTATCTATCTATCTATCTATCTATCTATCTATCTATCTATCTATCTATCTATCTATCTATCTATCTATCTATCTATCTATCTATCTATCTATCTATCCATCCCTCTCTCTCTGTATATATATACACACACACACACACACACACACACACACATATACATACGTACGTATAAACCCCGACTAAACATCAACATGAAGCTGACCCTAAAGTCAAACAACAGACGCCGCGGATCACGTGGTGTTACCGCACGATCCGTTGAGCGCTGGCGAGGCCTGGCCAGATGGTGCCGACGGCCCCGAAAGTAAGCTGCAGAGCTACAGCCATCCAGGGAGGGGGGGAGAAAGAAAAAGGCTCATCTGTGTGCTCGTTTTGTCCTTTTCAAATCCAACTACAAAGCACAGCTAACAATCCCATTCAGATTTTGTGCCATGAATAATTCACACTAATGAATAGCGCCAACAATGACATTCTAAAGATTGTGCGACTTGCCTGATCTTCCTCTCTGTGGCTTTGGTCCTTCTGTGGATCTCTGGTCCATGTTAGCAAACAATGGCACCCGTTTGATACATGTGAGTGAGTTCATTGAATACAAATGTAGTATTTAACCATCCCGATCACTGAAAGGCTCGTTATACTCTTGGCATTGACGAACTCACAAAAAGTTCTTGCTTGATGTAAGACACAAACACACATACTGAAGGTGAAGAAGCAGGAAAAGAGGTAGATAAATCAAAACAAAGTTGTGGAGCAACCTGTGTTAAAACACGACTTGTCAGTGGTGTGGAGAGCGGATAGCGTCTTTCGTTTTTCTCCCTGTCGATGGGTTGCGTTCAAAAAAAGCCTCTCCAGCTGTGCCTTTGGGCTAGAAAATGGCTGTCATTTGCAACCGCCACTCAAGGACGGGCGACACATTAGTACCAGGAGGTATCACTCTTGTCGGAGCCAGCGCAGAACCATCAACGAACCATATAGCTGACGACCTTGCGTCGGCATCAAGCACAAAAATTGAAGAGTCGTCGTCTTTGAAGTGCTTTGAAGCATAAATATCCGACATTTAACATCAAAGTCCACTCTGTGTGTGTTCGTGTGTGTGTGTACTTTGGAGACGACACGCAGTTCATTTGCCATCTACCATAAAATTGCCTCACCACTTTAGCCACGGTAAACAACCGCATGCCAACACCATCGTTCTTAAAAAGACTCCCTTGACAATCGTTACTCGTCGAGAGCCTCTTGAAGGGGACATATTACACAAGATTGACTTTTTAATTGCTTGTGTACAAATAGTTGTGGCTCATGAGTGCCTGCCCACCCATCAAGTGTGAAATGAAACAACTAAGTAAATCTGTTATGTAGCCATTTTCTTGGGGGGGGGGGGGGGGAGTGTCTATGCGCCAAATACACTCAACAGACCAATGTTTCCCATCCTTGATTGAACAACGCACTTTTTACGTTCGAAAAATCTCACTGCACGCTAACAAACAAAAAAACAACATCACAAAATGTATATCGCCAGATTTGAATGTAGTCCTCAATGTGATCCATGGTTGGAATTTCTTTTGTACTTTTCTGGTGCTGTGAAAGCCCTCTGCGGATCATGACGCGTGCCGGAAAGGTTTGACGAGTAAATGCGAGGAAAAGCTTTTGAGAGCACCTGAAAAGTTAAGCAGAGAAACTTTAAATGGTGGCAGGTTTGTTTTTGACTGCCATTTAACGTGAGTGTCAATGTGATTGGTTCATTTTGACCATAGCTGCATCTCTAGTTCTGAGGGTGTGCACACTTGTGCAACTTCCTCTCAGTTCTTTATTTGTGCTTGCACTCTCAAATGTTTGTTTTTCAGCGGAATTGATTGGAAAATATTTTAAAAGCTTAATCTTGGTCTCATTTATTTTTGTATGACAAACTTGACATTTGAACAGGGCTGTGTAGACATTTTGTTTGCAGTTGAGTATCCTTCTTGTGCTATTTTTGTTTAGTGTGCCATAGGATTTTCTCCTGTAAAATATGTACCTTGGCTCTAAAGGTCGGAAAACGGTGCTCTACATATATGTCACAGTTGCCATTACAGTAGAAAACCAATGGCGTTCCCCAAAGCTCACTACCCACTCCACGTAGTTTTACCGCATGTGCTATGTCAATGTTAAAATCGCCTGCCGTTACAATCGAAAAAAACGAAAGTAATTAGACTACATAAAAGTCAAAATTATCTGACGCTCCAGGAAGAAAGTTATTTTAGAACAAAATATAGTTGAGTAGTGTTTACTCTGCTCACTGACACACAAATGTTAAAATATAAATTGTTTGAATTTTAATGCATTTTCTCCTGCGATTCCACGATTCCATGGACTTTGCTCGAGTCTACTTTGCATCTCTGTTTACCTGTTGACATCACATCCTGCCTTCCTTCCTGACCGTATCTTCTTTCTGAAGTCCGTGCCCTTACGAGATTGACGTTTTAAAAGCAACTTCAGTCTATTTTGCATATATTCATTTTCACCGCCGGGTTTCTATTTCTTGCTTGATTTGTGCGCTGCGCACTAATGGACTTGGCTGTCGTTTGTGTGTGTGTGTGTGTGTGTGTGTGTGTGTGTGTGTGTGTGTGTGTGTGTGTGTATGTTGGTAAGTCTATATGTTGCTGATTTAGACGCGCCTCCGGTAGCTAATATGCCGGCTAATGGCCGAGATAATGATTGGTGCAAATGGGGCTGCCAAACGTTGGCTTTTGGCGACTCAAACTACGCCACATCGATCACTCAACATGATCGCGATGGACGGCTTTTGTAAGAACATGCCTGGGTCGTATGAACCCATTCACAGACAAAGAAGAACAACAATGGTAGAAGGGGAAAGGGAGTGACTCAGGCCTCATTTATTACCTTTTTGCCCTCCGTCTGAACATGGAACATTATTTTTATTTCAAGTGGTTTTGTTTCTTACTATGTTGATTTGCAAGTTTTTCAAGATGAGTAATGTTTTTTGGATGCTTTTTTTTTGCAGTGAGTTGCGAGCAAAAATTGGACCATTTAGACAATGAACTCAATTGAAATCGCACATATATTCTTTATCCTCTGCATAAAACAACACTTATTACACCTGTTTACTGAGTGACATTACTTACAGTAATTGTGAAAGTCTACTTCGTTCATATCATCATGACTGTATTATACTGCCCTCTGGTGGCTGAATCGTGCACAACAGAAGTACAGTAGTCACAATGAATTAATCTTAATGCAAAAACTGTTTTATTCCTTGCGTTCTCCTTAATTATGTTAATGCTATATGTTTTCTAATGTACTAATGTATTGAATGTAATTTTCCTTGTTTGAAAAACAAAACAAAAACATCACACTGTATACTAGCACACACGTGTTTCAAGTACGTCATCTGGAACAGTTCACAATCAATATTTATCCAAACACGGAGCTTCTCTTTGGAACCGACTTTTCGTTTTTGTTTTTTTGTGAGATGAAGTGAGGGAGGGAGAATAGTTTCAGCCAGATGATCGGGGATCGACAAACGTCCGGTCCCGGCTGATAAACTGTCCCCTTTAAGAAGGCTAATGGCCCCTCGATAGACCGCACCGACGCTCCAGCCGGGACTTTGTTGTTCTGATCGTTATCGTCCTGAACTGCTCATTCTCTGCCTAGAAAGTCTTTTACTCAACAACGCAGAGAACTTGTGACAAATGGATGAGTCGCGTTTCTAAAAACAAGGTTAGCCTCTTCATCGCTTCATGCACTTTAATTTAGAATACCCTCACTAAAAATGATTAACTTTAACCTGGAACCAAAAATCCCAAAACTCATTTTCGATTCACAAAAATTGAAAAGGAAAAGGTTTTAAAAAAAATTATTATTATTATAAATAATATTAGCTTTAAGCAGGAAAAAACCCATCTGACTCAATTCACCACCCGCCCCGCCGAAATAAACAAATAAATACATTAAAAATACAATTAAAAAACACCGCTTTTACATTTTCACTTTTCAAATGTTGGTTGCAGAACAAATGTTAGTGGACTTTTGTAAAAGTTGATTTTTCTGTTTGTTTAAATGGCGAAAAGCCAATTACAATTGCAAAACACTCAAGTTTGCAGACATTTTTTCGAAGGAAATGTTATCGCAGAAAAGCCAAATCAAAGTCAAAACAGCCATGGAGTTAATCCTTGTCATTTTTTTTAACCACACAAAAAAAAGCGAACAAATTTAGCTCCATCCCCCCCAAATGACTGTTGTGAAAGCACAACAAGAAGTGAATGCTGAAAGTCTGACAAAACCTCCATTACCGATAATACCTCTTTTTATTCGCTTCTGCTACTTCACATGAAATGGGTGCGTGATATAAAAGAAAAAAAAAAAAAGAAAAGAAATGCTCTTGTACCTTGTCATTTTTAGGACAACGCCGTAATGAGAGCGAACAAAGGAACATGACATCGAGCGAGAGCGAGACAGGCGCGTCATGAATATTACACTGATAGCACTGGAGGCGACACAGCTGGGATCAACAAACTGCTAAGCACTGCTGCTCTCACGAACTGCCTCTGAAAAACTTCCCGATAAATCATAACGTTAACATCAGTCATCGATTCGCTGGTCTTCCCATGTCGCGTCATGCAGTCCCAACTGCAAGAAGAATAAAGATACCCATCATTACTAAACAAAGTGCAGGACAACGTCGCTAATTTCAAGCAGATGATTGACGTTAAAAGTTACATTTTTTTTTAATATATGACACATCAAACCTATTAGGAAAATATGAGAAAAAATGTTTCAAATATCTTCATGTAAGTTTGCCCTTCTTTGATCCATACATTTTACGGCAACTGATTGTCTGGCATTATTGTCGGCAATATTCCGATAATATCTGTCCTGCTGTCCAATGAAGAGCCTCGCATCGGGCCTCGTTTAGCTTAATGAAAAGCTCCCCAAGGGACCGGAACTTAATTGGCCGCTGTTGATTTTGTTGTTGTCTGGAGTGTGTTAACGGCAAATCGAAGCTTGGCAATGGCGCTTGGTTAAGAGCTATCGACAGGAATCTGCTTTGCGATGCTAACTCACGACGCCGAGCTTTTGGGCAACAGAGCGGGAAGAAGCATGACTGAGAAAGAGGGGATTTTTTGGGGGTGGGGGTTGAATTTGAGGACAAGAACAGAACAGTGTCAAGAGTCCTCTTCGGACCAAACGCTATTGAGTTTGTCTGCAGCGTTGACTGAAGATGTTCCGCTCGCATCACAGACACTCTCGCGCGAGATATTAGGACAACAAAGTGTGCTACTGTTGAGCTCAAATAGTCCCGAATAATGAAAAAATGTCTTTCACCCTCTTCCTGTGACCAGCATGAAAGAGTGTGAGCCTGATCACACCAATTTTTAACACACCTGCTTCCAATTCGCAACTGAGACCTTGTAACACCTACGAGTGTTACAAGGTCTCGGGGAAAGGAAAATCGGCTAATTTCGACAAAATCTAACATTTTCCCTTGTGGATGTGCTCACTTTTCTTGCCAGTGGTTTGTGTATTTGTCAACACGCTCTTAATTTCATATCATTTGTTCCGTTTTGATATCTTTGAGTGAAGCACATGGATGAAAAAAAATAAGATAAAAAAAAAAAAGAATTGCGTGCCATCCCTCCGTTAAAAGTCCCACATCATGTGCTTTTTGACGGCCAGGCCCGTGCTGGGTGAGCAACCGCAACTGACAGCGGAACGGCCGAGGAGCGGCCCGGCGAATCCCGGGACGCCCTGCAAAAAGCACTCGCACGCTCTTTTATTTACGCTGGACCGTATTATTAAGCAGCCTTCATGTCGTGTTACCGTAAGGCTCCGTCTGCTCCTCTGCTCTATTTCCCCTTGCAAGTCGATGTGATTTATTTATTTTTTTAGCCACTGATTTATGCACCTTTCTGTTCTTTTGCTTTGCACTTGTTAAATGCTTCCGGTATGTACTGCCGGTAAGTGAATATGAAAATATGTTTTTAAAAAATGTTGGTTTGAAGCTACTACGTCTAGCATAATTCTTGAGCGGCCGCAACTGGCTGTCAAGTGAAAAAAATTCACAAAAATCCCCATCCTTGCCCAGCTGCCTTTCTCTGCGTGGCATGCGCACACTCATGGCTGACAACGAGGCGCTCTGAAGCGGCCACGCTAGCGGATTCAAGTCTGCGTTAAGGTTTCATCGTAGGTCTTCGAGACGCGGCTATAGTTTAAGATTGGAGTATTAAAACCAAAATGAAGATTTAAAATCAGAGTTTGAAGTCATGGTGGTTTCCATTGGCATTCTGCGCATGCTAACCTAGCTAATTCCTGTCGTTCAACCCAAATTTGAAATCCTAAGCCTCATTCAAAGATGCAAAACAGGCTCAAAACCCAAACCGTGTCTTTACGCCAGAAGCATACCGGTCGCTCACGTTGTGATTTAGGGTTCACGCCGCGAGCGGGGTGGCGGGGGGGAGACATCTTTTCCATCCTTTCCGTGCCAATGTTTGAAGCCCGGCTGTGTTGCTTTCACTCATCCCGACAGATTCGGCAGTAAACAGGCCGTTGGCCCAATAAAAATGCTTTGGGGGTGAACACGTTAATCTGGATGTTTGGATGTTTTGCCCTTCGGATGCGCTGGCCGTCAAAAATGTCTCACTCGGTGTCAGCCGCGCGCAGATTGGGATGACAGACGTGACAAACGGGGCAGGCCTTCGCGCCGCACGTTACACTTGCAACAGGAATGGTTTATTTTGCCTTTTACGATGCTAAAATACAAGGTCAACAATGGGGTTTTTTTTGGGGGGGGGGTTTGGAAGCTTGAAACCCTGACCTCAACTGAAACCCTACCATAATGCTTAATTGAAACACTAGCCCTGTCTCTGAAGCCCAACATGAAGGTCTAACATAAACCAGTGTAAAAATGTGACTGATGCTCACGGGATGGTGAGCGCGAAGCGATGCTTGTTAAGCGCACCTGAAGACGAGACATCGGTCGACCGGTCGTAATTGCCCGCCGGTTTGGCGCCGTACTGCCCGAACTGTCAGACGGGGCGGCGCGCCCTCTCAGCTTCCGCGCGCTTACTTCTTCATTGTTTACTTTTTTTTTTTTCTTTTCTCAGAAGCGTGAAGGACAGAAGAGCTAAAGTCTTGTTGGTCGGTTACGCTGATTAAAGCGTGGTGTGAAGTAGCGTTTTTTTTTTTTCTTTTTTCAAGATAGGTGTAAGGTTTGAAATGAGGTGTGGATTTTGACATTTTCGTTTGGTAAAACATTCCAAGGATCTGATCGTGGATCTGCAGCTGAACGTTACAAATCAACTTCAGGCCTCGATCCAATGTTGGCTTTGTGCCTGTGTTCGGATTTCAAGTCTTGGTGAGGCTTTCGAACAAGGCTCAAGTTATTTCAAAGTGAACGAATCTTCTTTTTTTTTTTTTTCCCCCTTAAATGTTTAGCATTTGTCCTAAAATGTCCACTTGCGTGGAGCCTCCTTCATGGCCATGATGACGATAACCGAATCCATCCCCCGCTTTTTCACAGCATCTAATTTTGCTCAAAGGATTTTTCCTTTGACTTTTTCCTCCGTCCTACCGAGTCCCCCCCTCCCAAGTTACTTTGATCATTTTAAGAAGCGTCCAAAGCCGACAGCCTCGCTGAAGAAAACGTCCGCTCCGTGATATTGAGACGCCTCTGCGGACTTGTGCCAAGAACAACCCGAGAGTTCGCCCATCAACGGGGGCGAGAGGTGGGCAGACTTTTCAGAGAGTGATCGAGTGGGTCAAACTGTCTCTGTGAGAGAGAGAGAGCAGGAGTGTGAGTGTTCAAGTGAGAGACACTGAATATGTGTGCATGCGCGTATGTGGGTCGTCGCTTCACTTCTCGATTAAAATCAATGAATTGCTCAGCCCTAGTTTGCAGTTTTGCTTTCTTTGACGTGTGTGTGTGTGTGTGTGTGTGTGTGTGTGTGTATGAGATTAAGAGACGTGCAGAGGAGGTCCAGATGACGGGATTATTCTCACATTCTCGCATGCTGTCCAAACAATTGTTCCCGTTCTGCTCTGCTTCTGAAAATCGCGCTGCTTGGCCTGGCAGCTAACTGCTCGGGGATCTGTGTGTATGTGTGTGTGTGTGTGTGTGTGTGTGTGTGTGTGTGTGTGTGTGTGTTGCCTATACGAGTCTGAGTGACCTTTCCACACGTGTCTGTGTATTTTCCAGAGTTTTTAGTATTGTGCGTGTTGTTTGTGTGAGCGACTGCGTGTCATGTTGCGCGTGAGATCCCACGCACGAGCGCGCACTTGGCGATTGTGCGCGCGCGGCTGCGTGTGAGCGAGAGAGAGTTTGTGCGCGCGCGCAGATCACCACTCGTAATGTCCGATGGTGTGCAATTTCGTTTCCCCCAAGGCCTTTGAAGCCTTGGGGGAGGTCTACTCTATATTCAGAACATCCTAATTAATTTGTACTTCCTGTGCTTTATGTGACGAATAATAAATACCAGCACATGCTGCTGCTAAGTGCGGTCTTGTTCGGTGCTTGAGTCCAGGTAGTAAAAGCGTGAGGCTGCAGGTAATTGATGGCAACGGAGTAAAGTTCATTAGGCTTGTGTGTGCGGGTGGGCCGCGGGTGCGGGTGTGAAGGAATACATTTCATTTCACAGCTCATTAACCTAATGGTGGCTCCACTCCGCTCCGGGCCGCCTACTCGGCTGATGATTTAATTTCCGAGGCGTGAAAGTCCACGTCGGCGGCTTGGTTAACAGCACTCAAGTCCGACGCAAAGCAGGATGCCGGCGCGCGCTGCCCGGCTCGACCAATATTTCACCATTATGCACCTACATCATTAGTCTAAAACTTGTGATGAGGAGTTTACCCTTTGGAAATGCAGTACTGATTACTCTAGGATTTACCCAAACGAGTACCAATGAACCTCCGTTTTTTTGGAGTAAATCCCTTCCAGGAAGTTTGACTAAAACCGAATCATGCGGATTCCAAAGCAATACTTCCATTAGGAAATAAGGTAAATCCCCGTAATCCGATCCAGGCACGCAAAAATATTACCAAGAATTTTTTTTTAGATAATACTTGAATTCTGTCGTGTTTCTCACCTTCTTTAACAAATAGCTTGCGCGTTGAACTTTCAGTCATTAAACAAATGGCAATGGGTAAACCACAATGCAAGTTTATATTCACATCTCAAAGCCAATAAAAAGCTGCTCGGCAACATTCGGACATCAGCAGCGTAAAAGTCGAGCCTTAAAAATAAAAGCCAGTTGTTTTTTTTTTTTTTAAACTCCATAAAATAAAAAGCCACTATTTTAAGACGTTCTTTAGCCTAAATATGAATTACGATGACTTGAATTAAAATTGCACTTGTCCCTGCTACACTCACATGGCTGCTTGCTTTGTCATTGTAAATGTGGTTCGAGCCCAATGACATGAGGAGGGTTTTATCCGTCTGCTGGGGAGACGCATTAACCTTAAACTGATATTTAAATGTCACAGTGTGTGTGTGTGTGTGTGTGTGTGTGTGTGGTGCGTGTGTGCGTGCGTAGTCCAAGCATAATAGCGAGAACATAATTAGATGTGGCCCGAGCCTTTCCAGCGGCACACATCAGATTATACCATTGTGCACACATGACTAATTCGTGGGGGTCAGTGTTTCCAACAATTAGGCCCAATTACCAAACAGCGCCACCTCCACCTTCGCACTTATCCGCTTGTGCCGCCCAACCCCCCCCCTGCCCCATCTCCTACTTCCACTTTCACAGCGTCGTGCTGATACTGTAATTGTTGCTCGACGTGTTGTTTTTCAAGCTGGGACGTACTGTGTGACAAACAATTGATTTTTTTTTACATCTGATATGATTCTTGAGAAGAGCTCGTTCAGTACCCAAGAAGTAGCTTGAGTTTCAGAAAGGTCAACGACCCCTGGTTGGAGATCTCAAAGTTACTTTTCATTCTGAATTGTTTTCCACTAGCAAACAATGTACCATTTTTTTTAAGTTTACCTGAGCTTCACCCAGATATCTGCGTGCGCGTGTGCGTGTGTGTGTGTGTGTGTGTGTGTGTGTGTGTGTGTGTGTGCGTGCGTGCATCGTGTTCCCAAAAGTGTGTGCTCAGCAACCTGGTCTTCTGCTGGCGGGCACCCAAAGGTTTGACAAATGGGATGTGACCCCACAGGTGGCACATATTAGCAGAGCTTCCGCGGGGACCTTTGGTGCACAAGCGTGTGCTAACGTGTGTTTATGTTGTGCGCGGTACAGTATTCGGGAAGCGCACAACACAATGCAGTTGGAATCTGTACGTTCGAACAGAAGTTTGTTGTAACCATTTCCAATAAAATGGCCGCCAAATACGATATATAATACAATATGAACATTTATTGATGTCAAAACATGTACTTGTAATACAGTATAAAAATGCATTACAAATACGTGTATAAAAAATTGTATTTCATCTATGAAAACATTCAGTTTGCCAGTTCAGGATGTGTCGTGCCCAGAAGCCGTTTACAATCATTTTGAAATCTGTTGGCCTCAAACTCTGCCATGATTTTTTGTTGTTTTTGCCATTAACGGATAATTGTCAAAATCGGCGACTTTGCAAATTCGTAGTCTTGGCTAAGGTTCGTCCGGGAGACCCCTTTTCGAAAGTGAGAGACAATTTCAGCTTTCACAGACAGCGCAATTTGCTTCCGTTTACGCTTTCAGAACATGTGCACCGTGCCTCCAGAAGTACAACACCGTACGAGTCGGACAGTAGCGTGGCTAAGCATTACATTATGTCCATAACCAAGATCGCGGCGGCAATTAGCCTCCCACGGGTCATCGTCACGAAGGCCTTTTTTACTATTTTGTGGGGGAAAATGCGTCGTTTTAATGAAGTTTATGTTATACAGGTGTACGTTGAACGCAAAATGGAAAATGGAATGAATTACCTGAAATCGGGGCTTCGAAATGTGGACGTTATAGGGGTGGAGACGTAAACGGCGTATGTTGAAAAGAGGTTCGACTGTAGCGTTTAAAGTTTTTTTTTTTAAATTATTAGTTTTTTTTAATCATCCAGCCCTACGAGAAAAGAAATCGATGAGCTTCATCCCGCTGCCAATTAGACCGATAAATCAAGCTAGGCGCTACGGTGCGGAAGAACACCTGAGATTGACATGCTGAAGGTTACACATGCCCAAGGTTAACTTGACTTGCTCTTTCTATTTCATGCCTCCCCCCCCCGCGTCTCTCCTCCCCCCTCCGTTGTCTCTTTCACCGGCGGCGGCGCCCGCTAACATCTGATTGGACAAATCAGACGAGCAGATGCGCTGTCGTTCCCCTTACTGGCTGTCACTGTCCTGTTTTTTTCAATTTTATCATTGACAGCGTCCCCTCCGGCGTTACGGGTTGATTGATTGGCGCTGTGACCCCCAACCTCCCCGCCACCCCTACTCCCTTGCCCTCCTGGTTGACTGCCTCCCATGTGGCTGTGCATTGCAACACGACATTAGTCGTTATGAGTAAAGCTTAACATTTTTGAAAAATCTTTTTTTTCCCTGTCACTATCGCTAATACTCTTCCCATGTATTTTTTAACAAACACAAACAATAAACTAATCTATTCCACATCGATATTTTAGTCTCATAAGTTCGACTGAACCCATGGGTGACATACATTCCCTCTACAGTTCATAAAAGTTCAGTCAGGCATGGGGAAACCTTCTTTCCTCATCAAGGTCCATTCGTTTGATTTCCAAGCTCTCCGACGGTCAATTAAATCAAAGAATGCTCCTTTAAGTATGTGAGCTGCTTCAAAACTTTGAGGGCGTTTCTGGAGGAAGGTGACTCATCAATTTCCCTCCTAAATCTTCATTTTTCATCTTTTGAGGCCGGCGGAGCGATGTAATGTGATCATCATCTCAATCAGCGGGGAGCGAAAATAAATGAAATGGGCTTTATGAATTGAATATGAGCGGGGGGAGGGCGGGGGTGCTGGCGCCGGGTCAATTATCCGCCGCCGCGCTCCGATTAACAGAAATAATCACTGCAAAGAGCACGGAAATGGCCAAAGACAAAAGTGCGGGTTAAAATCCAAATCTCAGAATTGCTTCTGTTATCGACCATCACATTTTTCTTCTTTCAATCAATGTTTTCCCCCATTGTTGATCCAAAAAAATTTGCATTCATGTCTTGACAAACTAAAAACACTTATTTTTACATTATCCCTCCAAAAAATAGAAGTCTCAATTCACACCCCTTGTTTTTGTGTGTTTGTGTATGTGTGTTTTGCTCAGACAGTGCTAGCCGAGTGTCGGCGTGATGGATCGTCCCTATATTCTCTGCTCCCCGTGTCTCCTCAAGGCGCTGCACCTTCGGAATATAATTGAAAACGCACTTTGCTTCCTCAATTTTCTTTTCCGGAGCGCTCGCCCTCCTCCCTATACTTCCCTTGCAACGACGCATACTTCATAGTGTGGCGTACTCCGGTCACGTGACTTGACTCCAGTCGAACTTAAGTCACCAATTTTAGGACTTGCTTGGATGGATATTCCAAGTTGTTTTTTAAAATATTTTTTTGACGTTTTCGAAAAGTTAGTCAGTCGTCTGCTGTTTGGAGGCATAAATTGGCAAGACAAGGGGGGGAAAAATGGCTCCACGAGCGACTTTGACTGTGAGGGGCAAAAAAAAAAATCGTCCCGGGTAGAGAGGGATCGTCATCTGTCTTCATTCATCTCGTCAGCGCTCGTGTTAGTGCTCAATTATCCTGCGGCCGTTTGTCTCCATCGGACTAGAGAGGATTTTCAAGTGCCGAAAACTGGGGTCTGAGTGATTGATGCGAAACACAAGCAGGCATGTGGAAGTAAGGAGAGATTATGGAAGAATTGCTTAATATAGTGGTGCCTTGACATAAGCATTCAATTCATTCTGTCACCGTGCTTGTAACTCCATCCATCCGTCCATCCATTTTCTAATCCGCTTCTCCTCACGAGGGTGGCCGGCGCGCTGTAGCCTATCCCGGCCGTCTTCGGGCAGTATGCGGGGAACACCCTGAACCGGTTGCCAGCCAATCGCAGGACACACATAGACGAACAACCGTTGGCGCTCACAATCACACCTAGGGACAATTTTGAGTGTTCCATCAGACTGCTAGGCATGTTTTTGGAATATGGGAGGAAACCGGAGTACCCGGAGAAAACCCACAGAGGCACGGGGAGAACATGCAAACTCCAAACAGGGAGGGCCGCAGCCGGAATCGAACCCTGCCCTTCTGCACTGTGAGGTGGACGTATTATTTTCTTCATGCAAACATATTAGTTACTCTTCGCGGAGGGTAAATAATATCTGTGATTATTTTGACATTATCTGTCTAATTCTGTCGCAGCACTGTTTTTGTTCAAATAGTTGTTGCTGAAAAGGGTTATAATACCATCACATGATGCTATTTGCGAGCCTGCCTATGGCGTTTTGCATTGTCTGTTAGCATTAAGCTTTTAGTAAGTGGATTTTCCACGCTGTGGGTATGTTTTAAATGCATCAAGTTTCACGTGGATTTTCGCAAAACAATCTCATCTGTTCACGGGAAGAAACCAGAGTCACACCACCGTCTTGCCACGTCCAAAGCGTCTTTGTGGTGTTTCCATCTGAAATGCTTGTGGCTGTTGACAGAGGTTGCGCTAAGTGGTGAGCAGGATGATGTTGGAGAAAACGCACCGAGTTACCGCCACGTCCGCTGTTTGACAGCTGCGGACGGAGGAGACGGCTTTCTCCCCCCACCCCACCGCCCAGGGAAAGACTCTGTTTCCCCGCGATCAGCAGACCCGATCGCTTTACACGGGCAGCTAGCGTAGATACTGCAGGTGGGCGACCTGCCGCAGTCTGCCACCCGTCATCGTTTTACATTGATTTCCTTTCTGCTGCCAACAGACTTCCCGCGAGCGAGGAAGATGAATAATTCACGGGACGCCGCCGGCTGCATTGGTAAATAAATACTTAACTAATATTGGCCCGCCGCAAACCGCAGGTCTCCGCTTACCGTGATGTCACCCCGCCCGGAGGGCAGACGCTGCGCCGAACATAAATATGACGTGTGTATAAACACCCGGAACTGTGGTTAAATTGCAGCTCGTGGAACGGCACTGCACCCCATTCGGAGCCGTTTCCTTTTCAAAAGGATGCTCGGAAAAGAAATTTTAAAATATGTGAAGATCTTTAAAAAGGCATGTTTGAAATATGAATTAAAATGCATTCCCACTATTATAAATGTGAATTAGATAAAATAAAACTTAAACACCCATAGTTTTTAAACGAGCTTTCACTTTCATTTACACTTGACCTCTGGTGGCAGCTTATTCAATTTTCTTGCAGCATAACATCAAAATGCTGCTTCACCATATTCGCTTTGAACTCTGCGTTCTACCAATTGTGACTTTTATGTATTCAGGATGTATTACTGAAGCTTTGAAAATAAATGTTTCAATTCAAGTCAAAATTGTAACGTAGGCGCATCCACTTTGTTTTTTTTGTTTTTTTTTTACTGTTTATGCAACTCCAGATGAATCAGTGCCCCACCGGTCATGAACCTCACCGCTAGTTACTCGTGAAATGAGATCTATCTCAAGGTACCGCCGTGCCTCAAACCTTGAGCGACTCGCGTCTTGTTCTACTCTTGTTTTTTACTTGCATTAAAAAAACGGCACCAAATTTGTCATTCAGACTAATAACAGAGTCTGACCCTGCCCTTGGTTTTGAATAACTGCCACCAAAAAATAAATAAAAAATGCAGTGATGCACATTAGCGTGCCAGACAAAAGTTCCACTTCTATTCAGCAGCCCGACATGATAATTGCGGACTGTTCAGGCAGACGTTGGTGGGGGGAAAAAAAGAAAAGAAAAAGAGAGCAAGTTGAATGACGGCGCACTCATTAGCACCAACATATTGTTCTTGTCTTGTCGTGCCCGACAAGGCGGCCCTGACGGCAGTTGACACGCCTCCATCGTTGTTAGCGTTTCATTTAACGGGCACGCCATTAACGTGCGTTTGATTGGCAGGGGATGTATGCGCTCACAACGTTGAGCAGGAACTTTGAGCGGACTGTTTTGTGCCGGGCTTTTCTTTGGACATTTTTAACGACAGCGCTTAGAAAACAACATGGCAGCTTTTTGCACTTACAGGTCAAACCTTACAATGTTGTGGTAATATCGTGGTGGGTCCACACCACCGTCTTTAGTGTTGATAAAGAGATCTCTGCTTACATGCACACCCGTCTTTAACCTTGATGCTGGTGTGTGTGTGTGTGTGTTGCCTCGTCTATTATTTACTACTCAGTCTGCTCGTGTAGTATGCGCGCGTGTGTGTGTCCGTGTCCGTCCATCGAGAGCTTCTCAGTAAACAACAGCGCCGATGACACTAGTGACCCTCACATTAAACCGAGACCACTACAACCCCCCCCCCACCACCACCACTCCCTAAATGAACCTGCCCCCAGCTACCCCACACCACCAGGATCCGATTCCTCTCTCATTTCCAATCCATTTGTTTCCAGCCCAGCGCACGAAGCAAATGTTACTTCCTCCTGGCTCATTGCCTGTTTGTTTTCTTGCGTTTGGGCTGGCGGTGAGAGCGGGTAGGTGGCTGGTGGCACTTGCAAAAGAGGGTCTTTTTTCTGCCTTTTTAAGCGTGGAAGGGCATGCTTGAAAAGGCGGGACAGTGGTGGTGGTGGGGGTCTTCAGATTATATAGCAATGCAAAACAACTTATTATAGTGAAAATTCCACGATGCGTATTTGATAATAACCACATCACCTTAAAGTCCAATAGCATCATGCTAGCATATGAAATGCTATAGACAGGCAAACAAGTAGTGGTGGTCTAATAACGCTTTAAGAACTGAATATTTGAATATATTCTTTATCCTCTGCAAAAACTGACAACAATGATTGCAGTTTATTTCGGGAGTAGAGGAAAACTTGTCTTGGTTTGTCTGTATGACTTAAGTACTTTGGCTTCCAAACGTGGGCACGGAACAAATTGAACATGTATCTCAACCTTTTGTAGTTTTGTTTATATTTCCCGAGATGAGCGATCGCTTTTGATCGACCCCTGAAAAATGTGTCCAAAATGGCCATGTCAACCAAAATGGCTGTCTCCCTCTGCCTTTTAATGTCTGGCGGCGAGGTACTGTACATAACAAAAAGCCTCATTTCTCTTTTTCGTAGTTGCTTTATTTAGCAATGCACTGATGAGCGTCAAGACGTTTACAATCAAATCAAATCATTTGCCAGCAAGCCGTATGAATTTTGGTTTTGCAGCGAGCTCCATATCTTCAACTTGGATATTGCTTTCAGTCCTCGACGATGACGGGCACGTAATGCTGTGGCGGCGGGTATGCGTTCTGTTGTCGGTTCTCCCTGGTTGGAGAAAGAGGAAGACGTTGAGGATTGTTACCATGTCGTGAACGCGCAAACGTAGCATTTTGATATTGGAATGGTTTCAATCGGTTGAAAATTTTGGAGTCCATGTGCGAGATTATCTCCATTCATTTAGAATTTTTACTTCTACGTTCAGTGGCTGCTCACTATTACTCAATTTAGATGAAATGACTGAATCAATGGCGGCACGGCGGAGTGAATCAAAACTGAACATATTTTACCATTTTGTCAGCTTTAATACTCGCATCATGATTCAAAGCGCCACCCATGTCACTCACCGCTTCGACTCCACTGGCTGGTTGTCAGCACATTTGTTACAAGCAAAAATGTTGAAACCTTTCGTAGTTTTGGCAAAACTGCTTACATTTCGACCAAAATGATCATTTCTAGTTAGGAGTACAGTTTTATTGCACCGAATGCTTACCAAGCAATCCTCTTTTGCTCACGGACTTGTTCTCGGTGAGCTAAAAAAAAAAGGAAACACAAAAAGACAGAGGCATGGAATGATTATATGTATCAAATAATTTCAAGGATAAACGAGGCATTTACCTCTCCATGCCGCATGTCCTGCTCTGAACGCCGACTTGGCGCCTTTCCACAGATTTCTGAAGAAACATTCGCCAGGCTCGGCCATGAGCACCACGAGCGACAACACCAGGAATAGCGTGACCAACTTCATCGTCCAGAAAAAATACTGAACACTAGACAAGAAGTTAAAACAACACATTAGTTAAGTGCAGGCTTTGAATATCAGCTTTGAAATCCCCCCCCACAAAAAAAAATTTCAATCGATGATGATATTATAAATGTTCTCCTTACCTTTCGACAGAGCGAAATAACCAAACACAGTCAAGGCGGCGATGTGATGTTTGATTGCTTCTGTGCGTCGCTTTCATTTAAATGGGCGGTCCTTGCGTCTTGGACCATTTCTGGTCAAGCGCAGAATGTCCGGCGAAGATCTCGCACCATCAGGCGTTAATGGTGGTTTTGAGTTCTGCTTGTGGTCGTGTCACAACATTTATCAAGCATCAACACATTGATGCTTGGGAACCAAGGAAGGGAAGTGGATTTTCGTACCCTGGCCCGTCGTCTTCATGGGACTCAGATCTGTCGGTTAAAAAAAAAAAAAAAAGCTCAAAATACAGTATATGTAATTAGAAAAATTGCAAAGTACAAGCATTACCATATGTAAAAAAAAATAATTATTTTAAAAAACAAATGTTTTAACATTAATCTTCACTGTAATGTAACTTTGACAAACCTGGGACATTGGATGAAAAAAAGATCTTGAAACAAGATGGTTTGGAATAAATAATAAATCTACATCATTATTAAATAGTAGCATTGGAAAATGTAAGCATTTCTGAGAGTGAAAATAAGATCATTAAAAAAAAAAATTAATGGATTTTTTTTAATGCATCCTGTCAAACCCTCCACAAAGTGGATAATGGAATAGTGTTTTTTTTTTAATTTCACAAAGAAAGAAGGAAAAAAACAACAACAAAAAAACAATGAAGCCATCACAAGTCTTTTCATCTTCAATAATTGTCCATAAATTTACTTAAACTTGAAAGTTGGCCATTTTAAACAACAGGAGGCTTAAACCACACTGCAAAGAATACCAATTATTACAGATAACATTACAAATAAAAATATAAACATTTGCTGTGTTGGAACCCCTTTGAATATTTATTGCATATATATATATATATATATATATATATATATATATATATATATATATATATGTGTATATGTGTGTGTATGTATGAATGTAATAATGAAAACCCATTATAATAAAATAACACTATGACAAAGGATGAACGCTTTTATTACATTTCTTTATTAGCATTGACTTATTCCAATCAACATGCTTTTCTCTTAATCAAAAAAAAAAAGGAAAATTGCAATTCCTGTTTAATGGCAACATAGGCCCAGTAAAATTGTCTTTATTCATGCAGATTTGCTAACACTGTACTTGTGCATGTAAATATATATATATATATATATATATATATTTTTTTTTTTAATCAGACATTAGAATTTAATGTCGAGAATTAAAAAAAGAAAAATAGAACAACGGACCGAAGAATTGAAATTGCAGATTTATTTCACATTGCATAAAGCAACACCTCACTTCGTTGTGCATGTCTAGCATTTTCTATGGAGCTAAAAAAAAAATTTTAAATACAAACAGCAACACCGCATGCAATGCAAGCAAACAACCTCAGTTCATAGCCTGCTGGTCAGCCACAAATTCCACCGAGCGCTTGTTGAGCTCCTCTTGCTCTTCAAAGCCACGATTCCTGTGGATCAACCTGGACACGATAGAACCGCACAATTGAAACCCAAATGCCGACAATAATCAAAGAAATACAGTACAGAGCCTTACCCGTGGATCAGCTTTCCGGCTAAAAAAACCCCAAAGAATAACAAGTGCGATTAGAACAGTCACATGGAACCCAAAGACATGAAAATGTGCTATCGTAAATAATAATAAAAATACCGTGAACTAGGCCGTGAAAAATGAGTCCCAAAAAACACTCTCCGGGTTGTGCCATCAGCACCACGATGACCAGGACCAGGAATGCAGCTGTCCACTTCATCCTACGCCGACCAAAAATGACACTTCAGTTCATGATAAGACACTTTTTTTTCTCCAACATGTATTTGCTCACCTTCCCACCAAATGACCAACGTTTCCTGCGTGATCAAGCTGATGAATGAGCGCTGTCGGATGTTCGACTTCTCTTTTGTGTCTGCCAGTCTCCTCGTGATGCCTCTTTTTATATGTGCGTTCGATAGTTAGTGAAAGCTGCCAGTGGTGGGAAGTAACAGTGTTCTATACAGCGGCGCCTTGAGATACGAGTGAGCCGAGTTGCAAATTTTCCCGATACGAGCCGTGAAACTCAAGTAGCAGTTTAGCATGGTGAGCCATTCTTGAAAAAGAGACGCTTCAGGCTGTTTATTGCCGCTTCTAGTGAAAATTCACTGTCAGACTAAACATAAAACAAAGAGAATCACATGCATATTTAACCAAGTCACATCGCTCTGTCTTAGGAAAGTTTGCTAGCTTCATGCTAACATAAGTAATGGGAAACGCCATAGGCGGGTGGTGCAACACAGGTAGACATACAATATAACAATTTTCCCGGACAAAGATAGTGAATGAAATACATGTATTATGTTGGGTGGTGCAACACATGTAGAAAGATAATAGAACAATTTTCCCGGGCAAATATAGTGAATAAAATATCTGTCCAGGATAAGCGGTGTTGAAAATGGATGGATAGATGTTGTTGTTGAGGTTTTTTTTCAAAACCTCAAAATTCTGGAGAAGACCAGGATAAATTCCAATATGCGTTTTCCACCCCCCCAAAAAAACGAGGGTTGCTCCCCCACCCAAAAACAAAACAAAAATGACCAAACAATAAATAATGTAAAAGATACAGTTTTGTTAAAATGATTGAAAAACAATCTGAGAATTCATAAATCTGCACATGTATTCTTTATCCTCAGCAAAAAAATGAGTAACCGTTTCCATGTCGTATTATGGCACACATAACAGAAGGAGCAGCACAATGTCCAGCAAGCAGAAAATTTCGCTAAAACGCTTTTGGGGGGTTTTATGAGGTGGAAAAACAAATAATGTGTGTACGGTAACATTTTGTCATTCATATTGACGAAAACAAATGAATTATTTGATCTAATCATGAGTTTTTAATCTAAAGTAGATCAGCCTCAAGTTTGCGATAAGAAATAAAACACAAATTAATCATATGAAAGGAGGGAAAAAGTTTTTTGTGGGTTTGTTGTTTCGGGGCTGGAATGTGGCAATGCAAAGTCATCTTCTATCTTGGGTCAGCATCTTGTCGCCTTCCACTTCTCTCGGCACGAAGAGGAACTTAATGGTGAGAATGTTGTCAAAAACAAAGAAGTCTTTTCTCTTTTGGGCTTAATGAAGGTGCTTCTCAGATAATCTGAATCAATATATATGTATTATACTTCAAATATAAATATGGATTTATTTCATGGTTCTCGACCGTGGCGCCACATGTCAAATCTTCTTCTGAACTTGAAAGTTTGAAACAGCTCAGCTGAAATCCACTCGGGCTTTGATGAGTTCTTTTTCCTCTTCTGGCCTTTGCCCGCACTTTGTTTGATTTGTGCCAGAGCGAGACATCCGCGGTCTTTATGTGATCTCGCCCACGATCCCTACAAAGAGGACCGACTCGTCCGGCGGCTTGTTTCGCCGCCGTCTATCGCGACGCCATGCTCAGGTGCCTCAAACTGAATCCCACTGATCTTTTCGATCCCCGGAGTCAGCCAGAAGGGCCTGGAAATTGAAAATAGCCTCAGGAACGAGAATCGCGAGCGAGCGTGCCACCGATTGGAATCGATGAAACCGAATGGGATACGTCTTTAGTACCGTGTGCAAATTCCCCCTATTTTGCTGCTCTATAAATGGAACCGTCCATTCTAAAACATTGTCCAACCCAAGTGCTGACCTGATGTATAGTTTTGTCTTTTCACCAAAAATCATCTGCCGCCATAATCAACACGGATTGGGTAATCACCGCCAGGGCGTTAAATAACCGCCCAGGTAATCTCGAGTCTTTATTCCTACTTCAGACTTCAGTGGCGCCCATCGCTGTTATCTCCCGACATCACACAAACAATCAGCTTTTGCTCTCGAGCGGTTTCGGAACAAAGGACGCGCCGAGCCCCCGCCGCTGGGCTTTGGGCTAATACTCACTTGAAAGCTCCGATCGGATCCCTCCTTAAGACCTTGCCGAGTGTAAACGCGGGCTCTCGTCCTCGCCTGGATTAGTGACGCTGTTCCAACGTGGTTCTCAAAGGCGGAGGAAATCAGTATGCGACATTTGCGCCGTTACCGGTGGGCATTTATACGTGTGTCTAATGCTCGGGCCTGCAGAATTCACATGAATGTTGCTAGCCGTCAGAAATATCGAGAGTTGAAATTGGGTTTTTTGATTTCTGTGGATGAGTGCTCCTCCAATTATTATTTCGCCCAGGCACGTGTTTTAAAAGGAAAAAAATCTTACCGACACACAAAAATATGACAATAGCGTTTTATTTTTGACATTCTGTCTCGTTCTCATTTTGTTTTGTTTTCTGAAGGTCTGTCATATATTTGCCGATTTTTCTAAAATGAAGTTATGATGTTCATTTTCTGTTTTTAAAATTGATCGGCCGATTATTCAGTTATCGGAATTTAATTCCGCCGAATATCAAAATCGGCATGGAAATCCAAGTACTTTTCGAGGCCCGCCTTTTAACGTTTCAACACCAGGTGATGCATTTCAAAGCGCTTGCATTCGTAACACTGGGCTGCTTTTGTCCTCAAAGGACGTTGCTGTGCCAACTTTTGTCTCGTGAAGGAAGCTTTCAGTCTTCTGTTGACTTTGAAAGAGACACAGCAACAACAAAAGGGGAACAAGAAAAAAAAAATCACACACACGGACACACATACGCGCCTCTAAGTGTAAGTCAGACAATCATTTCTTGGAAATAGGAGGGCTGAAATGAGGCCGGAGGTGTGAGGAATGGATTCACTATTGCGGGAGGAGGCGGGTGAGGGGAATTGGGTAGATTGTTGGTGGTGGGGGAGTGCGGGGGCGACACACCGGCTGCTGGCTCAGGCTTTTAATACACTGCCTCCCCACGCACATGCACACACACACACACAAACACGAACGCTCACGCTCACAACGGCGCTCCACCTCATCATGGCCGCAGAGGCTGAGAGATGAAGAATCCACGAGTGGAAGACTTGTGACTCTCTAATCAACGCCGTTTGCTTGCACCACTTCTCCGGCTGCAGTTGTGCATCAAGCAACGCATTGCAGCACTGAAATCAGCTCTTGACCAGTATAAAAAAAAACAAAACACAAAAATAAATAGATCGGACCAAGGTGGAGTGCTAAATTCCAGTCACATCCCGACTCTGACTCTGTGTAAGCAGTACTTCGGCATTGGCGCGTTCACCACCGAGTCGACTTCCTAGTTGGCAACGTTCACTCGCTTTTGGTTGGATTTAGATATTTGAAGTTTGACGTGGCGTCGTAGAGCTGCAATTTGGAAGTTTCAATTGTTAAGATGGCTTGCGAGATTATTCTCACGCTGATGTGGTGCGGTCGGGTTGACTCAATAATCCACGCGGTGACAAAGTCAGTCCTACGTGAGCGCCGCAGGCGTTTCGATTTTTAGCGACGATTACACTGGGCAGCAGCAAGTTTTCATCAAAGACAACTTTGTGTTCTGCTTTTCATCACATCACTCCAACTGTTTGGAAAACAGGCCGTGTTTTGAAAAACACATTTCGGACCGGCAAAAGTAAACTATCGAAAGCACGGAACAAATGGCTCTTCACAATCCAGACAGAAATATCCTCTCGCGGATGCCAGCGCGGTGCGAGTTGATGAGCGTATTGATTTTGACGGGGCGACTGCAATGCTCTTGTCTCGACGGGTGGTTGTCTCCGCCGCAGCTGCGGGAAGCTTGTGAAAGAGGCCGCCCGCCCACCACCTGGCCTGCAGAATATTCCGCTCGTTCCCCAGTGGACGGTGGGCGTATCAAAGCCTGTGACAACACACACACACACACACACACACACACACACACACACACACACACACACACACACAGTATATGTGCTGTATATGCAGATTGTGTCAAGTTGGATAATGCCGCAGGCTAGTTGATGTAATGTTTCACTTGCCGTTGTCTTTAAACACTTGGGAGCGGCCTACTGGAGATGCAGCTAATTGTAGGCCCAATGACATGCAAAAGCAACCGCCGTCTCCTCGCAAGACTCCGATTCGAGGTATGTTATAACGTTGCGATTGTCATCGTTCGATATGAAAGCGAGAATTGATTTGAAATTGGAAATAAATGTCTCCGTCAGCACCATGTAACCTGATACGCTGTCCACTGTAGTAACCGCTGTCCCTGAAAGGGTTACTTTGAGAGAAGAGTGTTGTCAACCTTGCAAAACTGGAGGGATGAAAAAATAATCGGCAAGCATATCGAATAGGATTCAAAATGGCAAACTGTCAAGCGCTGTGGGCATGTTCGCTGAATGCACTAAAACCACTTCCCCATCGACCGTCGACCGGCAATGAAATATTACCACTTTGAACCGGAAAGTGGATGCTTCTTCATCGAGCATCTTTCTGATACAGTACCTGCACAAAACTACACGTTTATTCCGCACGAATATATCCAGCCGAGTCACGACACTGCAACAATGAGGCACTCTAAAAGCTGCCACCCCAGTGGAAAATGTTAATGAAAAAGAAAATGAAATGCTGAGGGCGGCCCGGTGGCCCAGTGGTTAGCGCGTCGACGTCGCTCTATCTTCACATTTGAGTACCAGATAGCTGTTGTCTTTGCACGTTTTCACCAATGATAATCAAACATGTTTGATGCATTTCACAACAAATCCCCGAATTCCCTTTTACAGGACCTTGAAACGAAGGACAAAAAAAAAAAGTGTGTCCAGAAACACAACAGTGACACCTTCAGACTCGAGCCTCACTCGGGTGGCTATTAATGGCCCCCACCTTAGCCCTGGGGGAAAAAAATTGTTTTTGTTTTTGCCTCAACGCGGTTTTAGCGCTAACGAGAAGGGAGTGACGGAGAGGTCCGTGTTCAATTATGTGTGGCCCAACAGCTTCAATTAGGCACGGGGGCGGCAAAATCAATAGCAGGACTGATGACGTCTCTCGCCTTTCATTGCTCACCCGCAGAAAGGATGCGTCCGGCGGCGACACGCACGCACAAACACACATTGGACAAATGCGCACGCCGGGCTGATATTCATCACTCTGCGGCCAAACGAGAGCGACGCTGTCGATCCGACGCCTCCGGCTTTCGCCGTCTCTGTTTCCTGTTCATCAATAATGAATTACGCTCGTCACCACAATATGCGCCTCGTTACATTTTTCATTTTTCTGACATTTTTTTTTCTTCTTCACATCATTCGCCTGTTGCTTTTCCCGTGTTCGGGCTCTGCTCGACGGCATCAAAATCTCACCAGGATTTGGAAATGTCAACATGACGCCTGCCAAAGTGTATCAAAGAGGCAGCGGGGAGGAAAGAAAAAAAAAAAAAGGAAGAAAGAAAAGGAAAACTCTTGCTTTTTAGCTTTTTTTAGTTCATCACTTTGAACGGGATTTCTCGGCCAGTCAAGAAGACGCTGACCCTGAAAGTTCACAGCTGATTGGTTAACAGCGGAAAGCTTTTAGATGTTTTACGTGGGAGTCCGTTGGGAAAACATCTTTATTTATTTGTTTCGTGTAAGGACACAGACACAAACGTTATCGTCCCTTAAATGATGCAGAAGACCATCAAGTTGAACAGTTCCGACCGCTAACGTGTCGGAATGCTGATACAAGTCAGCATTAGTGTAGTACTTTCGGCATTGATTGAGTAATGAATAAAAAAAAGGACTCGTATTTCCTCAAATAGTGGAAAAATGGACGCCGTACCCCAAATTTATTATCCACCAGATCAGGAAGTTGGGGCAATTCCGACATCCGACTGGGACACTCGCGCTGGAGTAGGCTCGGGGGCGAGAGTCAGAAAAGTCGACCGCAAAAATAGGTCGACAAAGTTTTTGCCATGAAGCTTCCCTTTCAACGATTTCATGGCACGGCATCCACGCAGGCATTTCCACGTCACGCATTGGATTACTTGATCAAATAACACCAATCAACACAATTTTGACATTTTTTAATCAGACATGCAAGTATCAGACTTCGATATGATTTTATTGCACTGATTCCGAATCTGCTATTTTCTTCCCCCCTCTAGCACACAGTTGTCAAACTCAAGGCCCGGGGCCAAATCTGGCCCGCCACATCATTTCATGTGGCCCGCAAGAGCAAATCAAACATGTCGACTTCTATGATGCCCCCTAAAATCTGTACCAAAATTTAAAATGATCATATGTAATAAATGAGAGCTGTTGTCAGTATTTTCCTGTTACCAAACCCCTCATTACAGTCACTTAAATAGTTGAAGAAATGATTATTCTTGACTTCTTTACATGGTTTCACAGTCATAATGGCCCTCCAAGGGAAATGACATCTACAATGTGGCCTAGGACAAAAATGAGTTTGACACCCTTGCTCCTGCACATCCGGTTAGGAATTAAGGGTCAGGTTCAGCAACAGGTGGAATCTTTTTTCTCAGTCATCTTAGCTATAAATTACAACCAAGGTTAAAATCCAAATCATGCAAGCTTTTATAGGTCAAATTGAAAAAAAATTAAATAAAAACATCTCAACCTGATGTGCTAGGAACAAAAAAAAAAAAAACCAAAAAAAAAACAATCAGCGTCAAAAATATGTGCGAGGACACCTTCAAATTGAGTGCTGACCCGAGTAATCCATAAAATAATTGATTTGAAAAATCAATCGTGACAGCCATTGACTCTTGGCATGCTAGTCAGCCAAATATGGACAATAATTGCGATGGATTCTGATCTGTGATTGATCCCCAGCGTACCGTGAGTCTTTTTTTTAATTCAATTTTATTATTTTTGTTTAGGTATCGAAAATGGATGGATGGTTATAAACAATGACCAAGCAAATGTTACAACCGCATTTTTTACCATGCGCAAATCAGCCGCATCATCTCTCCTCTTCCGCTTTCTTTGCCTATCAATACTTTGCACCTTCACTGTCCGGCACATCGTTGTAATGGCACACAGAACAGCGCACATCTAATTTCCTCATTCATACTCCCTGAGAAAATAGAGGAAAATGTACAACAACAACAAAGTAAAAAGTCACTTTTTATTTTTTTTGTGTTACTGCTGTTGCTTTTCTGATGCAGCATGTTTTCCTTTGATGGGCCTATTTCGCTGGCTCGTATTTTAAACTGCAGAAACGAGCAAACTTTTCAGCCCTGTTTAATGAACAGAGGTTGTTTGTTTTTAGTCCCCTTGTGTATGATTGTGTGTGTGTGTGTGACAACACACACCTACACACACACAAAACAATTACACCTGGAAGGGACTACTAGCCACTGCATGTCGTCGGGCAAAGCTTCAACTTGCTAGTGTGTGTGCGCCTGTGTGTGTGTGTGTGTGTGTGTGTGTGTGTGTGTGTGTGTGTGTGTCTCTCCACTTCCTGTTTGCAGTAATTACTTGAGATACGTTTTATAGTTTACACGGCATGCCGCCATTAGAGAGATCGTTATTGGATGTCTGACTGCAGTCGCCGCGCTTTAATTAAACATGCAGATGAAAGGAAGCGCTGGAAACACATCCGCACGGTAACGCAATGGATTCAGGAAAAAAAATAATCTCAATTCAGTTCAAGTCATACACATAGCGTTTTTGTTTTGACTAATTATTGGCGTTCAATTGGTAAAGGTGATTCAACATATAAGGGAAGCTGAGTAAACATTAAACTTGGATGTCAAGGCACCAAGTTTATGATTTATCAAAAAAATGCCATGTCTTTGGCAATGTTCAGCGCAATTGAATCCAGGATTACCAAGCACCACCCTTCACTTATTTATTTATTTATTTATTTAGACAATTGGCCCGGCTGATAATCAGTGTGTTCCCTAATTTAAAAAGAAAAAGAAAAAAAACCTGACATGTGACATAGTCTTCCATTCAAAAGGCTCGACATTGGATATTTTGTATTTGTATTTTTCATTCTGTACTGTGTACAGGCCATTTAAAAAAATGTATCTCTATTTTTTACATTAAAAAAATGTTGTGCACGCAAATACTTGTTTTCTATTTTTTTCTACTTCTTCCCTCCAAACTTTGCTGCTGTACATTGCAAATGTCTCCATTATGAGACAATAAAGGTTCTTATCTTATCTTATTGCAACCACTATAGTCGCAAATGCCGCCATTTTTTTTCACTTTGTGCTGGTAAAAATGTCTTGCGGTCACACAAGCGTGAGTGCATGCTGCTCCTAACGGTTCATTCAGGGAAAGGCTCTCCTACTCTCTCTGTCCTTCAGACTGCACACAGAAGGTGTGTTAAGTTAAACCCTTCCTGTATAAATTAAATCAATAAACATCCAAGTATATACTTAGCCACATTCACGGCCATCTAACTTAACTAGCCCTATTTGTTTTTTATAAAGGACGGCTTGCTCCACATTTAGTTGCGCTCGCTGAGGAGCTCACGACCCGCTCTGCATTTTGGCAACAGAAGGCCGCACGATTTGTCTGTTGTAAACATTTTAAAAGGGTGCCACCAAATCTCTCCTGGTGCAACCAATAGAAAAAATATAAAGTATAAAGTAGGGTTTGGGTGACAATGGTCACCGCATTATTTCCCGCGAAAAGAACAAAATTCAACCAATATATTGACATGAAATAAAATGAGGCTCCTTTAGTATACGCAAGGCGATATGAGAATGATTTCACCCATGATTGTGTTTATGGAAATTAAACTTTGATATCGAACACAACTGACCCGCGGGAGCCAATCGACATATTTGATTGTAGGGGGTTTGATGGGGGTGCTTTCGTCTGTCAGCGTGTCCCCTCAGAGCGACCTTGGGGTGACGCGCTGGATGCCTGACATCTTATTTTTGAGCTTTTCTTCTTCGGCATGAACACGTACACACACACACACACACACACACACACACACACACACACACACACACACAGCAAGCAAGTGTCTGCTGGTGAGGTTGTGGGGACAGTTGATCCCCAGACAGATTAGGTGGCAATCTGAAATCTCCCCAGGCCAGCCCTACGATCATGCACACACACACACACACACACACACACACACACACACACACACACACACACACACACACACACACACACACACACACACACACACATAGTCAATGTCACACACACACCTACATAGTCAATGTAAAGTCACAGAATGTGTTGCTGAAAAGTGACTTTGAGAAAGCAGGCTGGCGTAAACGATTGATCATTTTTTTTCAGTTAAAGTGACATTAAATGGTGGCAACTTTTGACCTGAGGTATGGGCAGTCAACCAGCAACAAATTTTCTCAAATACCTTGTTCAATATATCGTGCTATATTGTGCATGATATTTATGTCCAAGTTTTTGATGAGAGTGACATTTTTCCAACTGTAAGGACTTTTTTGCTAATCTGTCCAAAAAAAAAACATTCCTCATATTACCTCTGTGTTAGCTGATGTAATCTTAATAATCCACAAGAAAAAAAAGTTCCTGGTACGAAAAACTGTTTTTAAGTTTGGCATCAAAGAGAATTAACTCCAAAAACAAATCTCAGAAAAAAAAAAGATTTTGTGCTACTTTAAAAAGTTCCGATGATGTGAATTTTACATCATTATCGTTTTCTTCTGGCGTTTGTGAAGGTTCGACTACCAGGAGCTGCTGCACAACTCCACCTTCTGCCTGGTGCCCCGGGGTCGACGCCTCGGCTCCTTCCGCTTCCTGGAAGCGCTGCAGGTGCGCTCTTTCTTCTCTGTTTACTGACATAATCATGATTAAAATCCACATTTGGGGAAAGAAACGAATTGAGATCTGATGCAAAGAGGTTGTAGGAATTTTTGGCAAGTCGTCGCCTTGTCCTACACATGGCAACAATGTCCTGTGCAGATGGCAGAACAAAATACAAAAATGGAAGAAAACACTTTACCTTTTAAAAAAAAAAATGAGAGAACAACCTTGGAGAAATATCCTCAAAGGGCATACAGTATGTTCTGTGCTGGGCTCTGGTTGGCTGGATCATCTTTTTGGGGGCATGGCTTAGTGAAAGCTCACAATCAATCGACGCCAGATGGAAATTAGGGAAAGTAGTTTTTGACTACGCATCTTGGGAATTTCCCCAAAATGTCCTCACAACAGTAATCACTCCACAAAATGGCCTCCGAAGCCACTCGAGAGGATGAAAGCGAGCGTCGACGATCCCTGGCGGTTCCTCTACATCAGACGTCTTCTCTGCCATCATTCCCGTGGGATTTTATTCCCCAACTTTGACGCGTCTTTTTATAGAACGTTGTCATTATCTCCTCTTTTGATGGAGCAAAAAAAAAAAGCGAAATGTGTATGTGTTGTCTCATGTCTCCTGGCAGGCTGCGTGCATTCCCGTCATTCTGAGCAACGGCTGGGAGCTTCCCTTCTCTGAGGTCATCGACTGGAGGAAGGCGGCCGTGCTCGGCGACGAGAGGCTGCTGCTACAGGTGAGAAGTCAAATCAATCGGCGTCGCATTCATTTTTACGTTGTCGGGCGAATGACTTGAAAGGCGCTCGCAAAGTCAAACTAAACATAAAGCAAAGACAATTACAAATTGCGTATTTAAAACAACTACAGAGCTTTGCCTTCACTAAAGTCCGCTTAGCATAACGCTAACAAACTATGCAAAATACCGTAGGACGGCTAACAGTTAGCATGAGGTACTTGCTTTCACGGATACTCTTTTTTTTTTCTTACACACAAATACACAAAATTTAAAAAATTAAAACTAATACTAAACTGATAAACACAAAACCATAGCAAAGATTTTAGATTTTAGAAAGAAACTAAAACTGCTCTGAAAACTAATTAGAACTAACCCTAACCCTCCAAACGACATCCATGGGTGCAGGAAACATTCCGTCTGACATTCAGAGTGAAATGTCATCACCCCCGGGTCCGGATCCCTTTGCGCCAAAGACCATAATGCTCCAATTCCGAGCTGCATTGACAAAAACATTGGACGACTACTCTTACAAACATCATCCCGCGGAATGCCAAGATGGCACACGCGGACGTTTGGGAATTTTCCATTTATCAGTCCGACGACAGCCAAGACGCTCTCTCGCTCAATTGTGGTCCCACTCGCAGCCAGGAAGTGTTGTCACGGATTAAAACGGATTATTCCGCAATTGGATTACCTTCTGTCGCCTTTAATTAGCACCGCAGGGCGGAGTGTGTTGATGTTTACATTCGAGAAAGAGGAAAAAAACACACCTGTGTGTGTGTGTGTGTGTGTGTGTGTGTGTGTGTGTGTGTGTGTGTGTGTGTGAGAGAGATCAAGCATCCTTTTAATTTAGATTGGTTATTACTGTTTTCGACTGATATTCAGCGGCTAATTAGCTCGCTAGCTATCTACGAGTTGGGTCATGATGTCCTAGGAAGAATCATTCCACAGTTCTGAATTATTATTATTATTATTATCATTATTATCTTAATGATTTTTTTCATTTTTGGCAATGACTTTTGAATGATCCCCATTGGTTTTGAACCTAGCTTCTTTCCACGACATCACAACCCAACTCGCAGCTAGCCAGCGAGCCAATTATCCGCTGAATGTCACCTCCTTGTATCGAGAGACTGACTGTGATGTCAACGGCATCTTGCGACATCTTGCGGCAGTTTTTGCCACCAGCTGCTGCCAATTAAACTCGCGCACATGCATTTTATCGTAATCCGGCGGCTATTTATGGGCCAAGAACAGGACACGGTGAGGCTGTTTTCAGACAATGTGCAAGGCAACTCGGCAGTAAATCTTGAAGACGTCGGCTTCGGCACTTCTGCCACCGGCGTCGTTTTCATTCCCGCCATCTGCTTGTTTGTCGGGAGAAAGGCGGTGGGGGGAAAGAGTGACCACCTTCTAAACAATGGACGATAGAAGAATCCGGGAGATTGTTGGCACGTGTGGGAGATGGCAGGTAGACTCCTTTTTCCAAAATGTGTTCAGTGATGTGTCACATACGTATTTGAGGTTCAGTATTTGCAAGGTGTCAGAAAGGAAAATGGACCTTTTAAGGGGCCATCTAGTCTTTAGCTGTTTTACTATTTGGTTACCTAGTGGTGAACCCATCTGCCTCACTGTCCGAGGTTCTGGGTTTGAATCCCCGGCTCCGGCCTTTCTGTGTGGGAGTTCACATGTTGAAGAAGATGAGTGTGAATGCTTGCTTATCAACACGGCGATCAGTCCAGGGCGCAGCCGACTTGTCTCACCAGACGTCACTTGGGACTGTCGTTCAGGACCAAAGCATGAACCTTATTTGTTTTGGAATCATATTGCACTTAATTATGGTGCAGGGTGATCTTGAAGACCCCTTGCACCCACCCCTCCTCACGGGCCTGAGAAGAAGCGTGAATATATTTGCATTGTGCTAATATTATGCACTCTTAACACACACTGCTCACACCTTGGTAGCCCGCTGAGAAATGTAAAAGTCATTATCTTCAATTACATCATTACTTGACTGTTGAGTACGTCGAGGGGCAGCTGCTGCCCGCGCACACACACAAACACACACCAAAGGCAGTCATTAGACCGGAAGAAAATAGTTGCTTGTATTGTCGACAATCAAATGTTGCTTTGTCTCCAAGGAAGGGCGGCACATTGTGCTAGTGGTTGGCACGTCTGCCTCGCAGTATTGAGGACCCGGGGTTCGAATTTTATCCGTGACAGTTTTATCTTGGTCCATATCCTGCAGGTTCCGTCCATGACTCGCTCGGTAGGCCGTGACAGGATCCTGGTTCTGCGCCAGCAGAGTCAGTTCCTGTGGGACGCCTACTTCTCCTCGGTAGCCAAAATTGTCCTCACCACTCTGGAGGTACTAAACGTTCACCTCTTCACTTTTGTCAGAAAACTTGTATTCAATCCACCACACAGTTTGCGTGACCGCTGGCTCTGCTTCACCTCTCCGATCAACTTCCACAACAAATTATTCGTGCTTATATAACGGAATGAAATACAGTTTTTTAAACTTTGTGATATGCGCGAAGTTACTTGACTGCCCCTTGAGCACTCGAGCTCAACATTTTCTGTAACTTTCATTGTAATTCATCACAAAATTCGGCTTCATACCGCAACACCATTCCATTGAATGTGTTTTATCAGAACATATGGCTGAGATGTACCTTTTTTTTTTGTATTTGCCCTAAAAAAAGAATGCAGATTTTGTGAGCTTTGTCGACAATACAGTATTGTCAAAAATTAGCCTACATCTTATTTAGAATATATTATCTATAGAACCAAAATAAAGGAAGTCTACATTCCCATCACTGGCCTTGAATTTACTTTTTTTTTTTAATCATATTTTTTTTTAAATGGCATGTCAAGGTCCTAGCCAGTGTCAGAGCCAACGTTGCGTTTGCCGGCGGGCCTCCGTGAGTCCGCCCGGAAAGAGAGCAAGAAAGAAAGAGAGAGACAGAGAGAGGCAAGAGTCAAGGTTTTCGTGTGGGTGGACGTTTTCTAGAAAAGAAAGCTTTGCAACTTCCACAGGCGGATGTATAAAAATCGCAGTTGTTGTTGTTGTCGCCATTGTGTAGTTTCTAGTTGTGTTCAACAGACCATAATAAGCTACCATAGGAGCCAATACTCGGGGTTGATTTACTACTACGCATGATTCATTTGCATTACGAGGCCTGTTGATGTATATATGTAGAAATTAATTTGACTGCTGTGAGCGTGTCACTTTCATCATTTGCTCATCGGCAAGATAGTGATTAGACGGACATAATAGATAGGAGCGCGCGTTTGCGATGCTTTCAAAAATGTTTTTGTTTCCTTGCGTTACTTTAACACAGGCAAGTGAACCAAAAAAAACATGTTGGCATATAAATAAGTATGGATGTTTTTTTTTAATTGTTTTTGAATGCAAGCCGAGTGGTCACAGAGTTTGCAAAACGTGTCAAATGTTATTTTGCGGTCCTTAGCCGAGCAATGTCAGGTTCGTGGAGTCCCCCCAAAGGGTTGGCTCGCATCACAACCGCCAACGCGGCTGACCTTTGTAAACATGGCCAATGGACACAACGGACTAAACAGCTAATGGATTCCTCATGTTTGGGAGCTAGCACTGCCCCCCCCCCCCTCCCTCCACCCCTTGCTCCCGTTGAAGGGCGTCAATTATCAATCGTCTGTCTTGAGCTTCGTGACAGATAGAGCAGCTTCTCTTTGGCATTCGCGGAGGAGTGGGGGGGGGGTGCCTGCAGGCCGTCATCCATGTTTGTTGGATCTCAAGTTTTATCTCAACATACATAAACGACCTGCAGAGAGTGCAAGGTTCCACCTTAAGATTTCTTTTGGGGTGTATCTTGTGTAATGACGTGACATTCCATTTTAATTTTGTTTATCCCCCACCCGTCCAGATAATCCGAGACCGTGTGGACTCTGTCGTCTCCAGAAACCGTCTGATGTGGAACTCCCTGCCCGGTGGCCTCTATGCACTCCCACAGTACTCCACCGACCCCGCACGCTTCCCCTTTTACTACGCCATGCTAGGTGAGGAGAAAAGGGTGGTGTTGGACATTATGGGGGTTTATTTATTCTAACTTTCCAGGTTGCATTGTAAGGCCCACAAAAGGGAGGCACTTGTTTTCATAAATGAGCCAGAAAATGCTCTTTTTTTACTTATTACATTTCCATGTTTTAGCCGTTCGCACAGATAAGCAAGATCATGCCTAATTCTGCTCTTACCCCCAACCCACCTTCGTGTTTCAGAGCAAAGCACAGGGCAGAGCAGGCGTTTCCATAAATATATCGAAGCCCACCTGAGATCCAGTCAGTGTCAGAGAAATGGATAGAGCAGCACTAAAGAGCACTCCAGTTCCACTTTTCTGTGAGGATGCAAGTATTCCCAAACAGGCGCGCCAACACCTGGCACACCATGTGCCCTGCACGAGCTGCTATGCTGGCTCTCTTGCACCCCCTTCAGTCCAGAAATATGCATCTATATTAGATTGCGGGGGGGTTTGATGGTTAGCAGATTTTCCCCAGAGGTGCAGGACTCGTGTCACGACATGACGGCCACTGTCACGTCGGACTTGTTTTTCCCCCTCGCTCTTCCGACTTCTCTCTGGGATGCACACATACTCATGGATGGCATTGAGGCACTCTAAAGTTGCCACATCAGTGCCCCAGTCCACACATTGGCTGTCAAGTTTATTTTTACATCCCTCTGCGTGCACTCGTGGCCAACAACAAGGCACTCTAAAGCGGTCACACCAGTAAGGAGCCCTGCTACACGCTGTCAATCAAATGTCCCCTCCACCTTCTTTTCCCCTCCAGTCTCTTCCGCCTTTGTCACACTTGATATTAATGGCCAACAACAAGGCACTCTAAAGCGCCATTCAAGCAGACTCGAGTAATGACTTGTCTTGACCTGAAATTTAGTGTTGAGTCAACTTAATTTTCTTGAGTTTTGCCACACACTGGAGGCTGATGACATCCAGATTTTGCAAATGTATTCCAAAAACTATTTTTTTTTTGCCCTCAATTCGTTGAGTACATTTAGCCATCGCACTGGATGTCGCGGCTCATTCATTAAGCGCGCTTGCTTCAACTTTGGCTCCGCTCATTTTGGTTTTGCTCCCAAACGGGACACTTTTGGGTTATTGGCGCTGATTGGCAGCGCCAACGGAGGGCATCATAACCTGACCAGTTCAGTGGAGGATTTAACAAGCGTGCTCATGCGAGCATAAAGTGTGTGCGCGTGTGTGTCAGAAAGACAGATGGCAGCTTCAACGCACACACATTCACATAAACTATCCACCCCAATAAGCATTTATTAAGAATCCTGTAATATCTGTTGCATTTAATTTCCAGTTTTTCCCCTAAAATGGTGTAATTAAAACACTTTTATTCAATGTCTATTGTAAAAAAATGTTTATGCACTGTAAAAATTCAAATATAGACATCAGTCAAACCAATTTGCAGATGCACGTTTTTGTTCTTAAAATGGCTAAAATTATTGGTTCAATCGTTTATACGCATATAGGGAAGAGCCCCCCGCCGCAGTTCACCGGCGTGATCCATACGGTGAGTCCGCTGCAGTCGCACCCGTCTCCCGTGGTGAAGCTCATCATCGCTGTGGCCAAGTCCAAGTTCTGTGCGCAGGTGGGTGGCTGGCCACTCTGTCGTTTGTCTATGTCATTTATCCACACGCTGATAAGGACACACATTTTGGACTATGTGCTGTAGTCCAGTTACAATATGGGGAAAGTACAGTGTAGTAAAGAACGGGTTTAAAGTGTATGCAATGTAAGTTTACAAGTGGAATGCAAGAAATAGTACATCATCGATACGGTATCGTTTAAGTATCATATGAGTATAATTATACTATGACATTGTGCATGAATAATTAAAGGCATACAGTATATGATACACATCTAGTACAGCATTCACTGAAAAAAATATTTTTGGGATGCTGTAGATTGTGGTTTTATGGAACAGCGACAAGCCCTTACCTCCCAGGAACAAGTGGCCCTCCACCAGTGTGCCTCTCACCGTCATCCAAGGACAGAGCAAGGTGACACTGTTTTTTCGATAGCACAAACCTTTTTTGGGTCCAGGGGAGAAAATTCACACGGCAGAATCCTACCATCGATTCAACATAACAATCATGTGTAGCCATGAACACTTCGGCGATGGTAAACTTGTCAAAGTGTGCCATGCTAAGAGCAGATGCGACTGAAATGGAGTGCCCCACCTTGGTCCTATATATTGCATTTGAAGGGGAGCTACTGCATTTTTAAAACTTCCCAGAGAGTCAACGGGTAAAGATTTGTGCGCCCTAGACCGGAAATACGTCACGAAATCTCTCTTAGTGACAAATTTGGCCATTAATTATTGCTAATTACTTTGCAGACCCCAAGCGACGGCACATGAACCCCAGGGACCCCAGGTTAAGAACCATTATCTGAATCAAATATAGCATAGGTTATACATTACCGGTGACCATAAATACGTTGATCCTAAAAGAAAACTACGACGGGGTGGCAGCTTGTTGCATATTTCCGGCGAATTCCATATCGAGCGTCTCGTCTGTTTTCCGTCCAGCCTGAGTAAGCACAACATGACCCTCACCTTCCCACCCGCCAGGGATACGAACGCTAAATCATATCGAGTCAGGTTGAACATGCCGAGCAAGCGCTTTAGCCCACCACATCAATATTATCAGCCGAAGCGGTGCGGGGCGGACATATTTCAGCGTCATCAATCACAGCTCAACTCGGCACGTCTGCGTCCACGAGCTTGACTTTTACGTACGGCTCCCTCTCAAGCATCCATCCTGCCTCCTTAGGCGTGCCAGAAAATGACGTGTGCAGGGAGCACGAAAGGCGAAAAAAATCAAGTAGTGGGCGGGGATGAATGTAACATGTTTAAAATGGCAAAAAGTGGTTCATGGAGATTATGATGCTCATTGAGATGGTTCGACTCCTCTCATCTCATCAGTGCGGCCTTAATATTATCAAGCTATCTTCACAGAAGATAAAGAAGATATGACGGTGACTCATGTTATATTGTCATCAAAAATGTGTTGCTGCAGCAGTTGTGTTCCATCCTTTGCTTAAAATGCTCACAATGGCTATTGGACTGCGTATAGATAAGATAAGATAAGCTAAGATAAGATGTATGCATATATACATCTGGATAGCTGTATAATGAGACTGCAGATAACCGTGTGTGGTCTTTGGCTTCTCACTTGAAATTTAATAGCGACTAAGCGGCGTGGCGTTCAGGAAAAAAAAAAAAAACACCTTCAGAGTCGCAGCGGTGGGCGCGTATGGCGAGCGAGTTAATGGCCGCCAGGCGAGCGGGGCAAAGATAAGGTTGGAGACCATTGAACTGGCCCAGATCTCGGTGGAATCTAATCTTGGACCAAAGGCGTTGAGGCATTGACACTGGCCGGGGAGGGGGGACGGACGGAATTCTGCTGCCTTCAGCCAATTGATTTCAAATGCGAGCACCACGGGGCTAACGTTAAATATGATATGATGCTTTGAGGTCATTATAATTGAACTGAATGGGGACATTTATTACACATAAGACGTTATGGTTACGTTTTGACCTTGTGGAGATGACTAATTTATTAGACTTTCCTGTTTTAGTGTGAGTCATCAAATTACACCACCATGCCCCATGCACACCCGATGAGCAAAACTCAAATACTTACCGGGACCAATATTTTGACTATTTTTACGTGCTGCTGTAATGATTGACATTTATTCCGCCCAATGTTTCAAAGACACCCATTGGCAGTACAGCCGTGCAGGAAACCCAAGTCAGAGAGAAAGGACTAATAAGGACACACTAAGTGGAACAAGTTTATTATTAGCTAATGTATGGTCAGCGCCACGTTAAAAGATCCCTAAATGTGTAATATGACGAGTATGTCATGACTGAAAGGTTTGATAATGTTGCGTTCAACCTCTAATCCCAGCGTGGATGGGGTTTTTTCCCGATGAAGTCCCAGCGCCGTGCGGCTGCGGATTTTTGCGAGCACTTAAATAATTCACACTTTAATTATAAGTCAATAAGATCGTCAGCAGCTAATGGATCCTGGCCCTCCGCACTTTGCTAGGTCAAAATTGACCATGGCTAGCATAAAAAAAAAAAACACATACACGCATAAAAAAAATAAAATATTAAGTTGGCCGTGTGATCAATGGACACGCTGCAGCCGGAATAAACACATTTTGTTCCGTTTGTTTACTCGGCCTGAAGGCTTTTTGTTAACCACCCAAAAATATGTAATAAATCTCCGACACAAAAAAATAAAAAAAAAAAACCCTCTCAAAATATCTTTTCTGTTCTGTATAGGCGATGAGTAGTCGTTTTTACCCGCACGATGTCATCATCACCGACGCCATCCTCAGTCTGGATGAAGACTCGGTTCTCTCCACTAATGAGGTGAGTCAAACTCTTTTCCTCATATGTTTTAATACATTATATTATATTGTTTTTATATTTCATATTTCCCAAATATTCGCCACACTGTACTTCTACTCAAGCTGCAGCCTTTGAATAGAAACACCTGTGGCGAAAGACAAATTGCGCCGAGGTTGACCTTCCGGACCCGGATTTGACATCTCTGTAAGATAATAATTTTTAGTTCAGCTAAAATGATATTCAAGTCGAAGTGTTTACAGATGAAATGCAAATATATTGACTTTAAAGTTAAATACAACTGAACTGTGCTTTGGCAGTGATTTTTTTTGTGTGCGATTGCGTAAGACTAGTGAGACTTTGTCCCACGCTGAGAATCACTAATTGAATAAATTGTCTGCTTGAAAATACACTTTCAAAGTTGCTTCGTTGTTTCGACGCGAGCCAGTGGCAGCATAAGAGTTATCGATCGTTGGTGAAATGAGGCAGTCAAGTCCATGTGCATGCATGAACGCCATTCATTACCCACGAGCAAGCTGTGTGCTGACTGCTGAGCCAGGGGTGCGTGTGGTGCGGGGGTGCGTGTGCCTCCAAAGGACCTTTCCAAATACGTTGCTCGGAATGGGAATGAGGCGCAAGTGAAAACGGAGCAAAGCGCCACCAGTGCAAACATTAGTTATGTTGATTTCATGCCGACTCTCGCCACTTCACATTTGCCACCATACTTCATGAAATCAAGATTGGGTCCGCTTATAAACAGGGATAGAGTTTACATTCGGTTTTACTATTCTGTTTGTAATTGATATATATTGAGTTTTTAATGTTTTTTTGGTAGATTTTTGTTGTTGTTAATTTCACAGATTAAAAAAAAAAAAGATGTTTGGTTGGGGGATATTGTTTGGACTTTAATCGTGTAACACTATTTTTACATTATTTCCTGCAATTTCCTTAATAAGGGGAAAAGTCCACCTTTTTGGAACTGAAAGTAAAAAAATGACACCTTCAAAATTGCATGGCTACAAATAACCCAATATAAGGTTTTTGTTGTTGTTGTTGTTTTCTTTCAGGGCTCTTTAACACCAAATTTTGTGTTTGATTGAGCTGAAATTTTGACAAATTATCTTACTACAGACCGCTAAAGCACTTAGCATCTTAGCTGCAGGAAAACAAACAAACAAAAACATTGTATTTTCAAATTCAAATTAAATCTTCTACAGCTTTGTCACTTGGAGAGTCAAAACCTGGGGGGACCGAGCCTTCTCTGTCGCTGCCCCCACCCTCTGGAACGCCCTACCACCACACATCCGTAACTGTACTGACCTCCAATCCTTCAAATCATCTCTTAAAACTCATCTGTTCCGCAATGCTTTTAACACATTTTAATCTCTTTTACCCATTTTTGCTTTTTGTTCATCTAAATGTGCTTTTGTAAATTATGTATGCTTGTTTTAAGTGCACATTTATATCCTGTGTTTTAAGCTCTCAAAGTGTCTTTGAGTATGATGAAAAGCGCTTTCAAATAAAATGTATTATTATTATTATTATTATTATTATTATTATTATTATGAGAACGGAGTAAACCAAGCCATCCATAATGGAACGTGCACAAGCCCGACATATGCGACATGTCTTTAAGCTGGCAAATAGTTTTTATTGATCGTCACAAGTCAATGCTCACCTCTTCCACGCTAATGGCGAGACAATTACACTTGGCGGCGCGGCTAAACAATCCCGACCGGCCGGCTAAACTTTTATGCGCTGCCGACCGGCTTGTTTTATGGAGGACGAGGAAGATGGGAGGATGAGGAGGAAAGACGCGGAGAGAATCTCCGTTGCGCTCGATAAGCCGTCGCCCTAATTGGCCTTTTAAGGCGGCGCGCGGGGATTTGGGCGAAAAGGAGATGAAATACGCCGAGCGGAATGGAATCACGCGCGGCCGGGCCACTTGATAATCAAGCCCATTTGAATAATAAAACTTTGCTATTTCCGGACGCAACTTTCGCATGATGACTTTGTCTCATGACTGGCGGAGGTGCGAGGCAAGCAACGGGACATTTTCCAAAGGTGTCTCGTGTGGGGATTTTAGTTTTTGGAACAGTGTCTTTGCAGAGGATAAAGAATGCACGCCTGCGTATTTTTGATTGACATTAGCTTCGGGTGAAGACTCTAAATTGTCCATATAGAGTGTGAATATTTATGGAATAAGTGAACGCAAGCACAAAGGCAGTGACATACTTTAATGCAGCCGGGGAGCATAAATGAGTCTCGTTGATAATAGGTGCTCGCCTTCAGCTTTGCACGTATGAACCGTGACATAACTCCTTTTTATGTGACACCTTTAAAGCCACAAGAGATATACAGTCAATACGCTGGCCGTATTGAATCTCTGCATCCGGGTTGGCCTTGCCAGCATTTGTTTGCGCAGTGTTTCCAAACATTGACAGAGCCAAGGCACAGATTCTACAGTGGAACATTTTTCAAATGGAAAATATTTGTCAACGAAGATATGTTAGAATAGAAAATACAATGTTGTCATGTTTTAAAGTTTCATCTTGTTACATGCTTGATTGACCTCGGAATGCTTGTGTTCAGAACATCTCGCACACAATGGAAGCATAGAGTCAGAGAGATCAAGAGACCGGAGCAGATGGTACCTGACCACATCATTAGTAGACACACTGGTGACTGTTATCTTATAATTTGGAAAGGAAGATTTAACCTTGGACGGAAGGGAGTACTTGAGCACTCCATCATGAGAAAAGAGTCACGAGCCAAATTATAAGGAGATATCCCTTAGAATGTACACGTATCTGGATGTTGGTGCGAGTACCAAGAGAACGCTTTGTCTGAGGGGCGACCCAATGGGGCCGTCCAGAGGTGTGTCATGTTAATGAAGATGGGAGTGTTTTTCTGATATGTTTCTCGTAATTTGCATATACAATCAATAAAAAGGTCGGCAGAGGTTGCGGGGGTCGGGTGTCAGTGGGAAGCGCACACGGAGTGGCTCCGTAGAAAACTGCACCTCCTGCCGGCAGAGAATGACGATCTGTTCCTGTGTTCGAGCCTTTGTCGACCGTCCGAGCGAACATCTCTGACAAGATAACATTCAAATTAATCAGAAATGCAGTCTAGACATTGGTATTGTGGTTAAAAAAAATAGAGCTAACTTGAGATTTTTTTTCCCCCCAACATATCTTCCGTTATTTGCTGAAAAATCAATTTGCAGGCCAAAGCGGTTTTGAAGATCAAAATATTGCTTTGAATCCCATCTTGGTGCCAATAAGCTTAAGTGAGGCCATAGTCTTGTCCAATCCAAAAAAGTGCATCCATTTTCTGATCCACTTGTCCTCACAAGGGTCATGCTAGAGCCTATTCCAGCTGTTTTAGGTCGGGTACACCCTGAACTGGTTGCCAACCAATCGCAGGGCACACATAGACAAGCAACCACCCACGCTCACACTCACACCTCGGGACAATTTTGCGTGTTCCATTAACCTGCCATGCATGTTTTTGGAATGTGGGAGGAAACCGGAGCACCCGGAGAAAACCCACGCAGGGCCGGGGAGAACATGCAAACTGTATACGGAAAGGTCGGAGCCAGAATCGAACCCTGCACCTCTGCACTATGAGGCGGACGTGCTAACCAGTTGCTCACTGTGCCGCCATCATCTTGTGCCATCAATAAATGGTTACCGACATTTTTTGGGGGTGGATTTCAATCCCGGTCATATCAATCGCAACTATTTTGTTTGTTTATGGATGGATGGATGGATGACTGTACATACTGCCATCGACTGGAAGAAGACGTCATTTTTCCGGTTGTGGCTAATCGTCGCTGGCATAGATAGATGACGACGGCTGTATTTATTGAATTTATTAGCCGTAAACAAGTGATCATTTTCAGAACAGTTAGGTGAAATGGGATCATTCCTGTTGGCACACCTCGCGGCACAGCGGCTGGGGAATCAATGTATTAGTGTCTTATCTCTTCCTCACACACACACACACACACACACACACACAAACGCACACACGCACACACACATTTTTCCGAATGTCATCCTTCAGCACTTCCGCCACGTCACACCTGTCGTTAATGCAGAGGAGTGGCAAGCGTGCGCCGCGGTGGTGAAGTCACACGTGCCAAGTGGCATTATCGGAAACGTTTTCATCCCGGATGGCGACGCGAGTAAAAGTGCAGCACCTTATTAATTATTACAAGGCACGCACGCGTCTCAATCACCGCCGTGGCAGCCTCAACCTTTTCGATTGTCTGCTCAGCGCACAGATGGCAGGAGATGATTCAATTTTAGCGCTCTTTTTTTTTTTTTTTAAACGGCATTTCATACTGGCCATCTCTGTTACCCCCTGTGGAAATTTACTGTAAAACTGACACATACAATATCGAAACACCTAAATGACCAACTAAACCATATAATGTCATCTAATGAAAATCTGCTAGCTTAATGCTAGCATATAATAACAATTGCCATAGACTGGCGCATGAAAATGAATTCATTCATTGCAGCGTTTGTTATGATCCGGTCATGTAGATACAAGCAAAGTTTTGCAAATCTACTGTAAGTGACTCACGAAGCTGCCTTATTAGGTGCGGAGGATAAAGCATATATTGCTATTTTCTGTCTACATGGGTTGCTGCACCGTTTGTGTTGAATAATCTCTTATAACACCATGGCTGACGATGTTATTTGTTAGCCTGTCTGTGGCGTTTTAAATTGTATGTTAGCATTAAGCTAGCGCAAGGCAAACGTGTAATTCTGTTGATCTGATTCTCCTTGTTATATGTTTGGTTTGACAGTAAACTGCGACTGGGCGCTTTCGTTGAACCACTTGAAGGCGCATTGCTGATGAATTATTTACTCTCTGCCAAACTGCTTCTTGTTGTGAGGTCAATGCCAATGTCACTCTGTGATTTTTGTCTGAAAGGCATAGGTGACAAAATGATGTCTTGGCCTTTAGGCTAGGAAAATAGTGTCAAAGCAGCTATTGATTTCCTTTTTTTGGGGCTCTTGGGCTGCTGATCGGGTCTTTTTTGGGGTTGGGGGGGTGGAACAAGTTCTGTAGAGGACAGCTGGTGCAGTGTAAAATAGCAAACGGAATGTGTAGATCTTCACGGTCCTAACGCGTCAGTGAGCACGATGTAGACATTTTGTTTCTGTCCTCATCGTGCGTGGATGAAAAACGCAATTAGTTGCTTGAGCTAGCAGGTAGGCTGGTAAACGATACTCTCCCGGACCTCAATAAATAGTCCGGCAGTACTTAATGGTACCTAAAAGTGTCCAATGGGTGTATAACGAGAGTATTAGTGTTCGCCCCGCCCTCCCCGAAGTATCATCAACATCGACATTTATGTTGCCGGTGCCGCTAATTGGCATACGAGCAAGACGGCGTCGTGCTTTCCTCAATGTGGAAATGTCGTATTTCCCCCCCTCCAGGTGGATTTCGCCTTCATCGTGTGGCAAACCTTTCCGGAGCGTATTGTAGGTTATCCCGCCCGGAGCCACTACTGGGACGGCTCGCGCTCCTGCTGGGCCTACACGTCCAAATGGACCAACGACTACTCTATGGTGCTCACCGGGGCCGCCTTCTACCACAGGTACGAAGCCGGATAATATCGCAACCGTCGTTCTGAAAAAGACATCCACGACAATGCTAATAAGTAGCATCGGCGCCCCCTATCAGGTACTACCACTACCTGTTCAGCAGCTACGTGCCCAGCAGCCTGCTGAGTATGGTGGACCGTATGGCCAACTGCGAGGACATCCTGATGAACTTCCTGGTATCGGCCGTCACCAAGCAAGCGCCCGTCAAGGTGACGCAGAAGAAGCAGTACAAGGAGACCATGATGAGCCAAGTAAGGGCAAAATTCACAACCCACAAAAGAAAAGACATAAAGCAAGTCTGCCATTTGGCATTGCGGCGGCCATTTTAGGATCATCCGCGACACTTTTGCCATTTCCGGGGACCGTTCGTCACTTCTTGAAGCGTTAATTATTTTATTCTTATGACCAGCCCGAGGGATGATGACACGAGCGGATCATGAAAATGATAAAAGAGGAAATAATTGAAAGTATTTCCTGTCTTCATGTTTGATGAGCGCTGTTAGGGAATCCAGCGTCGCCATTCATCTTTTCCGACGCGCTCATCATGGGGAGCAAATTTTGAAACATATGATTTCCTTCAAACACCAAGCAGTCTCCCCAACGTAAGCGCACAAACGGCCAACATTATTCTCCGCACTCCTAAACATAAAATATCTTTTGGTATCGCTCTCGGGGGGGATTACGACAACGTTTTACAACGTATGCCCTGTGGACAGCACGAATGGGGACGATGTCATTATGATGTCATCAGGGTTATCGCCCATTTCAGTCACGACTTCCTTTTCTAGCAGAAGCAATAGGAGTGCAGTATGGTTTTAATCATTGCGAAAAACACTTTTTGGGGTCGCACGATGATTGATGTGTCAAGCACAGGCGGTTTGTGATGACTCAGCAGAATGTACCGAGTAATTAATGGCTTAAATGAGCCGCCGGCCAATTTACATTTACTTGACTTCATTCATATCATTTTTTTACAAATACACAAAATTCAGAGGAGCGGCGTGAGTTCCGCCAGGCATTGAAATGAACGTTTTGTGGGTGTGCTGAGAGCCATAAACAGACCAGAATAATAAAAAACTAAAACCAAAGCTAAAACTACACAGCAACTATGAGCCAAACCTGAACTAGAACTACAGCTAGAGACTTACGCCGTCTATTTGGGTCCGCCCCCCCAAAGGGCTCCAAGGCGTCCCGGTGGGCCGACCCGGACCACTTTGCCGAGCGTCAGACGTGCGTGAACGCCTTCAGTCGCTGGCTGGGCTTCATGCCGTTGCTGCACTCGCAGATGAGACTGGACCCGCTGCTCTTCCGGGATCAGGTGTCCATGCTGCGCAAGAAGTACCGCGACATCGAGAGGCTGTGAACGTGATCACCCCCTGACCCCCACCCTCCCGTGGACCGCAAGACACGTAGCCAACACAGAAGGTACGCTCACACTCGCAAAAAATAAAAATAAAAAATCTAAATACAAAAAATAAAACGCACACGCGAGGGACGTGAGCTGCATGAAAACAACAGTTCTTAATCATAATCCAAAAAGAGCAAAGGAAGCGGAATGGTACGGCGGCTTCTTAACGATGGGACAATCTTGCTATTGTACGTTTACGGCTGCGGTTCGTGTCTGTATGAAGCAAATAAAATCAAGGTATGCTATCAAAAGTGTCACGGGGGCTTCACTTTTTCGCTTCCTGGCTTTGCACGAGATGGCACTCCTGGGCCACTTTATTAGGCACAGCTTTAATCGCTGTGCTGAATCGTTTTTGGGTACAAGATTACCTCTCAAAAATGTATGCCGCAGGTTTAGGTTTTCACTAAGTCTGTCACTAAGGCTTACACCGCAAATTGCGATTCTAACTTTGCAAAGATAATCATGATCAAAAATTAATTACGTATTCGTATTTACGCATTTTTTTAAATGCAAATTTGTGAAAAAGCAAGCAAGCCAAAAAAAGTGTTTAGCAATATTTGGGCAATATGTCTTATTGTTGTATTTGTGGTGGCGTAGAACTGTACAATGATTCTCTCATCTCGCTACATAGGGTCACCAAAATATTCGGAGGCCAACTGATTAGTCGGCCAGAGAATTTTATCAGCTGATATTTGGTTTTCAGAACTGATTTTTTTTGGGAATCGATGAACACCTGACAATGTAAGACACAAAATCCATATCGGTCAGGTCCAACCCTTCATTATGGACATATTCCAAAATAATTGTAAGTCTGTGACATTGTCAGGCAAACTAGGTGTACCCATGAAACTGAAAAGATGTCCTCAACACCCCCCCCCACACACACACACACACACACACGGCACTATCATTAAGGGCGTGCACATGAATATTAAAATGATCCCACTTTGATTGCTCCGCTTTCCAGCAAGGACTCGTCTTGAGGAGGATAGACGGAAAAAGGCAGAAACGTTGATCCGCAAAATAAATTGATATGATAATCAGAAGCCGCATTGTCCTCCCATCAAGGCATTTTTATGCTTAGTTGTTGTTTGGACAGTTTGGATTCTTTGTCCATTTCGACGCTCTGATGTGTGTTTCGCCATGTCAAGGTTGTTGACGTGGTTGTTCTGCACATTTCATCCAAAGTACTAAATGCTTCCCCAAGCCCAAAATGTAACCCAGAGCAGAACTACAACTAGAAACAGACTTGAAACACAACTCGAACCTGAAGCAACCCACAGCCACGATTGAAATCCAAAACCAGAAAGGTCAACAGCCCATTTCATCAAACAATCTTTTCAACTTTAACCGCCAACCCTCTCGCCTTCTCTCCCCCCACAATCCCTGAGAGCCAATGATGTGTCCTATTTAGGTCCAAAATTGGAGACTCTCCATCCATCCATGCGTGTTTATGTGTGTGTGTGTGTGTGTGTGTGTGTGTGTGTGTGTGTGTGTGTGTGTGTGTGTGTGTGTGTGTGTGTGTGTGTGTGTGTGTGTGTGTGTGTGTGTGTGCTGTGTGTCAAAGCATGTGAGCAGCCACTATGACAAATTTGAGGAGACAGGCCTTAATGAGAAACATAGTTGGAGGAAAAGATAGCATATATAGGACATTTCACTCTGTACTGTACTTCTGCGTGGTTAAAAGTTGAAGCTTCTTCCGCGCTACTAATTGTAAAACAAACCCGTAGTTTGAATGTGTCAAGTGATTTATTTTACATCGGTTCCCAATTGTGTGTTTTGGTTAAAAAAAAAAAAAAAAATATATATATATATATATATATATATATATATATATATATATATATATATATATATATATATATATATATATATATATGTAGACACCATATTTTCCACACTATAAGGCACTTTGGAGTATAAGGTGCACCTTAAATGAACGGCCGATTTCAAAACTGTTGAAATAGAATGGCGCATAGAATGGAAGCTACAATAGTGGCTGCGGTTGCATTATGCATCCACTAGATGGAGCTACGCTAAAGGGAATACAATACAGTACAGCTTTATTCTTATAGCGCCCTGGCCAGTGAAGGTGCGCTTTATACTCGGAAGCGCCTAATAGTGTGGGAAATACCGTGTGTGTGTGTGTGTGTGTGTGTGTGTGTGTGTGTGTGTGTGTGTGTGTGTGTGTGTGTGTGTGTGTGTGTGTGTGTGTGTGTGTGTATACACATCATGATAGCAATCATCTCTCCCGCCGAACTGCACCTACAATTCCCGACTTGCACGGATTAGTCCATTTGGTCATGGAATCTGCGGCAACGGATTTGAATGTGATGTTCCACTTCTCTCACCAAAGATCAATTTACCCCGTTTTCCTTGAATGTGGAGGTTGGGAGGAGCGGGATTCTCGGGCTGGCAGCCAATCGATGAGTGACAACCCGGTGCCAAAGTGAATAATCATAATAGATGGAGATGATTTATTCATGATGAGAGCCTAATGGAGCCGTGACCAATGAGCGGCGTGCTGACAGCTGAGAAGACGGCGAGAGATGAAAGAGGGAGCAGACGGCGGCCGTCACATGGACTCAATCCCAGACGTGCTGACGAACCCAAAAGCGCGCGCCACTTTTCCTCTTCGCACGCACACGCGGTCGTCGGCATTAAAGCGACACTTTGGAGTTTTTCGGCACGCATCCGTCGACAAGTCATTGTCAAAGCAACACGATGTAGTTGTTGGAACACACGTCGAATTATCAGGCAGAAATATATATTGTGTCGTCTCCCTTTCTCGTGTGTGCGTTGTTCGCTTTTGTCATTTATTAACGGAATGATGTCATCGTCTTGCAGTGACATCATGGGGAAAGCTGGTCCATTCCTGCTTACGACAACGCCCTCCTAAGGGAGAGCACGAATGGTAGCCCACATTTGATGTTATTTAACCAACACATGCTGCGGTTTAAAGAGCGTCAGCGTTTTCAATGTCCTCACTCGGGGAACTTTATTTATCTTACTTTAATACTCGTGAGATGAAGTTCATAAAGCAACAGCGAAACGAGCAGCTGGCTATCAATGTGGTTTATGCGTTGATGTCATATTTAACTTGCTGTTTTTTTAAACACTCCTAGTGGAGGGCGTTGTTGTTTGCGGCTCTCAAGGGTGTACTTCAGGGGCCAGTGTCGCGCACACACACGTTGCAGGCAGCATAAAAGTGCATCGTGAGACTCACAGCGGAATTCCCAAAGGCAAAGTGCAAATAGAAGTGACGGTAAAGATGATTACCAACTTGTTTTAGTTCTCCAACTCAAATCCACCAAACTGTTTTTTTTTATCAAGAATTTATATTGCATAGGAACGACACAACAATCACATGACTGAATAGAATGTAAAGAAACTTCTGATGTGTGTGCGCCTTGGCCACCAGGTGGCAGTATATTACATTGATGTGATAAATTGTGCTAAACTGTAAAATAAATACATCCATAAAAAAAAAAGACCAAAAAAATAATTTATGCTGCTCATAAAAATGTTAATATAGGCCAATGAAATCGGTCGACTAACTAATTGGTCAGGCCTTTAATATTAGTTGTTCGCCGCTGAGGATAAAGAGTATATTCCTGTGAGTGTTGTGGTATTGCCTACGTGTGTTGCTGCCCATTTTGTGTTCAAATATCTGCCACAAAGGGGTTGTAAGGCTATGACGCAGATGCTATTCGTTAGCCAGCCTATTGCGTTTTGGATCGTTTGTTAGCATTAAGCTAAACAAACTTTATGAAGACAAAGCTATGTGTTATGTTTAGTTTGACAATAAACTTGAGCCGGGAGCTCAAATTTTTGCCTACAACTCAAAACAACTATCCATCAATTGGTTTTCGGTGTTCAGTCATGATCTGGGGCTGCTTTGCTACACCTTGCATGTGAACTTTTGACTCTGGTTCACATGCAAATTAAACTAATAAAAAGTCTTGCCGGATTTTGTGAAGTTGATTGTGGGTGCTAATATTACAGAAGTTATTTCAGTGAGTTTTATGGGTTTTTTTAGGGTTTTTTATACTTTTTTAAGGATGATGAGGAAGAAAGAAACCGGCGCAGACGTTGTGTTCCACAGCTGCTGCGCAATTACGATCCAATAGAATCACGTCTACCCCCCCCCCACCCCCCGCCTGTCATAACGCACGTAATGCAAACAAATGGCCCACACGTCGAGAACACACACACACACACACACGAGCACACCAAATAGTTTCAAATCCAAATTGTACTCGCTTCGATTCATTTTCATTTAAAAAGTGATTGAATTGGCCTGTTGTTTCTCATGTATCTTCTACACAGTAAATGAGCATACCTGCAATACAATAAATAATATCAAAGTATAACAAATTGGAAGTGTTTTTTTGGGGGGGAGGGGGCGGCTATGTTTGTAATTACCAACATAAATATAAGAGAGAATGTGTGTGCATGAACACGTGGGTTGTTGTTTTTTTAATACCAAAGAAAAATCTCCACAAACTAAATATGGCGTTAAAATTGTTTTTTAGTCTACTTAAATACAAATTTTAAATCTTTTTTATGGCCATCCGGGGTCAATACAATAAACACACAAAAAAGGAAGACTATCACATGTACTCCAACTGACCCAGTAATTGTATTAAAATTAGTCGCTCTTCACAGAAGATAAAGAATATATGTCTGTTAGTATTATAAGCTAACACTTGGCAAGGTTGTGCGGTTTTTAAATACATGACTTGTAATTTTCTTTGTTTTTACGTTTAGAGTAGGGCGAGCTCCCCCCAAAATATAGAAATTGTTTTGGGGGGGAAAAAGTCCACAAATAGATGTATGCCAGAACAAACTGTAATTGTTTTTTTTTTTCACAACTTTCATGTCAACAGATGGAATTTGAAATCGCGCGCATGAAAGCGCGGAAAAACATCCGGCGTGGATTAGGGTGGAAGGCGTGAGTTCAAGTGTTCTCCGCGATAACCTTTCCCCGTCATTGCCTCCTTAGAACAAATCTGCTCTTATCGGCGTCTTGTAGTGGCGGCTGGCACATGCAATTTCCCAGCTGCCCCCGGCGGCAGCGCCAGCCTGCGTTAAATCTGACGCTCTCATCTGTTGTCTTCGAGAGGACAACCGCGACTTGCTTTTTCCACACTCGCGCCGCTTTGCTTCTTTTCATAACATGCGACGTGCACGTGCGCGTTTGAGTGTGCGTTCACGTCGGAAATTGGCAACGGAAATTGTCATCCACGCGAGGTTGTGGTGGTCAGTCAGGAAATGAGATGTGGAGGAAGTTGAATTCTAAAATAAGAAAAACAAATCAACACTGTGGTGGCGTTTGTGCACTCGCATGTGTGTGTGTGTCATCGTGTAAATGAAATGATCAGCACAAGTTATAATTACTTCGTGCTGGCTCCTCATCATGCTGAGATTGAGAGGTGCAAAAAGAAAAGTGGGGGGGAGGGCAAGTCAAATAAAAACAATGTTTACTCAAAGATTAAGAATTGCAAGAAAAAAAAACCCAACAAGTTAATTTTCCTCAAAATGGCTCCCAGTTCCATCATTGGCATCCAAGAGACATTTCTAGAATGATGTGATTTGTGATTTCTACTTTTAAGGTTTGTTGGCTTTCCCTAACATTACATTGAAACTACTCGTGCAGCTGGCTTCGGATTGACTCCTACACACACACACTCACACACACACCTGCCAATATATCACAGCCTTCACGTGTGAAGATTGATGGCATTAAATTGCTTCTATCCAGTATTTTTTTTTTTATCAGGATTTACAGGCCTTGCTGTACGCAGAGCTCTCCAGCACCACTCCCATACATAAATCATTCCTTTTCAGCCCCCCACCCACACACACATACATACACACACACACACACGCACGTGAGGATGTGGCTATAACAAGATGGATGATCTGCCGGTCAAGACAAAAAAAAAAAAAAGGTGCCAGCTCACCCGCAAACACACGTGTACGTTTTGACCGGGTAATGGAAAATGTCAATCCGTGTGCGAGGAGGGCCCAACATTCCCACCCTTATGCCCGTTGCTCTCATTATGGGGAAATGTCACCTTATTTCCCCGACTACATGTTACATGATTAATTCCGAGCCGAAAGAAAGGTGAGATGGACAGCGAGACGGGGAGGAAAGCTGATGTGTGTCTCCAGCACGTGGGATTGTGTCGCCGCCGTTCCTCGTGGCTCGACTTGAACCCTCTGAAGTGAATTCGGGGATTTGTTTCAAAATATATTACACGTTCAAAGATCAGTGCTGAGAATACTGAGAACGACACATGACTTGTTTTTGTTTTTTTTCCCAGTCTAACTTGACAGGCAACTGTAGACCAGGGCTTTGTGCTGATGTGGCTGCTTTAGAGTGCCTCGTTGCAGCCATGAGTGTGCGCAGGTCATGCAGAGAAAGAGTGAACAACAAAGCCGAGTGGTTAAAAAGTCCAACTCGACAGCAGGCATGTGGACAGGGGCTTTGCGCTGGTGTCGCTGTTTGGAGTGCCTCGTGGTTATCCACGGGTGCACACACGTCCTACGGAGAAAGATTGAAAGGCAAGGTGGAGGGGTATTGTTTTTAAAAAGTATGACTTGACTTCCAAATTTAATGTTTCTCATGAATTAGTTTTTTTAATCTTTAAAAATATCTATTTCATATAATTTTTTACACCCCATAACAACATTTATAAAACATTAATTTTAAACTCCCGAGAGCATCCCAGCAGGTTTCGCGGAAGAGGCATCTCAAGGTGGCGGCTATGCGGGTGTTCGAGTGAGCGAGCGAGGCTAAAAATTAGTTAAGTGTGACCCCTAGTGGTCAGATATATTTTGTCCCATACAATAAACCGACGCCATTTTTGTATTGGATCTCATTAGATTGTCCATCAAGACATTTGAAGGCGTTATCGTTTTATATTAAACACATGTTAAGTAAAGCTCAGCTCACCATTTCGAATATGTGTGTCAAGACTTTAATTCTTACATTCTCTGAACACAACACACGCACATTAGTGAAAAGTACAAAAAGCTGAATAAAAAAATATGACTGGAAAAAGAGATGTGCAGAAGTTTGCGTTTTAGTTCTTGAGGTAAATCCACACATTTGAGATGTTGGCCTTCAGTTGACCACAAAACGTTTTTAAACTTTCTTGGCAAACAAGAAGGGCAGAGTTGAATATAAGTTAGTGTAAACGTGGCTCCACTTTCTTCTAAGTGCAACCCTCTTTGAGCAAAAAAAGCGCTTATAATTGACCAGCGGGAAAGTTGTTAGTCCACAAAAACACACAAAAACGTGAGTAGATCCCACATTTTATAAATTCAAGTTCAAGTCGTTGGGATGGTACGCTTGAGTCCGAAGTGTCCTTTGGTGAAGATTCGCAGCAGCATTAGAGGCGAGCCGAGGCAACGTTCGGAGGCGGGAGCTTCCCTCCTGCACAAAAGGTGAGGGGTTCATTTCTTTTCACGCTTCTTCGAATGATAACAGGCTTCTTCATCTCACCCAAAATGTCTTCCACAGATTGGAGTTTCACTTTGTTGACCTTCAGAGTGTCCTGCTGCGCTCTGAGGAAACAACACACGAGTTCCTTATTCAAAGTGTCTTTCTGTGAGACGATCAAAATTGGTGACATATTTGAAAACGAACTGATGATTCGTTTATAATAAACGATTTAAAAAAATCTAATATGTATTGCAGTGTGATGGGGTGCAATGCCCTCTGACCAGCAGAGGGCACTATAGCTTTTTAAAATTAAAATTCTGTACGATTGTTGTTGTATTTTTTTAATCTAATCATTTGTCTTGTTCCAAGTTGTGCTCGGACACGTGTTGAAAACTGACGCACCTCCGCACGGCACCCAGTCTGAGCAGAGCAGCCAGAACGTTCTTGTGCAGGTCAGACGACAATACCTCCAATTGGGTCAGCCTCCCTACAACACAGCAACACATGGCGACGTTCAACACACGACACGTCAACATGTATTCACTTCAATGTATACAAAACAAACGTATCCGACCTTGCAGCAAATGTTTGATGATAAACTGGCGGACAGCAGGGATGAACGACTTTTGCGTCAGCGCCTCGGCGGACTCCTCCAAAAGGAAACGACAAACCACCTGCGCACACAAATGGGGTAAAAAAAAATTACGAAAAAGGAAAACAGCAGTGGAACTGCAACAGTTCGTATAAAACACAATTTAATCTTGTTCTTTTTCAGTTTTTATTTTGATTTTTAATTCAAGTTTGGGGTTTTTTTTTTGCATATATTAAATTTAACATTTTCATGAATGTAATTTTTAGTAGAACTTTAATTCATATTTAACTACACATTTTGTGTTTATTTTTTTATTCTTTGGAATTGTTTAGTCTTATTTAAAATTAGAATTTGATTTTCTATTTTTTATGTTGCTATTTTTTTCATTTAAAATACACCAAATTATTATTGCAAATACCAATGGATGAGTATTTTAATTTTTTTAATTCAACAACATAAACACTACAAGAGGGATTTTAATTCTGTTTTTAATTTGATTTTTTTAGTAAATTGTATTTTTAATTTGATATTTCGGAAATAAAATAATTTGTACTATTTAATGTTAATTGGTTTTACATTTGAGTATTTTTATAATTGATTGTTAGATAAAATGTATTATTATTATTCCCAATGTATAATTCATTTTGATTTCACTGCGTCATCATACAACAAAGTTGTTTCAGCTCACGGTCCCCGTCCGCAAGCTCGTTCATCAACCGTCACTCACCAGGTATCCTTGCAAGAAGGGCTCCAGCACACCCGTGAGGAAGTCTAGGATCTTCTGCCCCCGTTTTGTCACCGCCACGTCGTGCTGGGTGACGTGCAGCGCTCCGGTCTTCTCCAGCAGGTAACAAGCCTCCTCGAAATCCTTACAACCAAAACAGTGCAAAAACAATTCACCTTATTTAAAAAAAAAAACAACAAAAAAAAACATCTTCGTCGGTGGTGCTGACCTGCACGGTGGCTCCAGGACACAGGATGAACTCATTCGAGAAGACGTCCCTCAGGAATCTGAAGCAGTCGAAAACCTCCACTGTAATAATGCATGAAAAAAAAATCAAGGCAAAAAAATATCATATTTAATATACATATTAGAGCAGTCGCGTGGTGATTGTGAATCACCTTTTCGCGCTGAAGAGGTGGCACGGACGGCCGAGGCGACCAACGCCGGTCTCAGGAAAACGTGTAGCGCCTGGTTCCTGTAGGAGGCGCAAGAGAGCACCAGCACTGCCCGGCTCAGGAGCTGCTCCTCCGGGGAGGAGGCCGCCTCGGGTGCTCCTGCTGTGTCATGACAAATAGTGAGCCTTTATTAAAAAAAAAAAAAAAGAAAAATGCTGGGGCCAAAAGTATTGGGACACGGTCCACCTTTAAGGAGTGACGAAAATGGGGCGTGAGCTTTCCGATGTCACTGTTAACTATACGAAATGTAACTTTGTTCATCAATGTATGCCACTGATGTACCGTGACGGCTAAACAAGCTCTCTTCACCATTCGCCACTGCTTCGTGGCTGTGAATTCAACAGATTTCACTCCCAAGTGCATTTGAGAGTCGAGTGTGCAACTCCTGATTGATGAATCGATTGATTCTGAGGCGTCTCCCAATACATGAGTGGACACTGGTCCCAAACAAACCTTGTTCCAGGTGAACCCGCCCCTCGGAGACCCTCACCAGATCTCTGTGCAGGGCGAGGCTGGAGGACACCACCTCAGATGGATGCATTTGGTCTGAACATGGGAATTCAAACAAAGACGGTCAAATTAACTCTCATTATCTTCAAACGTGTATAATGTATGTTGAAGTGGCGTTCTCATTTAGCCAATTTTGTCTTTTATTAGGCATGTGTACTTTTTTTTTGTGAGTGTTAACCACTTGTCTTTTTTGTTGCGTTTTTGTGTTTGTGTGCATATGAATCTGCTCATTGTCACCATGACGACAATGCACCACACTGTACCGGGCCAATGGAGGAAGGCTCCGTACTGCCGGGAAAGGTCCCGCAGCCACACTGCTCGTTCAGTCAGCTCATCCAGCGTCATCGGCGCTTCCTGCTTCTGCAAAAGCAGAGTCGCCAGGAGGACCCACGGCTTCAGCACGGAGTTCTCCTCCTGTGCCCTCACCAGCCTGTAGGCGGTGTTGTTCACAAAGTGCACCGTCTCCTCTCTGGGTCTCGCAGGAATGTGTCTTTAAAAAAATAATAAAATAATTAAAATACGCTTCTGGATAGTCAAACAAAACTTGGGAGTTCAATCTATATAATCATTTTGTGACATATGGGTTCCTTGTTTGGTACCTGGGCGTCAGATTAAACTGACAACGGTCCACGTGGCCGTGGGCTAAACTCCTGACCGACACGGGTTGTCCAAAGTAAACGTGGATGCTACCGTAGTCCTCACGCAAGATCTTCCTGGCTTTAAAGAGACCCTGGCAGAAAAGGTAAAACAGTCAAACAGATGATTTCGACTTACCGGTACATTATTTCTTACAAGGAAAATTGTATTATGCGATGCCTACGATATGCCACTAGGAGGCAGTATTATCCTGAAAACAACTTCCTGTTTCTTCGCTGGACCGCAACGGGTGAGTTGTTTGACCTTATTTTAAAGTAGTATTTTTGACCTGAACTTCTGAATTCACAAATACATTATTTCAACAATTGGGAATACGCGAGCGACTCACCGACGTGGACTCCTTGGGCTTGGGAACGCCGAGAAGCTCCCGGGCGTAGAGCGCCTCCTCCAGGATCCTCTCATAGCTGATGCTGACCGGCACCAAGGACACGTCGAACACCTCGCCCTTGAGGAAGGGCTCCATCACGATGTTCAACAAACCTTGCCGAGAACGCACGCCATAACGTTTGGTGAATATGACTTCATTTCTTCCGCTGCTTTCGTCGTCTTCTTACCCAACTTTGGCGTTAAAGATTTGGCCGTTCGACTTCGCGTGCCCTCGAGGAAAAACTCAACGGGAGCGTACCCATTCTGAAAAAAAAAACAATGTCAATCATTAAATCCTTGAATAATTTTGAAAAAGGATCGACAGCATTTGCATTCCGCCCCCCTCAATATTGCGATTAACACAACCGAAATAAATACATTTAAAACGGACCCCGTGAGCTCACGTAGGACATTAATTGACAAAGTCCAAAAGTGAAGAGCATTTTCACTATACTTACAAACAGAATAATTGTCGTGATAATAGTCACATTTTTCCTTACCTTGACAATGGTCTTGACATACTCGGAAAAGACGGCCCAGTACAATTTGTCGCCACCGAACGAGCGTCGGATGAAGAAAGCGCCGGACATTCGCAGCATCTCGCCCACAAATTTCATCCCCATGAAGTCTTGTGGGGTGGGAAAAAACACACAGGGAGAGTGTAAGTTGTTTGTTTACTCGACGAGGCCTCGTGTAATCTATTACAACATACCCATGCCAGCAGCGATGACGGGCAGGGCGAGGTCATACGTATACAGGATGTAGGACATGAGCAGGAAGTCCATGTAGCTGCGGTGGCTCGGGAGGAGAACCACCGGGTGTTCTTGGATAGCCTGCTGGAGCTAACCATAAAATGGGTTGCTAGCTTTGTTATTATCATCACAGATGATGCCGATAACTGCCTGAATAAAATTCAGATGACAAATTAATCGGCCGATTAGTTAGAATGTAAGGCTCTTACTCTCTGGATGCCTTCCTCGTTCACGCTGACACTCCGGAACAAGGTCTTGAACACCTTGCTGAGCATGAAGGCGAAAAATCGAACCGTGCTCAGCTGCAGGCGGTGAGCCATCTCGTCCAAGATGGCCTCGGCCTCGGCCCGGACGTCGTCCAACGCTTTTCCGTCTCCTTGGCAACCTTGGAGAAAATTAAGGATGGGATTCATCCATTGTTAAGGAATGTATAATATATCAAGGTACTTGTCATTTGCCTTTTCTATAATCAAAGAGGAGGGAAATAATTCAAATGAGGAGTTTTATTTTTGTGAAAAAAAAATGTCAGATGTTCTATTTTTTTGTATTGCTCAGAGACATCTGTAATCCAGTCCAAAAATTTAAGTATCTACCTGATGGATGACATAGTTAACGGGATCCGAGTGCAGCGCGGTGCTCTTGAGCGTGTCCGGCGTGCACGGCGTCAGGCCTTTATAGAGGACGGGCATGAAGCACTTGGCGGCAAATCGGAGGTCGCTGGAGATCCGGCGTTCCTCCAGCATGTCTTCGAGGTCATCTCGCTTTTTCAGCATTGGATCTTGGCGCTGCAAAACAGAATGCAGGAAATAAATATCAATTAGCTATGAGGGTTTTTTTGGACGCATTGTTCCACTCATAGTATTATCTCCAATGAAGAAGACAGCTCCCATCAGCACAACCAAGTGAGTACTGTCCAGAGAGTTGAGAGACATTATAAACGTACAAAACATATCTTCTTCTATATACATGCGCATGTTGTGAAATATTGTCACTGCCACAGTGGAAAGTATTATCTCTAGATTTGTTGGGTTGGTTCAAAAACAGAAACCCTGCGGAATGTCAAACGAAACCTAAAACAAAAATATATATAGGTCTAATTTTACGTTAGTTTAAAATATTTTGTCAATATTGGCTTTCACACTGAAAAATAATTACTTTTAACAGGCAATCAGTTCTCAATTCAGTAAATAAATATGGACACTTATCGGAAATACTGTTTCGATTTTGGAAAAAAATCTATTCTCTCTATTTCTCTCAATTCAATTCAAATATTCGTAACGATGAAGCGCATATTAAACAATAATGTCAACATATTTGTGTTAATGCGACTCGTCGTAGCATTACTACAAACGTGTATTTTTGTCCTTGAGTGTGCGAATATGACTGGTACAGATAGTCCCGTGGGCTGCTAAATGGAGACCCAAGTCAAATGTCAAATGTCACACATACAAACTGAGTCGGGTTAGCTTAATCTCCACGATCATCGGAGACGTTTACATACCGTGTAAACAGCTTTGGACGCCATCCTCCCTCGCGCGAGGAGCCACGCTGCATCCACCGATGCTTTTGATTGTTTTTACGAGCCGTTCAATTGATAATATCCAAAGTCGATATCAGCTTCCAGAGGAGAAACTTCACATGGGCGTTAGCTGCCTCTTCCGGCATTTTGACACGCAACTACGGTAGCTGAGGAGGACCATCCTGCACCATTCCTCACACGTGTGCTGCTTTGCAAATGTTGTCTTGTACAACGACGAGTCGGCTACTATCTGTGTTTTTATTTAACCTTGTGTCATTAATCTTACAATGAAGCCCGACAAGAATGGAAATGTTGACGAGGATTGTGCTTTTCTGGAGCAAGTTTTGGATTCGTTATACGATTTCGGTAAGTGTAGCTAAGTAGCTAGGTTGTAGGCGAATTTGTTGTTAACTGGTCGGACTCCATCGTTGTTTAACGATTTGTCTCGCTAACGTAACTAATAATACATCACCATTGTTGATAAAGCTAAGACGTGAGACTGTTTTAAGTCAATATAAATATTTATAATAGCTTTCCTCGTCGTCCTCTGCTATTTGTAACTCGACTCAAAATGAATAATAATAATAATAATAATACATTTTATTTATAAGCGCATTTCAAGACACCCAAGGACACTTTACAATAACAAAAAAAACAAAAAACAATACAAAACAATACGGGTTGAGCAGCGGCAGCCAAACGCGCCAGCGTTCACTCAACCCGCAAGGCTTTCTCTGTTAAAATGCATATTGGAAGCTAACTCCTAGCCGTATCTTAAACAAGATAAAATGTGCCAGCTCACTTATATGTGTATATTAAAAGTTAAATATTAATTTGGGAGTTCAAAAACCGAAATGCGGACTGAAATACATAGGTGCATAGTATCTCCTTTTCCTCAAAAATAAATGGCGTACACATAAGAACGTACAATATACTTGAAAATTATCCCAGCTACTTGGCCGAAGAATAAAATTTACCACTGTACAAGTGTAATTTATACTATAATTAGACTAATTAATACATGCCTCTTACAGCTAATTTATTTTCCACACACATATACACACACACAAAAACGTGAATGCTTGCTAAGTTCACAAATGATGATTCACGAATTGGTCTGGAAATAAAGCTAACTATGATGTGTTCCTTTGTTCATGTCGATGCAGGAGGTGGAGCTGGGAAAAGAAAAAAGAAGAAAAAGCAAAAAGGATGCGAGGAAAAAGCCCTTTCTGAAGACGCTGCTAATGTCAGTAGCTTCGATGAAGACCAAGATGGAGGACAAGAGTCCTTGGATGTGACTGTCCACAATCAAAGTAAAAAAAAAAACCCAAACGTGCGACTAATCCACGAGATCCAATGATGCACATGTTTTATAAAATGTATCTTTTTATCACAGATTCAGCTGTCAAGCCGGTGAGCCAGGTGGAGGTGGTGAGCTTCCAGGACCCCGCCAAGAGACAAAATAAGACCACACAGATGCCCACTGTCAATGAACCAATTGTAAGTTTCTTTCCGTCCAACTTTCTCCACCACAATGGACACAATAATAAGAACACCTCACAATTGGTGCTCTGTTTGTCTTCCGGCTGATCTTCTTTTCATCTCCAGCCGCTGGAGATTTCAAAGAAGCAGAGTGCTCCGCAACAGGGTGTCAGTTTGGAAAAGGTACGGGATTTTATCTTTCTAAAAAATTTGTTTTTGTGTGGTTTACATTTATATTGTCATCGTATGTGTGTGTGTTAGGCTCGACTGGAGGTGCATCGCTTGGCATCACAGGCTACAAAAAGGAGCAGCAGCGAGTCTATGAGGAGGAGCGCGCCATCATGTTGGGCGCACGGGTAGGAAGACTTCAGCGTTCCATTAACTCGCTGGTGCTTGCCACATGACCCGCCGCTTGACTTATTGTTGACACCTTCATAGCCTGCCAAGAAAAACTATTTGAACTACAAGGTGCTGCAGCAGCAAATCAAAGACAAGAAGGCAGCGGCGAAAAACGAAGTGCAGTCGGTAGGACCCTCAAGATGGCCAAAAGTCAAACAAAAAACACATTTAAAATCTTGCTTTGTGGTTGATGTGCTGTTTTGTTTTGTAGGACCTGAGGAAAAAGAAGAAGAATCCAAGGTATGACGATGTTTGCTTTCGAGATTTTTTTTTGAAATGTGCTATGTCCCCAAAAAAGCTTTATTCACTTAAAATAGTAAATTCGGAAAACAAGTTTTCCCTCAATAATGTTCTTGCGCCAAAGCGTACGTCATCGGCTTTTTGAGTAAAAACAAGAACAATTTTTGTGTATTTGAACAGTTGCGTGTACAGATTACATCGCCAACTACTGGCTTGGCATGCATATGACAGCATTATTTTCAGCCGGTTTTTTTTGCTCCCCATTGTCACGGACCCCAAAGTCCCTTGTGACGGCACCACTTCACTCATCTTGAGCATGTGAGGCTGGAAGACGACACTAATGCAAATTTCCGCCTCCAGCAGGGACAACAAGAAGACAACAACGTCTGGCTCGTCGTCAGCACCCACCGGTCAGGTGGGTCGCTTCAAGGACGGGATTCTGATCCTCAGCCCCAAGGATGTCCACACTATGAAGGCCAAGGTGCGACGCAAATGAGGTGGGTTGTGTACCGAGGCCAGCACACTCATCCGGAGGGACTTGCGTGTTAATTGTTGGTGTGCTTCTGCAGGAGAATCTGTTCTTTTTTCGCGTGAAGGAAGGCTTCACGGAAGGAAAGCTTCAAACTTGGAAGACAAAGGCGGCGTCTGCATTTAGGCGGTGTCTTTTACCGAAAACCAGGTGAGATTGCATCTGGCACGGACCATAGAAAGGTGAACAATCGGTTCGCTTGAAGTGAACCCTCAAAAGTCCCAATGATTTACATTTCCGGATTTCGAAACAATGCCAAAGTCAAACGGAAAAGTTGAAATCGTCATGTGTGACATCAGTAAACCTCACGCGACTTCAGTTAATATGTGGTGGAGTGGCATTTTTGTGATGAGAGAGGTGAACTGCTACAGTACAAAAATCTCAACGCACCAGTCCGCTTTTGTCTTTATTTCATCACAGGTAATTTATTTCTCTCCTTTCTTTTCTTTTTTTTTTTTTTTAATATAAACAACCAAGAAGAAGACATTGTTTGCGTGTGTATTTGTCTTTGTTTTATGCTCATATACAAACCGTTTAGTCGTACAAAACATTCACAGCTTGGCAGGAGCAGGGTGTTGAAATGAGGTGGTTCGGTTCCAACAATGAAGAGTAACAACGAAGTAAATGCGAATTCAGCTCTTTGTATTTACACTTTGAAATAGAAACAGCAGCAACTTGGACGCGGAACAAACTCAAGACGGGGGGTGACGTACAAAAAAAAAAAGATGTATCATTTTATCATACTTGCTGCTCAATAAATAATTTTAAATATCCCGACATGCACTCCCTCCCCCCCACATACAGAACCGTAGTTTTAAATAAATATGTAATGTTTTAAGACATTCATGGGCGGGCGGGCGTGAGGTAAAGGGACACGCACGACGACTCGACACACACACAGCAGCCGCCACAAGTCAGAAGCCTTTTGAAGTTGGCATGTAGACAGGCTCGGGCTCTTGTCACAAACGTCGGAACCCTCGCTCGAGCCCTTTGACGAAGGCGGTCGCTAAATATGAGCCGTGGATCAAAGAATCTGGGCCGCTTCCCGGAAGTGAAATCTGAGAAACGTGGCGTTTGTTCCACTCTTGTAGGAACACTTTTGAACAAGATTTTTGGTCTGGGATGTGCGTAAGAGGTCGAGCATGAGATGATGGCGTGCTTGTAGGGACCTGGAATTCAAAAGGGGACCATCTCCGCCCCCCCACAAAAAATATTTCCACCAAGTGGAGGCTTTCCAAAAACATAAGAAGAATTAAGAGCTTTGGAAAGTCCTCCAACCCGAAATGAATCAGTCATTTTTTAAGAGGCAAGTCTTGATCCTTTTGACCAAATCATATCGACAGGATTAGATGTTTATCTTGTTAGAGGTCGAGCGGAGCCGACAGGAGTCATCAAACTAATAAAGTTGAGTTCACCCTCCAAATAACGTCGGCGTGGCATATTGTGCACTATTCAATCGGTTGCCGCTCATAGCAATGGATCAAAGTGTGTGTGTGTGTGTGTGTGTGTGTGTGTGTGTGTGTGTGTGTGTGTGTGTGTGTGTGTGTGTGTGTGTGTGTGTGTGTGTGTGTGTGTGTGTGTGTGTGAAAGTGGAATGCAATGGCTATTGATCGGCTTGCATTTGAACAAGTGTGGCTGGATGCCGGATTGGCTGTAATCTCTCCCGCAGCCACTTGAGGGCGAGCTTTCACAGCAGTTGGCAGTAAACAAGACATGATGCAGGAGGCTATTTACAACGCAGCTCGAGATACAGCAGAGGACTTTGTAAACTTGGTTGACCCCTAAGTCTCCGAAGTTGGCCGAGGAGCGCATTTCTTGTTATTTACACCTTCTGTCAGACAGACAGACAGACAGACAGGACCGCCGGGCGACGCTTCGTAACGCCTCCAATCCTATCCGCGCTGCGATTATGTACGCGGTCTCGCACATTCTCGTCTGAACTCGAAGCAATTCGGTTTAATGAGAAGAAAACTTGTTGCGGGTGATAGCAAAGTGGCTCAGTGTTCTCTTTCGTGTCACAGTGATCTATTTTTTTTGCAGCGCCAGTGCCGCCGTTTATCGATTCAAGGCAACGCTTCAGAGAGTGTGCTATAAAATGACCACGAGGTGACCAAAAAAAAAAAACATCTCAGCGTTGTATATTAAATATTCACTTTTTGTCTTAGGAAATAAGTCCGCTTCACCCCCCCCCCCACACATCACTGATGCTGTTTGCGGGAGAAAGACGCTCGTCCCCCTTACATCTCATCGAGTAGTGTGCGCAAGCGGATGCAAAGCTTCTTCAATGCTCTAATCCAGTTTCTCAAAATGTCCAACTGAGCAGTTTGAGAAATCTCTGACACAGCAAGCGTTGTCGTAGTTGACAAAATCGAAAATAAAGGTTGTGATTTGTCAACACGTGGCAGGAAAATGACACGGCACTAAGCACAAACGGCCTCCCTGCGGTCTCAAGAAGACAAAAGTGACAGTGCAGCTGCAGTGGAGACCGTGAATATTTTATACGGCGGCGACAACCCGAGTCGCTGTTTGAACGCCGACAAAAGCCTTTGCCGCCGTCACCTTTAAAATGCTTTCCTCGTTTGTTTGCCTTCTCAAGGCACCGCTTTGTCGGATCTGGATGCAAAAGACCCCCAAAAAAAAAAAAAACGGAGCCCTGCAGTCTGCTTAATTGTGCGCGAGGCCTTCCGACGAGTGCAAGGAAGCCGTCCGCGTCAAGGTGTGGCTGACGGAGCGCAGACTTGAAGTTACATTGACAATAATCTATGAGAGGCGATGACGCAGACGCGTCGGGAAAACCTCGAGGCGACCGCGCCGTTGACATCGTTGGCTTGTGCGTAGGGGGCCCTCAGCGGAGGCGTCGTCTACTGTTTGAGGTCCCTCGGCACCTCCAGGCCCGTCACTAAGGTCACCTAGAAGGAGACGAACAAGTAAATGAGAAGCTCATCCATACTGTCTGTGGCTTTTTCGCGGGTTGACTGATGACACACCTCCCGGATTTTACAGCGCTAAGTGAAACTGGCTTCGGGGTTTGAATATCGCTAATTAATTTAAAAAAGTGGCCACCTGGACATTCCTGTTGAGGCTGACGGCGGGTACAAAGACGCCGTCCAGGTTCTCGAAGGCGGTCGGTCCGTGTTGTTCCTTGTTGATGAAGAATGTCAGGGTGTGCTTGGTCAGATCCAGGAGGATGCCCACCGCCGAGCCCTTTGTGATGCCACCCTCCGCCCTGCACAAAAGAGCCAAGCGTGAATCTCTTGAGGGTCTCGCGCCGGTCCTGTAGATTTGATCGGAACCCCCGCGGATGGATCCGGTCCGTACCTGTTGGTGTGCGAGTTGTTGTGCATGAACCAGGAGCGGTTGTTGTCCACATACATGGCCCAGGCTTTGTCATCCTTGCCCAGCATCATGTCCTTGACCGTGTTTATGCGGGCGATGCCAAACGCGGGGTCCGGGTGGTTGTCGTAGCGATCAATGCACACCTCCCAGTAGTGGATGCCCTAACATCAAAGCGGGTGACATGAATTCCTCTCGAGGACAATGTGTGTCGACCTCCGCCAAGGCCCAAGAATTAACAGTAAGTAAACCGGTGAAAGCTTTGTGGGTCGTGTGAGCTTGCTAAGTAAGAAACATGGAGGACTGTAAAAGCCAGTTTTTCAGATCAAACCGTCCTCGAATTGTTCCGAGAAGCCACGTATCGAAAACCCGATCGATTCAAAAACATTTGGAATGTTACAGGCGTCCTCTTTTGACAAGAATGCGCTCACGTTACAATATACTTGATGTATGGGCGATGCCTGCTTGGGTTTTCTCTGGGTACTCTGGTTTCCTCCCACATTCCAAAAACATGCTTGGGGGGCTATTTGAACTCTCCCAAATTGCCCCGAGGTGTGACAATTGAGCATGGATGGTTGTTCTTCTGTGTGTGCCCTGCGATTGGCTGGCAACCGGTTTAGGGTGTCCCCGCCTACTGCCCGTAGACATTTGACCTCAGCTACCTCCTCAATTAACAGCATTCGGCGTACATTCTGAATCCATGCACCACAACTCCAATAAACTGCTTCAATTTGTTTAAACTGCTCTTTAACACCAGCAATGAACTCCTAACCCTCCTCAAGTCGGAGGTTAAATACCTCACCTTGGAGAAGGCGGCGGTCCCGAGCACCACGCGGTCGTCGTAGCTGTTACACGACACCGTCTGGTTCTCGTTGGTCAGCACAATGTCCCGGTGAGCCGAGGTGGGGTCAAAGGCGAAACAAGCCACTGTGGAGGAAGACTTAGTCGTGATTCAGCGGGCGGTGACTCAACCGGCGTCGCGTTTGCTTTTGGCCGAAAGGGGACAAGAAAGCGCGGAGGAGTGAAAATCCGAGTCTGGCGCCTGTCGTGAGTCACCGAAGCCTGTCTGGCGGAACATTTGGGACCGCGGGCGGTAACGTCAGAAACACAGTTGGTGTCTTCAAGAAATCGAACGTGCCGTTGTCATCTGGCAAGCGACATGAAAGCTGATGTGCCCAGTAAATGAGTCCGAGCACACAAATAATGGCCACAATTTTTTTTGCAACTGATAACAGTTTGTCCCGCTTTTTTTTTTCCGTGTGTGTGTGTGTCAGTTGTCCTTTATCAGAGAGAAAAGCAATTAGGATGCGTCCGGGCTCAGCGGCCAACAAAAACACAATTTGATCGAGCTTATTGCTGCTCTGTTGAGTCTTAAGTCGAATTTAGTCCAAAAATAAATAGCCTGCAATTTTGAGATTTGAAAACGGGCATGTTTTTGGTGAAACATATGTCAGACAAAAACCCGCTAAAGACAAACCAGTTTGACATGGAAGGTAAAATCTGGCGGCTTGACTGCAACGGAGGTTTTCAGTTATTGGTGTGAAAAGACGCCATCCGTGGTCGGAATGGGCATCCGATTATTTCTTTGATCGACCGTTTCGAAAAACATTTACCGACTTCTGTTTTCATGCTAATCTGCATACGTCAATCTTGTGTTGTGCGTATCCTTTGTCTCCCATAAATGATTGCTTTTTTTTTTCTCTTGTCCTCTCTAAAAAGCACTGATTGATCTGCCATTTTTTTTGGGTGGGGGTGTTATGAAAAGTGTAGGAGGAAGTAGTCAGCTCCAACTTGGGTACCGTCAGAGGTCTTGAGCACCACGGTCTTGCTGTAGGGCCCCACGCCGACGGCGTTGTAGGCCTTCACTCTGGTGTTGTACACGCTGTTGAAGTGGAGGCCGTCCACTGTGCACACCGTCTCCTTACCCACGTACACCTCCTGTGCAAAACAAACACTTCATAAAGCCTAACGTCAGATTTGTATTTTACCTAAGCGTGTCCTCTTGAGTGTGTGCGTCACCGACCCTGTACTGTCCCCCGTTGCCGTCGTCCAGCTCCAGAATGTAGCCCTCGATGGGCGCCGCTTGGGGCCCGGCGACCCTCCAAGCCAGTGTGGCGCTGTTGTTGCCGCTGCAGCACTTCTCCAGCTGCAGGAGGGGAGCCGGCGGCACCAAGGGTCCCGATTCCACTGGGAGGGTGGGGAGAGGGGGAATAATCGCTTTGTATTTCATTGCATTATCGGTTCAAAGATAAACGGTGCTGATCCGGTGTGCTTGGGTGGCGTAAACGAGGAAGCTCTGGAAGATTACGAACATTGCTTTGAGGAATCAAGTTGAGTCGATTCGGAGGGCAAACATCGGGAATGGGCGGAGGAGGAACACAAATGTGATTTTCATGCAGATATGGCCAATAGATTTTTATGATTATTTTTTGTTGTTTTACAAATGGAATATATACCAGAGGTGGGAACCACAAAGGAACTCGCAAAACCAGATTCTTACCGCATTCTATAATCTTCTATCTGCAAGGACCGATACCAATTACTGTGATATCGGGCCAATATCGGTTTGATTTCAAGGTATCAAGTTCATAGTTGGTGCGATACTGCCTTCTTTAAGAAACAAAGAAGAAAGGGCTTTGTTCACCATCATCTGTTACTGTGTTATCGGAAATTTGATGTATCGAAAGTACTCGCGGTATCGGTAATTAGTGAGTGCTCGGAAGTGGACAAACAAAAGCGGTATCAAACACCCCTCTGCCGTAATCAGCATTGGATTAAAAATCAGATACCATTCATCACCGTATCCACAATGAAGTGGCAAAACACATTCAAATTTCAAAGGAAATAATCTAAAAATACCCCTTTTTTTTTCCTCCCGCGTATCCTTCGGGGAGTGCTGAACATCACAACCATTCGCTTTTTTTTCTTGAAAGGAGAGGGAAGGCAGCAGTCAAGACAAACAATAAGCACGTCGAGATTCATTATATGAAGATATCAAATTTGCATTTATAGCCATGATGGTTCTGTTTCTTCTCTACCACAGCATTTTTTTTAAATTTGGGGGCGGGGCTTACACATTTCTTCCAATTTGTATTTAAAAGCGAAACAGACGACCACTCCAGGCTATAAATTTCTGTGCTGTCGGTTCTTTTCGACGCGTTCCAGAGAAGGGAAGTGCCAAACCCAGAATCTTTTTTTTTTTTGCTTGAAAAGAACAAACCATGCGTGAGTGGGTGGCGGGGATGGGAAAACGAGTTTCCAACCAGGCTAGACCGGGAGTGCTTAGTGGGGGGGGGGCGGGAAAAGGGGGTAGGGGACGACAACTCTGTGGAAATAATACCTCCTGGACTTTGTGTGTCGGCATCAGCTTCAGCACTGCCCGCTGCCTGCCGCTGCATTTGTTTCAATAAAGGGCCATCCTGCACGTCTGGAAATACCATTTTGAGGATAATGTGCACACTAGCGTCAAAACGTCTGCCGTACAAGTGCCGGAAATGTTCAGAATGCAAGGCGCTGTCATCCCAAAAACGAATCATTCCGAGCCTGATTCAAACAGGCAGCCTTAAATTGAATCTTGGGATCTGGCGGCCGTCGCGCTTTGAACATAGGTTGACGGGGAGAACGCGATCAGTCACTTTGCATATGACGGTACGTCATAAAGGCTGCCAAACAATGCTTGCTCCTCATTCTTCCTACTTGGAGTCGTACAGAAACAGTCTGAAGGAAGAAATACTTAAAGAGCCACGCGGATTCTGTTTGTGCACCTTTGCCCTGGCAGAAATCCAGCTGTAGGATGGTCTGCAGGAGCGTGTCGGTGTTGAGCGTGAGCTGAAACTCGGGGCCCACCTTGGCCTCCAGGTTGCCTTTGACCCACTGGTCCTGCGACGACGCCACGCGCTTGATCAGAGCGTCTGAAATCTGGGGTGGAGGGCGGGGAGCGTCAACAAGCGGCAGCATTCAATATTAACACTATAAGGCGCCCCTAAAAGTATTCAAATTTCTCAAAAGCCGGCTAGATGCTTCTTATGTGTGAATCACTATTCAGATTTTTGGGACGTAAATGTTCTGTAAAGCGCTTTGTTAGAGCAGTGGTTGTGAAGGCTCGATATAAATAAAGCTGTATTGTATTGTATTCCATTTTATGTAGCTCCATCTAGTGGATGCATGATGCAACCGCAGCCAGGGCTCCATATAAATAAAGCTGTATTGTATTGTATTCTATTTTGCGTAGCTCCATCTAGTGGATGCATGACGCAACCACAACCACTATTGTAGCTTCTATTCTTATGCGCCTTATAATGCGGTGTGCTGTATAAATAAAAAACGTCTTAAAGGCCATTCGTTGAAGGTGCGCCTTATACCGCGTAGTGCGGAAAATATGGTAAGATTAAGGTGATTAGCAGTCAGTGTTAGCTTAACCGTTAGGCTCTAGCTAGAACTCCAAAAAACCATCGAAGACAGACAATATACCAATGCGCATATTCTTTATCCTCAGCAAAAAAAAGACAAATATTATTGTAGTTACTGAGTCATTTACAGTAGAATGCAGTTTTTTTTTTTTTCTTGTTGCTATCCGGGCCATTCGTCTTACCTGGAGGAAGCCACTGGGGTCGTTCTCCTTGAGGACCTCCAGGCAGTACTCCATCATGCCCGTGGTCTGCCGCAGCCTCATGGTGCAGTGGGTGATCTGGTCGCGCGCCACCTGATGGACGACAATGGAAGTGTAGCCAGCGAGGGGTTGAGGGAGGTAATTAGATTTTGCGCATATCGAATGGGAAATCCTACTCGGTGTCAGAGGACGTTAAGGCGTGCTTTGAGGCTAATTATTTGTGAAGGTTAGCGGCGTTCTCGTAAAGGCTGCGCGGTTGAGCAAATTGATCCACTTGTACAGGAGTTAGACAAACCTTTCGATTTTTCTGTTATCTTTCAGCTCGAAAGAATAAAAAAAAAAAAAGCTTCCCATCTTTGAGGGTCCTTCTCATTTCATGGCCGCATTAACGGGCGTGGTCCGAAAATGAGAAGCGATGTTAATTAGCCGCAGTCACGCGCGTTAATTTGACGGCTAATGGGATCACGCTTGATTATTCACCTGTCAGCGGGACAATCGTGAGCGGCGTGAAAGAGCTCCGAGGCAATCGTGCGGTGCCTTTTCAAACGGAACTCCAATTAGAAATGTGATCACGGCAAAATAATTAAGAGTTTGAAAGACGAACGCGTTGCTTTAAAGGGATCAAAGTCGACTTGAGCATGTTGTTGGGGGAATTGTGGGGGGGGGGGAATAAAAGACAAAAGATAATCCAGTGAGAATAGATTTTCCAGCCTGGAAGGGTTGTCGTTATGTAACGCTGAAGCGCAGATGCAAGTTTGGTAGCGACGCGGTTCTGTGGAGAGATTTTCGTGGGAGTTGTGTTACGCTGAAGTGCGAAAAGAACAGGTGGATGCTTTTGATTTGTTTTTTTTGTTTGTTTTTTTTTAACTGCTTTTTTAGATTCAGCGCTTGAGCAAGCTGCTGTTGTCAGTTGCCAGTCTTCAAATTTTCTTTGACCTTTTGCCCATTTTTCACCGGGTGAGCGTGGACGACGGTCTAACCCAGCTCGTCTGTGAAATTCAGGATTGTAGGGCACTCCACTGACCACAAAATTCCAGTCGATGCCGACGTTGCATCGCTTTGGATTTGAGATCAGCACAGCTTTTGAGTCGACGAATAGAATTTTTAAAAAAATGTTAAAATGAAAGAAAAGCTAACAATATATTTTTTAAAGAGACCCATTATGTAACCCTGACATGAACAGAGTTTGTTTTTGTCTGGTTTGAGCAAAGTATGTGTCGCTGGAGTTGACAGAAAATATAACAGAAAAGATGATACAGTTTAAGGAATGAATGGCCAGCGGCATGTTAAAAAGCTGCACTTGAGCCATGCAGTGAGTCGGTCACTGGCGCGACCGAAATATCGATTTGTGCGTACCTCGCATCCGGTCAAACGGATGTGCTATCAGATTGCAGTGTTTATTTTATCGCTCTCCCTCCCGACTGTCATGGATCAATCGTCTTTGTTTGCGGCCGGAAAGCTATTGATTTTGAATAGCGTTTGTGACAAATTGGTGGATTTTGCGGTATCGAGGGACTTTAAAAAAAAATAAAGAAACTTACCTTCAGCTTGTATTCCTTCTCCTTGGTGACTTTTGTCAGGAGTTTGGCTTTCTGTCGGGTCAGCGCCTCGATCAGCGAGTCACACTGAGCCACCAGGCAAGCCTCGAACTCCACGCCGTTCTCCTGTGTCACGCAAAAGCAACGTTTAGACATCCTAATCCAAAGTGACAGTTAGGTTTTTTTAGTTGACTGTCAACCCAAATTCTGAGAGACATTGATGAAAAAAAATGCATCAAATGAATTTGATGCGAGGGTTAGTGTGGGTAGCTTTTGTGGTGTCTGGATTTCTGCACTCAGGGTCAACAACGAGGCGCGCTAAAGTGGCCACATATTTTTCAGGGTGTACGTACCCCCCGCCATTCCCCCTCAAATCTTTCTTCCATCTTTCTCCGTGTGATGTGCGCACACTCACAGCTGATAACGAGACACTCTAAAGCAACCGCGGCAGCCTAAAGCCCGGTCCAAACGCCGGTTGTTGGACTTACAAAAAAATAAAATAAACTTCTCCATCTTTCTTCGTGTGATGCGTGCACACTCGGGGCCAACAACGAGGGCGCTCTAGAGCAGCCACGCCAGTGGACTATCTAAAGGGAAGATGCATTTTTGTGGTGTATTTAGCAAAAATGTCTGGATATTTTACAGGCTCTTAAAAATGTCTGAGCTGGGGAATATAGTAAAAAAAGCTCTTTTTAGATTTATCGGGGGGGAAAAAAAGAATCTCCTTAATTTCAACTGATGGTACAATGCTGTTATTGCGTAACACATTTTAATCCTCCTTCCAGCAGTCGTAATGCAGGTGCTTGTCGTCGTATAAAAATTGAGTAAAAAGCGGATTAAACGTGTACTTAGTGTGGCAATGAAGCTCACAGTCACAGAGGACGACGCGTCCGTCCCGCCCTCCCCCCAAAAGGGACTAATTAACCTTGAGATGACTCGTTTTAATCCGCCACGTGACTTGGTTGAATTCAACAGACGAAAATTGCAAATGTTGCGCGGACGAAACAGGACGTGCACTTTTGACGCCTCGCTGATTTCACGCTGGCCTCGCCGCTCCTCGGGCGGCGGCAGCAAGGTCAGCGTGCATTGCTAGCACAATTTTTTAAAAAAAATATGGTTATGTAAATACCCCCCCCCCCCAAAAAAAGGACATTTTATGACATCATTACCTGGATCTGCTGCAGCATGTTCTTGAGTTGAACCAGAAATTCTTTTGCGTCTTTGGCTTTGTCCGAGACGCCGTTGAGGGCCTGCGAGAGTTGACACTGCAAGAAAAAAAAAAGGATGGATAGCTGGACATACGTCGAGCTGCGTCTTTTTTTGGGGGGGGGGGGGGGTTTGAGCCTCTCATTGAAAAAAGACAGGACAAAGGGAAACATGCCCACACACGTGATAAATCAAGTCCGCCGTGGCGCCACCCACATGATCCACCTGCTCCCTCTTCCTCCACTCAAACACACCCCCACACAGAAAGAAGCGTAAAAACAAGTTGATGCTCGACTTTGATTGCGCCTCGTCACCAGGCGCACGTCGTCGACACACTTGCGAAGCCAGTTGAGCAAAATCAGCCAATGCAAAAAACAGGACCTAAAACATGTCAGAACGTCTCATTGGGAATTTTTTTTAATCTCCTTTCCTTTGCTTCCTCTGGTCCATGTTTAGTGTGTCATGATTTTTATTTATTTATTTTGCTATTCGCCGGCCTGCCTGGCCCCCGTCCGCTGTACATCCTTCCATGCCATACGCAGCCAGTCGATGCTAGCAACGGATTTTCAAAACCCATTAACATTAACTGCCTCCTCGGAGAGGGACTCAAGTCATCACATGTATGGTTTTCATGTTTTATTCATCATCAAGCCCTCCTTACGTGCGCCCTTAATGCGCCGCGTCGATAATCCGCTCCACGCGTGCACGACTTGACCACGCGCACACGTTATAGGGTGGTCTCCCTCCCCCGTGCCCGCGCCGGGATGACTTGATGAGTCACAAATCAAGTGCGCCCTTCGGCAGGCAGCGCTCGTCGCCGTGGAGACCATCTGGCCCACCAAGCTGTCGGGGCCCCGCGCCGGGTTGCGCGCCAAGGCTTTGCTAACGAGCGAAATGACGGATGATGAGGGGCTTTCCCTCGATTGTCGTCATCGCTTTGCCTCGTGTGGGGTGTGTTTGATTTATTCAGCCAGGTTGCACTTCTTTTTTTAACTGTATGGGGATTTTTTTCAAATGCTTGACCTTAATGTCAAAACGACTGCCGGAGGAATCGCCAAGGGAGGAGGGGGGGAGCATTTACGACCCTCACCCGTGCCACTTTTATTTCTCCTCATTTGCATGTTTGTGCTGCTATTCTGCTTTCCGTTTGGGTGAGTGGACACGGCTCAAATTATTACGCCTGTTTTGTTAAAAACGGACAATTTTATTTACTGCATCACAATGTCACTCTCGAGACGCATTGTGTACGGTCATTCCAAAGTCAATTTTCCAGAATACAAATCCAGACGTGAATTGGAAGCCGTCAATGCGAATTCACAATTTCGACTTCGTGTGGCTTTTTGCCTCCTCGGCGACAGCTGTGTTACGGCATTAGCGCGTGGCACGCAGGCGCAAGGTCAAAAACAATCTGCTCTCTGCCCCTTCGTCCTCGTCATCCTCTCATCTGCCCTCGACTCGCAATCCTTCGCTGCTTTTTTGTTCTCCTCCTCTCGAAATGCGCCTCCACATCCACACACACAGCAAAGCGCCAGTTCCAGATCACTATGCGGGTCCCCGGGTAGAACTCCAAAGTACTTTTCAGGGAACTCGAATTCCGGCTGGCATGTAACCATGGAAACGCCCACGGCTCATTGTTCCACGACTGGCATATCCTTCTACGAGGCCTGCCGTAGAGTTACCCAAAATAAATCATACACACGCTGGGCTATATTTGGTGGGTTGCTTTTACACAAACACACACACACAAATGCAGGCACACACACTCGCACATAGTGTTTGCTGTGTAGGCTGTGAGCGAGAGGAAGGAAGTGCAACAAAGTGCACATTAACCTACATTCAGTGCTCGAGTCCGCTAGAACCGCCTTGAGTTATTGTACTGTAATCCCCCACCACCACACTACTCTTGCACCCTCTTAACAACGAGGCGCTCTAAAGCCGCCACGCCAGTTGCCTCAAAGAAAGGTGCTCAAGTCCATACAGAGTAGTGGAGTGTGCGCGTGAGATGCCGCCCCCCGAGGTAAAAGGCGAGTAAGGCTGACCTGCTTCGGTCTTGCCATCTGGAACGTTACCGGGCACATTTCTGCTCTTGTTACCATGGTAACAGCATCTCGTAACAACCTGAAGTGCTGGATTTACTTCCACGCATCTGTCCTCGGAGTTTGAGATTTTATTTATCGTGGAAGCGTGAGTCCGAACCAGTTCGTGAATTTTGCTTCATTTGAATTATTTGGGTGGGGAAAAAAAAACAAGAATAGGAATTTTGAAAAGTAGGATTCGGACCAAATGCAGTGGAGCTACCAGGACGTGATTGGATGTTGTATAAATGAGCATATCTTATTCATGTGATGCTTAGAGACGACCCCTCTCCCACTGTCCCCCTGATGGGATTTTTACGGTCCATTTATGAGGGGCCTCTACTTGGGGGAAGCAAAATGAGAGAGATAAAAATACATCATTAGGGAAGGGAAGGTAAAAGTGATAAATGGATACGATAAAAAAATATATATATTGCATATTCAAAAATGTTATGTCCTCCTCATGATGCTGAATGTGAGCCCCATGAAAAAAAATGTCTTGTAAATTTGAAATACACCACAAGCTCTTTCGTGTTTCTCTGCTGGACGTGCGCACACTCATGGCCGACAACGAGTCGCTCTAATGCGCCCACACCAACAGATTCTTCGAAACAGTCAAAAAATGTCACTTGACAGGGTCTGTATCCTTGAGGGAAATGTCGGAATTAGCCGGTGAAGAGAGTCAGGTTCGAGAAATTCGGTAAGTCGCCCTGGTAACAGACTGTGAACAGAAACTGGTCGCTCGCTAGCAAGCAAACTTAATTGTTCATCTATATTTATCTATCTATATATATATAGAGAGAGAAAGCGAGATATAGTTGTTTTAGATGCTCTACTTTTTACATCTCAACTTAATGGGTAGGATTTAGTCCAAGAGGAAACTGCAGAACGGCGAGTTTCCATTTTGTTTTTTTTCACTGACTGTCATTTTAAACGACGGCAAGTTCTGGGTTACGTCACCCATGTAGGAACTCGATCGTAAACCGAGGACCACCATTCCTTTCCTGCACGACGACGCGGCGTACCTTGTGCTGCTTCCACATGAGGGCGATGGGCTTGACGTCGTGTTTTGCGTGCCGTCCCTCCTCGGCGCACTTGGCGCACACGGGCGCCCGGCAGTTGCAGCAGTACATGACGAAGTTCTCCGCTTCGTGCTCCGCGCACGTCGCCGGCTTCCTCGCGGTCGCCGGCGGCTGTCCCGCGGCCGCGCAGGAGGCCGCCTGGCCCGGCCGCTGCTGAGGCGGCGGGACCAAACGGTGCTTGGCGAGCGGGCCGCGGGACGGGTGGCACCGCTGCTGGCAGGCGTTGCAGTAAAACACGTCACATTGCTCGCACATGACCGCCGCGTCCACCGGGTTGCGGTCACACAGCTGACACTTGGCCGCCCCCGAGGCGGCGGAGGCCGAGGCGGCGCGGTGCTGCCGGTACCGCGCCACGATGGCCTCCAGGAGCCGGTTGCGAGGCAAGCCGCGCAGCCCTCGCTCGTCCAGGGAGACGCTGCGATGGCAAAGCGGGCAGGTGAGCGAGCACAGCCGCTGCTGCTGGTGGGGGTGCTGCGGGGCGGGGAACACCCGCACGCCGTTGGGCGACTTGAGCTGGCACGGCGTGTACGAGCCGTAGCCGCTGTCCGTCTCGCTGTATAGGCTCATCTTGTCCACGTCCAGGTAGTCGTAGTCCGAGCTGACCGCCGACGCGCGGCTCTGCTGCACGGCCGCGGCGGGCTCCCCGTCCGGCGTGTGAACGCTGATACTGCGCGCACACTGCAGGCAAACGTTGTGGGAGCAGGGCAGCAGGACCGGCTCCTTGAACAGGGAGCCGCACACCGGACATTTCAGTTCTTCCTCCATCGCGCCCGGTCCAAAGACTTCCAGCACCGAACGTCTGCGGACAGCTCTCTGGCTGGCGGGTCGTGCGCATGCGCGCGCAGGCAGCGAGGGGGAGGGGCTTGCTTGAGCAGACGTTGATGGATGGCTGCAGGATTTGAACACACGACAGGAGAAACCACAATCTGAGAAGAACACAGAGCGCGTTTCTGTCTTCTGGGGTGTTATACCTGAAGATTATTTCACATTTGAAGTCCTACAAAATCAGACGTGAGTAAAAAAAAAAAAAAAAAAATGAGGTCAGCCCCTTTATGAATGGAAAAACCATGTCGCTGTTCTGCATGTTTTGTTTTTTTCTGCAGAAGTTCCTGCACTCAGAGATGGAAAATCTTATACAGGTATTTATCAACTCCGTGAGGGGTGAAGCTAGAGAGGAAGCGGCAGCATAACAGCCCAAAATTCAGATGCTGTTGCATACTAGGTCTGGTTTACAGTCAACCAGGAATCAATTTTCCTATCACTCCTCCACTTTTTACGTGACTATGTGTGAAGTTTAACACCTGATACTGTGTCCATACTTCATACCACAAACCAGACGCTGATGTCATCTATACTGTATATCTGACTGCAGGTTGTCAGGAAAACACTTCTGGATTGTATGTGTGCCATGCAGAGGAGAAATTCCGACTCTTCTGTTACAACTCTCGTGCTGGCTTTTTGTGTCAAGTGAGGCATGTGAAAGCAACACATGAGTAATCCCCCGGACACACATCCCTGAATGAATTCCTCCACTCGAGCGTGGTCCGATTTGCTCCTGGCGCAGAATTCCCTCAGCGTGAGCGATCATAACGAGGCGGGAATCGTGTGCGGTGAGTAGGAGACTAAAATTAGCCGCGCAAGGAGTACATTTGACACACTTGTGCATTCATTCGCGGAGGGGAAAGGTAATTTTGGCTTTTGATGTGTTGACGCTGCCACAAAACGGGACCAGTGATGCCAATTGGAATCAGGGTCGTGATCAAATTTGGGGTATTTCATCATAGTAATAAACTTTCAGATGTTTTGGGGGAAAAATACGGATGATGGTGCAGTTAATAAATTCCCAAATATTTGTACAAGATGTTAATTATTATCGTCTGCATGGGTTCAAAACTAGTACTGTATAGCAGTTAGCGTTTAAATGTGCATTGATACCTTTTAATATCTCTTTAGTTTAAGCTACCCACCTTCAGGACCAAACTTCCTCCTGGTCAAGCTCATGTCATTCAAGATTAAATATAATTTCCTATATATGCCGCAAGATGGCAGCAAAGGACTTGTGTCCTCATTGTAGTTGTGAAAATCTAAAATTAGTGTCTGCAAGACAAAACTGCCTTTTGATAGCCAGGTTGCATACGCCAGAAATAGGCACACTGTATGTAGGTTCACTGTATTTTATTGCAAACATTTACAGGTAATTTTCCACCCCTTCATTTTATTCAAGTCCAATGGGTGAAAAGGTAAGCGCAGAGTAGGTCAGACGAGAGACGTGGTGCTCTCTGGGTTGATCCTGACGGGCCGGGTGCTCTTGCGGAGTTCCCGCAGCTGCTTGGCGGGCTTCCCCACGGCTTCCTCAAAGCGGCGCTCCACCTCGGGCAGCACGCAGTCGTGCAGGAAGGCGGCGTTGAGCACCACGAAGGCCTTCTTGTCGGCGTCCTGCTCGCAGCGCAGGCTGTAGTCCACGTGTTGCACGGCCACCACCACGATCTCGCGCAGGCTCTCCAGCAGCACCGTGTGCAGCTCGGGGAAGTACAGCTTCAGGGCCTCCTCCAGGAAGCTCAGCAGTTGCTTGGTGAAGGCTACCAGCGTGTAGCTCAGGTTCACCCAGCAGTCTGCGCCCGTGTACGCATCGAACGTCGACATGCCGCTGGCGCGCATCTCCTCCTGCGTGTGGAAGGTCGCCCCCCCCAAAAAAGAGAATGAATCAAAACTTCTGCTGTATTTTAAAACCTATCGATAATTATTTTGACGTGGGGGTCATGGGTGAGCTCCATACTGCAGTAATGTAGTGTTGCCGACATTAACGCAACAGTCGCTTTTCGATGACGTCATCCTTGCCTCCCTCTCCAGGCATGACCAATCAAGCTTGAACCAACTGTTACCATTCGAATCGTGATCACCTTGAGCTTGGCGAGAGCCTCCGGCGTCATGAGGTTCATCCGTCTCCACATCTCCTCAGAGTTGCGATGCTTGGTGGCCTCGACGATGACGTCCTTGTAGCTGAGGAGGGCCGCCTTCACGTCCTTCACCAGCAGAGACTCCAGCGTGAAGGTCAGGTCCAGGCCGATGTCGGTCAGCTGGAGGCAGTGCTCCTTGGCCACCTTCACACACTCGGACGCCGTCGACAGGTTCTCCTTGCTGTCGAACACCTTCACGCCACGCCCCGACATCATCATTGATTAGACCAAAAAAAAAAAAAAGCAGCTAATTTAATGGAACGAATGTTCCAGAACTGTTGATCATGTACGTGATTGACGGGCCGTACGTAGCCCGCAGGCCATATTTTGCCGACCACCGGCCTCACCTGTTTGCTGAAGGCGTCCACAAACATCCTCATGGCCGAGCGGGACCACGCCACGAAGGCCGAGTAGCAGCCCGTGTTGCCGGCAAAGTCCATCTGGAACTCCTTGGCCGTCTCCAGCAGGCCCGTGAAGAAGATGTTGCAAAGCTTGTGGATGTAGAGCAGCGTGGCGCCCTCGATGCGCAGCTGCCGGATGGCTGTGTGCACGGCCGCCGCGCGGTTCTTCAGGAACAGCTCGCACGCCTTGGTGGACTGGCCTGGGAACATTCAGTTTTTGTCGGTATGCTGTGTTGCCGCTATGTTATTTTGTCTCTTGACATTGATTCATTTAACTGTCAATTTGATGTTGAATGCGAGTCCTTCTTTTTGGTAACTTTATTACCTAGCCTGATGAGCTGCAACACGGCCCTCCTAGTGGCCTGAGGTCCGCCACGCAGAGAGCGGTCCGGGGACAGCTCAAAAACCAGGACATCGGTCAGCTGCCTCACTCGCTCGTCCACCTTGGCCCGCAGCTCCTTGACCTTGGTCGTCAGCGGCTGCTCCTTCAGGTACTCGTTGAGCTTTTCCAGCAGGTCCACGGCACCCTCAAAATCCCTCTGGGCGATGCACACGTCCAGGTCCTCGGGCAGCTCCTGGATCCACTCCAGACCGAGGTCCACACTCTCCTCCACCTCAGGTAGAAAAGAGGTGGAATATTTTCAGTTAAAACTGCATCATAGGTTCTTTGACAGTAGGCATTTATACCACAATGACACACGTGCTCCTGGGTGATAAAATGCCCGATGGCACCATTAGTAAACAAACTATTTACATGTCATTTGACTAATGCGGAGCAATTAAGGCTTGAATTATGATTTTAGCCTTCTCTCCCACCCAGATGTCCAATGTGAAGTTTCCAATTTAAAATACGAATGTGATTTTGCAACCCTACCTCAGCCTGCTCGTCATCATCGTCCTGATCAAAAGGATTGGTTGAAACTTCAACCCGAATGGGAGACGTCGGCGTCTTCTCCTCCTCCTTCTTGCCCCGCTCCTTGTTGGCTTTGTTCTTCTTGGTTTCGTCCAAAATCTCCAGCCACTCCTTCTTGATCTTGCTGTTCTCCGCCTGGAAGATGCGGCTGTCGGGGAACATGAGGATCTTGAACATGTCCTTCATAGGTGGGTTGTCCTTCACGTTGACCACGGCGAAGCTCTCCAGGTCGTACAAGGCGTTGTACTTGTACTTTACGGCCCCGCGCCGGTTGGCCAGCCAGGTGGCGATCAGCAGGCAGTCGTTCATGAGGAAGGCGTGTACCTTCTGGACGGGAGACATGTTGTCCACATCAAACTCCACCAAGTCCCCATTGTACACCAGGTGCCTCCCGGGGGTATCCATGATGGTCTTGCCTCCCTCCACCTTCTCCAGAAGGGAAGTGAGGCTCCTCTGCTTCACCTCCTCACTCTCCTTGGGGAAGGCGGCCTGCATCTCCTTGGAGGTTTCATCCTTGTCAGTGGATAACAGGGCCTGCATTAGGGGGACATTATTTGTGTAGGTAAATTTGCTAGCACATCATATTTTAGTTTCTCGTGGTAACACTCGCCTGGGTGATGCTCTCCATGATGCTCTTCTGCTCCGTTAGGATGTGGCTCAGCTGGTACATCTCGCTCTCCAGGTACGAGATCTCCTTGGCCGTCTCGATGAACTGCCGGTAGTTCTTGTAGACGTTCTTTTTCAGGTTCTGGGCCGTCTCGTCGGCCAGGTTCTGGATCTTCTGCCGGTGCTCCTGGAGGTCTCGATCGCCATCCGACTGCTGGGAAAGCTGCTTCACGTAATTCTGTGGGTCGAAATTGGGCGACTCCAGCAACCTGCGGAGTCTGTTTGCCGGTTCGGACATCTTAAATTGTGACTAAGTTACAACCTTTGACAAAATTGTTGAGAAACATACGCTAAAATGAACAGAAAAGGAGTCATTCGAGGTTCAAATGGTTCATGGCAGCTCGCAACCAAAACAGGAAGCAGGGTGACACCCTCGTACGTCATGAGATCGAGAAAAAAGGCTGGCCCAGAATAATCTATTTTTAAAACACGAGAAATAAAATTTAAATGAAAATATGCTTATTTGTGTCTGTGAATTGATCATAAAAACGAGTTTTCAGTACGTCGTGTTATTTGAGAACAACTGATAAACACTGAGTGTGTTTTTATTGTCCCACTGACTTCCGGATACGGAAGCTCGATTATATCAAGTTTGTTAGACTCAAAAGCAGAAGTGAATGTGGTACTGTCAGTGTAACATTTCGGAGTTTTGGGAATGTTCACACTTACTCGGAACATACAGAACTACAGTTATAAATTCATACAAGTACTGTTTTGATTGTGAAACTTTAATATGGCACGGTGTTACATCACTTTTCTCACCCCAATCATTGGCCAACTCGTTTTATTTTGAAATCAGTACACGGATCAAGTCGCCCTTAATGGGTTATACTGGCGGCAAATGTTGTAAACAGCTCCGCTAGTCGTTCTTTTCCCTAGTTTGTCGAATAAAAATACTATTTGACAATAAGGGGCCACGAAGTTTAAACTCCACAGGCGCTCTCAGAGTTGCAGTGTGGGTGTCACTTTTCGGGGGCCCCGGGTTAAGAGTTAACATGGATGACGACTATGCGCTTGCTCTGCAGCTCCAGGAGCAGTTCGACAATGACGCTAACGACGGGCCGCTTGCCCCCTGGAAGCCCGAGAGACCGCTATCAGTCGTGGACTCGTCGTGGGAGACGCTGGACCCCACCCCGGACGTGCGTGCGATGTTCCTGGAGTTCAACGACAGATTCTTTTGGGGGAAACTGAGCGGCGTGGAGGTCAAGTGGAGCCCCAGGATGACCCTGTGAGTAGTGCATAGACTTATACAGGTACTGTAGATCCACTTTAAAGCCAACGGGACTGGAATTGATCCCACTGAATCCTCGCAAGGCTTTTCCACGCCGTGACAACGAGGCACTCTAAAGTGTCCAGTCAGTGTGGACAACACGCTGGCTATCAAGCCTAAATTAAAATGAAAAAAAAAACCCTCCCTTCTTCGATCGTGTCTTTCTCCATGACAAGCATGCACTCAAGGCCAACAACGAGGCACTCTAATGGTCAAGCTAGCAATGCTGAAGCAATTCTCTTCAAACATGTTTGGTATTTTCAAGCAGATCTCAGAATTAGCTTTACCAGGTTTTAACATTTATCTCTAAATGTTCAAATGGCATCCTGTAATCCTCTGTTGTTGTTTTCCGTAATGCGAAATGTTGTCTGGTGTCACAGGTGTGCCGGCGTGTGCTCGTACGAGGGCCGCGGCGGACTTTGTTCGATCAGACTCAGCGAACCGCTGCTCAAGCTCAGACCCCGCAAAGACCTGGTGGAGGTGAGACCACCGCGACGGCTCCCATTTCCTTCTTGACCACACCTTGTCATCTTTTACTGTGTATAGATGGTGTTGGTTGCCGTTGGTGTTGTGCAATAATCATATTTTGATATCATGATACAATGCATGTATTGTTGCATAATGCGTGGTGTGTATTGGTCAGACGCTCCTGCACGAGATGATCCACGCACTGCTGTTCGTGACGCAGAACAACCGAGACCGCGACGGCCACGGACCCGAGTTCTGCAAGCACATGAACCGCATCAACAAGGACAGCGGCGCCAACATCACCGTGAGCCCCTGCGCTCGCCTCCCCTCCCTCAACGCAATTCTTTCCTGCTTTAATGGAAGCCCCTCCGCAGGTGTACCACAACTTCAACGACGAGGTGGACGTGTACCGCCAGCACTGGTGGCGCTGCGACGGGCCGTGCCAGACGCGCAAGCCGTATTTGGGTTTCGTCAAGAGGGCCATGAATCGGGCCCCCTCGGCCCTGGACCCCTGGTGGGAGGACCACCAGAGGACGTGCGGGGGCACCTACACCAAGGTAAAGGAGCCCGACGGCTACGGCAAGAAGAAGGAGGCCAAAAAAGACAAAAAGATGACCACTGTTGAAAAGCCAGCAGGTAGTGTTATGATTTTTTTGGGGGGTGATAATCTTTGTTTTTTCTTTGTTCATCTTTTTATGAATAGAATTGTACATCTTGCCTGTTTATATTTACAACAAGGGATTGTTTTTTTTTCATCTTAGGCTCTCATTTGTTATTTTGTTGTTTTATTTTTACTTATCTCTTATGTAATATTTTTTAATAGTAAATTTGTCTTTTTAATTTTGAGATTAAAAAAATAATCTACATTCTGCCATTTTTTTAACTTGATTTTTTTTTTTAGCACCACATTTTTTTCCTTGGCTTTGAAATATTTCTTTCTGTGATCTGAATAAAAGGTCCCCTTCTAGCTGTTTTAAATTCTGATGTTTTTATTATTTTAAATTGTCATGCTGGTCATCCCTACGTATGACACAAGACACACTTCAGCTGCGTGCTTCCAAATGTTTTGGTATGACGAATCCATCGAGATTAAGTTTTATTGAACGATGAATAATTGTCTGTCACTTTCAGGAAGTCGGGACATTCGGGACGTGATCGCATTCAGCGGCAAAGGCTTCGTTCTGGGCGGGAATTCCTCCTCTGTGACGATGTCAGCTGGCCCCGCCTCCTCCACAGTCGTGAAACTCGTGCCGCCTTCACCCCCGGCTCGAGTCTTTCCCGCGGTGAGACAGCCGGCGCCGCGGGACCTGAAGGCACCTGCCAAGAAATCAGTCGCTAATACCAGAGTGTTTGTCAACATCAACGGATCGCCTGTTAAAATCCAAAAACCTCGTCAAGGCGTTGGCGACAAAGACGTCGTCGGTGGTCACGGCATCGGGAGCAACTTTGCCATAGGCAATGGTAGCCATGGTGTTGGTCGTCATAGCGTTGGCAGCGGCAAGCACGAAGAACCGGATCGACTGAAGCAGACCTCCATTGATGTTTTGTTCAACGGCAAGTTGACAAATAATTCGCTTATCGCCGACTCGCCAAGTAAAACAAAGTCACCGACACGGATTTTAGTTTCTCCTTCCGCTTCTAATCATCATCACAAGAACCATCAATCCACGTCGTCCCCGCCGCCGTCCGAGCGTCCGTCGGGGAACGCCGTCGCCAACGCTCCTCAATGGAAGAAACGACCGTTGAACAACTTGGCCGACGTCTTTGAGGGCTTCAACAAGAGGCTGAAGGTGGAGACCAAAGACGACACAGAATCGGCACCGACGAGTAGCCACGCCGCCACCTTGTCGTCGTCGCCGTCTTTGCCGGCGATGGTCGCGTGTCCCGTTTGTCAGGCCAGCGTGCAGGAGTCAAAGATCAACGAGCACCTGGACTCCTGTCTCTGCTGACCCCACAAGGTTGAGGAACTTATTCAAGGAGAGGTATTCATTATTCCAAATATATTCATTATTGTGCTTGCGGTTTCCGCACTGCATCATACCGACGGCTGTTCCGAATATTTTGAGCCTTTCGTGAAAAGTCCCAACTTGTTACTTTACAAGAGGTTAGACGAGTATTGTACAAATTCCTTTTCGGAGATTTTGTAGGATGGAACTTTTGTCCACAGTTAACCCGAAAGAGATTTGTTTGTTAAAGATAAGGTGTAAATTACAGGTCCTAATTTGATAATATTTTGTCATTTTATCTACGGGTTAGCCCAAAATTCATCCATTTATGAGAGGCAAGGCATTTATTGGAGAGGTCTTAACAGAGACACATTTTGCAAGTGGCACGATGGCTTTTACTTGGTCTTTTTCGACGACCAGATTTTGAGGAAGCCTCGCCGCCTGAATGGGTGCCACATTCACTCTCATTGATTTTATGATGTTCCCAAATATAGCTTTTACATGTTTTGCACAAGTTTGTATGTTTATGTTACACAGTTACGGTTTGAAATGTGAATAAAACATTTTAAATTCGGTCTGTATTTTTAAGTGCTTGTTTGTGCTAGCTTGACTCCGCAAAACTGCTTGAGTCATCGTACATGTATTTTTATATTTTTTGATTTGTTTTGAATATGATATTTATTCCCTTGGTGGTGGTTGTCTTTAAAAAGTGAAGTGGCGCTTCCATGTGGGCGTAGTCGTGCGGGAGGGCAAAGGTCAGAGGTGAAGAGTGGAAGAAGGCCAGCTGCTGGTCCAGATGGAAGAAGTGGAATGACTCATGAAATAGTATTTTTAGTCAGCGGGGGTAGAAAACATTTCTGCTCTGATATATAATTTAAAAATTAAATAAAAAAACGTTCAAGCTAGCAAGCACTGAGTAAGCGGCTAACTAGCAGCTGTTAGCGCAAACTAGGCTCCTTGTCTGCTTATGTGCAAAATGTCCAAACAGCTGCTGCTGAACATGAATAATAAAGAATGCTAAGAAGCTGGCTCGAGTGTAGTATGGTAGCGTCTAACTTTTGATGCATAGCTAATTATTTAACATTGTGAGTTACAGTGTTGGTACATAAAGAGCTGCCAATTATTTATGATTAAAAGTCACTTCATTTCACGATGCTTCTTAGTTGTCACATTTGGCCACCTTTTAATGTGTGTTTTTATGCTTATTAGCTACTAATGCTAACTTGTTCTTTTTATAGCGGTGGATTAGCAGAAACCTCCTGGGATTTGCATGCATCCCCAACAGGGGGTCCTGTCCCACCCGTTTAATCCTTTTGGTGTCAGGACACTGATAATAATAATAACATACACTCGAAACAGTTGGTCCTGCATCAGCCTCTTGACAGCTAATCGCTAAGGAAAGTAAGGATTCATGTTTTGCTTTCCAGGACATAAATATATGTCATGGAAAGTGAATTATGCATAGATTTAGTGTCTTATGATAGCGATATCAGGTATACTGTGTCACCTTGAATTATGTCATGTTTGGTAGGGTGGTAACTTAAGCAGGTTGACTTTTTTTTTAGTGAAAAGTATTCAGTTGTGTGTGTGAGTGTGTGTGTGTTATGCTTTGTGCACAGTTTTCAACAATATTGTCCTGTTATTGTGGTGCCTGGGCCTGCTGGCGGGGCTGGAACTGAAGCACACCATCTGTCTTTTGTACTATTGTCTCACGCACACAACAGTTTTATTGCTTGAACTCAACCTGATGGATTAAATCATGTTAAAACACGTGCACAATTCACTTAGGTGATCATAAATTAAAATGCACCACTTCTTTTGTCCTCCGGTTTAATTTTTTTTTATCCATACCGTGCCTTGTCTGACATTATGAAATTGAAATGTGATTTAATAAGGAAAAAAAATACAAATGATGATTAAAAGCATTATAAAGAATGAGAAAAACAAATTTCAAACCGTTTAACCCCCCTCTGCAGTTAATGTTAAAAGCACAGGAAGTTGACTTTTGTTGCAGCGTCAGTTTTAACGGAACCAACAAGAATAGGCCGAAACGTTGACTTAAAATTAAAATCTCAAAGTACTTTAATTTCCTCGCAAAGTTAATCACACGGATGTTGGACATTTTATTGACTAATTAGTTTACCTACTGTGTAAGAATATCTTGTGTAAATATATACGCAAACATGTTAGATCGCTGGACGGTTTTTGACGTTTGAAGCGGAGACCGGAAGTGCTCCTCCTTCCCCCCCCGTTGGAATTGACATGGCGTCGGCAGCAGGAGCCAACACGAGAAACAAGCGACACTGTTCGCGTCGGGGCGACGTGTAGTTTATCGCACTTTGGTAATTTTCTAGGACTTAACAGCAGCTTTCTGCTCGAAAACACAAAGCGCCCGTCTGTGAAATTGATAAAAGTGACATTTGCCACCTTCGACTCGGTTGTAATCACGTCGCCATGAACGGGAAGTCGTCCAACGGCTCGGCGGGCGGAATGGCGTGTATCGACGGGCTGCCGCCGCTGCCCAAGAGCCTGAGCGGTTTGCTCAACTCGAGCGGCGGCTCTTGGAGGGACATGGAGCGCATGTACATGAAGAAGACGATGATCCAGGACGACCTAAGCCGAGGACGCAATAATGCCGACAGCCTGCTGGCCAGCAAACCGGCCAACCTTGACGCCGCCCTGGCTCTGCTTCGGAAAGAGATGGTAACGTTGTGGAGGCAGACTCCCTTGATTATCACGCGTATTTTGATTTCACCTCGCGTTTTGTTTATTTATACAACCCTCTCATCGCTTTACGTGATCTTTTTTGCTATTAGTGGTATTGAATGCTAAATTCGGCTTCTACGTTGTGTGCGTTTGACGTCTCGATCCAAACAAATGGCAACTTTCAAATCTCTTTCGAGCCCCTTGCAACTGTCTTCTGTGATTTCCGAATTACAAGTGATTTAAATGCCAGACGCCCTCAAGAAACATTTTTACGTCACCAAGCGCTTGTGCTTCTTAAACACTTTAAATTATTGATTTCATTTGTCCATTTTGGAATCGTCTGACAAATTTGGTTCATGTGCAGCTCATTCGCGGAAACAAGCCAAAATGCAACTTTTAAAGGTCAATTCTCAATTTAAACTTGATTTAAAGTGTTTAAAGAATATCAGGGGCTTTTAAAATGGCTTTTAAAATGGGCAAATATCCTCAGATTTATTTTGGGGGGACAATCCAACATCATACAAAGGTAATAACCCCCCCTTGAATAAATAAATAAACACATAGAATGGCCAATATTTGTTTAGGTTGTAAAATTAAACAAAAAATAAGTAACAAAAAAACCAACTGTTCTGCCTGTGGAACATATCGTTATTGGTGTAAGCGTTAAGAGACCATAAACAAAGTTACTTGATTCATTTTTTGTTCTTTGTTTTTTTTAACTGGACAGAATTTTATTCTACCAAATACCAAAAAATATCCATAACCTAATTATTGTAGCAGAGAAGAGTTTTTATTGTAGAAAACAGGAGTCCTCGATGGCTAGCATTTAAATTCTCTGTTTACAAGTTTCAAACTTGTATGTTTTCTAAATGATGTGTGCCATTTGTCGACGCAAGTGAAGCCTCGAGCTCTTCTGAATATGCAATTGTTGTACAATTACCATGATCAACTTGACCTGGCATGCTTTTAGAGCGCACAAAAGAATGTTTGACATGTCGAGTAGAACACCCCACCGCCACCGCTTCGCTTCCTTGCCTGCGGCCCGGGTTTTTCCCGATCAGCAGCCAAGACCGGCTTTCGTGAAGTCGTCTTCGGTAGTTCCGCGGACAACAATCGGCCACTTGACGGAAAACATAATCTCTTTTGCCAAGGGCAATCCGGATAAGAGTGCTGCTAAAATTCTTATTTCGGTTTTATCTGTTTGGCGCGCGGCCGCACTCTTGAGTGGTCACTCCCCAGTTTATTGATAACGATTCGAACAAATCCCGACTAGCGCGCCGGTGATTTGTTGACTCGGGCAAACACGGTCGACCTCGGGTCAAACAATGCGCATTTGTCGGCTGGGTGGCAAGCGGGCAAAGTAACATTGAAACGTGGTGCTCAGGCTAGCCTGTGTCATATTACCTGTCATTAAAAAAAGTACAAGAAAACAAAGCTTGGCAAGTCAGACGGGTAGAAACAAAAGCAAGATGACAGCAGCGCTGTCGCGAGTTCAACAAACAGTGCGCGGTATTTACTTTGAAAGAGTCGACTGATTTATATGGCAAACTCTCCGCGCGGCAAACTGGTTGGGTCTGAATAAACTGTGCCAAGTTATGAACTCGGTTCACTTGAGTCTAAATGGCGACATGACCTATCGAACATTTGCCCAAAAAAGTTGACAAATGTGACCACTCATGACAAAAAAAAAGTCTCTTTTATACCGGCATTAAAAATGTCATGAGCGACAAAATGTATTCTTGCTAGCAGTAGTCTAGAGAAGACCAGATATAACACCGGGAAAAAAGCTAGCTAGTTTGCTAATTCACCCGGATTTGGCCGTTCTGTGCTATGGAATTTGTTTTTGGTTTTTTTGGTTTGGCGATTCTGTAAATTGTAAGCTTTCTTGTGCTGGCATTAAAAGTCAGTTAAAAAAAAAATTCACTTGAGCAACAAAATTTGTAAAGCGCAGAATAAAAGCTGTCGTGCTTTGCGTCGTAACCATCTCCCTTGGTTAGCTTTGTACTAAAACGTGATTAGAGCGATCACTCCAGTGGACAGCTAATCATGTGATCAGGTTACAGGGTGTATGGAAGCAAAGATCGAGCAACCAAAGTATCATTTCATTTTTTGTGGGTGCCGCCCTCCAGGTGGGCTTGCGTCAACAGGACATGTCGCTGCTGTGTCAGCTCTGGTCGCTGCACGAGTCCATCCAGGAGTACAAGGGCAGCTGCCAGGACTTGAGCGCCGCCTCCGGCCTCGGCATGATGGAGAACGGCTACTTCGACGAGGACGACGAGTATTACGCCGAGCCGGGCGCCACGCCCACCGGCGAGCACCCCGACGGCGGCGGCATCGGGGCGGAGGAAGCGAGCAAAAGCGACGCGGGGGTCGGCAAAGATGACAGCTGGGAGTCCTTTCGCGTCACCATCTGATGCCTCCACGTGGTAATTTTTTTGCACCGGGGAATGTGATGCCCTTGTGGCGCCCCCTATAGTCAAAACTTTCATGCTGCAAGGGGCCCGGCCTGGAGCTTCATCGTACTCGATGGAGTATCAGACTTGTTTACTTAAAAAAAAAAAAAAAAAAAAAAAAATCAGAATATACTGTTTGTATGTTAGATGTTTGTTTTTAATTCTAAACTTAAACCGGTCACTTATTATATCCGGTGGGGTTTACATATAAATTTATGGACAAAGTTATTTATTATATATAACACACACACACACACACACACACACACACACACACACACACATATCCGCCCCTGGAAGTTTCAGACGTTTGCGGCCAATTTGTTAACCAACCGATCGTGACGATCTCGAGAGGGATGATAATACGATGAGGGGTGAGGGGAGCAGATAAGTGTCGTGTGAAAATGGCAAAAAATATAAAATTTACGGTTTGAACGTAGCAAAGCGTTGGACTGTGACATCGGAAATGGAATTTGTTGAGCAAAACAGTGGAGTGATCTTACCAGGCGCCCTTTTTGTTCACCAGTCGGGCTAAAAATTGAAACCGAACGAGCATTTTGTTAAGACAATTTTGTTTACTTGTGAATGCCACCGAAAAGTTTTCGGTTGGATGGCACTTGCATACTTTTCGACCGGGCCGGGATTATGATTTACGATTCCAGTGAAGGTATCGGGAATTGAATCTAATTGAGAGGAATGATTTTACAAGGTGGCCTTCTGAAATTTCCGATTTAGATTATGTCGTCTTAATGACAATGTCAAGATCCCGCAATTATTTTCGACGAAAGCGATCAGACTGTTGCGGACCACTTGAGCAGCACAATTTTGTTGATTCAGCTCACAAGAATGAAAAATTGTTGCGGGTTCGTAGTTAGCATCTGAACGTCGCACTCACACCACTCGGTCAGTTCGTTCTCTTTTGTCATCTTTTAATTGGACCGCGCAGATGCTACTCGTGCTTAACTGCGTTTTTCTTCGTCTTTGCGTCACCAACCGACGCGTTTCGAACATCGATGTCTGTATATTTCGCATGACCAAAGACAGCGTGGCACTTGGCAATATCATAACTACATCTGTGAAATGTACAAAAAAAATCTCCAAGAATGTCCAGAACATAGCGCAGGGTTAGCTGTGCCTTTAGCTTATGCTAATGAGCGATATTAGCAGAGCTAAGATTTTGTTAACTCAGTGGTTCATTAGCTACACCTGATCCAATACAAGTATGTAACTTCATCGCGATTGGCCGTTCGTCATTTATTTGTGCCCACAACACAAGTCACAATTTTATTTGGGTCATGTGGGAAATTTTGTGCGCTCTTAACTCTGCTCGAGAACTTGACGTGGGCCAACAAAATGGTCGCTCTGTCTTCAGTTTTTGAGAAATGTATTCACTGATGTACCTAATGAAGTGACTGACTGGAAAACAACAGCGAATGATTAAGGAATATCGAAATGCAGCTTTATCTGTATCATATCCAAAACACTTTAATATCATAATGTATTGAATGTTTATTTTTTGGTCTCACAAAAATAAATATGTCAACAAGTCATAGCAGTGAAATCCGAATAACGATGCACACTTGTCATTGGATGTCTTCACTACCAGTGCCTTCATGAATCAAGTGGTGACTAAAAACGGGATGCAGGCTAATTACGCTTCCGGCTAAAGCTAACCGCACTGGCAATGTAGCATTTTAACACTTTGAAATGTCTCACGAGTGTTGGAAAAAAGGAAGCTGTCGACCGTATCCTATAATTTAGACAAAGCAAAAGTACTCACCCTGTAAAGACACAATGCAAAATTTTAAACACACTTTGTCATCATTCTTCGGTCGGTTTTCACATTGGTGGTTATTAGCCGTTATGCTATATGCTATTTATACTCTGTGAACTGTTTTTGTGCATCTTAACTGAGTCTTAACGAATTGTATTGCTTGTATTGTATATCGCGAGGCTTTGGTTAAGCAATGACATTGTTCCACTTTTTGGCGATTCAAGCTTGGAAATGAATCTCAAACTAGCTTGATGTTTTACCTCCGCTCTGTAGCATACTTTGGTCCAAGTTGGTCTAATTATCTTGAGGCTGCTCCATATTAAATATTCTTTTCAACACAGAAAATGCAACATCTACCGAACCAACACAAGAATGCTTGAAATTGTACACCAGCAACTTGATGCTAACATATTAGCGTCCGTCGATAAATTGACATTTGTCATGTTGTAGCACAAAAGTCTTACAATACAGCCTCAAACATTTCCATGACATCATGAATGGGTGGTTTTAAGTCATATTTCCGCACTTGTGAGCTTTACTACCACACACGCTTTTTAAAAAATAAGCATGAAATCAAACCAATCTTCCCGCTGCTAACATTAGCTTAGCACATAACGCCGTGCTTCCGGATTGTAGCATTTTTCTTGAAAAATGTCTTACTTTTTTTTTTTTGGCTAGCTCATTACGCTTCCTAATCGCGACATGGTGAATCGTACAATGAAGGTTTTCATCGGGTGCTGTTGTTTCCGACTCGTCATTCCTCTGTAAACGACGACACCCGTGTTTGCGTTTCTGGATGATATCAGTTAATAAAAGGATTCCAGATGTTTCCACACATTTTTTTCAGCATTTTATTCCACAAAAGGCTTAAAAATGAAAAACACAAACGCCCGAATCTACAGGAGGAGGGTGCAGGAGGTCTTCCTCCTCCATGTGCGTCTTCTGGCCTACTTTTCTCACTGTTCCCTGAACGCATCGTTGCGTGCCGTGCATTTCAATGCCTCGATCTGCATTTTGGGCGGCTTTTAAACCGGCAGCCTCTCCCACCACAGGCGCTTCTGCTTCCGAACTACCGATGAGCACAACACGCACAGGCACAAATGGGTCAATGCATTTGTTTCCATTGTTATAAAAGTGGATCTTTACTATTTCAAAGGAAATTGGTTGTATTTTACATTTATTCCGATGATGGTGCCACAACACTTTAAATGATAGTGGAACACAAATGGTGTAGCAACAGAAAACACAATTTTAAAAAATGCTTCTGAAAATGAAAAGGAAAGTTCTTAATTAAGTATTGGTTATTTTTATCGTAAAATAATGTTTCGGTCCCTAAATACTGGATGATGCAACGTATATTCAAACGGTAGCTGCTAAATGCTAATTAGCTATATTAAAAAAAGCCTTTACAAAAATGCATATTTTGATATAGTAGTTTTACCTTACATGAATTATCATTTGAAAATAAAATACTACAATATTTAATGGGATATTTATGGAAAATTGCATTTCTGTTTGGCACCCCACTTTGGTATCCCTGCACTTCAGCCACAGCCAGTGACTGCTCCACTTGCGTCCCAAAATATTAGTACCAATTCATTCGCTGGGTACAGGCATGATAACAAACCTATTTTGGGTACATACTTAGAAAAGCAGAAATCTTGTTGTGACTTGTGTTTGTGTAGTGAGCGATTTTGCATTTCCCTGGCATGGATTACGAGGTGGTTGAATATAATCAGCGGACTGCAGGAGGCAGTTGTGAGCGAATTGATTAAAAAAAATAATAAATTGGCATTTGGGAGAGAAAGGCGCACGTTTGTGTCGCGCTGCAAGACTTCATGGCCGTCTGCGGATTAGAGCAGATTAACATAATCTGCACCGCCGCAGCAAATCCATGCGAGGTGCTCCGCTCCGGTCACGGCGATGGAGTGTGCGCTCAGTTGAATGGTCATCGTCGCGTCACGGTGCTTTTCGAGATGTCAGTTTATGTTCATGTCATTGTGCTTTGGTGATTTTTATTGGAATGATTTTGAATAATTGGAATATATTTGAAAAATGTTCCTACACTTAGTTGGAAATATTTTTTTAAATACTTTATATTTTTATACCTGACCTCTTTTATATAATATAAATACAAAGTATACCAAATATAAAATATTTCATCTAATTTTGTACAGTGACTATGGCGCCTGTGAAATCTGCCGAGTGCCTGCCCATGTGACATTTTAACTCCTAATGAAAACAATGTTTTATTTATATTTTCATTTATGATTAAAAAGGTAAAAGACAGAAAAAGCTGTTTGCATTCAATTCTACCATTTTAAAATATTGTAAAAAAAAAACAATTTAATATAATCTCTTCTACAGCTACAATGAAGCCATATGAAATCTCCCGAACAACTGGTGACAATATGAAAGAATATACCGTATAGAGAGCGGCCGTTATTTTGTCAGCTCTGTTCAGTGACCTTTGAACCCTGTGACATCTGCCTCGCAGCTGGCAACGATGCACACCAAAACAACCGCACTTCTGCCTATCTCGATGATGCAATTAGGATATGCTTATTACAATAACATCTTTCTTGTCATCTTTCTGCCTCGTGTTGCCAGTCAACACGACATGACTTGTGATACCCTGTTGCAGTAATCCGATTAGTCGGATTAAAGCGCTGAGACGCTGCACTTGTAGACTTTGCAACAGGGTTCAAATATTTGATCTCAAACGCACTTTTTTTCTATCCCCCTTTTTTTTTCATCGCCCACTTGGGCTTCAACATTCGGCACAAAGGAATGGCAAATGGCGAGCACTGTAATAAACGACACAAGCCTTCCTTTTATTAGTAAACGTCAGTCCTTACAAAAAACTTAAATATCATAAAAAGGCATTTGTACAATTTGGTATCGATGGAGATTCAATCAAACGTGGTCAAGCGCCCGCTACGGTTTGACACATCCAAACCGCAATCGTCTCTGACAGCAGGCCCGCACACACGGACGACAACGCCAACCTCTTACTGCAGTTCAGGATCACTGTAGGATAAAATGGACCAAAACAAACACACAAAAAAACTGTACAACACCATTCTCTCTCATTGTTTCACATATGACGCAATCACTGACCTCTGACGGCCTGCATGTTGGATGTGAGCACAAAAACTTTGATGAAGCCGAGGCAGAGTGGCAGGAAGTCGTGTTCCCAGATAACGGCGGGCACCAGGAGGATTTTCCCGTAGCCGGACAGCAACAACGCTCGCAAGAGGAGATGGAGATCCATGCCCACGCCGCTGTAGCTACACACACGAGACGACATCGCCGCAGCCCTCAGGACCAACAACACGCCGCCGCAGAACGCTAACAGCTCTAAATGTGAAGACAGGGTAACGCCAAACCTTCAAAAGTGGATGTGTTGGGAGCGAGATTATTTCCGACTTCCTGTGTTTGTTCCGGTTGTATTACCCAATGCAGCCAAGGCCACCATGCCGTAGAACTCCCACTCCTTGGTGTACCTGATGATGTCAGCGGGGTCATCGCTGGACTCTGAACTGTGCCGCAGGGACCACCTGAGGTAGGCCTCGCACAGCAGGCAGAACACGCACAGCTTCCAGTGGATCTGGTGGGCAATGACTGTGTGTATAATTAACTCATAAATCCATTAGAAAACATTTAGTGGCAAAGTCGCGTTATGTCGGGGTGGGGGGGGAGGGTAATCTGGGTTTGATGCACTGGCCCTTTAAATTGCAAGCATTTCGAGGAGTGTAATGAGCCAAACAGCCAGCAGAGGGTAGCAGTGGACCATTATAAATCCTCTGCCAACTCAACTGTTTGCAGTGGCGACTTCAACGTCATGACTTTTAGTCAACTGAAGCATATATTTGAACAGGAAACATGTTTATGTATAGATATCTTGAGTATGCGTGTTTAAAAAAAAAAGTACAACAGTCTTGGAAACATGACGAGAATGAGGTCGTCACGTGAACAGCCAGTAATGGCTGACGATGAGTTGATGTCACACCAGTGCTTGTGTTTCACTAAATGAGTTAATTATGCTCCAATTTCCATTCTTATTTACTAACATCCAAGTTCGTGTTGAACAAAATATGTCTGAAGGCTTGAGTTTTGCACAAGATGGCGTCAATCAGGATGATGACTGGATCGTATTCTATGTACTTGTCCACTGGCTTCTGGCAGGAACCCTAAAGATAAAATGGGAACGGACCCTAGTTAGGAGGATAGCATGTGCAATACATGAAAAGATTTTCTATTTTGTCATGATATGAGATGTCGGCAGTCGGATAAGGCGAACTTTGGAAGCAGCTCCGGAAACTTGAGGCAAATCCTCACTTTATGACGTCAGTCCTTGCCGTTGATATGGGGAAATTGCGCCCCTTGTGGTATCACCATCAAGGCTGGCTTTATGCATGTTATTGTTCATTCTTCCCGTTAACTAGGGTTTTAGCAAAAAGGGAAGGGTATTTACAAATTTTGAAATCAACTACATGGGAAACGGTCAAAATGAATGAAATAATTGTGTAATTCACGTGGGTGTGATTCACAGACTCGTCCATGTTATCATATCATGGAATGAAAGCAATGAAAACAGAAACGTCGACACACAACAGTAGCGTAACACGGGGTGTCCTCTGTTTACGACGCTGTAAGCAATACCTGCATTTGTGCGTAAGTCAGAACAGGCCGTTGTCCAAAGCTACCAGAAATACTTAAGCGAATAACTATCGCAGGCCGTAATTTGTATCTTAATTCAATAACCGAGACGCGGTAGCGAACGTGCTATTAAATCGGTGAAAAACAGTAATTAGCTGCTTCCGAGTGGCTCGTTAACTTCGCCGTCGTAATTCCGAGGAGCTGCTTTCTCGCGACGGACTTTTATTTCTCTCGCGTTATCACAAGAAAAACGATGGCGACAAGCCAAACAACTGAATAGTAACATTATTACAATGTAACGCACGCATAAAGTGATCTTCAGGATCCCGTTGGTGTAATCTCGGTGCAACTCCGCCGCCTTTTCGTTACATTCGATGCACCTGAAGGCAGCTTCCGCCATTTTTCACAGCGACGGTGCGAACCCGGAAGTAAACACACTCACGTGTTTGTGACGTTTCAAAATAACATGAATTATCTTGCTCATGGATTAGTTCAAGTTACAAATGGAATCGTCGAGTTTGTGATGTCAAGTTAAACATAAGTGTCTCTCATTGTCAAGTGAATTCTTGTTCAGTAAAACGCGGCATTTCTCATATAACGCGCATATATTTGGAAAATGCTACCAACGGAAATGCCAGTTACGTCCCTTAATTGACTGCAATTAAAAATATTTTAAGATTACATATTTGTCATATTTAACATATCCTAACCCGTTGTATTTGTCATAATTTTCTTTATTTTTTTTAAAATCTATTTAACTATTTGTTCGATCAAAGAGGAGCAGATGTGTTCCTTTTCCCTGTTTCTTTCATTCGAAAGAACGCAGGCTTGTTTGTTTATAAATTTATTTTTAATACATTGACATCCATTTGCGAGCCGAAATTGACCAATATATAACAGCTCATTATTTCGGCAAAAGTCACACCCAGTTTTTTTTTTTCTGTCAAAACAATACTTAAAGGCTTTAGAATTAGAACATAATGATCTAAGTGTCAGGAGATTTTCAAGATCAAAGCTTTGTTGTTGTTGTTCTCATGTGTTCAGTGTTGAGCTTTGGGGTTGTCGTAGGTGTAGCTGCCCACAGCTCCTGTGTTCACACCTGCAGACAAACGCAACAGTTGGGAGTAGCCACCCTTAAAAACACCCTTAAAAAAATGTGGCTTCATACCTTTAGGTCCAAACAGCACGCCGTAGCAGGGTTTGTGGCAATAAGGCCGTCCCTCGTGCTGAAACATGAACATTAGAAAAACAACATCACTTCTTTAGCTTCTTACAAAACAAAACAAATGGCACTCTCACCTCAGCATGACCGCCGGCCGTCAGAGTTTTGCTGCATCTCTCGCAGCGCAGGCACGGCTTGTGCCAGTTCTTTCCCAGAGATGACACTTTCTCGGCTGTCCAAATACAAATGGTTACCGTAGTTACGGATTCAACTTTTCTAACCATAAACATAGCGGTTTAATTATAATACATGACCTTGGAAGACGAAAATGGACCTTAACACTATGACCTGACCCTACAGTGGGTATGAATGCACTCACCAAAGTAGACTGTCTTGTTGCAGCCGGGGCAGATGTTCGGTCCCGCAGAGAAACTGGCAGCTATGGGAGTTACACAAAAAAATATATATATCTACATATATATATCGGGGGGTTCACTGCTATATTATCACTGTTATTCTGTTCCTTCTATTTGTACTCCACATATTTCTCACCCTTCACTGGTCCCCGTGAGGCGACTTTTTTCTCCTCCCCCGCTTTGGTTTCCAAGGGAACAGCTGCCGGGGCCTCGTTGGCGGTAGCATCGTAAAGGTAGGTGCCAACTCCACCGATGTTCACTCCTAAAACATATTCAAATAGGTTACTCTTTATTCGACACGCACGTATAAATAATAGCAATATTGACAATGCGTTTTTAATAATGTGAGCAATAAAAGTCACCTTTTGGTCCGTAAAGGGCAGCATAGCACGGTTTGTGGCAGAAAGGCTTCCCCTCATGCTGTGAAGTATTTCACATTTTAGACGACATCACTTGACAATCATTAAATTATGTCAGATGTTTATCAAGCTACATGTAAAATTATGAGTGATATATTTTTTATATATCCTGGCCCAGATTGAAGCTCTCTCGTACCTCAGCGTGGCCACCAGGGTTCAGCGTCTTGCTACATCGTTCACATTTCAAACAGAACTTGTGCCAGTTTTTGCCTAAAGAAGACACCTTCTCCGCTGTGAACACACACACACACACACACACTCACTAACTGTCATTAATTACATAATTAAGTCATAATGGAAAAAAATAGAACAGTTTTGGTCTCAGCTCTTCAGAGGGGCAGCAATCATCGTTGTTCTTAGCGGAGGATAAAGAATATCGACTGTCATATTGTCTGTCTACATGTATTGCACCACTGTTTGTGTTCAAATATCACTGCTCATACATTTATAATGCAGTGACACTGACAACATTCATTAGCATTGGTGGACTGAAGATAGCATGTTTTCTTTTTTTCTTTTTTTTTTGTTTAATACACTCCTTGTAATTCTCTTTGCGGGTTTTTGTTTTGTTTTTTTCAATAGTTTACTATCCGCCAGAAACAATGTCCAAGAGAGACGTCTGCTTTGTACATTTTTCAAAGGCAATACTATAATTATCTCTCTTGCAAAGCAATAGTATCATATTCAAAATAATTGATAAGCAGCCTCTCCTCGATAAATCACATTAAAATCCATAAGATAAAAGGACGTCACTGTAATTACAGACGACAGTGATTGGACACAAAAAAAACCCCCAGCCCCAATCACTGGTCCACTCACCAAAAAACACCGGCTTGACACACTTGGGGCATGTCGACGCCATGTAAGAAGTGCAAAAAGTCTGCCTGGGTCTGCTTTGGCGTACGGTTCGTCGTCTTCCGCCCACACCTCGGCAAATGCCGGCGATGACGTCGACGATCCTTCTTTCGTCTTAGCTCGTTTGCATAACCACGCCCCCGTCGACAACCATTGACTGAGCGCCCAATGGGATTGCAGAATCACATTTTCCCAATACAGTATTATTTTATTTCCCTTCCATATTGTAATCTGACAGTATTATTTTATATCCATCCACATTGTAAATCTGTTTATCCTCACAAGGGTCGCGGGCGTGCTCGAGCTTATCCCACCCTGAACTGGTTGCCAGCCAATCGCAAGGCTCACTTAAGACGAACAACCATTCGCTCTCACAATCACACCTAGGGCGTGTACCATTAACCTGCCATGCATGTTTTTGGAATGTGGGAGGAAACCGGAGCACCCGGAGAAAACTCCACATTGGCACGGGAGAACAAACTCCATACAGGAAAGTCGCAGCCGGAATCGAACCCTGTGCCGCTGCACTGTGAGCTCAACGTGTTAACAAGTGGCCCGCCTTTTTTACGCGATGTTTTGAGTTTCAAGTGCGGTCACAAAACGCATGTTTTTTTTTTTGTCAAGGCGCCGCTATATGGTATCATCATAGAGTTAACGCCTTGGCAAAAGCATCTTTTGTTCTGTGATGCCAACGCGTGCTGTGTACTATATGTTGAGGCGTATTTTGTTGCCACGCAGCTACTACGCAATAATGGACGTCTGGGTGTGCCCTCAAAGCGCCTCACTGCGAGCTAAAAATACCTACATGAACATTTCCAAACATAATTGTACATTTTCTTTGAAGGTAAAAAATACGGTGACCACAGCTGGCAGGCTGGTATTCGCGTGACGTCAACATCCACAGAACAAGTGGTGACGAATGAAGGAAACGAAATTAAATGTGTGGCCGTTTACACTCTTTTTGTCGAATAATCTTTAAACGGGAATATGTTAATTGCACTCAAGTTGCACTTAATGGTATTCAGATTGCATGACCTAAATTTGAGGGACCTTTCAATAGCAAGGAATGAACAACAGAGGGCGCCAAAGGACTTGCGCAAAACGTCGGTACACGAGAGAGAGAGAGAGAGAGAGAGAGAGAGAGAGAGAGAGAGAGAGAGACTTGTTACAGTTTCAATTATTCCGATTTTCACGCCAGATTCACTTTTAGTAACATAATTGAAACGCACGGTGTCCGAATAGTGAAGAGTATTTGTGCCATTAGCGTTTCTGTTGAGCAAGAATTGACAGTTATTTTGGGGGGGCGGAGTCAAATAATGACAAAGATCCGCCGAACAAAAGCTATCACGCCCGAGTGCGCGATATACACTCGCACGCAGACACAATCTCGCAGGAAATGTTCTCAAGTAAAACTACTGTTCGTGACTAAGAGCTGCAAGCACACGCGTGTGTCAGTGAATGAAAAAAGTAGCTGTTGAGTAAATAAGAACGAAATTAAGAAAGTATAACGGAAGTAAATTGTAAGTAAACAAAGTGTTCAACATGGCTAGAAACACAATCAAGAACTAATTTGACAATCACCATGGTTAAAAACAAATGAATCCTTTTGAATCAATACATGTATTTAAAAAAATGAAAACTATGAACTGGGTTGCCTAAATAATGTTTTAACTGCCTTTTAAAAATGTCGGAAAGGCCTATTAATTTAATTACAGATATAGAGTCCTATTTTTTTCAACAACAAAAGGCATACTTTTGGGAAATACACTGCAGTCCCTTTTTTTCCTGAGAATAAAGGCGTTTTTTTTTTCTTCCAGGATAAAAGGCTGAGCTTTTTGTCAACTTTTCACATAACTTCCCATTTCAACGTGCCTCCCCCAACCCACAGCCCCCTTCAGCCTCAATGGTGCTAATGACATCATTAATCACTCCACTGGGCTAATTTGGAATTTTCATTTTCATTCCAGGGGGTCCAGTTGGACTGTGACCCATTTTTTTTCGACCAATGGCAGCCGAGCAAAAAAGTCTCCTGAGCTAATGAGGAGCTGAGCCCCGCCCACCTGCCTGCATACCAATGAACCCCCACAGTGTCGTGTTTCATTTTTATCATTACATCTATTTTGATTCAAATGTCTTTTTAATCAAAAAAGCTAATTAAGGCTTTTTCACACTTTTCACAATTGTAATATATATTTATTTATATATTTTTTAATACGAACATTCATATTTTTAGGGACTATTTGGACTCATCCTTCGTGAGAGTTAAACCGGACCATGACCCAAATTCTCGGGCCAAAGACTGCCCTGGCTAAATAAAAAAAAAAATCTCCTGAGCCAATGTTGCGCTTGACTCCGCCCACCTGTCGGCATACTAATGTAGCCCCCCGAATAAGAGCCCTGAAGGGGGCCCCCACACTTCTTGTGAGACTTTCAGCCTGCTCAGCGCACACAAAACATCCAACATGGTCGACGCCTTCTGTGCCACTTGGAAGCTGGTGGATAGCGACAACTTCGATGAGTATATGAAAGCTCTCGGTGAGTCGCACTCGTGCTACTAGTGAAGCGCTGGATACTAACTAGTTGAATTTTGGGATGCACTAGTAGCACACAGTTGTCAACTAGTGCGCACTTTAGTCCTACGAGTAACTTGCAGTTTTCCTAGTGGTGTGCAAATATTCCACACAGCAGTGGGAAAAAAAAAGGCTACTAGTAAGACAGTCGCTTTACTAGTATGCTGAATTATCTTACTAGTGAGGAGAAAGGATCAGCGGTTGTCCAGTGCTGTTGGGACACCCGTGTAGCAAGTTAGCTGTGTGTCAACACCCTGCATTTTCCCGTTGGATACTCTGCTGGCATGGCCGCTTTAGAGCGCCCCGTTGTTGGCGATGCATGCACGACCGTCATGAGAGAAAAATGTTAAAATGTGTAGGGAAAACAAATGTCACAGCCAGTGTGTGGTTTTGTGCTGCCATGTCTGCTTTTGTTGAAGGCACAAGAGCGGGATACGCAGTAAAAAAAAAAAAAGTTCTTAATTCTTGATGTGGCCTCTTTAGAGTGCCGTGTTACATCCGTGAGTGCACAAATATCATGGAGAGGCAGACGAAAGAGTGGAGGGGCGGGGGGGGTGTGACAGCCACCATGTGACTTCGTGCTGGCGTGTCTGCTTTAGAGCGCCTCATGGGATGGGGGGGGGATTAGGCTGTTTTTCAATAAATAAATAAATACAATCTTGACTTGATGAGGCCGCTTTAGAGCGAGCGCCTCGTTGTTGGCTGTGAATGCTGAACACGTCATTGAGACAATAAATAAATAAAGTCCAATGTGACTACCGGTATGTGGACAACGGGGGTTAAAGCGCTTCGTTGTCATCCCGTGACGATAGAAATTAGCATCGATGTTGCTGTAGTTTTTACTCTTCAAACATACAGAGCAGCAAAAGAGAAACAGAGCTTGACAGGCTTCTATTGGCACCCAGGTGTGGGCTTCGCCACCCGGCAGGTGGGCAACGTGACCAAGCCCACCGTCATCATCAGCCAGGAGGGCGACAAGGTGACCATCCGCACGCAGAGCACCTTCAAGAACACCGAGATCTCCTTCAAGCTGGGGGAGGAGTTTGACGAGACCACCGCCGATGACAGGAACTGCAAGGTAGGAACACAGCTAGCAACGCTTGTGAAGACATGAGACGCAAATACTGACTTGAGGAAAATGGAGTAAGAAAAAAAAAAGACTGGTCAGAAAAATTACATCCTGATTACTTTTGCTAAAGTAGAAAAAAAATTTTGGACTTGTCAACAATACCGGCGGCCCGTTGGTCCAGTGGTTAGCGGGTCAACCTCATAGTGCATGGGTGTAGGGTTCAATTCCGTCTCTGGCCTTCCTGTGTGGAGTTTGCATGTACTCCCCGTGCCTGTGTGAGTTTTCTCTGGGTTATCCGGTTTCCTGCCACATTCCAAAAACATGCATGGCAGCTTAATGGAACCCTGTAAATTGTCCCTGTGATAACTTGGCACAAAAAGGGTACAGCTACTTGTCTTAAAATGTACTTCAGTACAAAAGTAAAACTGAATGTTAACTTTTGTAAAGAAAACCTCATTGAGTATTGCTATATTGTCTGTCTACATGTGTTGCTCCACCATTTGTGTTGAAATATCCATTGCTCAAAACGCCGGTAACACCGCCACTTAGATGCTAATCGTTAGCCGGTGTATGGCGTTTCCAGTCTGGCGGCTTAACTTTTAAGACAAAAACGTTTCTCCCTCCACCTTGGCAAGTTTGAGAATTCTTAAATGGCAGTCGATGCTAACGGTCATCTGCTCGTTAGTCCACAGTGAGCATGGACGGAGACAAGTTGGTCCACGTGCAGAAGTGGGACGGCAAAGAGACCAAGTTCGTCAGGGAGATCAAGGACGGCAAGCTGGTCATGGTGAGATTTCAGATAAAAAATTGGTTTCTTCAAGAAAAAAAACATTGTAAATTGATACTCAGTATTACAATACTTTAGAATAGTCTAGTTTTTAAAAAATCATATATTAGTCGCTAAAATGGGTGTTATAAGATTTTTTAAATACAATACAATACATGCTGATTTATATAGCGCTTTCACAACATTGGCAGCTGTAATAAAGCGCTTAACAAAACAGTTTGAGATCAAAGAGGAGAGAATCAAATCAGAGACGTCATGCTCAAAATGTGCACATGTCGGCTACAAGCTAAGTTTCAAAGTCTTTCAAAAAAGATTGGTTCAATTCTCCTAAATATTCATTCTATTTATTTTTATAATATAATACACATTTATGTCTTCCTATAATAATCTCATATTCATGTTTCTGGAGCTCTGGAAATGAATTCCCTCCTAAGCAGTAAATTTGGTGCTCCAAATGTTCTTAATTTTTGGATGAAGTTTCTTGGGTTAAAAAAAAAAACAAACTTTTAAAAGTGACGTTCTTCTCTTCCTCATCCAGAACTTGACCTTCGAGGACATCCACGCCGTACGCACCTACGAGAAGGCGTAGAGGCCAACGTTTGCGCCTCTTCTTCATCATCGTCTTCCTCCTCAAGCAAGCTGCACGTTTTATTTTTATCAAGTCTTTTTTTTATATGAAAAAATGACATATTGGACTGATCATCTTTGCAAATGTGGTAAATAAAACACGGAGAAATTTTAGACTCTTCTCATCTGTTCCTATCATTTATTGACAGTCTGACAAAAGGTGGTACTGTGATTTTTTCATTGCGAGTATTTTATGGCAGTGTCTAATATATTTAAGTTTTGAGGTGAAAAAGTGTCTGATCTAACTTGCTTGGCGTTTTTACTTGTTAGCCTATTATTTGATCATAGCTTATTGATACTGGCCATTAAACCGTTTGAATGAAAAAATAAATAAAACAGTACAACGCAGGAGTTTACAAGTATTAACAAGGAAATAAGAAGGTGGAACGATGTTTGTTTTGTTTTTAATTGTACAGTTACACGACACAAAGTCAGTTTACATCAGGTCGAACGACATAGTTCCGCGCAAGCTCGGCCGTCAATCAAACGAAACCACGCCCCCGTCTTTTGAAAACACAAAGTCACGTGACAAGCTGACCACTCCAATATCCGCCTTTTGCTCGTCCACAAACACGAGTTGTTGAGCGACCTTGGTCGTGTATTCCGAGCTATGCTCTTGCAATTGAACGACATGACGGGGCAACTCCTCTGTTTTGTTCTCCTGTTGTCCGCCGCCGTTCGCCTTGAGGCGGCCCCGCCCGGAAGAGGAGCCGAGCCGGCGGACGCAGGTGAGTTGTCGTGATAACTCCCAAAACGGAAATTGTCGCCATGCAATTTGTATGCAAAAAAAAAAAAATCAGACGGCCGTCCCGTCTTACGTTTAGGAGTGACAGTAAACGGGACGACGTTGAAGAACAAATAAAAGCACTTTCGTCAACCGCAACGAATTGATCCACACACGTGGAGCAATCAAAACAAGACAAATATCAAGTGCTGCAGATGGCTCGTGTGTGTTTATGCCACTCAGACAAAGTGAGTGGCAAAGCGCTTAACAAAACAGTTAACATAAAGTAAAATAATAAACACAACACATAACAGACGTCGGACAGTCGTGCAGTGCTAACCACTTTTTCCCTCATACGCTTAGTTGTTTAAAGCAGTTTGAACGAAAGAGGAGAGAATCATAGTGTCCTTTCGCCAGTGGATCAGAGATGTCATGCTCAAAATGTGCACACGTCGTCTACAAGCTAAGTTTCAAAGTCACCAAGGAGCTGTAGCAACCGTTGACGAAAAAAGAGATTGGTTCACTTCTCCTGTCCCATGTAAATCCATTTCAATTCCAAGCGGCAACTCCGCGCCGACGCACCTCTCTCCTTATCCTCAAGTTCAGCAGCCATCCATCCAGCCGCACCAACTCAGACTGTCCAGCAGCGCCGACATCTCCGCTGAACAAAACGGGGCTGTGAAAAATGCTGCCCATTACAGGCGCAAAAAACACAAACACCCCGCCCGGGGGGGCTGTCCAGCACCGACAGTCAAATGGCGCAGACATTCATCCCATTCAAAATCTGTGCTGGTACAGGCGTGCTGCCGAGAAGGCGCAACCACCAAGCACAGATTCTTCGTCTTTGACGAATGTCGTGGCCAAAAAACGCTGAAAACAGTCTACATCAGGTCCACACGACGAAACAACAGACACCATGTGACAAAACAAAAGACCAAAACAACAAAAAACAAAAAAGCAAGCAAAGTTGTTTAAAGTGTGCTTGTGCGTGCGTGTGTGTGTGTGTGTGTTGGATATACAATGCATCCCAAAAAGTATTCAAAGAACTTCACTTTTGCATTTTTTTGTAAAAATCCCTATTCAGACACTTTTTGTCGTCTCACAGACTGGTGGAACTTATAAAACAAAAAAAAAACAAAAACAAAAAAAGGATTTCCTGCTGCTATATATTTTTTCCACTATTGTTATGTACTATAGCGAGTAGTGAGCAGTTGTCTTATGTGTATCAGTAGATATTTTACAAATTCCGACGCTCTTGAGAGGCCATGATGATATCTGAATGTGGTGTCTTGACTCCAAAGTACATTTTCCAATTGTTCCTACACCAGGGAGATTTTGGCACATCACCGACCTTCATTTGGACCCCACCTACCACCTGGCGCCGGACCCCACCAAAGTGTGTTTCTCCTCCAAAGGGAAGCCCACCACCGATGCCGGTCCGTTTGGGGACTTTTTGTGCGACTCGCCCTACGGCCTCATCCAGTCGGCTTTGATGCACATGAAGAGCCTCGTACAACCAAACGACTTCATCATTTGGACAGGGTAGCGTCAAATTGCTTATTCCTCATTTTGGATGAATTTTTAAAATGGAGGATTTCAGTCCCAAATTATGAAATGAAGCTTATTTTTCAGGATGATTATGATTTTTTTTTTTTAAATCTGATTTGCTTCACTACTACAGAGACAGTCCACCTCATGTTCCGGTTAGCGAGCTGTCCACGTCGATGGTGATCGACGTGATTCGCAACTTGACACAAAGCATCCGACAACATTTCCCAAACGTCAGCGTCTTTCCCGCCATGGGGAACCATGACTACTGGCCGCAGGTAGCCGACACGGCAGATTCTGATTCCTAGCATGTCTCTACATACGGTTTTGTGTATGTTGTCAGGATCAGCTGCCTACGTCCACAAACGAAATCTACAAGGCTGCCGCCCGCCTTTGGAGGCCCTGGCTGCAAGACGACGCATTGAAAACTCTTACTCGAGGTTACCTTATTTCACGAAAATTCCTTTTTTTTTCACACTGTGTGTGTGTTACTTTTGTGGAATTTGTACTACAGTGAAACTCCTCTACAACGAAACCTGCATGGGCGAAAATATCCCCTAGTGTGAAAAAGTTTCATGCATGAAAGCCATTCCCACTTTTCTGCTCCCCCTACGATGAAAAATCCCCCCCTGCCTTCCGCAAAAGTCTAATCCAACCTCAGCATGCCACAGCGACCTCTGCTGCTTCCTTCGGAAATGGCAACAGCAACCACCTCACTGGTTTACATATGCGCAGTAGTCCAGGAAGTGTTTGTTATTGTTAATTTCAGACGCAGCACGAACGTTAACGTTGCTAAAATGGCTATGAAACGAACCTTTGCAGGCCAAGAACTTAAGAAAAGCATTCACGCTTGAAGACAGGACAAAATGAATAAAAATGAAAGATGGAGGAAGCAAAGTAATTGATGATCATAAATTTCACAATATCTTTCCCGTTTTTTTCTTTCTATATGAAGTGTCAAATAAGTGTCTGCTCATATTTATGCACTACCTATTGGAATAAAAAAGAGTAAACACATTCGTTTTGTGTGCGTTTGCATTTGAGATAAAATTTGCTACAGTGAAAAGCCCCCTGTTGTGAAAAATCTTGCTGCAAACATGATTTCGCTGTCGAGGAGTTGCACTGTAGCACCTCATTGCCGTTGGAACAATTCAAGCCTGTTAGCGTTTAAGGCAGTTAAATTGTTAGCCCCTTTCCTGCTCGTTGGAAAATGGATGCCAGGTCTTCGAATGTCACATTTTTATGTACATGTAAAGTCTTCACTCATGTGCCGGTGTCCACAGGAGGCTTCTACACCCAGCTGGTTCGTTCGGGTGTCCGAGTGGTGAGCGTCAACAGCATCCTCTACTACGGTCCCGACCGCGCCACCGTCAACATGAGCGACCCGGCGGGACAATACGAGTGGTTGGATGACACGCTGAAAAAGGCGGGCGACGACATGGAGAAGGTTCGATGTTGTCATGAACCCTTTCGTGGGTAGCGGTGTCACGACAGCGGACAGCCGATCATGTTATCGGGGTCCGGGTAATCGTTATGGGCGCTCCCTCTTGTGATTGACGTGTCGATCTGTCAGGTGTATATCATTTCGCACGTTCCGCTGGGATTCCTGCCCTCGCTCCGTAACGTGACGGCCATCAGGGATGAGCACAACGAGAAGCTGCTCAACATCTTTCGGCGCCACAGTCACGTGATCGCGGGACATTTCTACGGACACACGCACAAAGATAGCATCATGGTGCTCCTGGACTCCAAAGGTGACCGCAGAAATATGTGAAAGCATTCGCTACATGAGTCAACAGCGTATAAGTAAAAAGTAAGACGATGATGCTCACTTTTGAGATTTATTCATTGAATCTTATGAGCAGGTGTTCCTAATAAAGTGGCCAGAAACCACTGGAATGCCTTATGGCATCCCAGACTGTATATTGCCAGTCGATATTATACGATGCATTAATTAATAAGAATAAGAAAACCTTTTATTCGTCTCACAATGGAGAAATTCCCAATTTACAGCAGCAAAGTTAGGAAAGGAAGAAAGTAGGAGAGCAAAAAGTATTGGAGCTGCTGTAAAGGCAGCCACTCTCGCGGAGCCATCTTGAAGTCATTTTTACATCATCACAAAATGACATTAAATATATCAATTTAACATATCGCATGATTGTTTCTTTGGTAAAGTTACAATGTATAATGGATTTTTTTTTTAATGGATGGTGCATATAGCGGTTAACTCATTCAGTACCAGCCAATTATGGACCAAGTCTGAAAAGACGTTTAAAAATGTCTTTGGGAGTGAATGAGTTAATGATGCATGTTTTTAATATATATATATTTTCTTGACAGATTCACCTGTGAACTCCGTGTTCGTGGCTCCGGCGGTAACGCCCATCAGAAGCTTTTCGGAGCCGTACTCCAATAACCCGGCGGTGCGATTGTATTTCTATGACAAACGAGACTTTGGCGTTTTGGTAAGTCTTGACGGCCACCCTTGCCAAACACCACGTCACATTATTATACCATCCCGTGTCGAAGTACAAAAGGCAAGCCTATTTTTTTCCATGTCAAAGGACCTCTGGCAATACTTCCTCAACCTGACCGAGGCGAACCTCGAGCAACGAGCCAACTGGAAGCTGGAGTACATCATGACAAAAGCTTTTGGGATGCCGGATCTGCGACCGCCGAATCTGCTGCGACTGGCTGTGCGCTTGTGGCTACCGCCCAACGCCGCTTTCGACGCCTACTTTGCTCACTTCACGGTTAGTTACGATGGCAGGCCAACTTGCCAGGGAGAGTGTAAGCTCCTCCAGTTGTGCTCCATGCTCCACCTGGATCAGGCCCGCTACGGCGCTTGCGTGGGGGCGCGACATCGTCAGAGTCTCGCCAGTAACCTCCTTTGATATCCATTTATGGATTTCATCACGTTTTTTTTTTTTTTTGTGACACTATCACCAGAATAATAATATCGCCATTATCATGGTAAGATGACCCAAAATTGTCTCATGTGCCTCTGAAATGTTTTCAGACTTGGCAACATGAAATTTGGTTGCCATGTCCTGAAAAAAAAATAGGAGGTCTTCTATTTTGCCATGAAAATGATCATTTTTGTAGTCATTTAGAAATTGTGGATTTGTTTTGCGAAAAAGTCAACCCCTTAAACCAACTTTAGGGTGGGAAATTGAAAACTGGTGTAGATCCACAAAAAAGTCTCAAGAAACGGTATTCAGTTTAGGTTTAGCGCAACCAAGCCAGGGTCATTTTTGAGGCATTAAATTGGATTTATTTTATTCAAACCAGTTTAATTTAACATCATGAAATTTGGTAGACGGTCCATCATGAGTAGACCCACAAAAAAAGACTCAAGAAACCATTCCTGAGGAGACAGGAAGTCCGGCATTTTATTTTGAGAGGCCATTTTGCACTTGTTTTTGGTCTTTTTTTGGGGGGTTTGGGGAGTTCTTAAACACCAAGTTGCTCTCGAGATTTATTTTCTTTTTCAATTGCTTCCGAATTTGTAGCACACATACTCGAGGATGATGCTAGCTTGAGAAACATGATGCGCCATGAAAAACGGGTGCTAGGGAATTGCATTGACTGTGATTGCTGAAGCGTGAGCATTGCACAGTTGAAATGAATGTAAAAAGTGGAAGACTGTTGACACTTCATTCTGTCGTCTTCTGAATCCTGAAACGATCTCATTGCTGACAATTGTTGACCTGATTTCAAGTTTTGCTCTTAAAAAAAAGCCAAATCGCATAATCGTCTGAGTTGTGTTTTTTCTTTTCATTAGGTCTGTAGATTCTTAGTTATCCATGAGTATAATGTAGCGTTTGTCTGACAAGTTGGGCATGGAGGGGGCGGGGGGCAGGCACTGGCCTCATTTGACTTGGCCCCCCTTTACTCCCTCTCAACTTCTCGCTTTGAATGTTCTCAGCTCCATTCCAGCGCTATTGTGGGCCATTCCCCCCTCCCGGCCCCCCACCCCTATTCTCAACTACTTCCCCCTAACGTTGACAGTCCCTCGTTTCAAAACATCCGTTTGCTCCATGTGTAACTTCCAAAAGCCCCAAAGAATGTCCAGAAAGTGTCAGAAGAAGAAAAAAGAAGTTAAGATGAATGATGAATGGTGAGAAACTCACCTTCTTTGCTCCCCCTGCCCCCTCCGCCCCGATCCTTCAATCCCTTTGCTTGGCTGGTCAGGGCGTAACCGTGGTAACAGCATACTGGTGGGTGAGTATGGTCCGTTGCGGGGGCAGCCATCGCCACGGTGACATCAGTGAAGCGCTGTTGTGTGCAAACAAAGCTTGTCTCTTTTCTCTCTTTGCACGGCCACTTTTTTGGGGGGTTCTATGGAGTACACTTCCAACCACAAAAAAAGATCATAACAAAAATGTTTGAGAAAGTTTTGTTTCCTACAAAATAAAGCATCCCGAGCAATAAACTCAGTTTGAAACTCAGTGCAGCCCTAATAAATGGCCATAAAGGTTCAATTTGGTATCTCGTGAAATGTAGGGGACCCGAGGTTGACCCCAGGAGACATTGTCAACTGGTGGCCTGGTATGCATGTTAATGTTGTTTCTGTAGGGTGCATTTTGACAGTGTTGTCGTTTTATTTGAAAAACATTTCAAAGAAAAAGCATTTTTACTCTGTTATTGTCGCGCAGTTTACAGTTGATCAACCTGACCTGAGCTAACCTCGTCCTTCTGGCGTGAGGCTAATCCCTTTTTGTAAAAGCTCTTTTTGTTTGGTCTGCGCTCAGCGAGATTAGTGATTAGTGTTGTCCATGTTGTAAATTTTTTTTAAACTCGTAATTTAGCTAGCCACGCGCTAAAGCTAATCCCTCATCTACTTCACTGCAGCAGCAACTGTCTTGTGACTGGTCAAGTTTTTATCCATGACAACCAAGTTATACCAACTGCACTTATATCTGGATTGTTGAACATTATTGAAAGATAAATGCAATCAAAAGATGATTTATATGCATAAATGTTTCATTTACAAATGATTGTTTATGCCCTATAAACTATTTGCATGCAAACTGTCACTTTTTATCCCTAAACTATTATAAAAATATTTTTAAAAATAATGAGTCAGGAATGGTTATTTTCTCTAATAAAGAAAATAGAAATGCAAATTAAAAATGTGTTTAATGAATTTATACAGGCCACATTTAACAAAAAATGAAAATGGCGCAAAAACCTGATGTGCTAGAAAAAAAGTCAAGGCATTTTTTGGAATCAGTTTCAAAAATATTGTTAATACAAAAAGACTTCTCAAATTCAAATTTGCTGTTGAACAGTGTAGTAAATGAGTCCAAAAAGAATTCCCGATAACTACAAATCGACATGTTGATTCCTGGGAGTGAGCAGCGCGCCAGTGGAACCTGCTCATTTATTGTTTGCGAAATCTTCTCCATTGTGTAATCATGTTGCAAAATCAACTTGATTGCCAAATCACCTCGTGTTTATCTAATGTTAGTGTGTGTGCACTTTTTGCGTGTTTTCCTGCCCTACTGGCATATCCTCTTTTGTTACCACGAACAATGACGGTCGACCAAATTTTTCTTTTTCAACTATTGGAGGAGGGAGGAAACATCATGCTTATTAAGCCCTTTTTCATTTGGAACTCCCGTGAGATATTACCCCCCTGCCAAGTCTCACACACTCCATAATGGAGACCGACTGGGAAGGGGTGGGTGTTGGAGGGTCTCTCACTTTTTGTCTCATGCTTCATTTGTTGTTTGTCAGCCTTGAATGGACTCCTTTATCAACTGTGTGTATGTGGGGTGGGGGGTTATGATTGTGGTTGGACCACTCGTACTACCCCTGAAACGCTGAATGGGAACAGCAAAGCCCCCCCCCCACCTACACACACACAAACTCTGCTAACCAGCTTGCACGTTACCTCACAGCCACACACCCGTCAGTGAACTCACGAGAAACTTGATTAGGCACACCTTCTTAACCTCCATCCATCCATTTTCCGATCCGCTTATCCTCACAGGGGTCGCGGGGGGGTGCTGGAGCCTATCCCAGTTGTCTTCGGGCAGTAGGCGGGGGACACCTTGAACCTGTTGCCAGCCAATCACAGACCTTAACCTGCTGCTAGATATAGATCCTATCGTCACGGTCTCAAGCGCCATCGAGTCCACACATTGGCTGTCAAGTCCTGACTTGACACTAAAATTCCTAACCCCCTCCTCCCTATTTTGTCGTTCTCTGGGTGACATAGGCACACTCGTGGTTGACAATGAGACACTCAAAATTCACTTCTATCGGGCCATATTTTTTTATTATGATTGTGAGTTGTGTGTTTGTGTACGCGCGTGCGTGTGCCCACCGCCCTGGGCGAGGGTGTTTGGAGTGGAAGTTTTGCTGTTAATCCCTCTTCTTCTTAAATCCCTGCACCCATCTTCTCCTCTGCCTCTATCATTCCATCCTGACCCCCCCCCCCCATTGCTTGTCTGGTCAGTATGTGGGGTCACTGGGTTTACCCCAGAAAGAGGAGGGAGGCGGGAGTTTTTTTTTGGGGGGGGGGAGTCGGGGAGCTGAAGAGTTTGCTCTGGTTTTCTAACGAGCTTTCATTTTCACATTTAATAACTGTTTTGATAGCTTCAAGCAATTTCAAAAACTCGTGTGAATTTTTCGGAGTCACTTTTCTGCAAATTTACATCCAAATATTAAATACGCCCCCGCCCTCCACACCGAGAATAGGTATAAACCAACGCGCGTTTGAAAACTTTCCGGAAGCAAGCTCCCATGTAACCGCGACTGACAACCGCGTTCCATTCCGGTGCAATGGCGACACCCACAGGTCTCTATTATTAAAAAATCTATTCGGGTCTCTACAGTATTCATAAAAAAATCTATTCGTCGGAGTGATACGAAACACGCCAGTCCCTCACCAAATTACGTTTCTTAAAACTTGTTATTATAGTTCGGGGGTTTTCCCCCACTATACCCCATGTCCAATAATCAATTTCCGTTTTATACGGAGTCATAATTGACATCCTAGGAGATCAGCGTTTTCCATCTTTTTCGAGCCAAGGCACATTTCATTCATTGAAAAAAATGCCGCGGCACACCACTAGCTGGAAATGTGGGTGAAAATGTGGCACGGGGTTTGAAAAACACTGGTAGAAATAATTGACAAATAGGTTGGCAAGGCGATTAGCTAGCTGCTGCTGCTACCTACCGGTATGGAAGAGTACTGCACGATTACTGTACCTCTGCCAGGCGGTCAATCGCCTGGCTGAGGTACAGTAATCGTTTCCCGAGGCACAGGGTTTGAAAAACACTGTAGTCGATGACAGACACCCCAAAACACACACACACACACGTATATACATATATATTCATATTCATTCTCCACATCTAATTTGATTCACTCCTTTGATTGGGACCCTGAGAGTAGCTAAAAATGTTAAAATTTTCAATAAAAAAAAATACAATTTCTAAATGACATGCAATTCTGTTATTGTAGGCCTGTGCAGAAAGGTTTTTTGGTTTTTATTTTGCATTTGAAAGAGACAAAATGGTGAAACAAAGGCAGCAAAAATAAAGAAAACCCACCAACACGCGCAGCCAAACCTGATGACATTTTGCCTCAGGCTACAAGTCTATCCCGCCATCCTCCTCCTCCTCTTTGCTTTCTTTTGTCCTGCACGTGCTCACTCTTCTCCTCCTCCTTTCCAACATCCTCCTCTTCCTCCTCCTCCTCCTCCTCCTGGTCCTTTGCCGCCGCCGCCCCCCCACCCCCCGCCCCCCACCGGCCCAGCTTGTTGTCACTCACTCTGGCGGCGAAACAGACGGCAGCAGCGCAGACCAACAGACGCTAATCCTGGTGGCGTACCCCACCCTAAAACCTCCCCCGCTGCACAACAGAACCCGGGAAAACGGAGCGTACCGGACCCACCTGTGCAAATGGAGCGGACAACTTGGATTATTTGAAAGAGTCGGAGGGAATAGGAAGAAGAGACATCAGCACCATGGAGCAGATGAGGGTGTCGGTGATGTAGCAGGTGCTGCAGCCTGGTGCCGCATTGCTTGCTTGGCCTCCTCCGTGGGGGAGAAGGTGATGCCGTCATCTCCCTCCTTCACACTCTCAGCGCACACACGCTCATGTATGGTTCTGATGGTGTGAAGCAGCAGCAGCAGCAGCAGGATCTCGGGGATGTTTGGCCGTTTGGATGTAGTCGCCACACATGCTGTAAACTGGCTTCTGGAGTTAGAGATTTTAATTATTGGTCTACAAAGCACTAAATGGTCTTGGGTGTAAATGAAAGGGGTGCAAAAATAGGTCGCAAGTTTGTTCTATTTATGGTTATTTTGGGGGGTAAGCCATCCTCGGTCGTTTGCTAAAAAACGTAGCTGTTTTTGTGGTCTGGTTCAAGAAGTTCAAAGTATTTTGTAATTTGTCGCCATCTTGTGTTCTTTTGCTGCCAAGGAACTGTGTTGAAGTAACTTGAAGAGTTTGTTTTTGACAAAAGTAGTGTTTTCCCATCATCTTCCATGATCTTGGTGCAATGACTTGAGGAATTGAATTTAAACAAATGGAGTGCTTTGCCCCCACCTTGTCCCATCTTCTTGCCAAGAATCTATGTTGAAGTGAATCGGGGAGTTTTATTCGGACAAAAGTAGTGTGTTGATGGAATATTGTGGCATTTTTTGTGCCAAGGAACTATGTTGACATCGGTTGAGGACTTTCTTTAAAATAGATATAGTGCTTTCGCGTCATCTTTTTGGGGCCTCTTAATGCCAAGGAGCTATGTTGATGTGAATTGCGTTTCCTTTTTACAAAAACGGAGCTTTTCCACCACTTTGTGGCAATTTGATGCCAAGGAACTATGTTGAAGTGAAATGTAGCGATTATTTGAGACCTAAAAATGCTTTGCTGCCATCTTATATGATATGTTGAAGTATCTTGCGGTGTTTCATTTGGTTTGCGCATCATTCGATGCTTGCCTTGCCTTGCAGGTTCCGCAGAAGAAGAAGAAGAAGAGTCTCTGTGAGGGAACCTTTGGACGTGGCTCCTGCCGAGATGACTCACCTGCAGGCCGGCCTGTCGGCGGCCACCCTGGAGAAGGCCAAAGCAGAGCTGAAGGAAAACCCGGAGACCCTTCACCAGGACATCCAGGAAGTGCGCGACATGATCATCACGCGGCCGGACATCGGCTTCCTGCGTACGGACGACGCCTTCATCCTCAGGTTCCTGCGGGCCAGGAAGTTTAACCATTTTGAAGCCTTTAGACTGCTGGCCCAGTACTTTGAGTACAGACAGCAGAACCTGGACATGTTCAAGAACCTGAAGGCCACTGACCCTGGAATTAAGCAGGCGCTCAAGGATGGATTCCCCGGCGTGCTGGCCAACCTGGACCGACATGGAAGGAAGATTCTGCTCCTCTTTGCCGCCAACTGGGACCAGAGCAGGTAGACGTGGGTTGCCGTGTACTTGAGCACCCACATTTTTTGCTATTTCAAAATGTGTCATTGGCAGGTACATGTTTGTGGACATCCTGAGGTCCATCCTGCTGTCTCTGGAGTCCATGATCGAGGACGCTGAGCTGCAGGTGAACGGATTCATCCTGGTCATCGACTGGAGCAACTTCACCTTCAAGCAAGCCTCCAAGCTCACGCCCAGCATGCTGCGGCTCGCCATCGAGGGGCTGCAGGTGAGGCGAAGGCTTCGGGTTTGGCTCTTGTTCACTTCCGCAGCTTCCAGTCGAAGTCATATTACAACGTTAGCATGTTGCGATTGTCGTTGAGCGGCAGTAGTTAGCACGTTAGCGTTTTGATGCGGTCGTCTAATGCGCGTGTTGGCAGATTGTTGTGCAGGGTGGGGGGGTGGGGGGGGCCCACATGACCAGCAGGAATCATTTTAGATGAGTTCTCTTCTTCTGTGACGTTGCTGCGGCATGCAAGTCGGTTGTCTTCATGTAGGCCACATGCCTTGGGATCGCCAGTGCAGTCGTTTATTGCCGCTCTGTGTTAACAGCAGGCAGATTGGACTCTCCGTGCACTCCTATTTGTCTTCTCGTGGAAAACCCTCGCAAGCACGTTGAGAACATGCACACATTCCGCATAGGAAAGCCAGAGCCTGGATTCAAACTCCCAACCTCTAAACTGCGAGGTGAATTGTGCTAACCGCTAGCCACCACCGCTAAAAGGGCTTCGTCGTGATTTATTATCCCGTCGTTTTTGCCTTGTGCGCTCACTCAGCCGATCCACTTGTCTCGTTTTATTGAGAGACGTAATAATTATTATGAATAATATCGCCCCCGGCGAGTTGCAGCAGGTGATCAGTGCGCGGGATTCAACCCAATCCAGTCATAATCCCGCAGGATTACAACGTTGTTAAAGGATTAAAAAATGGTAAATGGGAGTGAAACCTCAACGGAATGTTCACTTTATATCTCTGAAAATACTTTTTTTTCCCGTCTTTGTATTGTTGAAAAGAATTTCTTTTAAGGTGATTAGCATTAGCTACAAATGTAGCGTTCACTTGGTGGTTTTTAATAAATTAGCCTTTGGTACCGTTGCTATTCTGTCTGTCTGTTTTTGGGGTTTTTTTGTATGTGTTTTTTGTGTGTGTGTGTTTGTTTGTTAACCCCCAAGAATCAGGAAGGCAGATAATTGAGGTCATTTTTCATTGGCTCTTATAAATGCTAGCATGCTAGCTGCTATATGCTACTGTCAAATTGACAACTAATGTCTCGTGAACTTGTGCTTCACTTCCTTGAGGGATTTGTTTTTGTCTCCCACTTTAGCTTTCTCACTCTCCCAACATCTCCCCGGACCCCCCCCCCCACCCTCCCTCATTTGTCTTCAGCAGCTGGAGATGCTGCTGACGTCTTCTGACACGACTTAACCCATTCATTCATTCACTCGCATTTTAAAATGCGGCCGCTTGCTTGATGCAATGTGCTTTGTTGTACCCCGACATCCTCCCTCCACCCGCTCTCTCACGCACGTCCCACCCTCCCGGCGTTTCCACGGCAACCGGCACGATTGCCTGGCTGTCTGCTTTGGCCTCTCTTCCAGATGGGCTCGCCTTTGGTGCGTGTGCGTGCGTGCGCGTGTGTGTGTGTGTGTGTGTGTGTGTGCGCGAGATGTTTTATGCATCGCTCCGCTGCTCTTTCATTTATGAGTTTTGCATAACCAGCTGCCGTTTTGCCAAGTCCTCAAGAGCCATTTAGCGACGCCGAAATCGTAATTGACGATTGAAAATGTCTCTAAAAAAATAATCAAGATGAGAACAACTGTCACCGCAACCGATTAGGCGGTGACAGTTACGCATGATGTCACCACGCAGATGCGACACAGCTGGTGGGGGAAAAAAGGCTAAGACGCGGCGAAGAGACATTAGCTCAGACTGACGATGACGGAGTACAATGATTGGACGCATGTGGGGAAAAAGCACAGGACAAGCTGTCCAGGCATGGATGCGTGTAATAACGGGAGAGGTTGAAGAGAGGCGAGTTAGGCTAACAAGAGACAGGCGGAGGGCCCAAATAAGACACAGGTGGGTGGGACAGTGAGAAAACTCGTGTATATGAACCGCAAAAAATGATGAGACGAATGAGACAGAGGTGAACAGCGCTCTCAGACGGTGTGATCAGGTGTCTAGCAGGACAGGTTAGACAAGGACAGGGCTGCACGAAGGGTTGACGATGTAGTGCAAGGGTGCGGATCACTCGGAGAGAGTCATACAAACGCACAAAAGGACGGCAGCGGGTAACGGTTGGGGATGAAGCGGTGAGACGCAGGTGGCTTGGTTTAAAACTGACGGCAGTAGTGTATGTTCAATCGTAGGATAGCCTACTGTCGCTTGTCATCAAATTCAAAGATGAACAAAAATGTCTTGCAGCCCAAAAAAGTGCATTTTTGTGTGTGGAGTTAACCCTTTCAGGGACAGCGGTCACTAGAGTGGACGTGTTATGATGTAATCAGGTTACAGGATGCATCAGAGGGTTGAAAGTGCAGCCTGCGGGGGAAAGAGCTGCTTTAGTTTGCTTTTTACTAAATGGCTTTAAAATGAAAGCCAGCCTGGACTTCGGGGAAAAAAAAAAAAATCAGGTCAACAACATCCGTTTCTGTTCCGTTTTAATGGAATGGGTCAATGTCAGAACGCCCGCGGCGGTGGATGAACTCAAGGTTTTGATTTTCTGTTGCGAGCAACTCCGCCTTCTGACTCGCTATTCGGCCCGAAGTTCTTAACCCGGTCGTGTTGTGCTCGTGGAGAGACTTTCCTGAATGTTGTCACCTTGGATTCTTGTCAAGCTTTGCGCCGACCTGAAGCAAAGATCCCCCAAAATAGATTTGTGATCCGGTATGTTCATGAAAAAGTGAAATGCCCTTCGGACCTTACACATCCAAATGATTGTTGACAAGAATTTTGAATGGCTGGTTGCAAGTCGAAGTATCCAGGCAAGTGCCGATCTTTAAAGACGTTTACATCGTCTATCGTGATTGAGTATGTGTATATTTTTTTTTTCTTTATGATTTTTTATTTTTATTTTTTACATGCTTTTGTGTGTCGACCCACGTGAGTCACTTTGTGCCGCCTTGAGCTGTTTGCATGTGACTCGGCAAACAAAGCCGAGTCTTCCTCCTCGAGGCCAACCCGTCCACTTCTTTCGCAGGGCTAGCGAGAAACACTTTCCAAAACACCGACCTTCATCTGCAAACGGATTTGTTCCATCAAATTGTCTAAATCGATTCCCAATAGTGCGTTATCTTCATTTGGTCGAGTTTCTCAGTGGCGTCTGGTTCACTCGAGTAAGTTCAGGGAGAAGCCGACAAAAGCACCAGTGTGTCTCCATCTTGACGTTGTCCTTCCGAGCATCATCTCAGAAAATAGAAAGTAGCAGCGATCATTTCCTCATGACCTCCAGATGACATCTCTTAATCGAATCCAGCATCGCTGCAAGTTCAGGTCTTTTCTTAACGTGACAGGAAGCGGCTACGTCCAACCTTCCTGTTGTTACGATGCCATAACGTCCGTTGTTCGTGCTACAAACGTTAGCCCCCTTTCATGCTGGAAATACCAAATTAGGGAGTGTCAGAGGGGGTGCGATGTGTTTTTTTTTTTTTGCTTCGAGTTCAAAGCGAAAAGGAAAAAGTACAGGTCGTCCTATTTTTGGCATCATTAGGAAGAATAACAACGTGGCAGACATTGGGACAGAGCAAGATGATGGTGTGGAGAGAGAAGCAAAGAGAGAGAGCCACAGGGGTGCATGAAAGGGTGAAGTAAACACCTGTTGTTCTTTTTTTTTTTTTTGTGCGTTTCCCACTGCTGCGACAGGACAGTTTTCCTGCTCGCTTTGGAGGAATCCACTTTGTGAACCAGCCATGGTACATCCACGCCCTCTACACCGTCATTAGGCCCTTCCTCAAGGAGAAGACCAGGAAGCGGGTGAGTAAATCCTGCCGTGGATCGATGAAGTAGTTTCTAGTTTTGTGGAATGGCATAAAAAATATGCGTCAGATAAAAATAGAACGGTTTTAGGGAAGGGGTGGCGTCGACTGTTTGTAAATTTTTGCTAGGGAGCCTTGCTAAATAGATATTGGCTGTTGTTCTGAGCGTAGATCTTCATGCACGGCAACAACCTGACCAGCCTCCATCAGCTGCTGCATCCAGAGATCTTGCCGTCAGAGCTGGGCGGGATGATGCCGCCGTACGACATGGGCACCTGGGCCAGGGCCCTGCTGGAGCACGCCTATGACGAGGATGCGGAACCAGACGTGGGAACTGACGGAGGACCGGATGCTTATGCGTTTTCTGTCCAGGACCTACACAGAGATATGGACAAAAACCTCTCGCCCCAAACCATGAAAAGGTGACGTAGATTGGCACAAAAAAAAAAAAAACAGGAAAAGCAAAAATTACTTGAATGCTAACATGATAGCATGTTGCTAACCTTCCAGATCCCAGTCAGTGGTGGATCCCGGCATCTTAAAGCGACCTGACAAGGCCAAATGTGATGAAGACAACATGCAGCCGCTGCTCTCGCTGGACTAAAAACAAAGAACAAAAAACAAACCTTCGGGAAATTCTTGGAAAATCCTCTCCGAACATCTCTCTGTGGATTCTTGGTAGAGGTTTACTCCACATCCAACTTCCTTGGTGGACTTCCGTATTTGTTTGTAAAGTGCCAAGTCCACTAAAGTCCAATTCGGACTTCTGAGTGATGGTCTTCAAATGATTCCTGCACCAAAATGATGACGCAAGTGATGGGACAAATGGAAATTGGGATGCAAGCTTTTCCGATGTCTTTGTACCAGGATTTTATGAATGAGCAAGACGGATGTCGAGACAGACCAGCAAACCTCCCTTTATGGAAAAAAACCCCACAAAGTTTGATTTGTTACTGATCAACATCTCACGTAACATCAGCCTCCTTTTTGATTTCCAACAACAATGACCTCAAGCAGAAAATGTCACATGACCCAAATATGTGTGCAGGAAATCAAAGTGTTTAAATCAATAATAATTCACTACAAGTCATTAAGAGAATAAGTATTATTCAAACTAATCGCGATCCAAGTGACTGAAAGTATGTTTTTCTTCTGTTTTCTTCTGTCCTGTGGTACTAAAACATAGAACACACTACTTGTACATCAAAACCATCTTCGTGGTTCTAATGTAGTCTAAAATGCTAGCATACATGCCGCAGCCCATGCTAGCTATATAATGCTAACATAGTTAAGCAAAAAAGTCAAAATCTATGCCTGAAATATTGTACATATGTACCCCACCTCATTAGTAGTTTTTTAAAATCCAAATTTAAACTCTAAATGGAGGTACCATAGAACACTAGCAAAGTTAAGATAGTTCAGCAAACAATCCTAAATAGCGTCTAATGTAAAATTCAGAACACACATTTGTAATCTAGTCCGTACTCCTCGTACTTTGTCAACATCACTACATCTATCCATTCAGTTTCCAATGTCATAAACATCATGGTGAAATTGTATGGAAATTTTATATACAGTAAAACTCCATCACGGGTTCACAGTACTGTTTTTTTCTATTTATTTTCTAAATTTTATTCTTTTTATATTCGCCATTTGAGCAATTACCGCACGTGTCACGATAAAATAACATATTTTCTAATTCATCCAATCAGAGCGTCGCTATTATTTTTTCAACCGCTGATTGGCTGTTTTCTTGTTGTAGACTCATCCGCGCGCTGCTCGATTTGCTCATCACTTCCGCGTTGGGGAACGTGCGCGGAGACGTGGGCCGTACACAGCATTTTCAACACTGCGTTGATGGATTTTGAAACTAAACGAAAAAGAAAAAAAGAAACATCTAGGAAGGAACGTGACCAACATCTTAATGCGCAGTTGTGCTGGTGGAACACTTTCAACAGTGTTTTCCCTTTTTTCAGCTTTTAAACGGGAATGTACCGCTTTACGGCAGCTTCATCATCATCATCATCATCGTCATCATCGTCATTGTCGTCGTCATCCTTTGCTGGTGTGAGTACGCATGTTAAAAATTGTTTATACAATGCTTTTGTGTTATTCATTCACCTTGCTCTCTATTAATATATTATCAGTGTTTAAATGTTTTTGTATCGTTCCGTAAACGCTTAAATAACCTTCCCCTCATGTCACGAATTTCACTTTTCGCGGTGGTGTTCCGGATCGTTACGTCAGTGGTGGACGGGGAAATGACCGTCGTTTCAATCTGAACTAAACCAATGCTCAAATGGTGGCCAATGTACCGAAACAAATAAATTCAGCTCAGTCATAGTACGTACTCCTTGTACATCATGAATATTGTATTTGCGTTCTCTTTGAGGTTTTAATCTAGGGGGAAAACACGGCTAAAATGCGGTCACAGACAGATACAACGTACAGTTTCAATTATGCCTTGCAGTACAGTACCTGTTCAGTTTGGCAGTTTAACATTCGAGTGTTACGAGCAGACAATTAAGCGTTTTCTTTAATATACATCACATGGCAAACATCTCAATTTAGAGTTTTAGTTCTACCACGTTTTACACTCTTCTTTAAGTTCAACTAATGTGTGTGTGTGTGTGTGTGTGTGTGTGTTTGTGTGTGTGTGTGTGTGTGTGTGTCACATTTAACGCAGTATTGAAAACTTTAAAAAATGTATGTCAGGAACGACAGGAAACACGCTTTTATCAGAAATGCAAACACTTGATCACCTCTCAGTGACTTTAATTTATGTGCAGTATTTGACACAAGCATTTGTTTATTTTAAGAAATGTAACAACGATTATTGGAATATTTCAGCATTTTGAATGTTCTCCGTGACGTTGATCGGTGACAGTAGTGTGAAGATTTTGGGTTTTTTCTCATATTTGCTGCAACAAACCAGCATCGTAGGCAACTATTTTGTTCTTCATAAATGGGTCGCTTTGTTGCTGTAGAAAAAATAATAATACGGGAGCCGGGAAGAGTGGGAAGACTTTGATTTATTTGTTTTAAAACTTTTTTTATGTCTTCCACATGCACCGGAAATAATCGTAATTGTGATTGTTAATAAACACTAGCAAAGCATATTTCACACTCTTGTACATGTATTTGACTTTTAGTAGTCTTGACAGAGATGATAATGCTCACTTGTGATTGACATCAGTAAAAAAATAAAATATTTGACATGTATAATAGTGTAGTTTTGCAACCATAACAATAGGATATTATTCTTTAATGAATAGCTCTCTGAAAGTGTCAATCAAAAGTCAGCGTTAATATTTTTGTATTGGATGTCACCTGACAGTGTACCTAATGAAGTGGCCGGCAGGGACCAACTTTCATAGTGATATTTACGTCATTATGACCTATTTGCAGTTATGATTCACTGTGTCAAATATGATTTTGTATTGATGATGATGTAAAAGCTGCATGCGGCCATTTGAGTGTTATTATGATTACTACTGTATTCAGATTCTACACTGACTGATGTTTGTTTAGCTCCGCCAAAGTCAACAAACCTGTATTTATTTTTTAATCATCCCGAAGTGTTTGAGCTTCACGGATTTCGAATGACACTTTATTTTGTCCGGTGCTTGTGCTCGCTGAGGTCGCAAATAAGTTAGGAGCTTCTCCCAGGCGACTGAGCGAGAGTTCAGGTACACCCTGAGCTGATCGCCGGCCAGTCGCAGGGGCCACATTCGCATTCACAACTACACGCGATTTCACCTCGGATCAAAGCAAAGAGACGTTCGGTGCGGTAACGTTGGTGCCGCGTTTGTGTTGGAAAAAATGGCCTCCATTTTGCTGACATGCACAAATAAAGGTTGACGCAATTTGCCACACACTGCCTCCATTTTAATTTTTATTTTTATTTTTAAATGGCGATCACTGTATTGCACTTAATAATGACAACAAACCTGCTTCATAAATACAAAGCCAGTAATTTATATATGAATGGTGTGATAACTCACCAAATATGGTTTTGAATTCAATTCTGATTTTAATAAAAATTCATCACTGAGCTTGTTTTTCTGTGAATAAGTGGGAAAAACCCTAACCGTGTTAGTTTATTTTGTAATATGAACATTCAATGCCTTTTTTTTTTTTACGGTACTCATTAAAATGACCAACATTGTTAGGTGTACTAAATTGTGATGATTGTGAGTCGTATTTAAGGAACATAACTTTGTGCAACAACCTGCTTTCTCTCAAAACTTGTATAAACTCTTGAAATTAAATAAAAGCAAAAAGTATTCACATCTGAATTCACACGTCACGGGCTCCAACCTTTCTGTCAATAATAATAATAATAATAATAATTAATATTATAGATCAAATGTGGAACCATGTTGACAGGACAGCCCTCAAATTCCCGAAACCTTTTGTGACCTACAAACAACATGAAGCAGCACAACTACAAACCTGCTACCCAGCTCGTGAGCGGAGCGGCTGAGTGGTTAACTCATGCTAGTTAGCTCCATGCTAACTCAATAAAGGTTATAACTTCATCCCAAATTGATTTCCACAAAAATGCAACAACTAGCATGTAGCATTTATTGGCGCTAATACTAACCTTGATAATGTAAATACAATAAAAACCCTTTCGGCACGTTTACCAAACTCTCTCGTTGCTGATAAAGTAGAGTCGAATGATAAAAGATAGCAACATGCTAATTGATAAGTTTGAATTGTCAAGTTTTTTTTTGTCATCAAGTCCACGCACGTCTTAAGACTCAGAAAGCTGAGGCTAATTCAGCTCTGAACTACATGACTCGGACCTTGCGCAACTGTAGTATCAGCCGTAGCAACGTATGCTAAGTGCCAACACAATGAGGTCACTGAACAATTTTTCTTTTTTTTCAACCCAATCTGATTTCAGAATGGAGTCTGGGAAGACTCGCTTTCTTTCGTTCGTCATCAAGTAAGACATCGATAGCCAACGTGTGCAATGCTTAACACTAGCTTTGTAGCACAGATGGCCGCACGTACTGCTTTGATGTACGGTTGAAGAAATGAGGTCATCGATCGCCCCAACTGATAAACACGATCGGTCTCCGGAGTTGGTCGCGGTAACGCACACCTTTTGTCTCCACACGCAGGATGCTAATGATACTAATGCAATATTTCGCTTGAACCTCAGATAACTGATAGGTTTTGTCAAGTACCAGCTATCATTAGCATTGTCAGCATGTGTTCAGAGGCAAAGGCCCAGGTGTGAAAAGAGGCGGAGCTCCTGGGGTTTGACGTGCTAACATTTAGGCACAATTATTAAGATTAAAAAAGTGGTTTAAATAAACAAAGAGTGAACCACTACATTGAAGTACAATGTTTTGGATTCGGGCCAATGGTGCGGTGCCCCATCAGATCCAGCAGATGGTGCTGCATTTGGAAGGAAAAAAGGTCCCTTTCCTTCCAATATGTGTTTTGGATGTGTGCTTTCAAGATTATCATGCTTCAGATTTTCATGCTTTCAAAATGAGGGATTTGCACCCTTTGAATTCCGCCTATCAACAAATGTGTTACATGACTCGAGAAAATGACTTCATGTAATTATTTAAAGCAAGTAAAATTCAATTGTGATTTTTTTTTTTTTCTAAGAATACATTCAAAAGTTCCCATATTTTTGTATCTGCCAGCCCTCCTTGTCCTTGATCTAGTCTGTGGGGTATTTGAGTCGTCTGCCACATATAAAAACCATTTTTTTAGACAATCGTGTCATATAAATTGTGCCTAGCAACAAGTGATGCAGCCCATAAAGAAAATAACTATTGGTAGTTAGATTTCCTTCAGTTGTATTTGTTTTATATTTGGAGTTTTTTTTGTTTGTTTTTTTTTTGTTTTGTTCTGAGTAACAGACCCCAGGAGCTCAGCCTTGTTGGTAAAAAAATAAATAAATACATGTCAATATTTCAGTCCTTGTTGCTCTGCATGGAAACAAGTCCCCTTGTGCGACGTCTTGGTAGGTTGCGATAGTAGCTGCCCTACTGCCCCGATGTTTTTGGCGCCCTCTGCTGCTCCAGTAGGGACTTGAGTGCGGGTGGCATCGCTGGGCTGAAGGGTCGCAAGGGGTACTGCGCATTTTTTCCGGGTACATAAACACACTGGAAGTATCTTTGACCTGAAAACACACACAGGAACGTTTATTTAGAAAACAAAAACAGGATGTGAGGGAGAAAACGGTCTGATTGTGGGCTTACAGTGCCTTCCGGTGGCGAGGCTGGTAAACTGTCATTATATTGAATGTACTGTTCCCCTCCTCTCAGGAATATCCACCCCACCACCCATGAGTAATTGATGTCCAAAAGATTTATAATTGCATATAGATGCCACTAGATGGCAACAAAGCACTACGTTGTCTAAATGAAACTTCTCAACTCACTTGAACATAGCTTCTTGGCACCGAGATGCCACCAAATGGTGTCTCAGTAAAAAAAAAAAAACAATAAAATTGCTTTGGCCTGAGCAAAAAAAAACAACAACAAATAAAAAACAGGAAATGAACGGTGGTTCACTGTATTGAACTGACCTGATTTCTTCTTTTCTTCAGTTTGATCGTCTGTCTTTTCTACAGGAGGCACACACAATACAACAGACTGAACTGCGATCCTACACGCTAACAAGAAGTCAGACATGAAGTAAGAGGTGAGCGTGTTGTGGTTTGAGCATGCGGCAAAGCTTTTAAAAGTCTAAATGTCAAGTCATAAAATTAGTGCAAATACAACGACAAACTTTTAGACTCCCGGGCCATATTTGATTTCTAAAATGCAGAAGATGGACCGGCCCATTTGTCAGGAAAAAAAAGTATTTGATTAAATACGGAATTGTTGACAATAATTTTGTTTTGAAAATAGACTCTTCTGATTTATTCACACACATTTGACTTTATTATTTATCTTTTAACCTCATATCGTGACCACAAATGTCCAAGCCCACCTTTTGGATCTAAAAGTCAAATGTGGCCCATGAGCACTAAAATTTGCCCACCCCAGCCTTTGAGGTGTTTGATGAAAGGGGCATGTATGGTAACAAATGTGTGGAAACACTCAGGAAGAGGAAACGTTGCTACGGAGAAAAAAAAAAGACTCAAGAAGAAGAAAATATTTGGGAGTGTTACGTTGCTAAAAGAAGTCAATTTGTTACAGCTCATCTTCATATTGTGCTGATGAGAGGAAAAAGAAAAAAAAGACAATTAGACACAAAGCAAATACCTCAGGCTCTATGGGAAGCTCTTTTTCCTCCCTCTGATGACAACAAGCATTAAAACACGTTTATTTTTTTTCAAAAAACATGAACATGAAATCGTTTTGAGTACTTTTTGTGCGTTGGGGCAAAGCTGTTGCCTTCTTGTTAGCAGTTGCACTGATTAATAGTTATTTCCAAATCATTAACAAATATTAGGGTGGAGGGAAACTTGATTTGCACAACTTTAGCTTACTTTCTACTCGGGCTGAACAGCTGATTTAATTCTGATCTTATTTATTGTAGTACAGATTAATTTGATTGTGGAAGTCAAAAAACAAAATACATGGGAGGAATTTGGGGAAAAAAATGATCATGTACGGTATTAAATCACAATATTGAGGAGGGAAAAAAAAGTCTCACTGATCACACGAGTGGACATTGTGAGGTAATAGAGGGCTTCCACACTTACTGGCTTGTTGTTGTTCTTTATCTTTTCTGTCTGAAATACAAAACAAAAGACAAATGTTGATCATAAAGTGCCCGAAATTTCATTTCATTCAACTTGTTGCTAACCTATAGTGTCCTTCAAGGACCTTTCCTTTTCCTCAGCCCGATTGGCTTTGCCTGTTGATGAAGGGGGAAAAAAATTGCGGTTTCTGTCGATTTTAAACATCTCCGTAATTTAATTCAGATTGTAAATAAACAGCAAGAGTGTAGAATAAAATCGGTAGTGGGATAGTAAAGTGTTTGAAATGAAATGTCTTTTATGATATGAAACAGGAGTGAGCAAACTTTTTCAGGTCAAGTTCAAATGTGAATGTAAAATATGGAGATAACTTATTTTCATGCTTCATTTTGTGAAACGTGAAATGAAATGAACTAGAAAGGATTTTAACATGTATTTAACTTACTTTTCAGTAACATTGTTCTTGTCTTGGCTGATGACAAAGGAACAAGAAAGCAATCACACGTGTCAATCATCAGTCCGCGCCCAAGCAGCCAATTTTGTCTTTTGACGATGGCAGCCTCACGTGTTTGCGACGTTGAAGATTTGTCATGCCTGTCGGTCACATTTGTCGTCAACGTGTCCGGCAGTCCGCCCCTCAGCCTGCTTGAGTGAAGTGGTGCTTCTGCTGTCTTGGGACTTTGACTTGGACCTGCGGTGAGGCGAACATTTAAAATCACTTGTGTCCGCTCAATATATTGAAACCACGCCTCATTTAAGTGTCAAACATCGCTACATCTACCTCTTTTGGCTGTAGGGGAGGAAATCCTGCTTTTGCCCTTGATATCATCTAAGAGTGGCCAAAAAAATAAATAAATCTGTTGCCATGATGACGTCAAATCACAAGACCGAGAGCCAATGAGTGACCTGTCTTTGAGGCAGATGTGGAGCTTCTCTTCCGCCTTGCCTCTGTGGCTTCTAAGGTAAAGAAAGAATGATGGATACAAAGTGACATGGTCACCCTGGCAACCAGAATCTTAAGAACAGTTACCTCTCTTTGGGGGATTTGCAGCACTCTTGCTTTGCGCTTTTACAGCTGAATGGAAAGAAAGACAAACAATGCGATCGTTAAACACCCACTTTTAATTCATAAATACCTTTTTTACATGACTAAGACTTTTTTTCTCCTATCTGACTGAAGCACAGTCTTTAAGACCACCTCATACCCTGCTCTATCCTTCCCTTGTTATCACTGGTGTACCCCAGGGCTCTGCCCCTGAGCCTCTTTTGTTCCTCATTTAACATCTTTCCATTGTCAATATTTTCCGCAAATTTTCTTTGCGAATTGTGAATCGACCTAACACCTGCTACCTTTCTCCTTTACCTTAATTGACAACAGTCTCATTTCACTCTCACAAAAATAGCATTGCCACGCTGACATTGCAAACGAGAATGTGTTTTCAGTTGCCTTATGTGGGTAAATAAAGGTTTAAAACAAATTCATAACCCGCTCAGCATACTTTCACCTCTAACATCAACTGCCTCCGTCCTCCACCCACACTCGACACTGTCGCTATTCTTGTCCACAGCCTCGTTGTTGAAGGCCGTCGGTGGATTAAAATTAAATGTCATACTTCAGAAGGCTCGGCTATAATATTCTACTGCTGTCTTACTTTTGGAAGTAACTTTTCCAACGATGGGAACACCGAAGGATCATCTTTAATAACCCACCTGTCTTTGCAGACACAGCTTTGGTTTTTTTGAGCCCGCCATCATCTGCAATAGACAACAAGCAGTGGAAGTTGGTTCGACATGCACCGAATTAAGTGGCCGCAAAACCTCTCAGCCAATGTCAAAGTGGTGATGGACCTTTGTCATCCTCAGTCCTCATTATCTTTTTCTTCTCGGCTTCTGGAATAAATAAACATGATAATTGGAACATGAAAATCAGAATTAAAACAAGAAAAGGCAAGTGAGAAGAGTGTCAGACCTTTCTTTGCAGATGATACCATCAAATCTTCTTCGACACCCTTAGATTCAGCTTTTGCTTCTAGTTCTGCTTTCTCTTCTTTTAAGATGGAAATATTTGACATGTGACATTCACCAGGCTCTTTAAATTAAATTGTCCGTAGCCTTACTTACCTTTCTTGACTTCGGGCTGAGTGGGCGGTGCTTGTTCTGTGGTTTCAGATTGGACGGTTTCCACCAGCTGGACCGGTTCAGCTGGTTGGACTGGTTCTGTTTGCTGTACCGGTTGGACAGGCCGGTCAGGTTCGGTTGGTTGAACTGGCTGGACTGTTTCTACTGGTTGTACAGGCTGGACTGGTTTGAATGGCTGGACTGGTTCGGGTGGCGGCTGCATGACAGGTGGCATGAGCTGAGCATAGTGCTGGTAGTGGGGGTAGAGTGGCGGCATCATCGGGTGCGCATGGTAAAGCGGCGGCGAGTGGATGGGATGAGCGGTCAGAACCGGAGCAGCAGAACCTGGAAAGTAAAAATAAAGAGCTCAAGTCGCGTTAGTAGTGCGCCGTAAAGGGAACTGGATGTCGAGGGGGGTTACCTGAGCCGGTTGGAGGCGGGTACGGGGTGTCGGTCATGATCTGATGAACTGCGAGACAAAATATTTGGAGGTGAAGGGAACGTAGATCCACTCCTGTAGCGTCGATCCGGTTGTGATCATTTCAGTTGTTGGAACACTTACCATACCAGCCGGGCGGTGACGGACAGTAGACCGGTGCCGGTCTGCAAGGACCAACTGAACGCAACAGAACCACAAAATGAATAAACCGTGTGGAGAAAGAGCTCGCCAATTAGCCTAGCATAACATAGCATCGGTCTCTCAAGTTGACAGCTTTTTAAAAAGACAGGGTCTCTATGTACAAATAGATATGATCTTTATAGTACTTATATAATGTACATTATGTATAATTCTATTATTGTATGAAGTGCCAAGGTACCGTCTTGCACTGGTTCGGGCACTTGTGCTGGTTTTGGACTCTCCTTCTCAGCAGGTGCTTCTAATAAACACATAGGAACAGCAACAGGTTCAATTAAAAATTTTTTGGTTCACCCAATTTATGATCTACGGTATCGTTTGTCCTTGAGACAGTTTAAATCCGATCTTCTTAAACCCGATCTACGATTGGTTTACCTCTTTTGAGCTTTTTGCTCTTTTCTTCTTTCTTGGCTTTTTCAGGACAAAGAACAAATGGAATCAGACCAGAAAAAGCACATCGAAAGCTGTCCTCTGCGTATCATCTCCACATACTTTTGAGAAGCGTCGGAATCCTCCTGATCCGTCTCATTTTGGGCTCCAGGCTGGCAATCCTGGGAAGAGCTGCGAAGCAAACCCGCGCATGATTGACACAGCGTCAACATCGAAACAACAAGCTGCGACGTCACACGTAAGTTACATTCTACTATCTGTAGTCAAAATCACTTGTCATATTGACCGTTCTTGACCCGAAGGACGATGTAGATTCAGTTCAACTCAATTCAAATGAATTAAAAGGCACAGCAATAAAAAATTTCATTATTCTGAATAATGCCCCCCCAAAATAGTAGTATTCAGAATTTTAAAAAACAAATCAAACAAAAGCAAAGAAAATAAAACAAATCATTATTCTCCCATAAAAATACTGTAATATTCAGAATTAACAAATAAAAAATAAAACAAAAGCACCCAAAAAAATTACCTGTTCTTTTCGGTTTTTCTGTGATCTTCACTGGTTTCGATTCTTGACATGGAAAAAAAAGCAGAACAACACGGTTGCATCTTCATCATCATCATCATCATCATCATTATCATTGCACGTCAACTTGTGGTTCTTAGTTAGTCCCCAAAAGTGGGCAAAGGGACCAACCTTTCTTCTTGGCACTTGTCACGCCAGACACTCGCATCTTTGCTGAGCTTGTGCAGGGACACGGTGGAACTACAGCAGAGTAGAAATAGGTCAGTCTTAACCGATGTGGAATTAAATAGCTAACCCAGCACTGGGTCCAAAAAGGACTGAGCCAATGCTGGGTTATTGACACCTGGCATGTTGGGTTAAGTCTTAACCCAGTTAGAGATACCAGTGGAGGTGTAGTCAGAAATGATGCTAACTTTCACACCGGCAATCCGCTGTGCCAGAAATAATAAACCCAACCTTGGGTAAAAGTAACCCAATGTCCTCAAAATCCACCCAACGGGTGGGTCAAAAATACAACCCAGCCATTTTTTCAAGTCTATATGCCAATTCAAGGTACCATACTTGTCGCCACGTCTCCTCACTGACCTGCAGGCGCTTTAGCTTCTGCCTTTGTCACCTTCTCCTCTTCGTCGTCATCCTTCTCCTCTTCCTCTGCTTTGTGGGGGCTGAGCTCCCCCACAGCCACGTGCCGAACGGCGACTGGAAGGTAAATAAATGGGTAGATAAATAGATATAGATGGAGCGGACGCGAATGTCAACTATACCTGGCAGCGAGTTTTCTTCAACCTCCTCATCGTCGTCTTCCTCATCGTCATCCTGATGAGGCTCTGATGCGATGTCATCTTTGAGCTCATCTTCTTCACCAAAGGGCATTGGGGGTAATCCGGCATCCTCGTCATCTTCATCCAAGGGAGGCAGTGCAATTACTTCATCTTCCTGCTCCTCGTCATCTGTGACATCATCGGGTTTGTGGTCGTCGAAGCCCTGCGATTGGCCGAGGTCTTCGTCCTGGATGGCTTCCTCCTCGTCGTCGTCGTCGTCACCGGTGCGCTCTGATTGGCTGAGGTCTTCATCTTCATCGTCGCCTTCATCGGCGACAGAAGCAAGGTGGTCATCTTCGTCTTCCTCACTGGAAGGAAGCAAATAATCTGAGGAGTCAGCCAAGGCCTCATCTTCATCATCCTTTGCGATATCTTCATCGCTGTCCTCCTCCTCCTTAACTTCATCGGCCGTGTCTTCTCTTTCGTCATCCTCTGTGGTGTCATCATCTTCATCAATATCAGGTGTTGCGGCCTCATCCGCTTCATCTTCATCCTCGGCAGCCAATGCCTCCTCCTCCTCTTCGTCATCTTCATCATTCTCAGGTGTGGCGGCCTCATCTTCATCCTGAGCAGCCATCGCCTCCCCCTCTTCATCTTCAGGTTCGGAGGCTTCATCTTCAGCGGTAGCAGTGACTTCCTGCTCCTCTTCCTCCTCTTCCTCTTCCTCCTTCCTCTCTACAGTGGCTTTAGCTCCCTCCCACTTCTCTTCCTCCTCCTCCTCCTCCTCCTCAGCAGGAGCCATCTTCTTCTCATCGTCGTCTGCTTCATCTCCATTCTCTTCCTCCTCCTCATGATCGGCATCAACTCCTTCACTGACTGCATCTTCCTCCTCCTCCTCTTCTTCCTTCACCTCGTCTTCAGCTGATTCAATTCCCTCCTCCTCCTCCGCCTCCTCTTCCTCCTCATCATCATCAACTCCTTCATCCTCCTCATCTTCCACATCAGCTGCCTCTTCTTCCTCTACATAATCATCCTCCTCCTCATCTTCCCTGTCAGATGTCTCTTCCTCCTTCTCATCATCCTCCTCCTCCTCATACCCCTCATCCTCCTCCTCCTCCTCTTCATCCTCGTGGACCACTTCAACCGCTGGCCGTGACTTCTTCGCTTGCATCTTGATGACTTCGACAACCATGGAGACATTAGGCAGGAATTTAAGGGAAAATCCAATTTCGGATTGTAATCGATTTTTCGTGTAAAAAGCAAATGGCAACATTATTGAAAAAAGTCACTTTTATTGTTTTTCCTCCCTTTTAGATTTTCTTTATTTCTCCTGATAGCAAACAGGCCTTTTCCAGATTTTTAAAAGATACTTACATAATGCAAATCACTTTTTTTTTCCTCATTAAGACTTCATTTTTGCTAATTTAAGCAGCGCACATTTTTGGGGAAACGCTTTGAAGAACAATCATGCTGACAAATGAGTACATTGTTTGGGCATAAGCTTTCTTTTTACTCAAAAGCTCAAAAACGAAGCGAGCGTACGCACGCACCTTTACGTCGGGATGGTAGAAACTCCCCTGGAACACAAAAAGAAGACCAAAAAAATGAGCACACAGATTCAGTCTGAGCACACAGCTCCACGTTAGCGGGTTAGCGGTTAGCGACAAGCCATAAGAAGAAAGCCATAGTGTGTTTTAGGTCTGTCGAGCACAATTGTTATTGTTACTGGGGCGAAAGAGGAGGTGTACGGACCCTTCAGAGTTAATGACACGATCACAGAACAGTTAGCACTTTGAATTTAGCACCAAATACCTTTTCTCCTCTTAAGATTCACCTCCACTCGCTCCTCCTCCTCCACCTCCTCCAACCACGTTGTCGCTTTGAGACGGTTCATAGGCACATATGTCATGACGCTATCATGCATAGCGTGAACAATTGGAGGTCATATGGCCGTAAAATGAAATGTGCACATCAGTGAGGAGACAGTTTGATCGACAGAAGCCACTTTGAAAGAAAATCTTCCAGAGCAGGAAACTTCAATTGATCACTAATTGATCACTCGATTAATCAACCAGCCCCGTCCACAACTGCGCTTTTCCGTAGTTTATAATGCTGCGCAGTAGTGTTGTTTTTGGCGGCCATTTTAGATTTTGTCTGACTCTTTTGGGCAAAAAATGCTCATTAGTTTTAGTCGCATTTTAGTCATCTATTCGTGATAGGTTTAGGCCACGAAAACTCAAAAAGGATTTAGTCTTTCGTTTTGTCCAGTTTCGTCTCATGAACAACTCACAGGGGTCTCATCATATTTTAGTCATCAAAGAGCCACGTTCAGCCCGTCGTCTTCTCGTTATTGTCATGAAAAAAAAAGGAGCATTCACAAAATAATTTCGTCATCATTGACAAAAACAACACTGCTGCGCGGTCTAACGGTGAGGCCAAAGCGTTGCCAGCAACCACAGTGATGTCATCTTTAGTTTGCTTTGTAACTAGCAGATCAGATCGTGCTTGCGTGAAATATTCACGCTCACCTTTTTTCCTCACAGCATAGAGATTTCCTAAAGAAGAAGGAAAAGCATCAGTAAAATGGAGACAGACAATGGCAGTGCTCACTCTCCATCAAGTATTACCATCATCTTCGTCGGGGGCAACCAGGCGGGCGGCAAACTTCAACATGGCGTGGAACGTGTTAGTGGCTCGATCCACCACATCGTTTACAGCCTTGGTCGGGTCCGAGCCAATCCTGCCGAGGCCTCCTGCAAGGAAGTGTGGTAAGCATTTGATTGACAGGCTCGAGGGCTTTCTACTTTTTTTAGTCAACGTCCCTTTCAACCGCATGGAAAAATGACCAAGTTATATGTCGAGGGTATTCCCATTGACATACATCCATAAAAAGCACAACAGGCCAGGTTTGACGTGCTCGTTCATTTCATTTGAATGCATCCAGAAATACTACCATACTCACTGGTCACTTTATTAGGTACACCGTTGAATGCGATCCGATACAAAAAAAAAGCCGCTCGCTTTATTTAGCTACACAAGAGAGTCAAAATATCACAAGCCACCATCCTTAGCATTGGACAATGCAAGTGTACTTTATAAAATGGCCAGCATGTATAATCCCGCCCCCCTGGCTTCCATTTCGGACCGCATTCCCGCAACAAAATGCCAAACTAATAAATAAAATAGAGATGCTACTGGGAAAAAAAGAGCTGTGTTCACAGGAGCTTGATTTGTCTTTTTGTGCCTATTCAAGCTCACCTGAAGTTCAAACATGAGGTTTTTGTCACATTTGAACTCTGTACTACTGCATACCTCAAAGGCTTTCGACACAAATGACAGCTATAGGGGGTGCACTCAAGGAGGTTAGTGGAGAGGGGGGGGGGGGGTGTCTGCAGGAAGAAGGGGTTAGTCAATGTGAGGGTCATCTTGCCTCGACGCTCCGAGTCCTTTAAAACCTTCCTGACGCCGGGACCTGCTTACAGGGAAGTACAAGAAGGAGAAAAGAGCTGTTCTAGTTGCTTTGTCGTCATGCCCGTGAATAGAAAACAGAAAGTGAAAGTAGTCCTGACACACAAACGCGAATTAATTCGATCAAATTGACGAATCTCGCCCAACCATGGAAAAGAGAAGACGACACGCAGGAAGTCACATTGTATTAAAAGCAAGAAGCACCCAGTGTCACATTGTCGACAAAATCTTCTATTTAAACCTCTGAGAAAGGAATTGACTGCAGCTCGGCTATTGCTAACCTGCCAGTGAGTAACACAAAGTCATTGTGCGGCATTTGAACCATAAGGTTTTCAAAAACTCCCCGTGTAATGGCAGAGAAGTCACAAGTTTAGTTTTGAAAACACACACAATGATAAACTTAATCAGTGGTCACCTGAGATGGTTTTGTAGTCAGCCAAGTCGAACATGATGACGAAAACACACGACCAAGTGACCACGAGTGCCGTCACGAGGATCCATGCCAGCGGAGAGCTGAACGTCGAGTAAACGTCATCGGCGAAAGTCCGCTTGGATCCGCCGGCGGGCGGCGAGCCGGCGTCGCCGTTCTTGCCGTCGATGACCATCGTGGTGGTGCTGGCGGACGACCTCACTGAGGAGAAACATCCGAGGTAAGCACGTGTTCGTCGACACTCCTCAGTTGTTGTCTGGACAGACTCGACACACAGTTTTACATTTTCGATTCAACGGGAATCAATATTAGTAAGCCGAGTCAAAAAGAAAATTGCAGAACTCAATATTCTTGCTATACACAACTGTCATTTCATATATCAGCGTTGTTGCACCTCGAGAAAATGGCGGCACTTCTGCTGTTCACGTGAATGGCAGTTTGTCCTCACACATCTCAACATTTCATTTTCCAATATCCTCCTTCGGAATTACGGATATCAGCAACAAAAATGGAGATGGCGCTAATTCCATTTTGCGGTATCTACAGTTTGATGTGGACTAATCATAACTGCAGTTCAAGATACCTGGAAATCACTGAACTTATAAATATCTATGTGCCTTCTAATAGTCAAAATTGCTCCAGGAAAGAGAAATGAGAAAACAAGCTTCATTTGATTCTTTTTTTTTTTTTGCCTTTCAATGAGGCTTATGCATTGGCTAGTTATCTTGTCATGCTAACAAGAAGTCATTCTTTTATTTCTGGCTTATTACTCTCAATTCATAAATGGCAGCTGAAACCTCAATGTCTGTTTACTTCTAATGTCTATGACATGTTTACATATCTGTCTAAAACTAATGAACCATCTATCATACTTCATTTGTAGACAACTCAAATGCCCATGCAGCTCTATGTTTACATTGTCAAATGTCTTTACGCCTATAATGTACAATATTGACCTCATATTTAATCTCTTTGTGCTCATAATGACACAATATTTCATGTCTATAGATGTACAATTGAACACATTTAGATGAATCAGTGTAAAAGGCAAGAGCAGCAAGATGGAGGGGGGGCTAACAAACCGACAGCGAGGCTGTTAGCCGATCTCTCCCGCCACCTGTCGACTCGGCTCAGCTCGCGTTGGCACAACCATCGCTGACTCACAAGGCTTAGCGGCACTCGACATAACACACACACAACACAGTACAGAACACAGACACACACTTGTAAGAGGCCTCGTTACTTTTTACTCTACTTTGATGCGAAGGACGCCACATGAAACCATCCTGGAGCTTTAAGCATTATCCTTTGACACTTTTGGGAGTCCCAATTTTGCGGTCATGCTCGCTGGTCGGTACAAATGTTCAACGGGAAGTAGGAATAAGTTGCCAATGTGCAAGTCATGAGTATGTCGCAAATGTTCAACTTCAAGTTTAAAGCAATTCCCAAAGTTACTGCGGCATAAAGTAAGCAAGTCAATTTGAGTCCCCACTAAATTTACAAATCATTACTTGGGTGAAGAAAGTGTTACATTGAATATACAATCTTGCCCATAGTATATTACTATTAGTAGTAACATATGTATGTATGCAGTCGTACATTAGTATGTGTTATTTTGTTTTTATTTTTTATCTTTACATACAGCACATTGAGTGATTTTTTTCCACTAATAACAGTAAAATTGGCCCACATTTATGCTTGCAAAGGTTGAATGAACAACTGAGAATACGAAATAAAATGTATGTATCCTCATATTATATAGAAACAACACGTTTTTTTTGGTGTCTGTTTTCCTAACTGTCTGAAATTCAGTGCCTTTATTTGCTTTAGTTCACAGGCAGATACGCCACATCAAATATGGTGGCGCCGCCGACGTATCGCAACAACTCAACCTGCTCTAGGTATGTGGACGTCTTTGCTAACATGTTTGCGATCGCAGTTTTTTGGAAAGAAAAATAAATACTTTTTTTTTTTTGCCTCGACATAAATGCATATTCAAAAAAAATGTGACTTCTGATTTTTAACCCAGCAAGCAGTGTACGCCACAAACAGTTTTTAAAGGCATCATAAATGTAGTAGTTGGTATGAATATTTAATATGTACAAATGTCCTAATCTGTAGGCATTACTAAAACTGTTCAGTCATTACAGCTGTACACAAGTCAGTATAAGAAGTTTTAATATGATCGACTTCTTTTTACACTTGCATGACTTAAAAGTTGATCCAGGAACAACTTCTTTTTTTTGTCTCCTCCCCCAAAGTTGTCCTAATTTACAAAGTGTCTCCGGACCTTTTAAAAAGTGTTCGCCCCCTCCAACTTTTGAACCTGACCCGTGAATCATTCTTTGTCCTTCCGTGGTGTGATTATTCATCCATGCTGGAGGTGTCCTTTTAAGGCCAGCAGCTATTTTCATTCTTCTCTGCTTCCCTGACTTGTCTCATCCCCTCACAAGTCGACAAAACCACAACATTTCCTTATTAACTCGACCCCATAATTGTCTTCGTCCTTTTAAGGCCAGCAGCTATTTTCATTCTTCTCTGCTTCCCTGACTTGTCTCATCCCCTCACAAGTCGACAAAACCACAACATTTCCTTATTAACTCGACCCCATAATTGTCTTCGGTGTAATGTGCATGCCGGGCCACTAGTTGGCAAACTTGGCTGGACTGAGCTGCCGTAAGCGTGGAAGAGTATGGATTTGGAAATGTTGCAAATATGACATAATGTAAGACGCCATCATGGCCAATCAGTGAAAAGTTCAGCATAGCTGTGCAAATAAAAACGGTGATGTGTATGTCACTTTGTAATTTGGTATAAACGTGTTTGTTGATATTTTATTTCTTGTTTCTTGCTTTGTTTTACTCTGCCTACTGCAGCCAGGTGGGCATTACAAATGTAAACGTCCACAAAATGAAAATAAAAAGACATGTTAGAAAAAAAATAAACACCATCAAGACAGACACATCAAAGACAAATAAAAATAAGACGCCGCCAAAGACACACAAAGGCATCGCATTACCGTCAATGGCATAACACAAGACATGATCAAAGACACTGTCTGTGACATATGTGGAGACCCTCAAAGACACCATTACACATATAAAGGGACAAAGGTATCTCAGTGACACACCAAAGAAAAAGTTGACGGCCTACGATGAGCCATCGAAGACGACATCCAAGGCGGAATCTGACACCGCCAAATGGCAATCAATAAAACGTTTGTGTGCGCTGAAAAATCATCAAAAACACGATCAGAGCAACCATGAGAGATCTCATCAAATGAAATTATTGAACGGCGCCACAAAGAACAATCAGACACAGTCAAATAATACATCATAGTCACCAAGACAATCAATTACACCATCAATACCAATCAATGAAAAGTGTCCAGTGCTAATGTGCCATGCACCAGCATGGCAACATAACGAATAGATGATACATGATAGCAGCATATTTTTAGCTACGTCCATGCTAACTACCCTTCACGCAGACACACATACGAGCAGCCCATCCTGTCACAGAAACGCGTTGCACTAACTTTTTACCTTCTGCTTCAGTCATTGCTGTACATCCAAAGTGTCGGCGGCAGATTCCGTTGCCATGAAAACGAGATGGATCCTACTTGGGAGTTAATCCTAAAATTATTTGAAGAAAGGGAAAAAAAAATCGAAAAGCACTTTGAATTCTTCCAAAAGCTGTTCTGGCTGGCTCAGAGTCCAATGGGGGGGGGACAGACGGAGGAAACTAAGTTGAGGGTGCTCGGAGTGCAAGGCTGACTGCAAGCCCTCCCTCCGGCCCGACAGATTTAGATCGGGGTGAGACAGACGTCACCTCGCCCTCCCCAGCTGCCGTTACAACTCGACGTGGCGTGAGTCCGGTTTTGAACCCGATTTTCATTCACATGCGCATTTGATTCCGGTTTGCTTGGTGAAACGTTCCAAAGCGCACCGGCGCACATTCATGTCGTGGTTGTGTGGCAGCTGTGTTATTCTGAGAGCGGCTGATATTCACCTTCGCCTTTTTAGGCCAGAAGCGTGACCTTAACCCCCCCTCGCCAGTTCACTCATACCACACACCCAACCACATCGTTCCTCCACCCCCCCTTCCACTGCTCAATGCAGAGTTGTCAACACACGCACTTATATAGATGTATCGACACATGCCGAGTAACACACAATCCTGCTGATTATCCCTCCTGTTCACATTCTTGTCACTCGACCAATAGTATTCGAGGACTACAGTGAAGAGAATAAGTCTTCACACCCCTGTTCAAATGTCCGTTTTTGTGAGGAATTTGACCACAATGAATCACCTCAAAACTTTCTCCACCATTAATCTGACCTGTACAACTTAGTAAAAAATTAAATAAAAGAATCCTGTCTTTTCGGGAGACGAAGTAATAATAAACAGAGAGAATGTGGTTGCAAAAGTGTCCACACCCTCATACTGGATTGTATAATGGGATGTGGCTGTACTCACAAATAACTCATCACATTCAAACTCATGTTAAATGGGAGTCAGCACACACCTGTCATTATTTGAAGTGCCCCTAGATAAACCCCAATTTAAGTTCAGATGTTCTAGTCGGCTTTTGCTGGCGTTTTTGTTTTCCGCCGAACGCCTGGAGGTTTTGCGCTAACTCTGGTGTTTGTAACTTTTCATAATTCCTTTCAGCTTGACAAAGACCCCAGTTTCAGTTCAAGAAAAATAGTCTCAAAGCATGATGGTGACACCACCTCTTATACAGAAATAAAGTTCAGCTGTTCAAAGAGTTTTTCCCAGATTTTTCTTTTCGAGCAGAATCCTGAAGGTTTTGTGTGAACATTCACTCCTGTATCGACTGATTATAAATTCCCTGCTTTTTGGCAAATATCCCAGTTCAATCTGAATAAAAAATCAGCCTCAGAGCATGAAGCTGCCACCTCAATGCTGGTGATGGGCAATGTTGTGTTCTTTGAACAATACTCAATGGTTCAACCTTGTATTTATTTCGTTTTTCACGTCAGTAGGAGTCTTTATTTAAAAAAAAATGTTGATTTGCAATATAAAACAGAACGTGAAATAATAGGGGGAAGACAATACAAAAATGACAGAAAACCCTTACGATACACACTTCTTCCATCGGGTGGCGGTAATGTTCCTCAATTGCGTTTGTTATGCACTATCTGAGGAAGTAAGGGACAAAGACGAAAAAAGCAGTCGGTGCTGCAACGATGGAGACACTTTAGTCATTTGATCACGTTGACAAGTTATGCCTGGTTCAGCCGTACATGAATTGAACCTTTCTTGCTGCAGAAAATGAGATGGCGGGAGGCACGACAGCAATGACTTTTGATACGTACTTATGGGAACTCGGTGGCGTTAAGAACGTAAGTTAAACTAATTAGCCCGTTAAGTCATCACAGCATCGATTTTAACTTAAAGCTATCTTGGAATTGCTTTTATTGTCGCGTTGACATGCTCTGTATTATACATCGTGCAATATAGTCAGCGGCTAACAGGAGCTAACGCAAAAAATCTGTTAACAAAATGCGGAGCTCTCAGCACAGTTAACTATGTTAATATTAGTCATTACTTTTCGGAAGCGTGTCAATTATTTATTGATAATGTTAGGTTTTTAAAATTGTTTGTTTATGTCCAAGTGTTGACTGAGCACGGAGGCGTCCATCTTTATTTCCCGAAGAGCCAATCGTGAAGCGCTCGAAGGTGACGTCACTTCAACGGAGAAGTTGTGTTAAATTAAGTTAGGGGGCGTGGGGGGCTGGGGTGCGTAATCGTTCAATTGTGATGGATAGTTTGTTCAAAATGCCACCCCAGAAGAGTTCTGTTCATAATAAGCCAAAGCGAACAAACATAATGAGGACCATAGAACTAAAAAAAGAACTTATCGCCAAATTTGAAAGCGGTACACGGGTGTCCGACCTGGCTATTCAGTACAATATGGCAAAGTCCACCATATCCACCATTTTGAAAAAGAAAGAAGCCATCAAAGCTGCCGATGTGGCAAAAGGAGTTAAAACGCTTACAAGCAGGAGGCATTATCGAATGGAAGATGTGGAGAAGCTTCTGCTTAAGTGGGTCACAGATAGGCAGGCAAGGGGTGAAAAAGTGTCAGAGCCAATCATTTGTGAGCGTGCGAGGCAGCTGTACAGCGACCTGAGTCGCCACAGCCCCGGGGACAGCGCAGATGACTTCAAAGCGAGCAGGGGCTGGTTTGAAAACTTCAAAAAGAGAAGCGGGATCCGCTACGTGGTCAGAAAGAGGGAAACTCTCCGCGCGGATAAAGAAGGTGCCAAGAAATTTGTTGAGGAATTTCAGTCATTTGTCGGGTGTGAAGGCTTTCTACCCCAGCAAGTGTTCAACTGCGATGAGACCGGACTCTTTTGGAAGAAAATGCCCAAGAGGACTTACATCACACGGGAAGAGAAGAGCCTCCGAGGACACAAGCCCATGAAAGACAGGCTGACTTTGCTGCTCTGTGCTAATGCTACCGGGGACTGCAAAGTCAAACCTCTCCTTGTGTACCACTCTGAAACCCCGAGAGCCTTTAAAAAGAACAATGTGCAGAAAAACAAGCTGAGCGTAATGTGGAGGGCCAATCCCAAAGCGCTTGTCACTCGACAGTTCTTCACCGAGTGGTTCCAGGAAGTGTTTGCTCCTACCGTGGTGGAATACCTGACAGAGAAGACTCTTCCACTCAAGGCCCTTCTTGTCCTGGATGCTGCACTGGTTCAGCCGACGGGGTTGGGAGAAGGCTGGCGCAGCGACCACGACTTCATTACGGTGAAGTTTTTGCCACCTAACACCACACCTCTGCTCCAGCCTATGGACCAGCAGCTCATCTCCAACTTCAAGAAGCTCTACACCAAGGCACTTTTCCAAAGATGCTTTGAAGTGACCATGGAGACCAACCTTACTTTGAGAGAGTTTTGGAAGGACCACTTCAACATCCTCCACTGCTTGACCATCCTGGAGAAAGCCTGGGAGCAAGTCACGAGGAGGACGGTGCAGTTGTCCTGGAGGAAGCTGTGGCCAGCCTCCATGGTGCCCAAGATCTTTGAAGGCTTTGAGCCGGATCCCACTCTGGAAACTGACGTGGTGGATGAGATTGTGTCACTGGGCAAGTTCATGGGCCTGGAGGTCGACAGCGACGACGTGGAGGAGCTGGTGGAAGAGCACACCCTGGTGCTCTCCAACAACCACCTGCAGGACATTCAACAGCAAGGCGTTCCCGGGGACACATCTTCCGAGGAAGAAGACGCAAGCTGGAACGACAACATTCCCACGGCGGAAATCAAGGAGCTGCTGGGCTACTGGGCCAAGACGCAGAGTCTGGTGGCCAAGTGGCACCCGAGCGTCGCCGTGGTGAAGAGGAACATCGCCCTATTCGACGGCAACGTGGTGGAGCACTTCCGAGCCATTCTGAAAAGTCGCAAGAGGCAAGCGGGTTTGGACAGCATCTTCTGCAAGGAAGAATCCAATTATGGGAGCGGCAGCAGCGTTAGTGAGCTTCAAGCTTCGATTAGCGGAGTTAAGAGAACAAGGAAGGACTGTCCGCTGGAAGGCGACTTGGCTCAAGCCTTTACGGAAGAGGACGCACCTTCCGTGGAGTGACACTTCCCCTTTCATCATCATCATCATGTTTGTCACTTACATGACCGTTAAGAATATAATTATGTCTGTAACAAATTCACGTGTGATTTTTTAAAATTTGTTTTTTAATGGGAACGATATAAAAGTCAAAGAGCGTCCTGGAAGAGATTGCGTTTGCCTTCCAAGGCGTCCACCGTGTGGACTATTGTATCTATCGGATAGCAGGACCTTCACAGACCCCACCAGTAGATTATCTAAGCACCCGGTCTGGCCCCTCAGATTGACCAGGAGTCAGTGACTCCTCCCAGACTGCTTTTGAAGGACATCCTAGCCTCAGGACCGAGGATATTGGTTCTGCGGAGACGGACCAGAACGCTCCATTTAAAAGTACAGAAGCTTCAAACAGGAATGGGGACCAGGATCAGACTGAAAGTGATCCCTCTTCACGACAGGCCAGACATGGAACTCTCGCAGAGGTCAAGATCTGGAGCAGAGATCTGGAGCAGAGACTGAAAAATTGTCTCGACACTTGGTAATTTTTAAAGTTCTTCAGAAAAAAAAATACTCGGCTCCCCCAAGTTTCACTATCGTAAATAAGAATAAGGTTTGTTAAAAACAAGGCAAAGCTTTTCCTCCTAAAAAGTATATTCATCATTCTTGTAGGCCGCTGCGACATTACGCACAGTTTGATGGAATTTAAAATACATTTTTGATCGACTCCCTTGATGTATTTGCAGACTTGGACTGGACCTGGCGAGGAATTCTGCTAACTTCCGGCAATTTTCCCCACTCACGTATGTTTCACGTTTTTTTTTTCTTTTCATATCATTGCTCTGATTTGAATTATTCCCTCATTCCTTGCTCCCTAATCACAACAGAGAGATTTTAAAAATAGAAATTAGTGGACTAAATGTCCACATATAACATCCATGTACAGTATGTATAGAGATTCAGGAGTGAAGACTGAGTGATTCGGAACACAGCAGCTGTGTTGGGAGTCATTTTGTAGGGAATTTTGGCTTATTCTCAGAACTCAGAACAACATTTTGTGTAAATCATCAAGGATATATTTTTTTCTGTGTGTGTTTTGCTTTGCAGAGTCGCTGACCCAGACCTGTACCACCTTCACCAACACTTCTAGCATCATAGATGATAACAATTTTAACTGTTAGTCATAATAATATGAACAGTGGTCCACAACGTTTTTTCAGGGTTACAGACCGACGCTAAATGTTGACAATTTGCTTCTGGGATTTTAGACGGCGCATGTACATTTTTCAGCTACCCCACCAATACATTTCCCAATTTAAAAAAATATATCTATTTTACTGTTCTTTGATCATTTTTGTTATGAACAAAGTTCAACTCCACTTTGCAGCCAATTCCTCAGTAATATTGTGAATATCATCGACGTGAATACATACCCCTAAATTTCAGGGGGGCAAAAAATCGTCTGGAACCTTGCACTTAACGTCCAAGACACCAGGCTCCACCCAGTTTGGTTGCGCAGCAACCAATGCCAAATCAGGACACAGGGCCCTTACGCCACGAAAACCAAGGGCATTGTAAAATGGCCTTTCCTGTATTTCTCATGGAGAATGTTTTTTTTAATTATTTATGGTTGATTACAATATACATTCAACAGTCATCAGTGCAATTTCCCCCCCTGGCATTCAATTGTTCTATATCGAGTGCAGTGTTCTCTGCATATTATAAATATTACTCGCCAATAATCTTGTTCTGTTTATCTATTAAGACTTCAGACTGAATTCAACTTACCGTAATATATTAAATAAAGGCTCTGTCAAATCGCGTGTTTACTTGTCGTTGAAATGATAGTACTGACAATTCCCACAGTCCGCGAAGGCGGCGGCGGATGCTGCTAAGAGGGCGTTCCTCCGCCGTGCACTAAAACGCACCGCGGAATGAAACACTCGCGTCTTTTCCGAGTTCATCTTCGACCTCGTCGGAATCGGAACCCCCACCCCTGCACGTTGATCGCCTGCCTCTCCCGAGGCTCCACGGGCCAGGCGGACACCGAGGTTCGGTGGCTGGCTGCAGAAAGCCGGACGCTGCCGCTGGGCTTCTTCGACGTCCTTCCCTTCGAAAACAACAATCATGTCAGATTGTTTAAAGTAAGCAGGTCACACGTTGCTTCTCGTGCCCAGTCAGTCTTTTATTTGTAGTTGTTACTCTCTTCAGATTTACGTTAATAATGTACGTTTGAATCTCCTGCATGCAACATGCATGCACACAAACGCAACACATGATTTGTCCCAATGTGTAAACACATGCATTCAACATTTGCATCCAATGTGCAATGTAATGTATGGATGAGCCCTGTCACTCACTCTCTTGGCTCAGAAGGTCTGATAGGCTGGACAAAAGTATTGGGATGCATCCGAATTGATCGTCTTGTATGTGAGGGCAATTGCCTCCAAGTTTTTGTGGAAAAATGTTGGAACTAACATTGGTGTCCACAGTGAATAAACAAGATCCATGAAAGTTCCTGGAAGGTCAAATTCATCCCACCGGGTCATCTTGGGGCTTTTCTCTCCAGGCACTAAAGTGGCCGCGCCAACCGAAAGCTACCGACTGTTACTGAAAAGTCTTCTTGAACATCCGGTGCAATTAAATATCGTCAGCAAAATTTTAGAAACAAAGTCGTATTGTCTTATTTTAGAGCGATATGATCATCAAGAAGCTTTTAAGATGAAGAGAGGTTACACCGGGAGAAGGTAAGACATCCATCTGAATCTGACTTGAATTTTGAGGCATTTACATCATCACTGTGATTTTTTTTTTGGGGGGGGCGAAGTAATGATGGACTTTTGTATCAGGTATGAGAACCTTCAGTATCTCTCCATAAATCATCCGAACATTAGCTGCTCTGGTCTGGCCAAGGCTCCCAGACTTCCTCCCAGGCTCTTGTTGAAGGACATGTGGCCTCACAGCATAGGAACCTCCCAGCTTCAGGACCGAAACGTCCACTCCTGGACTCCAGATGGAGACCCAGCTCGGGAGCATCTCTGGACCGACGCCGCGGTACACGCAAGCCAGCAGGACATGTGGACAGTCACATCAGGCAGGGACTTCACCCGAGGGCAGGCTCAGTCCAGCGGGGCTCCCTATTCAGAACCAGTCCAGACTTGGAACCGCAGCAGAAATCTTTTCTCCAGACCTGGTAATTGTTGTGAACTATTCATATTCCTCTTTATAGACTGCTCATTTTGATTGGCTTATAAAATGGTCCAGGCGCCGGAACAGCAATTATTGGTGGTGTCCAAAACAATTCCTCTAAGACACCGGGAGTCTCCAGCAAGAAGGAGCCTCCCAGCTATCCTCCAGGTACGACTAGCTAATATGGCATGAATACATTCACTAGCGTTTAGAATTGTCGAATAGTATCCAAACTTTGATTCCCAATGACGAATAGATTTGTCAAGTATGTTTTTCCAACCGGTAGCCATCGGCATTTTTAACACAGGCAGCCAGGAGGAGCGTTGGCAACTCCAGATCTTCGCCAGAGGCCGAGCCAATTGTCCAAAATGTAAAAGCGTGAGCAGGAAGACGGTGGAAGGTCTCAAGAAGCACGTGGACAACTGCAGAGTGGTCAGCACCTCCCCACTTTTAATATTCGTGTTTGGACAATAAAATGTCGGCCTGCTGCGATGGCATAATTTCCTGCAGCACACCCAGATGATTGTTCACTGATGTGACTTTCAGCAAGCGTTTACGTGCGAACACTGCGGGAAGCAGCTCAAGTCTTCCACGGGGATGAAGTATCACGTCATGGCCGACCACGGCAACCCGGTAAGTGTAAGCGGTCGGCGGCAGAAGCCCATTTGTAAATGTTGCGGGGTTTTTTTGCTTGCTCGCCAGCCGTCAGCGGAAGACACCCGGGACCTGGACGAGCGCTCCGTCAAAGACAAACTAAGGAAAATCCTGAAGCAGTTGGGGAAAGTCAAGTGCCCCAAAGAGGTCAAATTGGATTTTCTTCATTACTATTGGAATTCTCAGTTGCGTTTGTTGACACACTCGACAATCTTCTCTGCTTCTGCATGTTTTCCAGGGCTGCACAGCGACGTTTAGCAGCATCATGGGATACATGTACCACGTGAAGAAGTGCGGCAAGGAGCAGGCAGAACTGGACAAGCTGCTTCTCCGTTGTTCGCACTGCGGGAAAACATACAAGTCCAAAGCCGGCCTGGAGTACCACCTCAAGTCCGAGCACACGCCCGCGAGTCCGGCGCAGCAAGATCAAGCGGCGGAGATCCAGAACCAAGCAGAGGCAGAGAGAACGGCCGTTGGTAGAGTTCAACGGGCTTCGGCGCTGCTGGCCAATTTCCACATGGCGGAGATGTCCAACAAGGAGCCATCCAAAGACTGGCCCAAGAGGACCTTTCAATCCGACCTGGTGCCCGATGACATAAAGGCAAGAGTCTTTCAACTAAGTACAGTTAAAGTCTCTTCAAAGTAAACAAAGAAGATATGTCTCGTAAATTTAAAACACCTCTGAGTTGTTGACATCCTTGACAAATTGAAATGTTTTACAAAATCACCGCAGCGTGGCTCTCGAAGCGGCCATGCTTTTGTTTTTTCTTCCCCCTCGTATTAAACGATATTGAAGTTTTTTCAGAATCGAATTTGTGGTCTAATGTATTCGGGGTTTTAACTATTGTTGTCATTCATAAGAAACATTTGGCTTTTAGTTGAAATACTCTCGGCCCGGCCTGCCCGCCTTCAGCCAGGAGCTGCTGAGGAAGTGGAAGAACGAAGTAAAGTTGCGCAGGAAGGTCACCTGTCCCAACCAGGTCACGTTCGTCTTTATTTTGAAATTGTGGAGCGTTTCCTGCCTTTGTTGCTCAAGTTTTTTCTAACAGCCACTTGTCGTGTCTCAGGACCTTCGCCCAGGCTAGCTTCCACGTCACGGGCAGAAAAATGTGACGTCATAATTTGTCAGACTTAAGAAGCGCTCGCTTGCGTTTGTATTTTTATATTAGTGCATACTGACATCTTGATTTCACATTTGATGTGTGGAGAGGCAGCCCGGACACGCAGCTATGTGTACAAAAACATTGAAAACACAACACTGTATGTCCCTTTAAATGCAACCTCTCCGTTTGTATTGTCTCGCGCGTTTCAGGGTTGTGGGTGCACGTACACCAGCGTATCTGGCCTCAAGGCTCACCTGGGGCTGTGCGCAAGGGTGCGTCATCTCCCCGACATGGCAGCTGCACGTCACCTTATCAGATTCAAGTGTTATAATCATGCGTGCCATTCCCTTGCAGGGCCACTTTGAGGCGGGAAAGTACCGTTGTTTGATCTGCGGCAAAGAGTTCCACTCGGAGAGCGGGGTGAAATATCACATCAACGCCACGCACTCGCAGGTTAATTTCACTTTCGAAAACATCCCTTGACATCATTGATGTTCAAGTGTGACTTTATTGATCAGAAGTTTAAAATGACTTCACTATTATCAATGCTATTTGTTTGCTATCTTAATGCTACGGGACAATTTGCATTGTCCCGTAGCATTAAGATAGCTGAAAACAAACTTATGTGGGTGTTTTCAATACACGTTTTGTACATCCACAAAAAATAATGTTAAATTTATTTTTGGGGGATTTTTGGTTTCACACAACTGGGTGAAATAATCTCTCAGAATTCCCACACAAATCCTGGGAGCACTCACATTCATACCATGGTGTGATGGTTTTGTGCTTCAGGAATGGTTTGTGACCAACAAAAAAGCTTCCATGAAGTTGAAAAAGCAGCCCAGAGAGATGGTCCACCAGGCAAAGCAGCATGTCATGGACCACCATCATCATCATCATCATCATCCTCACTACCAAATGCAGCACCACCTCACGCTTCGTTGCACCCCTGTGGAGCATCCAGGCGGGCCCGTGTGGCTGGCCGATGACGAGCAGGCCCCCATTGAGATGGAGGATGCCGACAAGATGGCGGAGGGGAACCGAAGGGAGCACGAAGAGAGACGGAAGGACGGCTCGCATCAATGTGGCCAACTCAGACCGATGCATAGGTGGAACCCGAGATGCTCGGATGGGATGGAGTTCCATGCGGTGGCCTCCAAAAGACAAAAACTGGTTTGAAATATTTCAGTAAGAAAGGTGAGAGATTGTTACACGTACAAGTGTAGTTCACGTCTTTTTTTTCTTCCTGTGTGTCACATTGTTCCAGTGTAATACTTTAGGTCGAACTTGTGTTATCACAGTAAGTGTGCCTGACTTAATTGGTGACCGTAAAATGGTGATTACACTTAAAACACGAGATGGCAAGCTGCAAATTAGCGTCACCCATCCATCTCTCAAGGTGTCAAGGGAAAAATGTTAACTCGTTGAGATGGGACAAGCACTTTGAGTATGATGAGAATTTAATAAAATCGTGCATGCATGTAGCCAGTTCAAATAAAAATGATGATGGTTGATTTCTATGAAGTGTGTGGGGAGTTCTACACATGACATTTTGTTTTGACTTGCAAGGGTTTTACTTTTTTTCTAGCACTTCCGGTTTTTGAGTTTCATTTTTTGTTTTTAAGTATGTACCTGTTCATATCAAAAATCCCATCCCGATCAATAAATTTTCTATTAAATATCTTGTACATACTCAGTCTGGCCTCTGTGTAAGTGGAAGTTTAAACACGTCATGGAGAGCTAATTTGGTCTGACTGTAACCAGTGGTGTCCAACTGCGTTGTGTTTAAAAATAGTGACAACCTGACGATGACGGCAAAAACAGTATCCGCTCGTTAATTATGGTGGTACAGCGTGCCTCTCCGCATGGACATGAGAAAGAAGGACGCACACATAAACACAACATACCTGGCGAGAACAGCAAAAATAATGTCCTCCCGTCAATGATGGTGATAGAGTTCCCACATAAATTATACACAATGTATTAAAATATTAAAACTCGGAAGTGAAATCAAAAAGTTTCACCAGCTCTAAAGATGCTTATTTCCCCATGTGCATCAAGAGAAAAAGGGAGAGTCAAAGGCATGAGTACAATTTCAAGACGCAGTGCCACATTTATTACTGAAATAGGAGTACACGCACAATTTCATTCAGTGGACGATTCCGTTGCAGTTGATAGTGTTCACTGGATGTCAGTGATGGATCAACATATATATTCCGTTACGTTTAGCAAAAAATAGAAGTTGGTGGAATTGAGTCAATTTCAACTTAACTGACTGTTGAATTAATCTTTTTTTTAATGAATTTTTTACTTCAAGTTGACGGCCTTTTAAGACTTTCAATACGTGCCCATGCCAACAGACCAAAACTTTGAACCAATATCTTATCAAATAATTTCGATACGCATTTGACTAAATTGCCTTTACTGCACTAGCGCTGAACAATTCAGCCATTGAAATCAATTGTTCGTGAGAGTCGCACCGTAATGACGTCACAGGAACGGCGTTCGGCAACTCCCCTTTGCAGAAAGACCGAGGAAATTACCCCGACGCGTTTTAATGATTAAAAAATGGCCTTTTTAACTTTTATTTTCACCCTGGCCTGGCATGCGCTCGGTTTACTCCTTGTTGTGCTGTTTTTAGCGTTCCTCTGCTACTGCGTCTACGTCAAGTATATACACCTGAAGTACGACCACATACCTGGACCTCCAAGGGAAAGGTAAGGTAAAAAAAAACTTGGGTGTCAAACGCTCACCTCAGTTGACCTCTTTTTTTGTGTGTGTGTCTGTGTGGTTTGTTTTTTTAAAGTTGGCTCTTCGGACATTCCCCGATTTTGCAGAGGGCAATGAAAAATGACGGTCTTGTGCACGACCTTTTCCTGGAATGGTAAATGTTGTTATATTTCTCATCATTATCATTGACGCTACTATTAGTGTTATTCCGTTGAAAGGGCCGAGCGTTATGGAGCAGTGTACAAGATCAATATGCTGCATCACGTCCTTGTCTTCGTTATCTGCCCCGAAACGGTCAAGGTACAGTCACTTCATTCCAAGTTTGCAAATATACATAATAAAAGATATTATATTACATATAACATATTCAATTAAATCCCTTGATGGTTTTCCCACATACGTAACTGTTTTGTCGATATGGTCTGATTTGATGACTCAAAAACCCCCCAAAATGTCACCAGTGGTTTTTTGTTGTTTTTTTTCTAATGCATTCAGGAAGTCTTGATGTCCTCCAAGTATCCCAAAGACCTATTCCTCCACACACGCCTCTTCAGCATGTTTGGTCAAAGGTGAATTGTGAAGAAAGACACTGATACATAACAAATAAATATATACTGCATACAGTGTATACATTTGTGTCATTGCTTGTGACTTGCAGGTTCTTGGGCAATGGCCTGGCAACAGCAAGAAACCATGATCAGTGGTATAAACAACGGAGGATCATTGACCCTGCCTTCAGCAGCCTGTGAGTTACTTTTGCACAAACTTAATCTGTGCTTTCGCAAACAAATATTAACCACAGCTGTGTTTTTATTATTCTTACATAAAATAGGGTGTGGCTCACAAACACGGCAGTCAACCACACAAGAATCCAGTCAAACACGCCCACACAGGACCATGCGTTTTCATAACGATCACGCTCTGATGAATGTGATGGCTCCTCTTACCATTTAAGGATAATAGCCACATTGCATAATATAGTGCAATACTTTACATTGAAAAAAACAGGACACTGCATGTCTCACAAACACACGCACACACTAATGCAAGGGATGCAGTGTGGAATAAAATTTGGGAACGTTTCGCTCTTTTTTAAAAATTTTTATTTTTAATTGCTGTTATGCTTATGTGCAGAAGGGAACTGGTGTGTGCAGGCAAATTAATATCCGCCCCAAAATGTGTGCTGACACACGTGCAGGTACTTGAGGAGTCTGACGGGCACGTTCAACGAGCGAGCCGAAAGGCTGATGACCAAACTGGCCGACATCACTGACAAAAAGTCGGAGGCCCGCATGCTGGAGTTGGTCAACCGAGTCACCTTGGATGTCATCATCAAGGCAAGATCACTTATGAAAAAAAAAACCCAACAATTATTTTCAGGGTTATCTTTTAAAATGGAGGTTTGTTTACCCAGGTGGCGTTTGGCATGGATTTGGAGCTGCTGGAGGACACCTCATTGCCTTTCCCCAAAGCCATTGAGACCTGCCTCCAAGGGATGATCTTAAACACACGTAACATCTTTTTTCGGGTACAGCAAAGGTTACCTTTTCTTTTCATCGCCACATAGTGAAAAATGAAAAATTGGACGCACCGCCCTGGAATAACCTGGCGGGGGCGGCGAGAAGAGCCTAGCGGACCGCCAAACTTAAAAGGGACTGCGGGAAACCCTACTAGACAATAAATCAAAATCGTACCATCTTGAGCCTCCATCTTGACACGTGCTTGGATGAAAATGTGTATACTGTACTCACACAAACGTATGACAACTAATATCCCAACTGATTTCCAGTTCCACCCCAAAAACTGGGCCTTTGTGGAGGAGGTGCGCGCCGCGTGCAAGCTGCTGCGCTCCACCGGCACGGAATGGATCCAAAACAGGAAGCTCGCCCTCCAGAGCGGGGCCGACGTGCCCAAAGACATCCTCACGCAGATCATCAAATCGGCCGGAAAAGGTCGGCTATCGAAAACAAAAAGTCTAGGCTTCGCTAAGCATCAAGTGTTGAACGTTGTGGATCAGAATATTTGACTTTTTTTTTGCTTCTCCTATTAAATATCAGAAGAAAACATGACCAAAGAAGATGAAGAGTTCATGCTGGACAATTTTGTCACCTTCTTCATCGCCGGTGAGACTTAAACCGATTAAAGTCATGTGGGTTGTTAGTGTTGTCATGGTGATGCTTTTGAATGACATTCCCTTCCCGATTCGCTAATCCAGTGACATGCTTGGAGAAGAAAAAGTCACCTCACATGCGAACATGAGTCATTTGATTGAACACTTAGCCCAGCTCTTGACTCATCTTTTATTTAGTTTTTATTTTTTAATAATATTGGCAAAATACAACACATAAGACATCTGGGATAAACTCCAACACACCCACGACCTTTGTGAGGATAAACTGATTCGAAAATGGGTGGGTGGATGGATGGATTCTATATGGAATTTCTGATGAATCCAATTAAAATAAGTATTTTTCTCATGAACTCATTCACTCCCTAAGACGTTTTTAAACGTCTTTTCAGACTTGGTCCAGAATTGGCTGGTACTGAATGAGTTAATATTATTCTTAAAAAAAAAACAAACTACTTTTAAGGGATCTTATTTTATTCATTATTTTCTGTTCATACAGGACAGGAAACCACAGCTAACCAGCTCGCGTTTTGCATCATGGAGCTCGCCAGGCATCCTCACATAATGGAAAAGTGAGGAAAAAAAGTCGAGCAAAATGACAACAGATTCCCCGGTTGTGTTTTGTTTTGTTTTCTAGAGCTCAGAAGGAGGTGGATGACGTCATTGGGATGAAGCGGGAAATTAGCTACGACGATCTCGGGAAACTGGTTTACCTCTCACAGGTATGCTACCTTTAAAATTGGGCAAATTTGACGGGGGATGTTAAAATCTTCGAATTGTAAAATCTTCCGATTTGAATCATAAAAGTGTTTTGTATTTTCCCCAGGATGGTGTTGCTACTTTACATTTTTGTAAAAATAGAAAATATTCAATCAATTCATTCTAGGTTCTTAAAGAGACGTTAAGGATATACCCGACAGCTCCAGGAACCTCCCGTGAGCTCGTTGAGGACATCGTCGTCGACGGCATCCACGTTCCGGCCGGAGCCACCTGTATCGTAAGGCATTGACCGTGGGAAAAAAAAAAGAAGTAAAATAAGAATGAGTGACGCTTTTTTTGGGGGGTGCGGGGGGGGGTCATTTAGTTTAGCTCATATGTGTCCAGCAGAATGGAAAGGTTCTTCAAGAATCCGCTGGAATTTAACCCGGATCGCTTTCATCCAGACTCTCCCAAGTAAGGATTTTTTTTTCTTCTTGTGACATTACTATGCTTTGGAATGGTAAAAAAATATATATAGGTTGTTTCAAAAGAAGAAAAAATAAATTAAACTAATCTCGTGACAAGGGCCTGACCGAATTATCGGCCAGTTGAATTAATTAACTCTTAAAATCTACATAAATCGGCTAATTTTTTCTTTAATTATTATAATTTTTTTGTATTTGCAGATTTATTTATCTTAGAACACAAGCTTAAAAGGACGATTAAAAATTCTCCTAACCCCGTAAAATACCTCCCAAAAAAAAGATTTATTTTTTTACACCTTTTTTATTTTTACCATTTACAAATGACAACAAACACAAGAAAAAATACTCAAGGACCAACTATTATCAGTCAAATGTTTTCCTTGAATTCATATACAGTATTTATTGTTCTAAGCTTAATTAATCAGGTATCACAATTTTACTCTGCCAAATATTGGAATCAGCATATTGCAATATTTTACTTAAAAACAATGAATATTTTTTTAAGATGTTAATAATTTGATCTCATCTCAAGACATTCCAGCTTTTTGAGTAAATAATAAATACACTTACAATTCACGCAAGATGTCGACTTTTGTTCTTCAAATTACAACATTGATATTTGATATTTGTTTTGTTTTTTTAATGCAAAAAAGACAACTTTTAAAAATGTAAATGTACAAATCTGTATTTCTCCCCCCCAAGGCCTTATTACTGCTACTACCCTTTTTCTCTCGGCCCGCGATCCTGCCTGGGACAGAACTTTGCTCAGGTGATGACAAAAAAAAAATAATAATCCACTCAAATTACCCGTTAAGGAGCAACGCTGTGAGTACCTTGATGTATTATTGTCGATAGATGGAAGCCAAAGTGGTGATGGCTAAGTTGCTGCAGAGGTTCGATTTCGCCCTGACGCCAGGCCAGAGCTTTGACATCCGCGACCTGGGCACGCTGCGCCCCAAAGGCGGCGTAATATGCACCGTCACGCACAGGAAGCACTACTGCCAATGAATGTCCAAACCGTCGGCATCACACCAAAACACCTTTCAAAGTTGTTCTTCAATCCAAGCCAGTAAACCAAGAGAATTATTAGCTACGCCAAATCGATCAATATATTCCTTACTCTCAAATTTTTGTTGAGCTTCATGATCAGATGCCGCAGAATCAGAAACTCAAGGCTAAAAAAAAAAAGCATTTTATCGTTAACATTTTGTTGTTGTTGTTGATTATGAATCCAGTGGAATTCGTTCGACAATATTAATCAATATAATAAACAGATATACTGTACTATTAACGAAATATGAATATACTTGAATGAATATATATAAATCATGATTTTTTTTGTTTTGCCTGTAATTCTATATTACATTTTAATGAAATAAAAATCTATTTAGAAATGTTTTCATTATTAAAAAAAAAATAAGGTACAGTACTGTACTTGACTGGTTCGTTTCACTTCAAGCAGTTACTGAGAATGACCACCAGATGTCAGTATTGGTCTGATCAAGAAATATGTTGACATTTATTGTTTTTGAAATGAAAAACGTAAGCAAGTTGGTTGTTTATTTATGTGTGCCCTTCGATCGGCTGGCCTGGCAATCACAGTTCAGGGTGTACCACACCTATTGCCCGAAAACCTTGGTGAGCAGAAGCACATAAGAAAATGGGTGGATGAACAATCATAATTACGCAATGGAGGTACTGGCTGTTAAGGGACGCATTGTTATGACGTAACGACACCTTTTTTTTCCCGCGGGATCCCACTGACTCAACGAAAGCACTCAAAAACTTCAGCCAGTCGTTTTCTCGACAAAAACTATCTCTTATATTTTCTTATCACTTTGACCATTAATGTTGTCGGTTTAGTATTATTTATGTTGATTTTAACCTTCCTCTGCTTCTGCGTCTACGCCAATTCTGATTGCAGTTTTCTGACCCTTTTACGCTTTACATTTTTGGAATGTCCCTTTGAGTGCTGTCGAGTTCCTCTCCGTTCATTCCTAGTCGAGCAGGATGCTAAATTGAAACGAATTTGCTGAAAACATGCAAAATCAGAAGTCCTTCCAAATTCCAGTATTGTATTTGCGTGACAAAGCTGCCGTACCAGTAGTCGAATGTCCCACGGTACTTGAAGCGCGCATGGCTGAACTACCTGACAGTCATGTGACGTCGAATCACGTGGCGCAGTCACTTCCTACCGAGCGATCCTTCCCCTGACGCGTTTATCATGTCGTCCTGCTGAACAGCCAGCCGCTCAAGCATGTTTTTACTGAACCACGGCCGGCGGCGCTTGCCTCTCGAGTGCCTGCTTTGCTTGGTGGTGAGAGTGGGATGTTTGCTGCTCCTCTCCGGAGCTACAACGGCCACTGCTACGGCGGCGGAGGAGAAGGAGGCAGGTCCGTGGTACCAGGACCTCTGCAGGTATAAACACACCTCCGGTGCAAACAAACAAAACAACGCTGACTTCCATCTCAACTCGTAGATTATATTACCATGAAATAGCCTAATCACGTACACGCACACATACACAAAGTGTCAGCTGGGTCATGTGATCGTACTCCCGTCTCGTGACATTCAAAGGTTCAGAGAACATGAGTCAGCCATTGCTTTCTTCGTCTCGTTAACTTCTTAACGATATTTCTTCTATTTCGAGACGTCTTTTTGTCACGCCAAGAGTGTCCCGGGTAGCTAAGAAAGCTAATTTGGGCTATATTTATGGGCACGTTTATGGCCGTCGCAGCTGGCTGTGGTCAAGCTAAAGTAGCGAGCTAGCGGCTAACCCGTTAACAACATGCGCTTCGCTGACTTGATCTCCCCATTAGCAACTGGTTGCTGTTAAAGTGAGCAAATATTGACACGTTGGCGACCTAAGACACGGCGCTGTCACCAAACGAAGACTCTTTATTGACATTCAAAGTGTGAACCGCAAAAAGTCGATAAAAACAAGGAGTGATGCTCATCTCCCCCCATATGACTTGGTTAAATGTGTTATTCCGATAGACAAAATATACATTTTCCCCCCCGCAATGTAATTAACGTTTCCCAAGTGTGGCATACTTTCATTAAAAAAATACAGAATGATACACATTAGTGGTGTGCATATCAATTCCATGGGTATCTCGATAGATTTTTCGATACATAGAGTACGATACGATTTAAGAACGGTACATTTTCAAGTGGGATTGTGATTTGGTTATTTGTCTTGTTTATTAATACAGAACATGTAAAAGCGCTCAAAAGCTTTAAAAGCCGTTGACGTTGGTGAAATTCAAAGAGAACAGAACAAGATCTAACCAAACTAGTTGCCAATCTAATGAAATCATCGGGCCAGCTGTATGTGGGGCAGGGATGAGGTTTGGCGTACTGTACGATACGATCCCCAAAAACCTGTCAAATTGTAATTTTTGGGGGGACTTGGACTTCCACAGACATGTCTTACAAAAGTGTCTGAGCTACTTCTTATACTTGATTTTATTCCATTTTCCCCCCAAAGCTACGAATGGGAGGCAATCGACCTGGATAATAAAATAAGTTACACCCTCAAGCTGTGCGATTCGTCTCCGTTGACTCCCTGCGGTGAAGGCACTGCTGTCTGTGCCCGCAACCTGACAAGCAATGTTTACCACTCTGTCGGTGAGTCCGTCACGTCCTTCTATCTCTTCCTGTGTGTTTCTTCTAAAGTTGGTTTATTAATCATTTTGGTCGACTAATTTGAGTTGGTCATTGACCCCCCAAAAATGGACTCAATGTTGTTGTTGTTTTGTTTGTTTTTTCCCCTCAGACTTAGTAGCTCTTTAACAGTGTCAGGAGTGGCAGTGTTGATTGATTGCTTTATGCAAACAGCCTGATGGACTCTCCCTCGTGTCCCATGACCGCCACATGGCACAAGATGTTTGATAGTTTCTTTTTTTTTTTTAACAGTTGCACGGCAGGATTACAAAGAGACACTGTGGTCATGTATTGTTTGGGTGCTAGGTGGGCTGTCTTTATGATTACATCATCCTTTTAGCATACGAAAAAGTCATGATCAATTTTGGCCAACCTTTGTTTGCCTTTCTTTGTGCTGTACTTTTCTGTTGTTCTCTTTATTCGATTGGGATCAGTGATGGTTTCTCCGCCACTTACTGTTCATTAGAATGTAAACGAGAAGGTTGTTAATTTCATTTCTTCATAACAGTGAGGCTTTTAAAAACAATTGTCGTGCACTTAAAATGACCTTTCGCTGTCTTAGCTGGGTTAGTGGGGCACATGACTCATTTCCTTTTCATAGCAGCAAAACAGCAATGGCTGTTTGAAAGTGCTCTATAAATACAGTTGAGTAAATCGCAACGTTCCCATTGTGGCAGTCAAAGGTATGAGGCGAGAATCATGTAAACGAAGACGGTGCTCAGGACTGCAACATTCAAAACACAACAGTTTGTCACTCACTAACCTGCACGGGGGACACCAGTTAAGTCGTAATTACAGAAAATAAACACGGCGGGTCATCTTTCTTAAGGTTTCTGCCAAGTTCTCCGTATTAAACTACTGGCTGGCTGGGATGCTGTCAGTGTGGTGACCATAGCAGAACCTTTCCCACTTCTGTTTATTTATATCAACCTCAAACATGCCAGCTGTGACAAATGATCTTCTCAAAGGGCAGTGGCTCAGCTGGGGTGAACATTTGTTTTTCAAAGCATGCCTGGGAAGGAAAAAAGAAACAACATTTAGAGACGTATTGGTGAAACACGGTCACGGCAAACACGTCACTCACCCAATTCGGCCCGCCTCACACATTCAGTCACAGATACGACACTGTTGTTAAGGACCCACCCACTCGCACCCCATCACTTCTCTTCTCGTCACGCAGGTGAGCTGTCCCTGCGGAGGCTGTCCGGAACCGTCCTGGATTACAACAGTACCGTCAAATGTGTGGGAAATGACAACTTCATCCAGACCACCATCGGCTTCCAGTGTGGGAAAACCATGGTGAGCTCAGACAAGCGTTGGCTGACACCGAAACGGTTCAACTCTCACAAAAAGTGCATAGTGGAGAGCCAGCAGGCCTTCAGGTCCGATACGATTGACCTTTGATGTCACAAAATAGACAAACATTCCCACAGACTCACTCGCAACATCTTGGTAGTTTGGGCCTCAAAAGTACAATATTTCTTATTTTGCCCCAAGTCTATATATAAAGGAGCGCCAAAGCGTATTTTGACCTTTTTTTTCGTCAGTGGACACTATAGCTTCTTGTTTAGTTTCAAGTTTGTAGCAGACGTGTGGGGTGGGGGGTCATGCACGTTTTGAGCATAACGGTAAGTGTGCGGCTCAACGGCGTCCCTCACTTCCCGTTAACTTTTGGCTTCTGCCGAATAAACCCGCGTGACCCTACTCTTTGCGCGTCAAGCGCGGGAATGGAAAGTTACGCTTTTAGACGTTCCGTCACGTTCCTCATCAACAGCACAAGACTGACAAATGTGATAAAAGGCTAACAAGAAGCGGCTGACTTGGAAGAAAAAAATGGAGAAAGACAGGCATGTCCCACTGAGGACAATGTAACTTGAGATTTTTTTAAACTATTCAGTTTTATATTAGTCACGTTTTTCAGCCACAACATATTTTCACATTCGCCACTTTGCACTCATTGTCTGCACTTAACGTAAAGAACACATTCTCAATCACAACAATTTTCTTCTTGGTCCCAATCCAGTGTGTGCGGTCTTATTTTCTTTGTCTACTATTGAACAACTAATCAATTGATCCGCTACCGGTGAGCTGAACTCTGAAGTTGACAAAGCTTACAGTGTTTGTGGGTTTTTATGGTGACGGATAAAGTTAAATGTCATCGTTGTTGTTTTATTTATCTTTGGGTCATAACACTGAGTCAGTTTTGCATAATGCTATTGTCGTGTTTGCTGTGTGCAGGGTACTCCGGAGTTTGTGGCCGTTTCCCAGTGCGTGCATTACTTTGAATGGAGGACCTACGTGGCATGCAGCAGCGACAAGTTCAAACCGCACAAAGAGGTGCGACGGATGACACACTTTTGACAGACAAGAAGATGATGAAGAATGATGAGACGCCGTCGCTAACCTAAATTCTGTTTCTGTGTTTGAGCATTGTGGTTTTTTTTTTGTGTGCGCGTGCAGGTGCCCTGCTTTGTCTTTGACACCGACAGGAAGAAGCATGACCTCAACCCACTGATCAAAGTCAGCGGCGGCTACCTGGTAGACGACGGCGACGACAGCGTCGACTTCTACGTCAACATCTGCCGCAGCCTCAGTCAGTCGCCCGCAATGTGTCGGAAAGAGGGTTGTGTTCAGAACGTTAGCTTTGCGACGACTCTGTCACACCTGCGTCCGCCGACCTTTAGCTACATTACACAATTCGTCTGCATTTCTCGGTTTAGCCTTGAGGTTTTATCATGTGAAGTGAAACCTTCCGCCACTGTGACAGGTGGCGGAGAAACACGCTGTCCGGAAGGTTCTGCCGCCTGCCTGGTTACGAAGAACGTGGGCTACAACATGGGCTCTCCCACAAAGCCTTTAGAGCTCCTATCCAACGACAGGTTAGTCTTAACAAGTATCGGAGTAGACATGAGATTTCCAAATGTGTACATCTGATGTCAAAAATCTAACAACAACAAAACGAATTGGCTAGCATGTGAATTGGGAATTTCTCCATTGCGAATGTTTTCTTATCTTATTTTTCCATTTTGATCCGAAGATATCCTGAAAATAACTACTTGTGAAAATAGGCCAACACCCCTCCAAGAGTGTAGTTTATCACCACTTCGAACCCTGTCAAAATACAAATTACTACTTTCCTATTGGCCATTTGATTCTATTTTTGACTAACTGGAGCGTCGCTACTTGATAGATGATACTTTTAATCGAACTTTGTTCCCTGGTTGTCTCCGTTGCTCACCACCCTCTGAAGACTGAGGCTGCAGTACGGCGTGAGCGCCGACGCGACTCCTCCCGTCTTCTGTAACGGACACTCTCCCGCCGTCACCATCACCTTCATCTGTCCATCAAGCAGACATTCAGTAGGTTACCCTCATGTTCGTAGCCCGTGCGAGCTGTCGCGCATGTTGAGTGACTTTCCGTGGCTCTGAACGCTCTCCCGGTCACAGGGCAGCACTCCGAAAATGACGGCGGAGGCCAACTGCCGCTACGAAGTGGAATGGGTGACGGAGTACGCCTGCCACAGGGATTATTTGGAGAGCGACACATGCAAACTCACCAGCCGGCAGCATGACATCTCCGTCGACTTGACGCCACTCACCTTGAGCTGTAAGTTGTCCAATCGGTGGGATCTGACCGCCTGTTGCCTCGACAGCTTTCAATAGTCCCCCAAAAAAATCAAATTATTTTAACTAAACTAGTGATGGGCGATATGTCCATGCAATATTCAGTGATTTTTGTTGTTGTTGTTGTTGCAATATTCAGTTATTTTTTATTTTATTTTTTGGGGGGCGGGAGTAAAAAAATAAAATTCTAGTTAAATTTATCCAAAAACTAAATTCAGAACTTTTTTTCCTGAGCTTTAACTTGCATCAACTTCCACAGAAAGACTCGAGGAAAAATAAATAAATTCCTTCACGCTTAATGTGAAAATAAGTTCTACTTTAGATGTCTTTTTTGGGGGGGTCAAAATATGCTTTATGTTTTGACAAACTCCATGACTTGGCTGATCCATTTATTTGGAATAACGTGGCAACCCTGCATGCTTTCTCACGCTTTATTCTAATTTGTACGAGTGAGACGAGGCCACCTCAGCAAGATATTTGCCGCTTGGAAGCACACGCCTTGTGTCAACAACAGTTTTCAACATGCGGATGAAGGATTGTCATGTCTTTGGAAATGTTCAGCTTGTGCCATCAAATTATTTCGCTTTCTTTCATAGCATGAATTAAAGTCACCGTATTTTAAAAAAAAGGCAGCTGGACATGATTGTGACCGCTTCCAAATCCATCTTTATTTTTTATGTCTAGCTGCAGACCATCCCTACTATGCCCATTCGTCGGACAGCGACGGGACTGAAAGCTACATTTATTACTTGAACGTGTGTGGAAAAGTGCCCTTGGACGAATGCAGCAGCCTGGGGGAGTTTGTTTCCTCCTGCCAAGTGAAGAAGTCGGGCGACGTGAAGAAAGTGGCCGGGAGATACCAAAACCAGACTCTGCGGTAAATGTATCTGATTAATATACTGTACATTCGAACATGCCTCTTTTTGGGCGGGAATACATTTTTGCAGGCGAATTTGATCACCTTTAGTGTTTGCTACTTTTTGTCCGTCTTTTCTTTTGACAACCATGCAAACCATTCCAGTGTCCAAATCTTCCATTTCAGCACTTCACTTACAGAAATCAAACTCTGTAGTTGAGAGTTTCAATATGCCCCTCTCATTTCTTTTTCAGTTATTCCGACGGAGATCTGACTCTGATCTACCCCGACGGCGCCAAGTGCTCCACCGGCTTCCAGAGGATGACCATCATCAACTTTGACTGCAACAGGAACGCATGTGAGAAGCATCAGCCACGTTAGCCGCGGCGCGCTAGTTAATCCTTCTATACCGTGCGGTATTTTTGTATTTTTTATTATTTTTTAATTCTCAGCCAATGGCGGTGTGGGGGCCCCTGTGTTTGTCGGGGAGACGGACTGCACGTACTACTTTGACTGGCAGACCGCGTACGCATGCGTCAAGGAGAAAGAGGATCTTCTATGTCGGGTTACTGATGGCAGCAAGCATTATGATCTTTCGCCCCTCACTCGCTTCCCTGGTAAGTGGGGAAACTCCACCTATGCGTGTTTTTTATTTATTTGAAAAATATTTCTTCTGCAAAAGTCACCTTTTTGCGACTCCCCGTGTATTTTTTCTGCTCTTTCTATAACAATGTCGCAAGATGCAGCCAAACCTGATACAGAATTTCAGTGAAGGGGATCACTTAAATTCCGATATAACAATTCAATGGAAGCTGAAATACCCCAAATGCAGGGTCTAGATACTTTCTGAGACGGTAGAACGATTCAGGTGATACCGCGAGATAGCAGATTGTCTTTGGTTCCAGGGTCAGAGTTGAATGGCAACTGGGAGGCGGTGGATCCCAAATCCTCCGAGTCAGATTTGAAGCGCTTCTACCTCAACGTTTGCCACAAAGTCGTACAAGCAGGAGGAGCCGAGGGCTGCCCGGAGAGTGCGGCCATTTGTTCCGTAGGTAAGAAGAGAGATGGTAAGGTGGAGTAACCGCACTTGGAATTGTCAATTTATCGACGACCGAACACACAAGAACATCCAGAAGGTTGCCGTCAACCTCTTCTATGGTCTGCGTATTGAAAACAAGCGGAAGATGTCTGGCGGGATATATTTCATGCTCTTGATTTTTGGTTTCAGACAAAGATCAGAAGATGATCAGCCTGGGCAGCTTCCTCTCATCCCCCCAGAAGACCGAAAAGGGAAACGACATCAGACTGGTGTACACCGATGGAGACTTTTGCAGCAAAACCACAAGGATTCAAACTATCCTGACGCTTAAGTGCAAACCAGGTGGCTGAACTCATTCACTCCTAAAGACGTTTTTAAACGTCTTTTCAGACTCTGTCTAGAATTGCCTGGTACTGAATGAGTTCATATTAATAATGCTAATCCTAATAATGATCCATGAGTGAGCCTAGGCCGGAAATTAAATTTCACCCCAAAAATCCAATTTGCCATTTTAATCTGTTTGGTGTCTCCTGCAGGAGATCTGGAGAGTGCCCCGATCCTCCGCAGTCTTTCATCGGATCACTGCGTGTACGAGCTGGAGTGGTACACGGCGGCCGCGTGCGTCCTCTCCAAGACGCAAGGGGACAACTGCAAGGTGGAGGACCCGCAGGCCGGTACGATATGTTCAAGCCTCAAATTCTCGCTTTGGATTACAGCAAAGTAAATGCCTTGTGTGTTTTTGTTTTTGTTTTTTTACTCGCCAGGCTTCTCTTTCGACTTGTCGCCGCTCACCAAAGCTAATGGCGGCTATTACAACTTGACCAACGACAACTACGACTACTACATCAACGTGTGCGGCCCGGTCACAGCCGCCACGTGTCCTGAAAAGGCCGGCGCTTGCCAGGTTGAAACAAGGTAAAAGAAAACCATTTACAAACATCTACCGAATACTTTGCCCCACCCGTGTCTTCATATTTTTATTTTTCCTGTCATTACAGTAGTTGGAGCCTGGGGCAGGCAAACTCACGGCTGTCCTACTATGACGGCCTTCTCCAGTTGACTTACAGCAACGGCTCGCAGTACAACAACCAGCAACACACGCTCCGATCCACCCTCATCTCCTTCCTCTGCGACCCCGAAGCCGGTGCTGGAAAACCAGAATTCCAGGTCGACATCCTGCTACTTTTTTTTTTTTTTCGTATGTTTTGACAAGCAGCATCATGAATTCTCTTCAATGGGTACAGGTGGAAGACAAGTACACGTATAACTTTCACTGGTATACATCGTACGCGTGTCCCGAGAGGCCTCACGAGTGTCTGGTGACCGATCCGAAAACTTTGGACCAATACGACCTATCCAGGTACACTCATTTGAATACAGCAAGCCGCTGCTATTTTTGTCAATCGTGTTAATTCACTTCCACCCAAAAACAAAAAATAATAATTTTGACATCTTCCTTCCATCTGCAGCCTGTCTTACCCCTCATCCGGCAGCAACTGGCAGGCCATGGACCTGTCCGACTCCGCCGCCCTGCGGAAGTACTACATCAACGTATGTCGGCCCATCAACGCCGTTAAGGGCTGCGACCGCCACGCGTCCGTCTGCCAGACGAAGTACACAACCACAGAGGTAAATCCGTGTATCCTCGTGAGAGTTGTGTTGAATATTTGTCGTTGGGGTCCGGTTCTACCAGCCACAATAGTGAACGAATGGATCCCTCAACTGAAGATGTCAAAAAGTACAAAATGTAATGTATCGTATCTTTCCCCTCCGTCTCTCAGGGCTACCCGCAAGAAGTGGTGTCTGTAAGTAACATGGGTGTCTCCAAACGCGGCCCCATCATCGAGAGCCGCGACCGGCTGCTGCTGGAGTTCACAGACGGTGCCCCCTGCGAGTCAGACGGCCTAAAGCTGACGTACACCAGCCGAATCCATCTGGTGTGCACCAGGGGAATGCTGGTCAGTGAAACACTTTGGGTGGACGGGGCGCAACTCAGCAATCTCTGTGTCACTCGTTTTTATTTTATTTTTTTCGTCTTCATTGTCGCACAGTCAACCGGCCCGCGATTCCTCATATACCAGAACTGCACTGCCAACTTCATCTGGGAGACGAGAGCTGCCTGTGCCATCACCACTACCAAGAATAGTGTAAGTGATTCTTATTGATTAATTTGAGTTGATGAGTCAGAATCATTAAAAAATATATATTTTGTTTTAGCGCACGTGTGTGTGCAAACTACATAAACAGCAAACATAACATTTTGCAACATTTTTGGGCGTCTTGAGTTTTATTTTCATGCGTACATCGCCCAGCCCCACGCCCTGCAAAGTGAGCAATGTGCTTCCATCTCAGAGCTGCGCTGTGATAGATCCCAACACCGGCCTGGAGTTGAACCTGCAGCCGCTCGCCTCCAAGACCGGATACAAGACCAGCGCCAACGGAAAGGACTTCTTGGTAAGACAGATGTTGTGACACACTTTTGACAGTTATTTTAAATATAAATAATACTCTTCAACGCTTCCTCCTGGTCCATCCCACCTCGCAGGTGAACATCTGCTCAGACCTGGCCGATTGCGGCGCGGGAATGGCGGGTTGCGAACTGGAAGAAGGGCATCCCGTCAGCCCAGTGGGGGTGGAGAAGACCCTGCAGTACTCCACGGATGGCCTCCTCAAACTGACATACAAGGGACCCCGTGACGATTCTACAGGTAAGCAGAAGGCAAAGTACAACCCTCCGCCTCACCACAGTCTCTGTCTGGCCCCCTCGCAGTGTGTATAGAAGTCAAAACAAAATAAAATGTATGCACTGCTTTTATTTTTAATTTATCATTTTTTTCCCCCTTTTTCTGTTGCTTTCAACGCTTTTATTTTGATGTGCGCATATGTAGTAGCATCTGTCAGTCGCAACAATAAAATTTGCTGCTATTAAGCATCACAATGTTTCCCTGTTGGAAAAAAATGACCTCTTCCGTCCTTTTCAGCAACGCGGGACACCTTCACCATTAACTTGGTGTGCGATCCAAACGCACATCCGGGATCATTGAAGCTACTGCGTGAGGACTTGAACACCCTGCCCAGCCACGTGGTCCACGACGTCCTCTTCGAGTTCTCCACCGCACTGGCCTGCGTCCCCGCGCCGGTGGACTGCCGCGTCATCGGTATCGGCATGGAAGATGTCGCGAGATCGGTCCGCCTTCTTCAATTAAACGTGCGTTTGTGTGCACTCCAGATTCCCGTGGCAACGAGTATGACTTGAGCCACCTGGTCCGAGGCGGAGAGGACAGCCCCTGGGTTGCCATAGATACGGGCGCAGTGAAATCGCGCAGCTTTTACATTAATGTCTGCAGACCCCTCCCCTCTCTGAAGGACTGTCCTGGTCAGTGTGCAATTGCTCTCACAGTGCATCTGCGTTATCCACAGGACATTTAATACATGGACACATAAATGAGGCCAAAAGCGCACTCACTCTTAACTCATTCGGTACCAGGCAATTCTGGACCAAGTCTGAAAAGACGTTACGTCTTTGGGATTGAATGAGTTAAAAGCTTGATAAATGTATCAACTACAAAATGCATGTATGACTCCCTGCAGTCGGTCCTTTGGGTGCTTGTGCCGTAATTGACGGAGCCAGTTACAGCCTGGGTCTGGTCCAGGCCAGCCCGCAGGTGGCGGAGGACGGCTCCATCAGCATCTTGTACCACCACGGGGACCAGTGCGGCGCAGCGTCTCGCTACTCCACACGCATCATCTTGCTGTGCGACGACAGCCCAGTGAGTCATCTGGAACGTTCTTCCTGCCAATGTTCAGTTGCACAAAATAGGGCTGGGCGAGAAACATGGCGTGTGTTTGTGTTTTTCAGGGAGCCCCGATGTTCGACCGGCAGGACGGTTGCGAGTACGTCTTCATTTGGCGGACCTCCGAAGCCTGTCCCATCAGGAAGTCGCAAGGTAGAGTCGCTACACGGACGATGCACCTGACTGCTAGCAGTTCCGGTGATGTCATGACTGGCGCGTCTGCTTCATAGTTATATTTAGTGCTAAAATCTGAGCTCTTCCCGCATCCCAAAAAGCCACTTGATAGCTTTAATTAAGACTATAAATTTGGAATGCCTGTCAGTAGTAGCTAATGTGTACATTGTGTAGTAGGTAATGTCAAAAAGCCTAAAGGGTGACGGTTTTAAATGTCTGTCTGACAATAGTGCTTGCTCCACGTTTCTTCCTAGGCGACGAGTGCCGCGTCCGCGACCCGAGAAGTGGCTTTGAGTTCAACCTGAGCTCCCTGAAGGGCAAAGATTACCCAGTGAGGAGCGACAAGTACATCTACCACCTGTCGGTATGCGGCGGACTCCAGAGGGGCGTCTGCACCGACAAAGACACGGGCGACGACGCCGTCTCCTCCTGCCAGGTGGACGGAAGCAACCACAAGATAGCAGGTGACACCCCCAAAATAAAAAGCCCAAAAGCATCCCGGTTTGCGGTCTGTCTTTGCTGTGTGGCTTTTTCTGCAATTGTAGTTGGTTGGTATGCGTGTGTTGCAGGGATGGCGAACCAGCGTCTGATCTTCGTGGGAGATCAGCTGATCTTGAACTACACCAACGGCGAGACTTGTCACAAGATCTACCAGCGGTCCACAGAGATCCACTTCTCCTGCCACCCTGACATGCACCCTGTACGCTTCTCGCTTTGATTGCAACTCTTTGACTTCATCGCTTTTTTTACAGTTAAACTACCCAAATGAACTACGGCATACAAGATGCAACTGCAATAGTTTCCCTTTGCTTTCTTTTTCTTAAGGGGGTGCCAGAATTCATCAAGGAGACTCCGGATTGCACCTACTTGTTCAACTGGCCAACCGCACTGGCGTGCCTCCCTGTCAAAACCACCAGCTGCTCATACCAGTAAGATGCTTCTCGAGGAGCTCCATCTTATTGTCACATCCACGGACATCGTACTTTGTCATGCGACAGAACCAGCGAGCCAGAAAGAATTAATAAAAATATAAATAGCGAGCTTTAGGTAGGCGACGGGGTGAACGTAGTGCATCGTTTGCTCTTCCTGCCCCCCAGTGACAGTCAAGGCCACTCCTATGACCTCTCACCTCTGGCCATGAAGGCCCGCAACTGGGAGGTGACGGCTTCGACAGAGGACACCAGCAAGAGATTCTACCTCAATATCTGCAGGTCGCTGGTGCCGCAGGGAGGTGCGTCTTTTGTCATTATCCTGCCCGTCACTTTTCCCGAATACGTTTGCTTTCAATGAAAGATGCTCTTCTGCTGCGGCAGGTTCGTGGAAGTGTCCCTCTGGCAGTGCATCCTGCGTGAAGATCGGAGACCAATACGTGAGTCTGGGTCACGTGACGAGCGGCCCCACGTGGGACACCAGCGTGCTGAAGCTGCAGTACAGCGGCGGCCAGGCCTGTCCCGACGGAGTCCGCAACAGGAGTACCATCATTCGCTTCAAGTGCGACAAAGACCAAGTTGTACGTTCCCAAATGTAGACTTCATCTTGCACAAAATTATTGTTCCAGAACCACCCCTACGTTATGTTTTCAAACATTTATATCCCCTCTCAGGACTCTCGTCCAACTCTCATTTCCGCCATCGAGGACTGTTTGTACACTTTCGTGTGGTTCACGGCCGCTGCCTGCCCTTTGAACAGCAGCCAGCACGACGGCTGCAGAGTCGCCAATCCAGCTACAGGTGTCATTTTTAAATTTCCTTTTGCAGCATGTCGTTTAGGTAGAGGACAAAATATGTCCCGCGGACCAGATCTGATCTGTTTTTTTCATCCTACCCAGTTCAATTTCCTTTCGAATCCCGCAGCATTTGTTGCATTGCAACCCCCCAATGTACTACCCATCCCCGATGTTGCAAACTGTGATTTCTTTTTTAATGAAACCTTATGTCTTTTGAAGGTCATTTGTTTGACCTGAACAGCCTGAGACGGGATGGCGGTTACACGGTGTACGACCACGACATCCACAGCAAGATGTTCCGCGTCAACATTTGCGCCGACGTGGCCAACGCCGGCTGTAGCCCAGGAACCGGTAGGTCACAATGGGAATCATTTCCCAGGTGTCTTGATGCGTCTGTCACATGCTCGCTTCAAAAATGCCCCAGGGATCTTTTCGTATCCCACTTCCTGTCAAGATGAAATTTTTTCATCCATATTTGTTGTTTTCAAAATGGAATTATTATTGAAATTATTGTTTTTTAAATAATATATGCATCCTACATTAATTTTTCATCATCAGAGGCTCAAAGTTCACCACTCGGTTCAATGCTATATATTCATCCATGCAGGCAAGCAGATGACACGTTAACTTCCACCAACATCCGCCATTTCCATCTCATGGCGGTCTTCTCTCCTTTCAGCGACTATCAACGTTTCCACTCGAAATTCATAACGCATATGCACGTGCTCAAGTCTTGATTTTTGTCGCAGCGGTGTGCATCAAAGACGTCAACACTGCGCTGAGCGGTGGCCAGACCAGTGGGAAGCTCTCGTACAAGGATCACGTGGTGGAGCTGACGTATGAGGGAGGAAGTCCATGCCCCGCCAACCCCACCCTCAAGCACAACACCGTCATCCACTTCATCTGCCGGTACGGTGTCCTCTCCCTCCGATGACATCTGCTCGGAGATTGCGCGCCGACTTCAATATTATCCAATATATTTTCTAGACCACCCAGTATGAGCTCTGCCCTACCGGAACCAGTCCTCATTGACTCCAACACAGACACGTGCACGCATTTGTTTGCCTTCCACACTCACCTGGTGTGCGAGCAGCCTGTGAGTATGTTTGTGTGCGTGATTAAAAAAACAAATCAAACATGGATGAACAACTTGTGAAGAGTCGTGACTCCAGATTAACCACCATGTCTAAAATGTTTGAAGGCACTGTATAGATGACGGCCAAAACAGTGTCTTTGATCACCATATGTCATCCTCCTAGGTCACATGTTCTGTCCGGAACGGCTCCAACACGATTGACCTGTCCCCTCTGATCCACTTCACTGGATACTACACCGCCACAGGTTCGCTTGCGCGCACAGATGACTTGTCAACCGGCTCGATGTTGTTCGTCCACGCCGATCCCTCTTTTTGTCTCTGTGGTGTTCAGATGACGCGGTGGACGAAAATGATGACTCTCCGGACTTTTACATCAACATCTGTCAGCCTCTGAACCCCATTCCCGGTGTCACCTGCCCGCCTGGCGCCATCGTCTGTATGGACCCAGACAACGGACCTCCAATTGTGAGTCACAATTAATTTGATTTGAACATGTCAATAATAATGCAGATATTATTGCGCAACAATGAATGGATGACCTTTGAAGTGGATGAGGAATGACGTCTCTAATAATTGTCCTAGTCTGACGCTTGACATTTCTCTTTGCGTCGATGAAAGGACATCGGGCGGACGACGAGCGGCCCTCAGATCAGCGCCATGGGCGATGTGTCCATCACTTATTTCAGCTCCACCCGGTGTGCGTCGAACCCGGCAGAAAACTACACCTCCACCATTATCTTCACCTGCCAGAGAGGCGTGGAGCTGGTTAGAACACTATTTACTCTATGGCATCTGTTTTGTGTGTGTGTGTGTCTGTGTGGGTGTGTGTGTGTTCCAAAATCTCGTCCTAGCATAGCAATTAACTGGGCTTTGTGTCTTCAGGGATCCCCGCACATGCTGAGGCTGCAGGGCTGCGTTTACGTTTTTGAATGGGCGACGCCTATCGTGTGTTCGGATGCCACCCACACCAGCGGATGCAAACTGGTTGACACTCAGCTGCAGTACACTTTTGACTTGTCGACATTGACAGGCCAAGTGCAGGTGAGGCTTTGTGCATACCTGCCCTGAATTTACGACAGTCTTAACTCATTCACTCCCAAAGACGTTTTTAAACGTCATTTCAGGCTTGGTCTAGAATTGGCTGGTACTGAATGAGTTAATATCATGTGACATGCGTTCATTTGTGTTGACAGGTCCCGCTGGACACCTCCACCAGCTACCTCATCAATGTGTGCAGCTCGGTGGCCGAGCCCACGTGCAAGGGCGCCGCCGTTTGTCGTGTGGCGGGCTCGGGCAAATCGGCGGTGTCATTCGGCATCGGCAAGGCCATGACCATGGATTTCAAGCACGAGGAGCAAGCCGTGCTGATGCAGTACGGCGGCGGCGATCTGTGCCCACCCAGTAAGTACGCGGTGGCCGCTGTCTGAAGTGCGCCCACGTTTGATCGCAAGGAAGCTCTTTGGCCTTGGTTTTGTTCATATTTTTCAATTGATAGCCCTCATAAGAGATACCTATATGTGTTGTAGTGACGCATGAAGGTGAGGCGTGCGTGTTCCCCTTCACGTTCATGAAGCGGTCGTATACTGAATGCACCACAGATGACAGGACCGATGGCAAGAAGTGGTGCGCCACGACCGCCAACTATGACAAGGATAAAAAATGGGGCTTCTGCGAGCCAGGTGAGGCTGCAAAGTTCGCTCATCAACTTTAAATTTACTCGACATGTTTATCATGAGTAAGCCCACAAAAAAACTGTCCAGAAGCCTGGCCAGAAAAGAGACAGGAAGTTGGCCGTATTTTTTTTTGTTTTGTTACAGAAGCAGATGTTTTACATTTTTCCCGCGACTGCCCTTTAAAAGCCAACGTGAATTTGGAAATTTACTTAACGAATTGTTGGGCATACATGGAGACAAAAATGTATCAAGAAGCCATGTCATAAAAGATACTCAGACATTTTGAATTGAAGCAGACATTTTATAGTTTTCAAGGTGTTTTTTTGTTTTGTTTTTTTTACCCCCTGACATCTTGAGCGTAAACCTCAGCCCTTGCAGACAGTTTCAGTTTGGAACACAAAATTTGGATTACCAAAAGTGAAGCCGCCAAAAAAGTCTCAAGACACGCCTGGAAAGGCACAGGAAGTCGTCCATTTCTATAGTTTTGTTGCGTGCAGGCGGCGAAGTTCTGGAAAACACAATTGCGGCTTGAATACGTCCTCATTCTTTCCCCTCTCGATTTAGCGTCTGCCAAGCGCCGGTCGTCCATCCTGTTTACCTGCGACCCGTCCGCGGGCCACGGCTCCCCGCAGCTGCTGTCGGAAACGGCGGGATGCTCGGCAACCTTCCAGTGGCGAACGAGCGCCGTGTGCGCCCCGCGGAAGATGGAGTGCAAGCTGGTCAGTCAGCATCAAACCTTCGACCTGCGAGGCCTCTCTTCCATCACGAAGCCGTGGAAGTTCAACCACGACGGCGACTCGTGAGTCTCTTTTGGGAAATGAGATTTGTTTTTCTCAGTGTCGGGCCTCGTGACTCTCTCCCATTTCCATATCGCCAGGTATTTCGTCAACCTGTGTCAGGGGATTCATAAAGGACCCCCGGGTTGTGACGAGGGGGCCACTGTGTGTCGGCACTCGGCGGACGGAACCACGCAGACGCTGGGCCGCGTCCACACTCAGAAGATGAGTTACAAGGGTGAGAAATCATGACGTCAATTGCGGCTTGAATAAAGTACCGCCGGTATTTATCTACCTATAACCGGTCTCCTCTTCCCTCTCACATAGACGCCATGATTTCGGTTAACTATTCAGCCGGCGACGCCTCTTGCGGTAACGGCGTGCCAGCAAAGACGGAGATCCAGCTGAGTTGCGGCACCACTCTCGGACACCCGGCCATCATCAAGTATGAACGCAGCTCGACATGTGACAAAAAAGGCCAGCCGGCGGTCAAGTCCACAAACGCGCCAGACGCTTTAGTTGCAAAAAACCTGGGACGGTGACATTCATTTACTTTTCAGTTTAGCTGCCTCGAGGTACCGGTTAATGAGAGAAGAGTGTTCGTCTTTCACGTTAAACTTTGGCTTCTTAAGACGTCATTATTAAGCAATACGATTCTGGAGAGCTCCTGGAATATATCTCGTTGTCTTTAACTCATTCACTCCCAAAGACGTTTTTAAACGTCTTTTCAGACTTGGTCTAGAATTGGCTGGTACTGAATGAGTTAACACTTCTTATTTTTCTCCGATAAAAATAACATCCATGTATTTATATTTCTTATCCATATATGCCCAAATCTCAAGCTGACTTTTAGTGACAGGAGCTGCGTAGGACCGTTAGTTGGATATATGGAAGTCAATGCTGTTACACATCAAAACTGCACAAAATTTCTAAATAAGACGTAGGATTTACGTACCACTAAGCGAGATGCGTTTTCAAAGGCGACGGGAAGAAAACAAAATGGCGGCAAAAGGGGGTGGAGGACAATTTATTTCAGTTATATATCAGCATCGAACACTTGAGTGTAAATTTCATAGCAGTGTTATCAGCTGTGTTTTGAAAAGAGGGGAAGCCACTTGGGACATTTGCAAACGAACAGAAAGGAGTCGACTAAAAAAGGGAGAAAAATACCATTCATTTCTTTTCTTTTCTTTGTTTTTAATGTGAAGTTTTTGGGTGGCAGCCTGTGTGTTATCCATCAACGCAAACTTTAAAGTAGTGTGCATGAAATCTCTCAGCATCGACAGGGCGTCCTGCCTCTTTGTGATCGGCTGGGAGACCCGCTTGGCGTGCGCCGTCAAGCAGCGCGAGGTCGAGATGGTCAACGGCACCATTCAGAACCCCAACACGGGCGCCCGCCTCAGTCTCGGGAGCTTTACTTCAGGTAGCGTCGTGTGAAATAAATGTGTTGCCCCTTCTCCTACCCTCCACCCGCAGTCACATCTCAAAACATGTGTGTGTGTCCTCAGTCCGCACCAAGCCTCCGGTGACATCAGAGATAACGGCGACCACTACATCTACCACATCCAGCTGTCCGGGCTCACCAACAGCTCCCTGCCCACCTGCGTGGGCGCCAACATATGCCAGGTCAAACTCAACGGAGCCTACAGGCGGCGGATCGGATCCTCCAGCAAGGCCAAATATTGCATTAAAGGTATTTGACATGCTCACTTAAGAGCACAGGTCACATTTTTTTTTTTAAACAGGGAGCTACTGATTAGATTGAAATTATTTGCGGTGGAAAAAATATATATATTTTCGCCCGCTAACTTGTCTCCACCAATGGATGGAAAGATTTTTACCGCTATGCACGGCGTGATTTAAAAATTCAAGTCGAAAAGTTTGCCCTGCTGTAGAGTGCAGCCTTGAATATCGAGAGTTTATTTAGTCTGGCCCCTTGAAGGTTGATAGGTGATCTTTTCCTGCATCAGCGTCATGAAGTCCTGAAAAGTAAGCGGGTACAGAGACTCATTGACTTTTATTATGTAATTTGGAGATAATTTGTGAGGAAAAAGAGACGTTGACGCAAAGCACGTGTATAACATGCTTATCTTTTAAAAGCCTTAAAAAGAATTCACTATCCTTTAATCTGTCAGTACTTTTTTTGGGGGGGGCAACATGGAAAAAATGTGAAGGGAAAAAGGGAATTGCCGCGACGACTTTACTGATTCAACGTATGTCTAACGTGATTCGGCCAACAGGTGGCAACCTGGATGTGACGGTGTCCTCGGACTCGACGTGCGGGCGCGAGAGAACCAAAACGGCGTCGTCCACCATCATGTTTCAGTGCAACCCGACGGCTGGCGTGGGCATCCCCAAGTTCATGCGGGAGACTGACGAGTGCCAGTACATGTTTGTGTGGCACACCGACGCCGTGTGTGGCCTCACGTGAGTCGCACCAAATAATATGACAAGAGTTCAAATGGTTTTGGTCGATGTATGACGCCATGTATGGTTCAGCGGGCGACTGGTTAACACGTCCGCCTCACAGTGCGGAGGTGCGGCGTTCGATTCCGGCTGCGGCTTTCCTGTGTGGAGTTTGCGTGTTCTCCCCGTGGGTTTTCTCCGGGTACAAAAAACACCCATGGAGCACTCTAAATTGCCCCGAGGTGTGAGTGTGAGCGCAAACGAATGTTCGCCTACACGTACCCTGTTCAGGGTGTCCCCCGCCATGTAAATGCGGCATAATAGACACGAATGAGTGCCGCCTCCTTCGAGACCAGTCATGACGTGTCTTATCCGTCTGTGTCCTGTAGGACTGTGGACACACAGACGCAAGATGACGAAGACGGCGACCTCCCGGCTCTTTCCAGGAGGAGTCAGGTGTTGGCCGTGTTGCTGAGCCTCCTGATGGCCGGCATGAGCGTTTGTCTACTCGCGCTGGTGCTGCGGAAGCGAGAGAGAAGGTACGAAAAACGTGTTTTCTTTTGAAGGAGTCATCTTTTCACCTGTCTTATCCTCATGAGGGTGGTGGCGGGTGAGCTGGAATCTTTCCCAGCCTAGCTGTCATGCTCATCGAAATGTAGTGTAGCGGCAGTTATCATGTAAATTAGATGAATGTTGACATCGCAGTTGATGAAAATTGAGATCCGTTTGATCAAGTTTGCTTTTGTTCCCTTTCAGAGAATTGATGATTCAGAAGGTGGCCGGCTGCTGCAGGAGAGGCAACCAGGTCTCCTATAAATATTCCAAGGTGTGTGAACGAATGACTGAAGTCGATGTACTTTAAGACCAGGGTTATGATATTTGATTTTTCGTGCTATTTTTAATTGTGAATTTTTTTTTTTTTTTTACTTGGTTTGAGATCGTTTTTAGAGCAGGATGGTCACTTTTATTAGATTTTTTTTTTTTTCCGATATTTGCGTCCAGCGTCATGTGTTGGGTTGTGAAGGAATGTCCCCTGCGCCGGCTTTCAGGTGAACATGGACGAAGATGCGGGCGAAGACGAGATGGAGTGGCTGATGGAGGAACTCGAGACTCCTTCTGCGACCTCTTCCACTCTGTCCTTCTCCTCTTCGCAACGGGGCCGCAGTCACCAAAGCAACGGGCACATCAAAACCAAGCCGGTCAACACGGACGGCCTTCGTTCCTTCTCGTTGGACGAGCAGGAGGACGACAGCGAGGATGAGGTGCTCAGCGTCCCCGGAGTGCGTGTGGTCAAGTCATCCATCGCCCATCGCAGCGTCTTCCTGCAGGTGGGGGAGGGGGGGTGCTTGTGATATGGCTTACATTTTGGCTAACAGGCAAGACAAACCCAACGCAGCTTGTCTTCGTTTGTGCTTTGGCATCATAGCAACACACGTCGCCTTCACTTGCCCTTTGTCAAGATGACAACACACCTTCCCTTCCTTCACTTGCACTTCGGCCAGATAACAAGAAAACCGATGAAGCAACGCATGTCGCCTTCGCTTTGACGAAATAACAAACAAAAGCAACACGTATTTCCCCCCTTTGCTTGCACTTTGTCAAGATAAGCTCTCACCTCTCTTGTTGTCCTGCCGATCAGGAGGAGAGCGACGAAGATCTGGTGGGCCTCCTGGATGAGCCCGAACGAAAGCGGAGGAGCCACAAAGCTCGCTCGGCGGCCGGCCGCCACAATAACAACGCGGCACCCAAAGCCAAGCGGGAGGACGACGACGACAGCGATGAGGACCTCCTGCGGGTGTAACTCACCCTCTGGAACTGCACTCTATCTCTCTCTCTCTCTTTCTCTCTCTCAATCTCTTTCTCAGTGAATGTCGCCATAGAAACGCCCTCAGCATTACTGACACTTCCTCCACCCCTCTTTTGCCGCCATTTTGTTATTTATTGATTGCTCCGTTTATTTAAAAAGTGTTTCTCACCGTTGCTCTGGAAGCGATCAAGATGGGCAGGTCGGCCACCGGGCGCCACCTTTGTCCACAACGGTGTTCTTTTTTTGATTGTAGCCGTGCCATTTCGTTAGCACTTTATCTCAAAGCGAGTGTCTCTTTGCAGATTGTTTAAGACGGAAGGTTGTACGCGGCAGCAAAAGTGGCGCAGCAAATGGTTCGAGCGGCCGTGAAAACGACGAACAAACTCGCGACGTAGGCGGTGAAGGTTAGTCGTCGTCCGGCTTTAAAGGGAATAAAGATGCTCGGGTGTCAGATTGTTTACACTCAAGGTAAAATGCTAATCTTTACTCCCCCTGAAAGGAGAATGTGAGGCTTTTTCATTTTTTTTTTTTTTTTTAAAGATTGATTGTTCTCGCATTTTCGTGCTCCGTGTAAACGATCCTTTGTTTGATATTTTATGATTATTTAAGCGTGATTCTGCGAACGGATGTCAGGTGAACGTTCTCAGAGTGGCCTTGTGAGTAAAGTTGCCCTGTCAAAGCCATATTTCTACGCCTGTTGTCATTGCTTTTGATTGCGCTGTCAAAACGGTAGTCAAATATGTATTTCCGCACATATTTTGGGGTGAAAATGCCAGCTAAATTATGAAGACTCACAAATATTTTTTTCCTCTGAAAATCAAAGTAATCAAGGCTCGACCACTTGGGCAAATTAATGCCTCGCCTCACATAATTGCCCCACCAGACAAAAAGGTGCGCATGTGTTAGTCACTTGAGAAAACGACAGCCTCACCTTCTCACGGGGGACAAAACCAGATGTGAAAGTGTTGCCCACTTCCGCAAATAATTGCCTCACTTTACATAAATGCTCCCCGTTTCCACTTGAATAAACACCTCACCCCACATAATCACTTCAGTAAATAAATGGCACACTTCAGATAAACGAAAAATATATCACTTGAGGAAATAAATGCCCTGTCTCCGCCAAGGAAAAGAATAAACTGATGCTCAGTTGTTGGCCACTTGAGAAAATCAATGCCTCACAAATTATTTAAACTATTTTATCACCTTCGAAAAAAATGTTGGCATTTGAGTAGAGTACGTTTCGGTCACGAAGCTTCAAGACGTTTATGTCGAGCAGTATTTATTCAACCCGTAACATTTCAACAAATAAATTCGGTATTATCGTCAAAGCTGTGAGGAAGTCTGGCTTTGGTACGTGAATGTGTTTGGTACTGTCCCAACAATGAAAACATTTGCGGGGATTCGCCCGTGCGTTGTCTGAGATTTTAAAAAGGGGACAACAACAAAAAAAATTGGGAGAAAAGCACAAGTGAGATCATCATCACCATCCTGCTTTTGTCGTCTCAAGTTTGTGCTTGTTTTCCTATCGAAAAGAAACCTCCATGTACTGATGTCTTGAAAGTTTTTATTTGTATTTTTTTTGAATGAACACCTCATGAATGATGCTCTGGTGTATTTTTTTTCTTGTACGGCTCCGAATTTCTTTCGGAAATGATAGGACATGTGACTCGAGACATGACTTGTAACCGACAGGACCATCCATCCTCAAAATAGTGGACTCGGTTCTACCAGTGCCTTTAAAACAACTGAACGCATTCCAGTGACATAAATGCCCCTTTCAAAAAAAAAAAAAAAAAAGTGATCGAGTTCCACGTGAGCAAATAAACGCCTCATCTAACATACCCTCCTTTGTTCCTCTCCAGAAAAAAAGTGCTTCACAGTTTAAGATGTAAACGCCTCACCCCCCCATTTTTTCCCTCCACACCCAAAAAACAGGTGATCAATTCATGTCCGCTAGAGAAAACCTAAACACCTTTTTTTTCCCTCCTGAAAATGATCAACAGCTGCTCATTGTCATTTGACGCAATAATTGACTTACAGTTGATCAGGCGTCGTTCCGTTGAGTAAATCAAGGGCTCGCTTGGCCTAAACACCCTCAGAAAACTAGGCCCTGGACCGCACAAGAACTCAACCGTTTTCCCCTCTGGCAAGTACCGATGAGCGAGAATGTTTCATGAACGCTTCACCTCACATAAACAGCCTCTACAACAAAACAAAAATAATAATTTGGGCAAGTGTCATCACCTCGAACAGAAATCACTCACCTCCTTATTCCTTTACCTGGGAGGAAAAAAAACGAATTATCTTGCATGTGAAAAAAATTAACGCCTCTCCCCACATAAATTTCCATTCTCTTCCCTGAACTCATTCACTCCCAAAGACGTTTTTAAACGTCTTTTCACACGTGGTCCATAATTGGCTGGTACTGTATTAAGGGGGGAAATTGTGTCATTCTTATGCACAAATTGATTTCACACAAGCACTCCTATTTCCATGCCAGAATAAATACCTTACCTCACCTAAATGCACTTTTTTTCCCGCCAACCGATAACTGGACCGTTTGCATGCGTGTTCATGTCCGTAAATGACGGCCATGTGACATCCCCGAAGTATGCGTCTGTAAACACGCTTTAACGCCTCGCCGCTCAGCCCCTGAACTTTGCTCGGACCCGTCCGCTTAAAAAACCCAGCGGACCGGACCACTCGCCACTTCTTGCGCCAACAATGACTACATTCGATGACATCTTGGAAGAAGTCGGCAAATTCGGCCGCTGCCAGAAGCGCATCTTCGCCCTGCTCTGCCTGGTGTCGATGCCGTGGGCCGGCGTCTACGTAGGCATCGTCTTCCAGGGTTTCACGCCGGACCACTGGTGTCGGGAGGGCACGGTAGAGCAGTGGAGGCGGACGTGCGGACGCAGCCCGGCCGACGGCCGGCGGCTGACGTCGCCGCTGGTTAACGTGTCGGGCGAGCTGCAGTACAGCGGTTGTGAGCAGTATGATGTGGACTGGAACGCCACGCTCACCTGCGACACCAAGGAAATTGACCTGAGCGGGTTGCCCGTCAAGCCCTGCGCCAGCGGATGGGAGTATGACTACGAGGGGAGGCGTTCGTTCGTTACTGAGGTACACACAGTCTTGAAAAGTTCCGTGTGTTTTGGTTTTTTTTTTGCCAACGATGACAGATGACAAAATACTCATTGGCATATATTCCATCGATTATTTCTGCATTTACACATGCATCAGTCGTTTAATTTTATGTTGCAAATGTTACTATTTTTAAAAAAAAATTTTTGGTGTCGATTTGGAAATTATTCCCCAAATAATTTTTTTTTAACTGCGTAAATATGGATCCAAACTCGCCAAACTTTGCACGCACATCAAGCCTCGTTAAAAAGTATATATATTTTATAAAAATGCGTCTGTAGCTACTACTATAGAGGTTTAATTTTGTATTTTATTTTGTAAATTCCTTTTAACCCCTGCCCTTTCAAACCTGGTATCTGCCGTTGTCTGCAGTTTGACTTGGTGTGCTCCGACGCCTGGCTGATGGACATGTTCCAGGCCATGCTCAACGTGGGCTTCCTTCTGGGAAGCATAGCCATCGGCTACCTGGCCGACAGGTAAGCCCCAAACGTCACCCGCCCTCGTCGTCCTGGCCGTTGCTCACTCGCCTCCTGACATTTTTTTTTTTCTCCCTCTGCCCAGGTTTGGCAGGAAATTGAGCTTCGTGATGTCCAACGTGTTTAATGGTGTCGCGGGTATCCTGGTGGCCTTGGCGCCCAACTACGTGTCCATGCTGATCTTCAGGGTGCTCTTCGGGTTTGGCGTGAAAGGCGGATGGATGGCGGGATATGTGCTGAGTAAGTCACGCTTTTGATCGAGTCCAGATTGTAGAAACTGAGCCAAGTAGCCACATATAATTGTGTCAAAGTAAACCTTGATCTAGCGACGGATGACGATTTCACGATTCGGTGCTACTCCCTCCCAGTCACGGAGATCGTGGGCGTGGAGTCAAGGCGCACGGTGGGCATTTTGTACCAGATGTTCTTCAGCGTAGGCCTACTGGTGCTTCCCTTGCTGGCCTACTTCATCACCGACTGGCGCTGGCTGCAGGTGGTTATCACCGTGCCCTACTTCGTTTACGTTGCCTACTACTGGTGAGCTTTACTTTGGAACTAATAACTTGACCCAAGAAATTGGACTGTAACTTTTAGCTGAGAACTTTTTCGCCAATGGACCCTGACTCGAGAACCAGAGGCGTAACTTTCTGAAACAACTCATAACACGCTACGGTTTCAATACACCGTCTCGTATTGACAGGTTCATCCCAGAATCTCCAAGATGGCTTCTATCGCAGAACAGGAAGTCCCAAGCTGTAGCGATCACTGAGGCAATGGCCAAAGAGAACAACAGGACTCTGACCAAAAACATTGAGGTCTGCTCTCAGTGGGCTTCGTCTTCAAGTCACACATTAAGAGTACAAACCCGGCTTATCTCCTTCTGCTTCGTCGGCGACAGACTCTGGCAGACGACAACGCCGACTCGTCGGCCAAAGCTTCCTTGATGGACCTGATCCGAACGCCCAACATGAGGAAGCACACCTTCATCCTCAGCTACAACTGGTCAGTCCCCACCAGGGTTATAATTGGAATTTTCCGTTTTTGATTTTATTTTGTTTTGACTTTAGTTGTGTAAATTCAGTTCCTTTTAATTCATTTTTACAGCGGGTCTGTTTTTTCGAAAATGCTTTATTGTATTTATTTTTTTATTTATTTTAATATTTAATAGTTTTAGATTTTTTTAATGAAAGAAATACATTTAAAATAAGCCACAAAAAGCTCTTGTATGAAAATAATTGACAAAAAGGGAAAATAGGGATATTTCCGCGATGAAAATACAGTAGTAGTAGTTAGCATTTGTTTTTGAAGCACTCTCTTTTTAAATTTTATTTCGTCCACAAAAATGTTTTTTCAATTTTAGATTATTTTTTTTCATTACTACCATTGAGACTTGATCCACACAGAACCAAAAAGTCTTGAAACAGCCCTGGCGCTTTTGTTCTGCCTACCCCTGAACGTCCTGCACACTGTCCGCTAGCTTGCTGCTAACAAAATGAAAACTCCTCAGACAGGCTAATGGAAATTAGCCGGCATCCGTCGGTAAGGCTTGCTCACCAACTTTGGTGCCATGTTGTCACAGGTTCACCAGTGCGGTGGTCTACCAGGGCCTGATCATGCGTCTGGGCATCATGGGAGGAAACGTTTACATCAGCTTCCTGATCTCTGCCCTGATGGAGTTCCCCGCCGCCTTCCTCATCCTCTTCACCATCGAGCGCGTTGGCCGCCGCCTCCCCTTCGCCGCCGCCAACGCCGTGGCCGGAGCTGCCTGCTTCATCGCGGTCTTCCTTCACGATGGTGAGTAAGGACGTCTTTCTCGAAGCCGCGAGCTAACGCGCGCTTGCGCTGACCGGCAGGTTGGTTGAGGACGACGGTGGAGTGTGTGGGCCGGCTGGGCATCACCATGGCATTCGAGATGGTTGTCTTCGTCAACACGGAACTCTATCCGACTTTTGTCAGGTAAAACTGTCGTCGCCTCAAGCCTACTTATCAACATGGGCTTTAGAACTTGTAACTTTTCCCCATTACTAGAACCTTTATCTTTACCCAGGAACTAGGAACTCAAGAACTTTACCCAGTGTGCAAAACATTTAAAACATGACCAAGTAACTTTATAGCAGAACTTTACCCCAAAAACTAAGAACTTTATTTTGCCACTAGGAACTTAACGTCGGAACATGTCATTTTAACCAGGAAGTAGAAACTTTCACCGTGAAGTTGTTTTGCAGAGGAACTAGGAACTTTTACCGCCAAGTTCCGAATTCCTAGTTCCTGGTCAAAATTATTTTTTTCCCCGATAAAATGAAATGTTCCGATGTTAACTTGATTTCCAGGTACATTTCCTAGTTCTTCTGTAAAGTCTTTAGGTCATGGCTAAGCTCTCAGTGCCTGGCTAAAGTTTTTTGAGTAAAGTTTCTTCTTTGTGACGTCAGGAATCTGGGCGTGTCTGTGTGTTCCACGCTGTGTGACGTGGGCGGTATCGTGGCCCCCTTCCTGCTCTACCGGCTGGCCGTCGTCTGGTTGGAGCTGCCCCTCATCATCTTTGGTTAGCCCACCGCTGCTCCGGGCTAGGTCGCTGTAGCTTGTTGCAGTAGCTAACCTTTGACTTTTTTTAGGCTTCCTGGCGTTCCTAGCTGCCGCTTTGGTCTTGATGCTACCGGAAACCCGCGGGGTCCCGCTGCCCGACACCATTGATGATGTGGAACATCCAGAAAAGTGAGTCGCAGGACATAACAACAACAGTTAATTTAAAGGAGATGTGCCCTGTTGGTGCTAGCTAGCTAAAACCATGTACATGTATGTACAGGATATGTCTGTGTTTTGGTTGATGCTAGTTCCCAGGTAAGCTTTCCCAAGGTCTACTCATTCCTGGCTAGCGTTCCTTGTTCCTTGGGTAAAGTTCATAATTCCAAAATTCAGTTCATAGTTCCTAAGTTTGTTCCTTTAAGTTACCGTACTTGTTCTCAGGTAAAATGCTAAGTTTGTGGGTAGAGATCCAAATTAGCGGATAAAGTTTGTTTTTCTTCAGAAAAGTTTCCAAGTAAATTTCCTAGTTCTCGGCTAAAATTATATATTCCCAGGTAAGGTTCTGAGTTCCTGGGTAAGGTTTCGTGTTCCAAGGAAAATTGACAGGGTTCTCAGTCAAGTTCTGATTTTCAAGCTAAACTATCCAGTATCTTGTTCCTGGCTGAAGTATCTATTTTAGGTCTTGGCTAAAGTTCCTAGCTTCTGATTGAAGTGTGGCATTTTCTCTTTACTGCCTGTAGACCCTTGTTCCCATAAGGTACTGTACTTGAAGCCCCTAGTTCCTGGGTAAGGTTCCTTGTTCCTGAGAAAAAGTATATGTTTGTGAGGAGAGTTCTTAGTGCACGGCCTCCGTTATTTGTTCCTGTGTAAAGCCCTTAGGTTCCTGGCTAAAGTTCCTCATTCCTGAAAAAGATCCTGAGTAAAGTCCCTAGTTTCTAGCTGAAGTAAACCAGTTCCTGGGTAAAGTTCCAAGTTTCTGGGTCAAGTTCCTAGTTATGTTTACGGGCTAAAGTTACACGTTTCCAGGTAAAGCTTACTAGTTCATGCTAGGTTGCCAAAGCTAATGCTCACTGTATGTTAAAACTCGATGCGGCTTTTGCTGCTTTTAGGATGAAGCACAAAGCGGCGGAGCAGCACCAGCAGTTTTCCACCAGGCTTCTCCCCAACACCAACGGCAACATTTCCGCCAATCAAGACCCCGCAAGTGTTTGAGCTCCTTCTCTGAATCTGTATTATTTATTTATACTCGAAACTACATTTGTATATTTTTGACGACAAGAATTCTCGCGATTTAGTCAGATGATCCTGTGTGCCGCGTGCTGTCGTGTCTGCTCTGTACAATTCCTCCCCTTTCTTTCTTTAAACTAGAAGGGCAACTCATTGCGTATCTTGTAAACGCCTTCTGTTTGTGATCATGAGGGTCCTCTTGTTTCGCCACAGCTGCAGTTTGCAAAATGTCCGTTTTAGGGAATAAACCAGAAAGACAACTCTCGGCGTATTCCCAGTGTTTATTCCAGTCATGTAGAAACTATTTTGCCACGAGGCTGACTCTGTTTCCCCTTTACGATTCAGCCCCGACTCTAAACTTCCCGCCGACTTCAATTGGCTTTGATGGTTCGATCAATCCAGTCCACAAATTTGGAAACTCGTGCATAGACGCCGGGCTTCATGGCGTTGGCGCAGCCCAAACCCCAAGACGTGACGCCCTGCAGGATGAACTTGTTGTGCGCGTTACACACTAGAGGACCCCCGCTGTCGCCCTGCGGGTGGAGAGAGTCGGGAGAGGATGTGATACAATATTAAGTGTTGACTTTCAAACGATCTTCAACGGCGGAGAGATTTCGAGGTTACCTGGCAACTATCGGTGCCGCCGTCGATGTTCCCGGCGCACATCTCGTGATCTTTCACTCGGCCGTTCAAGTACGATGGACGGTTGCAGATCTTGTTCTCAATAACCGGGAAACCCGTTTCCTTTAGGACGCCCTCGCCACCTGTGCCTGATAACCACGGTAGCCACAAAACAAAAACATGTATACTGCCTGGCACCTGTCTAGTAACAAGTTTGTCTTTGAAGGACTCATGGAAATGACCCTAAAATGTTTCCTTCAAATCAAAATGTCAGATTTCCTGTGTGTCTCCAGACATGGCTTGAGTGAGACTTTTTTGCTGGTCTAATCATTATCGACATGCCTCCCAAATTTCACAATGCAAAGTGAAATGGGTTGCAGGGGCTGATTGTTGAAGAAATTCTGGAGTGTGCTATTCCCTAAAACGCCCACAACAGCAGCCGCTGGTAAGTTAGAACTGAATCAATCCAAGCTTTTTTTTTTTTTTTTTTTTGCATCCACCAAAAATGTGTGATATGATGCGTACCTTGAGTTTCTCCCCATCCGGTGACATAGCATTCAGTTCCACTGGGAACCACATAATCCTTCTCCGGCAAACAAGCTGGCAGGACTTTATCGTTAATGACTGCAGGCCTGAAACAACAACACGCGCCACAAATATTTCCGTCAATTCACTTTTTGGAGCGGGGTGGTGGGGACTTTATCCAAAAAGAAGTAGAACATTATTTTTGTACAATTCAGACTCTACAACCCTGTAATTGGAAATTCAACTTTCTACCTTTTTTTTTTTTCAAATTCAAACCAAAAAATGACTTCTGTCTGGTAAAATTGTGATTTGTAATCAAATCTTGTAAGATCATTCAAATGTTTTTTTTGCTGAGCCGGCAGGATTGGGCTCATGACTTGTCACCTTTGCAGTTTTAGCAGTGCAATGTCAGCCCCGTTGGGTCCCAGCACCAACTTTTCCAAGGCCCTCTGCTGGGCGGATGTCTCCAGGCTTCGCTCCCTGTGCGAGCCCAGAATAACCATGTAGGACGATGGTCTCTTTGACCTGCAAGACGAGGATTCTGCTGTTAGCCGCCGCTTTTGTGATGTCATGCCTGCTCTTGAGTACGTTAGAGTCTCACCTCTCCAGGCAGTGGGCGGCTGTCAGCACCCACTGAGGGTGGATCAGAGTTCCCCCACAGAAGTGAATTCCTGAACTGGAAGGAAACGGAAAGTTCCAGTGTCACATCTGTCTAGTATTTCAAATTAGCAGCCATATTTCTACCAGGACTCACTTGGTACGAAGGCTGATCTGCCAGGGCCATGAATGTGCTTTGGCTACACAGCCGCCCACGATGCGACCGTAGCAGCGTTTGGGTTTGGTAGCGGGTGTGCCACAAGTAACGCCCGCTACCAAGGAAGAGTGGTGTATTGTCAAAAAAAAAGTCTAAAAGCTTCCAGCAAGCACAGTGACATGTCTGTGAGGGTCTACGTACCGCAGTCAGGGATCTGACAATAATCCCATTTCTTGTTGCGGTCTGTTGTGTAGCACCAGGGTCCGTTCACATCATTGTCCGGGTTTCTGCAGCTCTGAAAAGACAAGTTGACCGACTTAATGGGAAGCACAAAATATGTTCCAATACTTTTGTCCACATAGTGTAAAACAATGACAGGAGTTGGCCAACATGACTCAAGGCGGGCAAACTCAGGTAAGTCCCCAACTGAAGGCCCACGGAGCGAACTCAAGACTCATCGCTGTATGTAAGGAAGGCTCTACTCACGTTGCCCTCCAGGCCCTTGTCGGGGTGACTCTCCGGTGTGAAACTGTTGTGTTGGTGTGGGCTTTGAGCACTCCAAGCTTGACAAGTCACACCCATGATGGTGATAGAAGTCGAGCCGCGGTAGGTGGCGCCATTCCCAACCTTGCAGTCTGCGGGGGAAACAAAACAATGCAAAGTCAACGAGACAAAGGTTAAGCAATCAAACAGCAAAGAAGGATTTTACCTCTCTGGATTGGATCCTGCGTGGAGGGTTTTTCGGGTGTGGTGGGTTCAGTGGTGGGCGGACTTTCGACGGGAGGGCTGGAACATTTCTCCAAGTTGCAGAATTCCCAGCGCACTCTGGGGTCAGTGGTGTAGCACCAGGGAGCTCGGTCTCCGTCAGGGTTTCTGCACAGGTTCCTCCTGAGGTCCCTGTCGACAAAATGATTGTCACATCATCAGGAACAAGGACCAAGGACTTGAAGTCTTGGTAATCATGGTTAACGTTCATTTCTTTGGATAAGGTTGCGAAACGGATCCCTCTGTTATCTGGTAGCTTAACTGTCTTTTGGTATCATCTATACTAGATATCTGGTTCAGGATCGTGGAATACAGTTTTTGGTATGTGGATGGGATACCAGAGTACCCGGCGAAACCCCATTCAAGCATGGGAAGAATATGCCAACCCTGCACAAAAAGACCGAAGAGCGTGTGTCTTACGCAGTGGGGTACTGCTGCGGAGTCTTGCCATGCCTGTGTGGACTCAAAGAGGCCCAGGCCTGACATTTTTTCCCACTGATGGTCTCAGAGGTCACCCCACGATAACTGGACCCATCGCCCTCGTAGCAGTCATCCTCCTCCGTGGGAATGACCGGCTCGTCTGCAACAGAAAGTTACCATCTGAGTTAGCCTGACTGAAGAGACCAGACACCAGTCCCTTTCGGCGAAAAAGCGTTTTGCTGTCAAGAACCTGGTCCAGGTGCGTCCCCACAAGTGGGTACCCTACAGTACTCCCAGCGGGTGTCTGGGTCGGTGGTGTAGCACCACGGCTTCCTCTCGTTATCGGGGTTCCGGCAGAAGTTGTTGTCCAGACCTCTGTCGAGCAAACAGAAAACCAAATCCCAAGGAAGTTCTGGTACAAGTGGGTTAACCCCTTTCAGTGACAGCGGTTACTACAGTGCACAGCTTATCATATTATCAGGTTTCAGGGTACATGAAAGGGTTCAAGGCCTCACTTGCAGGGGTAGTTTTCAGGCGAGCGGTTGTGCTTGTGAGGTGACTGGGTGGACCAGCTCTGACACGTTTTGCCAGACTCTGTCACGGCGATGGTTCCCCGGTAAGCGCTGCCCTCGCCCGTGGCGCAGGTGGTCTCTGGGGCGACGGTGGGAGCTTCTGAGGCTGGTGAAGACGCAATAAGATGAGGTATTTTGAGGGGACTGTCATCATCTAAGATTACATCGAAGAGAAACATCGAAAGAAATGCAGTGACAGCCTCCCCATGTGGCTTACTGCAGCGAGGAATGGAGCAAAACTCCCATCTCTTGTTGGGGTTGGTCGTGAAGCACCATGGCTTAGGGTCTCCGTCTGGGTTCCTGCAATAGTTGTTGTCCAGGTACTTCTGCGGGAGCCTGGAGGTGGCACGGGAATGCCGTTGAATGCAACAGAAAAAAGGGGTCTCCTGATTTTGAAAAGAGTGCGATGGAGGTCTGTAGTCTCACGCATTTGGGTTGTATCCATGGTTGTGAGGTTCCTGCGAGTCCCAGCGCTGGCAGGCTACGCCGCTCTCCGTGATGGAGACCTTACCTCGGTAGTCCTCGCCGTTGCAGTGGATGCAGTCCTCTGCTGGGACACAAGGGGTCGTGGCGTCATCATGGCCATTTTACAGTAGGCGGAGTACACCCTGAACTGGTTGCCAGCCAATCATGGGGGGGGGGCACACATTGACAAACAAACATTTGCGCTCGCAATCACACCTTGGGACAATTTGGAGTGTTCCATGAATCTGCGAATCTTCCATGCATGTTGTTTTTGGAATGTGGGAGGAAAGAAGAGTACCCAGAGAAAACCCACACAGAACATGCTCCCCATAGGAAAGCCAGAGCTGGAACCGAACCCTGCACCTCTGCACTGTGAGGCAGACACGCTAACCAGTCGCTCACCATGCCGCCCAAATTTATATCTGAAACAGTTAATTTCAATAACAAATTAACTACCCGGAAAGTTCTTTCCTTACATGGTAATAATAATATATATATATTCCAAATAAAACAGTAGTTAATGTTTAATAAAAATAATAATAATTTTGTCAACTAAATCCGAATTAATTATTGAATTATTCCACGAAAAATGTTAAATATGAATGGAGTGAATGGTTTATTTTCATAAGAACTCATTTTTATTTTTTTGCATTGAATTATTTGTAATTTAATATTGACATCCAGAAATTATTTAATACACTTTAGATTTTTTTTGTAATTAATCCAATTAATTAACCTCATGATGAATACAAAAAATATTAGAAATGCATTTGAATTAACCAACTTGGGGGGGGTACTACAATCAATTCAATGTTTATGACAGTACTCAAGAGAATATTGAGTTCAAGAACGGAGGGGCCGTAAGTGGCCCACCCCTGTTGAGTTCTTACCCGTGCAGCTCGGAACGTTGCAATGCTCCCAACGGGTTTCGGGGTTGGTGGTGTAACACCAGGGACCCCCTGCGTCGTCATCGGGGTTTCTGCAGAAGTTGGACTCCAGATCTGCCTTGGGTTTGTTCTCGGGCGTCAAGCTGCAGCATCACACGTCATTATGCATCATACCGTATTGATTGTACGAATGTAATTTGTATTACATTGACAAGCAGAATTTTCATATGGATATTTAGTGAAGAGGTGTGACCATCGTGCCAACTTCGTCACCTACTTGGGCTTGTGTGGGAATTTGGTGTCCCATCGCTGACACGTTTTTCCGGACTTTGTTCTGGACTTTGTTCCTCTGTAGTCCTTTCCGATCCCGTTCACACATTCGAGGAGGTAATCTGTACAACAAGGAAATGGCATCACTGCTCTTATGTGGGAAAGCTATGCGTCTAACTGTAACCATAGAAGAATTTCAGTGAGCTCCTGTAAGTGACTTTGTAATCTACAGTAATATTAGTCACTTTTTTTCTATTCTTTTGTCTGTCTCCATGGGTTTGCTGCACCGTGTGTGTTCAGATATCTGTTGCTGATTGGGTTCTTCCACTGCGACTATCAATACTGTTCAGTAGCATGTCTAGGGTTGTTAGCATGAGGCTAGTATATGATAAAATGGTCGGATCGTTGTATTGAAAAGCCAACTTGCCTTGTTTTTCATATAAAGCGGCGCTGGTTCTGCGCAACACTGTCTCTGTTTTGGAGTTTGCCCCTGCCGTCCAACATTCCTGATCCTTCTCCACGTACATGAAGGACCTGTGACAACGATTCCACGATCAGTTATAGTTCCCACAAAATTGAATTTTGGACACGCGTGTGTGTGATTGTAAATTAGCGGTACCTGCATGTGAAACTGGTCTCGCCGTCACATTTGGCTGCACACTCCTCCACCGTGTTGGTGGAATACATTCGCTTGTTGATTGCAGTTAGCCAGGCACCCCCGGTTTTGGCATAGCTTCCCATGATATCGCTCCCACTCACTAGACACACACACACAAATATTTCCTGTAGAGTCATAATTTAAAGAAAATCGGAGAGGGGGGCCGATCACATTTTCCAAGGAAATAAACCTAATTTCCTTCATTTTTACAAGTGTTGAAAAAAAGTCACATTTACACAAGAGTCATAAGAAAAAAGTATCTATTTAAATGTTTTAAAATAAATTATATTTGAAAATTGAATTCAGAATCAGAAAAAAACTTTTTTGTTCACCACAAGTTGAACTGTTGTCAGCACCAAAAGATCATCAAAACCATATTCCAACATTTTTCATCCAAACAAATAATGCTACGAGGTGACGCACAGTAAATGAAGCATTTCTGATTTCTGCGCTTTGTGAAAAACAAACCAAAGTGTTTTGCATGTTTTCTTACCGGTGGTGCAGACAATCGCTGCCAGCAGCAAGGCTGCTTTGGACGTCTCCATGTGGCGTGTGAGGTCCTGATGCCAGTTGAGCCAACGGCAAGATGCTGTCTCGGCTTCTTTTTCATTTACTGAGCGGCCCTTAAACCGCCGGCGAGGTCAAATGGAACGCTAGTCAATCATTGGCCCGCCGGCAAGGGCGCAACAGCGGGTCAAAAACCTCACAATAGCACTCTACACCATGTGGATCTATAGTTGGGGTCGCTGGACGACCTTTTGTGCTTCGAACGGAATTGTCCATGTAAAAGACAAGCATAATAATATTTTAAAATTGCCTTATTTACTCTATCTCAATCTTGTGTGCGTTTGAGTTGTCTTTTTAATAAGCTACCTTTGTTTTCGTTGATTTGCTACTGAACGCCATCTACCGCCGTGTTGGTAAATGCTTTTAGGTGCTGTGCTTTGGGATTTGTGAAGCACATTGAGTTGTCTTGTGTCCCTATCTAATGTACATTGGTCAACCCTGCTCGTTCAGAATCAAACGAATTTTGCTGGTCATCTTTCAAGGAAATGTACAAAGTGAACGAGAACCTCATAGGAGCCTGGAGATGTTTTAAAGTGGAAATATTTTCACAGTTCACACATGTTGGGATATTAGAAAGATATTTCTTTTTTTTCCCAGATGATAATGGAGGAATTTGATTGACTGGTGAGTGGGGTGTGGTTTCAGTGGACACGCCCACAGTGTTCCGGAGTGGAGAGAAGCGCTTGATTTTGCAACCTCATTTTAACTGATTCGTTTTGTTCATTTTTTTTTTTTTTAAAGAACATATTCTTCCTGTTTTAGGCTCCCACAGTTTGGACTAACCTGGTATACCGTAGCAAGTGCCACTCTTGTGCCATCTGCATCTCGACGCCGATCGATTGCCGTAGTTAATGTTCAGCATCACAGGGACCAACGTCCTCGTCCACAAACATTTGCATTAGGACACCAACCAGCAGTCCACCAATCAAATCTTTGGACTCATGCTAAATAATCATTGTTTGTTGTTTAATTCCTGCTCGCCTGCATGTTTTAGTCACAACAGCAGTGTTAGTTTAACAACAACCCCAAAAACTGCTCATAATCCTATTGAATAAATTCGCATGATTTTGTTTCTCATAGGAGTATGACTTTATTTTCTTCAAAAATGAGATACAGATAAATCATTGTTAAAAATGGGGGGCGCATGTTGTGTTTTTGAAAATGATACAGTCGTGCCTCCCGAATTCAAATTGTCCCCTAGGTGTGATTGTGAGCGCGAATGGGTGTTTGTATGCTCTTTAATGTGGTCAAGTGAGGTGTCATACTCACTTGTACCTCTAGAGTGCGCCAAATACATAAACCTGAACACGCACCGTTTTTCTGACACAAGACAGCAATTACAATCATGAAAAGAAGCATGAATATCGTTTCTTCTCTACATGTATTGATGACATTCATAATAATATTGTATTATTCTGACGTTTACATTACAACTTAGTTAAAATTACAACTTACTTTTTTTACTCATTTTCAGCAAGTATTTTAAATATATTTTTCCTCATTAAAAAAATACGAAACTTGGATTAGCAAATTAGTTATCTTGGAAAATTGTTAAAAGTATATTTTGAAAATCTGTGGCGCAGATACAAGCCAATCGATAAGCAACTTCGAGGTTTCAGGTCGAAGGAAACTAGGACACCCAGCGACGATCATGGAACGCGGCCTCGTAGTTGGTCACGTGGAACAGGCACAGCGCGGCGTCACGTGACATCCACTTCCGCCTTTCAAAAAGAAAAAGACTGAAAACAAACTGCTCATTATGCTCTTTTACTTGAAGTAGACAACGGTCAGGTGAAGAAAATTACCGAGAAGACGAAGCGACTTTGAACGCATCGCTCTACTTCTTCCTCGTTTAGATTGACGATACCCGAGAGTCGGTAAGTTTCTCCGCTATATTACGTCAACACAGCCGGGTGTTTTACTATCAATAAAGAGTTCGGTTTACTCGTATCGACTACTTTTGTATTTGGTTCTCTGACAAGTCGTTTCTGATTTTTTTTTTCAAACATGGTGTATTCAGGGACAGAAAAATATCCAATACGTGTTATGTCTAAACACAAAAAGGGCAAGCACGTGGAGGTATTGTATTTTCCTCATACCCTGGAAGTGACTTTTTAAAACGTTCTCTTGTACCAAATCTGCAAATTAAGTGAAGCAGATTTGGCGGCATCTTATGGCACCTAAAATGTAAATTCTAAAATCTTCAGGGGAGACATCGTGGTTCCGTACAGACTGCATTGTGGCAAGACCGTTTGTTTAGAACGCAAGCAACTCGAAATTAAACATATAATTCCACAGTGATGCACTGGACGGTGCTTGGGTTGGCATCAGGGCTTATTGTGGTCACTGTCGCCTTGGACAATGGCCTCATGCGGACCCCTCCTATGGGCTGGTTGGCATGGGAACGCTTCCGCTGTAACACAGACTGTGAGCTTGACCCCAAAAATTGCATCAGGTAAGTTGGTACAAACTGGAAATGTTCACTAAATTAGATTCCTAACATGGTGCGAGTGCCTTCTCTCGTCCAGCGAGAATCTGTTCACCGACATGGCTGACAGGATGGCAGAGGATGGCTGGAGAGAGCTGGGCTACGTCTACATCACCATCGATGATTGCTGGGCATCCATGCAGAGGGACGAGCAGGGGCGGCTCCAGGCAGACCCTAAGAGGTACACACAAACATGCGCACTGACTAACCACACTGCAATCCTCTAGCTCAATAAATGTTTCATTGAAGGTGTAACAGTCAGATGACGGCTAATAAAAAAGAGTCAGCAGTTTTACAAAGATGTTAGATCATGAATACTGGTCATGAAAAAAACAAAACTGCAATGGTGACCCAATTTCTGAGTTTGTAAAGTTACACCATGTCCCTTGTTCATATTTATGATGTCATTGTGGCATGCACATGACAGCTTTGAAATGGAATAGAACCTCCTTGTAAAACTCAGGACTTGTAGATAGGAACTGCTGTGTACCACAAAGCTCTATACTAGATCCACAGATGTTTATATCACCGTATACTCTTGCCGTTGCAGTAGAAAATGTGTAGTTTCCACACTCCTCGCGTCCTCTCACACCCATTTTTACGGTATATGAGTGGCAATAGTGCCTTGCATTACAGTAGAAAACTAGTGGCGGGCCCTAATTTTCCGATGTTCCCGGCATCCGCTGTTTCCAGGTCATCCAATGTTGCGCAATGCACCATGTCAATATAAGTGGGACAAGAATGCATTCTCAGTTACCGCCGTTCTGAACTGTTTTTCCTTTTAAGGCTTACTTTGACCATAGCATGATTAAAAATACTAATTTTCAGTGTCTGTGTTCTCCTTTTCAGGTTCCCAAGAGGAATCCACCGGCTGTCCCGTTACATGCACGACCGGGGGCTCAAGTTGGGCATCTACGGCGATATGGGCACACATACCTGCGGGGGCTACCCGGGCACGCCACTAGACAAGATAGAGGTGGATGCTCAGACCTTTGCTGACTGGGAGGTGGATATGTTAAAGTTTGACGGTTGCTATTCGAACACCGCGGAGCAGGAGCAAGGTAATCTATCCACAATCGATGAAAATTGCTGGTGGTTCACTGCCGATCTGATTTAAGTCTCGTCCTCCCCTGGATAGGTTATCCTCGCATGTCGAAAGCTCTAAACGCCACAGGCCGTCCAATTGGCTACTCTTGCAGCTGGCCGGCCTACCAAGGTGGTCTGCCACCTCAGGTACAGTAATCATGTTGCGTAAAAGTCACAGTCTTTGCACTTGGTTTAATTAAGTTCATTTGACATTTCTAGGTGAATTACGGTCTTTTGGCCAAGATCTGCAACCTGTGGCGTAACTACGCCGATATCCAGGACTCATGGGACAGCGTGCTGAAAATTGTGGATTGGTTCTTTGACAACCAGGAGGTCCTGATCACCGCAGCCGGGCCCGGAGGGTGGAATGACCCAGATATGGTTTGTTCCACCAAATGTGATATCTACATATGCTGAATACATTATTCTTAAAAGCTGATGGTGTCTCTGCATTGCATATTTTCACCTCTAGCGGGTGGATCTGAAACGTACCTTAGTCTGTAAAAGGAACTTCACCGAAAATGAATTTGTAATACATTTGCAAAACTCTTGTGTTGTGGCAGCTGATCATCGGTGACTTTGGCCTCAGCATGGAGCAGTCGCGGTCACAGATGGCTCTCTGGGCCATCATGGCTGCCCCTCTCTTCATGTCCAACGACCTCCGCACCATCAGCAGTGGCGCCCGTAGCATCCTGCAAAACAAAATGGCCATCAGCATCAACCAGGACCCTCTGGGCCTTCAGGGAAGACGGATCCTGAAGGTGCGGTGCTAATATTTTGACCGCCCTTTGCTGGATAGCTTTCAGGATGTGTTTGCTTCCCTTCAGGAGAAGAATGGGATTGAGGTGTTTTGGCGGCCGCTGTCAAACGACGCCAGCGCCCTGTTGTTCTTCAGTCGACGTAACGATATGCCATACCGCTACCAAACGTCACTCAGCAAGTTGAACTACACTACGGGCATCTACAAGGTCTGTATCCTTCAGAATGAAAACCACAATTGGTTTTCATTTCACTGTTTATATTTATGGCCTGTAGCTATTTTTTAAAACATATATTTTCTGTAAATATGACTTTACCGGTGAGTTAGCATGTTAGTGATAAACTACGGCACATTCTGACTTGCGTACAAATTTCAAGTTACATCAGAAAAGAACTCCCTTGTAAACTAAGAACTTGTAAATAGATGCTCTTGGTGTACCACAAGGCACTATATTAAGTCTTCAGATTTTGACGATACCCCTCGAAGAAAACGCGTGACTTCAACATGTCTTGTTACGTTGTCCAAAGATTTTTACACTACACACAAATATAGAAATTCATTGAAATTATAGTTTAAAAATAGATAAGGTAAGATACGAGGGGTCCTAAATTTGCGATGGTTCCAACATAGGCTGTTTTTACAAAAGGAATGCTCAGTCAAAGACGTTAAGAGTTTTTCCTTTTATGACTTGCATGAAAATTCAGGTTACGCCGGCACTATGGGAATGGCACTCCGCTGTAAACCGAGGACCTCTTGTGTAGTCAAAGTTGTGCTTACGCTGATCCACGTTATGTATTTTTTTGCATCGCAATGTTTTAGGTCAATGACGTCTTCTCCGGGAAAAGTGTGACGCTCAAAGATTCAAGCAACTTTGTGGTGTCGGTGAACCCGACGGGCGTTGTCATGTGGTACATCTCAGCCCCCGCCAAACGGAGACCCGTACCCCACCAGTTCTCTCGAGACGGCCGACTCGAAGAATTCGGCCTGGGTGACCTCGCCAACCTCATCCCGCCTGTTTTCCTGTGACCACGTTCCCCGAGCTTTGACTGAAAAGACCCCAGACCACCTGATAATGAAGGATCCTCATTACATGAGGGGTATTCTGAAGATTAACTCAGGGTAAGCCTTTTTTTCTCAACAATCCTTGTAGTCCTCTTTCAAATTCACACATAACTTGTTTCAATAAGATTTAATTTTTTAGCTCCTGATATGTTCAATTAAAAGTGATTATGTAAGAAGAACCTAAATGACACTGCTGCACTATAGTTGGTCCTGCTGTATTTCGTAACGATTTGGAAATAGGACTTTTGGTGTTGACATGCATTAAATGTTTTTCTGACTAAATAATAAAATAGCTATCACATACACAACTTTATTGCTCCTCTAATATTGCAGAATGATGCATATTCGGATGATAGAAGAGTCGAATTCGAATGTATGAACAATTTAATTCTGAAAGATTTCGAATTGACACAGAAGAAACCAGCGTTTTTACCTCTGCAAAACTGTGGAGAACACTGCCATCTACAGGCAAGAAAACGCAACTGTAGTCTTAAGGTAGATGGCAGAGCTGAATTGACGGGAGCGCGACGGTGGAGCGAAGTTAGGCATCTTGGATGAACAATTGGTTACTTCCCATATTTGGCCAGTGGGCAAATAAAACGGTCACACTGGACTTTCTCACATCTGCTGTCATATTTCAATGTCAAACGCAGGCGGATGGCGACATGGGAAAGCTGCGACAGATTTCACAGAAAAAAAAAGAACGGGCACAGTCAAGGGTCTGTGCACACAAGGGGAGAAGGGAAGCATAAAAGTGTCTGTGTGTGTGTGTGTGTGTGTGGAGGGGGGGGTTTGAAAAGCGTTCCTGCAGAAGCTCACGTAGGCCCACAGCTGCAGTAGAACGCACTCGCCAATCATTGTGTGCCACTCATGTGGCCTGATTCGATTAAGTATCCCTGCCCGACACCCCTCTTTTCTCCACGTCGGATCGCTGCCAATCCAACCTAGATGAAAGGATGTGCATCCCAGGCAGGCCGTTGCTAACAATAATAGAATTGCCTCTGTTGGGTGACGATGTATGCCACTAGCATTAGAGTTTAGTGTTGGTACTATTTTGTGTGGAGGGATACCATGTTCTGGGGTGTATGTAAATAAAGGGGGTGGAGCTTCCCTGCAGTTCGCTTCTGGCAGTGAAGGTGCACTGTGGCACGCCAGGTGTTTAGCGACTCAGTGATAGCGACCACACAAAGAAAAATAAGAATCGTCTCCTGTCTTGTGCTTCGAACCGAGTGTAGTCACCAGCAATGATGCCTACACATGAACAGCGAGGGACTTCCGCAGCAGAAGGATCAACAGGTTATGGGCCCAGGTGGGTTCCAGGCACAGCGGCGCTCCATGGGAGAGGATTACCGCCGCGATTTGACGGAGATGAGGCCCGCTATCACATCTGGGAGGCGAGGTTCCTAGCATACTTGAAAACCATCGGGCTAAAAGATGCTATCCTCGGGTGTGATGTAGCTACGGGATCCAGCGAACAGGCCGCAACAGAAACCGTGTGGAAAAACGAACTGGCATATGCTGAACTGTGCGGCTGCTTGGATGATAAAACACTGACACTCATCCTGTATGAAGCACCAGAAGATGGTAAGAAAAGTCTGGAAATATTGAGACGCCATTTTGAGTCCGAAGAAAAGCCGCGAATTGTCGGGCTGTACACAGAGCTAACCAATATGCTAATGGCTAACGGCGAGGAGCTAGCGGGCTATCTAGCACGTGTCGAGAAGCTAGTGGCCGCGCTACAAAGAGCTAAAGAGAACCTAAGCGATGCACTATTGGTGGCTATGGTGTTGAAAGGACTCACTGATGAGTACAACCCATTTTCTGTGCATGTGACTCAAACGAGGGAAGTGTTAACCTTTGCTGAATTCAAGACTAGGCTGAGAAGTTTTGAATGCACCCTCCGCTACCGAAGCAGGCCCAGACCAGATGAAGTAATGACCGCCAAGTCATTCAAGCCGAAGCCCAAAGAAAAAGACAAGAAATACGTCTTCAATGGAGAATGCTTTATTTGTGAGAAAGTGGGGCATAAAGCAAGAGACTGCACGAGTAAGGATAAGAAACCACACAAGCGAACGACAAAAGCTGATAAGAACAATAAAGTGGCTACAGTTATGGACGATTCGAAAAAGTTTTCCGTGGCAGAGACCAAGCCAAATCTTCGAGGGAAGAAGAAGAAACATTATTGCTCCGGGTGAGTGAATGGCGACCCAAGGGAGCGCAGCAATATGGACTACTCGTGGACAGCGGTGCTTCTGCCCACATAATCACAGACAAGACCGCATTCATCCGATTTGATGAAAGTTTCGGCCTAAAGATCACATCATGCAGCTGGCTGATGGAAGACGGATCACCGGAAGTGTCGAGAAGAGGGGGACGCGCAAATCAAGCTGGCCGACAGCAGTGGACGAGTAGTGAGTGTCAAGCTCACAAATGCTCTCCTCATCCCAGAATACCCGCAGAATATCCTTTCTGTGGATGCAGCAACTTCGAAAGGAGCGAAGTTCAACTTTGCGAAGAATGACAACAAAATGATTCTTTCAGATGGGACAATATGCAAGATGATTGTAAAGGACCGTATGTACTATCTTGACATTGTCACAGAAAATTCTGCATGCAGTGAGGACTCCTGCAATGCATCTTTAGACATGAAAACATGGCATGAGATAATGGGCCATTGTAACTATGGTGATATTGCTAAGCTTGAAGCTGTGGTAGAAGGTATGAAAATTAGTAACAAAACTAGACCTAACCAGTGTGAAACCTGTATTCAAGGGAAATTCACCCAGAATAGAAACAGGAAAAGTGATGTGAGAGCTAAAGAGCCATTAGGGCTGGTACATACAGATCTAGGTGGGCCTATTGACCCAGAGTCATTCGACGGGTACAAATATGCCATCACTTTTACTGATGACTTTTCTGGAGCTGTTTTTGTATACTTTCTCAGGAACAAAAACATGGCAGTCGAGGCTACAAAGCAGTTCTTGGCAGACACAGCACCATATGGTAAAGTGAAGCGAATGAGATCGGATAATGGGACAGAGTTTGTTTCAAAAGAGTATCAATCTCTACTTCGAGATAATATGATAAAACATGAGAGATCAGCACCCTACTCCCCACATCAAAATGGGACAGCAGAGAGGAACTGGCGCACATTGTTTGAGATGGTCAGGTGTATGCTGATAGAATCAGGCTTACCCAAAGAGCTATGGCCATATGCAGCCAGAACAGCAGCAGTTATACGGAACAGATGTTACTGCGAAAGAACAGGGGAGACTCCTTATTTCCTTTTCACAGGAAAAAGACCAGATTTGTCAAAAATGAAAAAGTTTGGTTCAGAATGCATGGTGTATGAGCAAAACAGGAGAAAGCTAGATCCAAAGGGCAAAAAGGGGATCTTTGTTGGTTTTGACCGTCATTCACCTGCTTATTTGATTTATTTTCCAGAGACAAACAAAGTTCAGAAACACAGACTGGTCCACTTCATCACAAAGACCGTGACTGAGAGTGAGACACAGACCGAGAAGACCCAACTGGAGGACCACTATGTAGAGTGGGTAACTATGCCTAAAGCAAGTCAGTTACAGACGGAATATGTAGGAAAAGATTCTGACACTGAACCAGAGCTTAAACCTGACTGCGACACGGACTCAACCAATGGTAATGAGACTCCTCGTACTTCTGGTAGAGAAAGGAAGACACCAAAATATTTAGAGGATTATGAATGTGTGATAAAAGGCAATGAGATCACAATTGATTACTGCTATAGAGCAACAGTGGGATTGCCACAAACATTCTACGAGGCAATGGCATCGCCAAAGTCAGAAAAGTGGAGAAAGGCGATGATAGATGAGATGACTTCTTTTAAAGAGAATGACACTTTCACCCTTGTGCCATTACCGGAGGGTAGACAGACAGTGGGGGAAGGTGGGTGTATGCTTTAAAGGAGGATGACAAAGGCAATGAAACATATAAAGCGAGATATGTAGCCAAAGGGTACAGTCAGAGAGAAGGACTTGACTATTCTGAGACATTTCCGCCGACCGCTAATCTGACATCACTGCGACTACTGATGCAGCTTGCTGCACAGTATGAGTTGCTGTTAAACCAAATGGACGTGAAGGCAGCATACTTACATGCACCTATTGACTGTGAACTATACATGGATCAACCTGAAGGTTTTTGTGTGAAACAAAGGGATGGTGTACAACTTGTGTGTAAGTTAAACAAATCCATATATGGCCTCAAACAGTCTGGGAGAAATTGGAACATGATGCTTCATGAGTTTTTACTTGCGAACGAGTTTGTACAGAGTCAAGCAGACCACTGTATTTACACCAAAATGTCTGACAAAGAAAAGAAATTTTGTTAGTGTGGGTCGATGATATCATTGTGGCTGCCAGCAATGAGAGGTGTTTATGCAAGATCAAAGAGAAACTCAAGAGTAAGTTTAGGATGAAAGATCTCGGATGCCTCACTCATTTCATTGGGATTGATTTCAAGCAAAATGTGGGCTCAATCACATTGAACCAATCCAGATATATTGAGAAAATATTGGAAAGGTTTGGCATGTCTGAATGCAAAGCAAGAGCCACTCAAGTGAAATCAAATGTGACCTGGCTCCAGAAGGGGACAAAACTGATCAGAGGAAATATAGAGCAATGGTGGGCAGCCTCATATACATCATGACCTGCACTAGACCTGATATTAACTGGATTGTGAGTAGACTATCTCAGTATATGTCTGATCCAAGGAAAAGCACTTGACAGCATTAAAACAGGTGTATAGGTAACTAATGCAATGTTAGTGTATGTGGCGCCATCGAGTGGGGGTGTTGGGTGACGATGTATGCCACTAGCATTAGAGTTTAGTGTTGGTACTATTTTGTGTGGAGGGATACCATGTTCTGGGGTGTATGTAAATAAAGGGGGTGGAGCTTCCCTGCAGTTCGCTTCTGGCAGTGAAGGTGCACTGTGGCACGCCAGGTGTTTAGCGACTCAGTGATAGCGACCACACAAAGAAAAATAAGAATCGTCTCCTGTCTTGTGCTTCGAACCGAGTGTAGTCACCAGCAATGATGCCTACACATGAACAGCGAGGGACTTCCGCAGCAGAAGGATCAACAGCCTCCAATAAGGTCAAACATGCTTGATAGCCTAATTAGACTGTTTGGTTTAGTTTCTTAGGAGTACAACATCAAAATTGGGATTGATTTAACAATAGTTCTGGAAGCAATACAGTAGTTAGGCGCATCCATTATATGTGCTTTTTTTCTTGCTCTAATGTATTTTTATGTTGGTCATGATGGTGGTATTTGGAGAATAAAATATTTGTAATAGGTGCTACTGGGAGTTAAAATCAGAGGATATTGATAAAGCCCTTTGAGAATGAAATAACTTGACTCCTAGCACTAAAACGTTCAAGACATCCTGATTATATAATCCCAAAACATTCAAACGACACGACAAAATGGCGATCTGACGATACAAGCAACGTCGAGCGCTGTCTGGGTCCAATGTCCCTTTTTCTGAATGAATCAACGTGTCCGTTCGGCCGCTAGCGGCCGCTGTTGGAGAGCACATGAACGGGGAGGAGGAGCCTCGTTCGCTCTCCGCGCCGCAGCAGCGAACGAGGCGAGCTGCACGTTGCCTCTGGCGTCGGGTTCGCGTGGCAACCGGCCAACGATGTCGGCTTGCCATGTGGCAGCCGGCCAGGGTCACAGACAAGACAGTGTCTCTTCACACACGCGCGCGCACACACACATCACACACACACACACACACACACGGATTGCGTTGTAACTCTTCAAGTGCCGTGATCATTTGTGATGACGAGGGAATAAAATCTCAGTATCACCAAGGGAAATTTTCTTTTTCTCTGGTTTATTGTATGCGATGTCACCACAGATGGGTGACAGTGATTGCTTCGAGGAAAGGTGATGATAGCGGGGTATTTTCTGGCTCAAAATGAATCAGAGGTGGGACCGTACTGAATTTATTTATAACCGCGGCCGTAATTTAAAACCCTATTTTGAAAACCCAACATTATTTTAAAAACCCTACTTTGAAAATCTTACCCTAGTTTGTAACCTTCAAAAGAAACCCTAATCATAGTTTGTAAGAATAATTAGAAACCGGGTTTCTAATTATTATAATTATTAATAATCATAATAATAATTTTAATTAAACCCTAACCCTAGTTTAAAACTCTGCTTTGAAAGCAACGTACGTTTAAAACAAGCTATGCACGATATTAATAGGACCGATAATGATCGTCCGAAATTGGAAAACAAATGACGTAACTTATCGGTCCGATGCAGAAAGAAATAGGCCAATATTGACAGCCGCGTTAAAATACACTAACGTAGAACTATCTTAAGTCCCGTCTACTCTAAAAAGTTTTTTTACAAAATACTGTAACTTGAGTAAATGGCACTGTCCAACTGACTGAGAGCCGCAGCCGATACCGATGGAGGCCTGATTCAACGACCGTCGGAGAGTGGTGAGGACCGAGCCTTTTCCTTTTTAACTGTACTAATAGCTGCGTTGCCGGATACTCTAATCATGTTGACTTAATCCACATTGGATTTCAGGACAAATTGACGAGTTCCAGAGACGTTTCACCGCACGCCCAACTTCGAAGACGAGATAGGACGCAACCAGCGAGACCTCCATAAATTATTGTCGGGCCTGGCAGGCGTCGTCGTCGGATTGCCACGGCTCGTTGAAGTGCGGCCTTGGTGAGTGATATTTTTATTCATCTTGGACGTTGAAAATGTATTTCACATACGCCTGTCACAAGATCAAAATATCGTTCGATGAGCAAGAATCATTTTTAGGATACACGATAAATGGGCTTTTGCATGAATGGTTGTTTACATGTAGAAATAGTCACTCAGTTGGTTCCCTCTTCTGTCTGTTAATGTGTTAAAAATTTAGGTTGAAGGTGTTGGTTGACACTTCTTATATGCATCACTATTTCAAACCCTAACCCTAGTTTAAACCCCAATATTGAAATCCTAACCCTAGCCTGTAACGCTATGCGAAACCCTAATCCTAGTCCAAACCCTACTTTGAAACCATAAAACTCATTTAAACCCCTACTTTGAAACTCTAAGCCTAGTTTAAAACCCGACTCTGAAACGCTAACTAACCCTCGTTTGTAGCCCTTGTTAGAAGCCCTCACGCTAGTTTGAAATCCGAACTGTGGTTTAAAACCCTACCCAATTTGAAAACTCAACCCTAGTTAAGAACCCAAATTCAAAAACATTTTTGAATTAAAAAAAAATCAGTTTTTGAATGAATGAATGATCGGCTATGCTTCGATGGAGCTAGGACAGTGTCACTGACTGAGCAACAGTCACTAACAGACTAAGATGTTAGCCAAATCCCAATCGATCCAAATCGTATTGCTCAGTGGAAACAGATTTCCCAAACTTTGGTGGTCTCCCCCCCCGAACCCTCTTCCGAAAATCTTGACGTCTAGAGTGTGGGGCAACGTATTCGCAACCTACTGTACATCTGCGCTCCCAATGTGTGTGGCCATGGTTGCGCAGAGGTTTTCCATGTTGGCGGCAAGAGCATTTCTGGGCAGAGGCACAAAAACCATTCCGCCGGCTGGAGCCAAGCATGCGGCCAACACAGCGGGGGGGATTTGGCCCCAATCAACCGCACAGAAAATGCCTGCAAGGATTTCAGGGGGAGCAGGTGGACGTCTTTGGTATCGAGTGTGATACGCTGACTGATAACTTGAATTTGTTCCATTGCCAAGCTCATAACTCAGTTTATTCTTTACGAAATACATTTTCTGCATTTATATGACTTGAGTTAATATAAGTACCCAAAAAGCACTACCAGACTTCAATAAAATTTGAAGTTGGTGGAATTCAAATAGTTTGTTTTGCTCTTGGGAAAGGGACTTTCCCGCATTTCACAACAAAGAAATACACAACTGTTGTCCCTAGAAAACCTCAGCAAATTATTTAGGAGCTCACAACTTGCTTGTTTTGCTATGCTAACGTTTTTGCCATGTCAACAATTTTGATTTTTAAGTGGATCCAGACTTAATTTCCTATTTTCGCCACAAGAACAAGTTGTGTTTTGTGTCAAGTCAATGTTGTGCTTGTCATGTTTCTTCTATAGAACCCTTTTTTTCCCCCTTTTTTGTGCAGAAACTGTTTTTTGGGTTGGGGTTTTTTTTTTGTTTTCTTTATACTTCATTGTCAGACAACACAAAATTGTGTTGGACTTTCAGTACATTTATGTTTTGGGTCAAGACAAGGAATGAAAGTAAGTAAGGCCTGATGCTCTGCCGAGTTGGCAAAAAGCTGTCATGTAACTGCGGCGGCCAATAAAAACAGAGACTTGATCGGTCAACAATGCCTCTCACAACCTCTAATGTGGTCATGTGAAAGTCCGCGTGCGGGATTTGTTGTGCTATTTTTTGCTCCGTCAGCATTTGGAAGGCCTCATTTGGACGCAGATGGATTTTCTCGCGTCTCCGTCACTCTGTCGGTGTGCCTGACAGCCGTCCATTTGCCTGTCAATTTATCTCTCGCACATCTGCCATCACTCGCATTAATGCCGCCTCAGAGTCAGCTGTGTAACAAGACGCGATTCAAGACAAAAAAAACAAAACAAAAAAAAGTCATCAGCCAAATAGATGACCTCAGTCTAGTAAATACACTGTGTACACACCCTGGACACAACATGAAAGAAACAATTCTCAGAGTGGAGGGCGTTCTCTGCTGGCCTCAACACTGACCTACATTTACAACCTATAAATTCAAAAATGATTCCCGACACTTAATTCATTTTGTAATTTTTTTTTTCCTTTGCTACACTGCTTCCAGTGCAGCATATAGATTTATCCCCTCCACCCCCCACCACCAATAACATTTCAGCCTCTTTATGTTGCAATGTCATTCCAACGCTATTAATAATCTGCGTTGTGGAGATGTCATCATGGACGAAAGCAATTTTTATTCAAGTCCACACAATATGGGCAAAACAAGTCCACGAACACACACACAGCTCAAAGAGGACATGCAGACCGACCTTCAGTCCAGCCTGCATATATCTTGGTAGGCCGAGCCCGTCTAAACATTAACTCTGCAGACTTGGTACAGTTTAGTCTAATTGAGCACGTCTTTTTGTGTGCGTGTGCATTTGTGACCTGTTGTGTAAGTGTGCATGATGGTAAAGCTGAAGGGATGCAAAGCGATGCAATTATCAGCATTACAGCCACGCATCGAAAGCCATTTGAACAATTGAGATCCTTGATATTCCTTTTATCTTCACTAGTGGGCAACCAAAACTAACAAAATAAGTAAAATGGAAAAACATTTTTGTTAAAAAAAAATTCTTGAAAAAAAAAATTTGAACCGAGACGCCATTTTATGTTTATAACGTCAACTATAACTATAGTTATTGTGAAAATGTTTTTATTTATGTTAATCAATATCATACATGAGCATTCATGGTTCATTTTAAAATTAATTTCAGTATTGCTCTACGTCTGCATAGTCCAAGGAAGTTTCCCGTACTCCATTACAGAATAAAAAAAAAAAAACTAAAACGAACACTAAAACTAATTAAAAACAAAACTAAAATGAAGCATATTTAAAACAATAAAAAAAACAAATTAACAGACCCGCTCTAAAAACTAAATAAAACTGGAATCAAACAACAAAAGTCAAAACAAATCAAAACGACATATGGCAAAAAAAAATCCGCAACTATTATAAAATTATACAAACAGCTCACGAAGTAGTAGCAGCTCATTATTCACAAGTACATGGACCGTAACCTTGGATATGCGCAAACAGCTTTTTGGAAAGCCATTTGAGCACTTTCCATACCCTCAGCAACTTGACCACATGTCTGGTTGCACTAATGCCTCCGCATGATGACACATGGCTCATAAAGTCCATTTGTGTCCAATGCCACCTGCATGCACCACAGGACCCCTCTGTTTTTTTTTTTTTTTAACCCCGGCCATGACAGTCTTGGAGCCGACGTATGATCAGCTGCTGTTTCATTCTTGGGCGAGCACAGTCTGGGCTTTGTGTGTGGCAGAGGGAAAGCGCTGACGTGAAGGCGACGCTGTGCTGTGACGCTGGTGTGCGTGCGCGTGTGTGTGACTGTGGCCACGTACTCCCTCAATGAGTCTGGCGTTCGCTGAGTCAAACCGTTTTACTTTCCCCGGATAAGTCATAAGTACACCGGATCATTTCTTATCAAGGATGTTGTATCCTGGCGCTCGTGTACGTTAGATAAGGTTCGATAAGAGCCACGTCAGATTTTGTCATTTGTCAGATTCATTGTTTATTTATTATTATTATTATTATTATTGTTTTATTTTTTACAAATAATTTCATGGTCGATGACTAAGCTAGACATGGTCGTTTAAATCTGACCGGTGACCACTAGGGGGCAGTAAGGTGTTACGTGTCTCCATACAAATTTGCAGCAAACCTGACTCAAGCAGTCTGTTGAAGACGTCGTGGTGGGCCCCAGTTGACAGTGAGCATGTCAAGGCACAAACCAAAACAAAGTCAAAGCAATTGTCTGAGGACCTCCAAGACATGATCGTCTCGAGGAACTCGATCTGGTCTACCGGTACAGAAAACAGTCTGATGGTTTTGAAGGTCAAAATGAGCATAATGGACTCCGTCATCTGTAGGCGGGAGAGGTTTGTAACCACCAAGACTCTTACTCGAACTGGCCGCCTGTTTAAGCTTGGTGATGAGTTGGGAGGGACCAGAGTCAAGGATGTGACCGAGACCTTGATAGTCACCATGTCAAAGCTTCAACGTTGCTCTGTAAAAAGTGGAGAAACTTCCAGAAGAAGGATCACCTTGATGATGATCCTTCCATGATAGGGCCTGTATAGCCATCGGAACCCCGACATTCGTAAAAGAGACGATGCGGCCTGCCTGGAGTTAGCTCCGAGGCACCCGAAGAAATCTCGGAGAATGAGAAATAAAATTCTTTGGTCTGAGACGATCCAGGATTGATGGGAAAAAAAATGATCACCGGACAGACATTTCCTGCCACGGAACGCTCAGACAGGATGACGATGCTTGGTACGCAGCCAGATAGCCAAACGAGTGGCTTTTCCGGACAAGTCTGTGAATGTCCTTGACCCAGACGTGAATCCGTTTTGAACAAGATTTGAAAAATGTCTGCGCTCCCAACTTCCGCCTCCAACCTGATCGTAGTCCAAAAAGACTTGAGGCCGGACTTGCTTCCAAAGGTGAATCAACAAAAGTATTGAGCAAAGGTCGTGAATGCTCATATACACCACATACGATTTCTGAATTTGTATTATTTTTTTTTAATCCATTTTCAGTTCGAAAATGGATTCATGTCTTGAAAACTGAACAGAGAACTTGCAGATCCAAAGAACACGAGACACGCAAACACAATTGTATGATTTCGCCCAAGACAAAATGTCGCAACAGGCTCCAAGTTCTTGTTGAAAGTCTTCCCAGAAAGCAAAGCCAACTCCAAATATTTTTTTTTTCCCCTCTTCATTTCCACTTTGTAAGTGACATGCTGAGAGTTTCCAGTTTTCCATCCGTCTATTTTCTGCGCCGCTCATCCCAGTCCAGGGTTCGGCCGTTAATCACAGAGTCGAGACCCGACTTCTTACGCTCACATTCACACGGTCACAGAAGTCAGGCAGGTGAACGACTATACCGGTCCCTGACTCGGTTTCCAACACAATGTTGGAATTCAAAGAGTTCAGTTGTTTAGCTATAGCGGGAAGATGAGCAAACCTCTATGAATAGAATTTGGACTGATGCTAGTTTTAGACCCCCCCCCCCATCCCCCTCTCCGCAAACTCTCTCCAACTCTTCTCTCTCTCTTTCTTTATAAAAGCAGCGGTAGTTCAAACGAAAAAAAAATATTACCTAGTACGCAAAAGATGAATGGGAAGTGGAGGGAAAAAAAATGCCGATGCAACTCGCGGCGAGCGAAGCAGATGATCCGTGACATTTTTAATCCCCTCTATTTATCTTTCTCAAGGGGAACATCCAATAAATCTCATTTTGACCAAGTGGCTCGTTCGAATCCAGCCCGCGCGGCGGTTTGATGTGAACGTAATAAAAAGCACCGATTGTTAATTTCCAGAGCGCAAAATGCCGATCGCTCACTTGTGGAAATGATGCCGACATTCCACACATGGGAAGTTGGGAATGAGGCAAAAATGGATGACTTTGGTTGTAATTTCCCCCCCAGCCGGTGTGTCATCAGTAGAAATGTTGTGTACAGGTTTTTTTTTTGCATGCGTCAGCCAATCATTCCGGTGACAACCACCAAAAAAAAAGATTAAAAAAAGTATATAATGCCCCAAATGATTCATACACGGAATAATTTGGAGTTAAAATCCTTCTTTATGTGTTGAAAGGGTCTCTTCTGAAAAATGATCATATGATCAAATCCTCATCCGTGTGCATTTAAATGAATGGAATTAATTAAAAAAACAAACAAACAAACAAAACAAAAAAACCCCAACAACAGTCTTTATTACTTCGAGCTAGCGAGCTAATGATTAATTTTAGTGTGATTTCCAGATCAGTTCAATTCACTACTTGGCTATTTGTGCAAAATACGACAGAACTTTGATCACAGCAGACTTTGACATCCCTTCCGTCTTGCATTTACGCTCGACGAAAACATCCAGATCCGCAAGTATGGATCAAACCTTCCAGAGTTGGGATTAAAAGCTAATCAGTTATAGCAATCATGGATACCAATGAAAAAGAAATACTTCTTGACATGCTGAGGCGTTCGTGTGCCTCAAAATGCTTTACTCTTTCGAATCCGAGCAGCGCAACGAGCATAAATGAGCCTCCGGGGCTTTGTTTCCGATACCTGTGGAAAATATGACTGTATAACGTGGCGGGGCTTGCTGTTAGCCAGTGTCAAATATTTACTTGGTCATTATAGCCACCTGTCTCACACTAAAAAAACACACACACACACACACACACACACGTACACACAAATTTCAGACTTATGAGGACTTCCAACCGCGGCTACCATGATCAAAATATACCCAAACAAGTTACATTAAGTATGTGCAGGTCAAATGGACTCTAAGTCTCAAAAGTCTTAATGTCTCAAAAATCAAGCAAGCAATGTTGAATGAGTTAAATCGAACACATTTGGAGTCAAGTCGCTAGTGTTAGCGATATATATCGTGTTAGCTAGCTGTTTCGAGTGTTCCCATGCTATTTCTTGATTGTCTCTTTGGTTAAATGCGGAACTGACACGGAGCTTGTCTCTAAAATGCAGATTTTCAAATGTTGTTATTTAGTTCGAGTCTCGTCTTTCGTAAATTTAAGCTAAACGGGTCCCGCGTCTTAAAATTGGTGACTTGAGTCTGACTCCAGTCCTCCCCCCTCTGCTCAGCTCTCACCACAAGTGAGTTTCTCGAAACACGGCGTCTCGCATTAACCCTTGATAGATGACGCAAGAATTCAACCCTACGATTGTTACGTCGGCGAGCGATATATTTATTGACAGGTCAAATACGAAGAAGCCTCGAACGCAGCCAAGAGCCAATCAGAAGTAGCCGCACGATAAAATACGCCGCCGCCACACAATGATGACGACGACCGCTAAACTTTACGGCCCAAGCCAACTGGTGGGTATTTTCGACGACGCAGCAGAATGTAAATAAACACATACCATTTAGTCACGGGTCAAAAGCCAGCAGACCTTCCCTGGCAACAGTGCGCTATTACTTTACGATGCTAGGTCACAATTAGCGGCCGACCACAATGTATATGCGGTATGTGCTTTGCCACACTTGCAGCAGGAAGATGATGTAAGATGTGTGTCGTTGCTGAGGAGTCCCTCGACTGCTGCAATCCCCATAAAATGAATGAAATGTGCAGATTTTTTTATCTGTCCCTTTAAGTCGCCGCAAAATGAAAATAAATGTTTTTTGCGATTTGACACATCACAGAGAAGTGTGATTGCTAGCAGCCCTGACAAACATACTGTAATTTTTTTTTTTCCAGGTATTTGAAAATTATGTTGCTAAATCATGAAAACTCAAGCCGTTGTCTCCGCTCTCAAATGCTGTGGGTGTGTCTGTTGAATGCACTCCAACCACATCCCGCTAAGCTTTACCGAGGCCTGACTAAAGCCAGACAAAGACCAGTGCACTTCCTATCCTACAGTCCCCTCACTCAACATTTGATTTATAAGATTACATAATCAGCCTTTGAAATTCATAATCATCCAAAAACGAAAATAATGAACCCTTTCAGGGACAGCGGTTACTACAGTGGGCAGCTCATCATGTGATCAGGTTACAGGTTCTCATCATTGGTGCATGAAAGAGTTAGATAACGAAAGACAATTTCTGGCCAGCATGGTTGCATCCTAGTCCAGCCGTTAATCTAATAAAACAGCACCATCATGGAAAAAAAATAAATTGTGCCGATAGCCTGAAGGGTGCGGGGGTGGGGTGGGGTGGGGGGCGATGGTAGAGGGCAGGATATGATAGGGGGAATTCAGTTATTGACCATGAAGGCTTGGCGTGGTTTATTTATCGCAGAAGGCAGCCAAAGCAAAACGGCAAAAGTCAAACATCGGAATTGTTACAACAAGCGAGAAAGCAAAATTTGACTTTCAAGCGTAGCGCATGCATCCAGTTAGCTGCGGGCAGACGTTCAGCACACGTGCGCTCATCGTCGACGTGATTTTTGTTCGAGTAACCTCATGATTTGTTGAAGCCATTTGTTTTCCAGGGTGAAATGATTATAAAATGCTCAATAATTTAGAGTTGATGTGTTCCTAAACCTCTCCACCAATTCCTTTTCATCTAAGGGTGGCCGTTTATCCCAGCACTCTGACAAGTCCAGTAACTTGAATTTATGCACAGTTATTTGAAATGATCGTTGCGGAATTTGGACTTGTTAAACTATGCATTAAAAAAAAAAAATCCTAACTGGTATGTTTCTCTAATTCTTCCTCTTCGATCTTCATTGTGTTCTTTGGCCATTCCCATTGTTTAGAGTATTGGTCAATCTAATTAGCGCTCTCAAAACAACCCTTTTTTTTTTCCATGTTGGCGAAGAGCAACCAGCATCTGCAGTCAATCTTGATCACTAACAAGATGCTAATCAGGCTTGGCCTTGTCAAAAAAAAAACATTTGAGAACATTCAGCATAAAGCTTTGGGTAAATGTATTGTGATGATTGTGCGAGGGTGTATTGCTGCATCCTGTGTTGATTAAATATATAAATAAATACGTGGAATATCATTCCTGTCTGAAAAAGGAGCGGCTCAAAATCATGATTTAAAAACACCCCAAATTTTACAACATTCATGCCAATGATGAGGGCATGGGAACTTATTGCCCACCACTTGCATATCCTGTTTTATGAACCCCGCAACCTAACAGAATCTAGACGCTAGTCAAAAAACGCCGTAGTCTATCACAAACACGATGCTAACACAATAGCCAAGTCAGAAAAAACAGTAACTGGTGTAAAAAAAAAAACGATAAGTGTACTGGGTAGCGAGCCTTGAGGAACGCCACCCGTTTTCTACAGTCATGGCATGTCATTGTGGCATTTATGTCAAATATAGTAGACAGTATTTCTCTGTGCCCTGTAAAATGCCACCAAAATGCCACCAAAAGCCCCGTCTCGGTTCCAAGTAACGAAAGTCTGTTGAAGAGAGAAAAGTGTATGAAAAACATTTGTAAGTCATGGATATAAAGCAATCAAATAAAAAGCTGGAGGCACGGCAGTCACTGTGTGGCCCTTCTTCCGCCAAGCTTGTAAACCGCATGCCCTTGGAAACCTCAAAACGTCATATGCCGATACCGTCGTAAACCGAAGACCACCGCCAGTGTGACAATGACCGACAACGTGCTCCTCACATGTGCCTGCTGGCGTCGCTCGCAGAGTTAGAAGAGGTCGTTATCACTTCCAGGAAACTTGGGCTGTGCCACTTTCTTCTGAAACCGGATCGCCGACGTTGACATTATCTCTGGCAAGATTCGTTTATTGCTGGGGGGGAAGACGAGGAGTTCTTGCGGGAGAACCAGAGAGTACAGACGCTTGCTTTCAATCCGCCGGGGGTCTTAAAATGCTGCAAACACACAATCATGATGTCTTCCCACTATTGTATTGTAATGTAGTCATCAATGTTTGATCACAGTGGTCAGAGTAAGTCTGAAATGTGGCTTTCTTGATCTTGCAGGTACTCTTGCTTGTGTGACACGGTTCCAGCGCTCGCGGGAGGAGGACGGACGCTCTTTGGGGGGGGAGGTGGTCGACGAAACGACCCGAGAGAGCCTCTCATTTGTGGTGCGCTGCGTCTGTTAAGCTGCCAATTGGGTTCACATGCCATTCCGGAGAACCTTGAGGGGGGATCTGATGACAGCGGCACTTGGCTTGCTCGTAGTCGAGGCTAAAAGGAGATCTTAGATGCCTCATGGGTGGTTCGACGGAGGGTGGGGGTGCCTACTGGAAATGTCAATGGGTTTATGCCCCTCGCGACTGAATCCATGTTCATATACCCTGGCGTAGAAAGAGTTAAGTGCAGCTTGTTGGGCTTTTGTCTGCTCTTGAAGCTTTACCTGTCCAGCCATCCATGTATCCATTTTCTAGTCCGCTTATCCTCATGAGCGTTGTGGGTGTGCTGGAGCCTATCCCAGCTGTCTACGGGCAGTGGGCGGGCGGGGGGGGCACCCTGAACTGGTTGCCAGCCAATCGCAGGGCACACATAGACGAACAACCAACCGCACTCACACTCACGGCATGTAGGAGGAAAACGGAGTACCCGGAGAAAACCCACACAGGCACAGAACATGCAAAGTCCACACAGGAAGGCCGGAGCCAGAATTGAACCCTGGACCGCTGCACCGTGAGGCCGACGTGCTAACCAGTCGTCCACCGGGCTGCCCATCTGTTTTTTTCCCTGTGCACTTTGGGCAAAGCAGTCCCAGCATTGGCCTTGCAGGAGAGGGGGCGGTCCCGTCTCATGCAAATGAGGCACTTGTCACCCTGCCTCCTCAAAATAGGTTAATTACTGTGAAATTGATGCTTCGGTTATCTGTACGAAAAGATTTCCGGAAAGTAGGAAATACAAGGAACATTGTATAAAACAGATGATTCACAAGTCAATTCCTCCCGAACAGTTTCCATGAATTGGATGAATGTTTGATTAGGCTTGGAAACCTGTATGCATAGCGAGTGTGAGTGTGTGTGTGTCCCGTTATCTGTTCGTCCTTGAGTTTCAGTTTGCCAGACAAACCAAAATCCTGCAAGTGGGAGGAGCCAGGCTTTCCCCAAATCCGTTTTGGAAACGTCCATCTGAGAGAGCTCGTCCTGGAAAAAAGTGCCTTACATCGCATTGTGCTCCTGCCATAAAAATCATCAAAACATTTTCTTTTGGTTTAGTCATTTGATGCATTTTTACTTTATTTCTTATTTATCCATGTTCAAAACTGTTGACCCGAGGTATGTGCTTCCAAGCTGCAACTGTATTGCTGACGTTGCATTGCCTCAGCTGTCAAATTCGACATGGCAAACAAGGGGGTGCGATGATACTTTTATTCTTTCGTGTGGACCAGCTGGCAAGGTTTGCACTTATTTTATTACGTTGAACATTTCAAATTGAAGGATTGCGTTTGCATACCTTTGTTGAGAAAAAAAGGACAGGAAGCATGTTTCTCTTTCCCCTCATTGTCTATAAAGATAAAATCTTCGTCATAAATTCGTGTAAAAGCCACGGTGACCATGAAAACAGCTGCACGCTGCGATTTGACCACGGCAGGTTCACATTAACTACATGTGGTGATGTAACACTTTTCCGAATGTCGCCACACACTCGGCTCGCTCACTGAGCAAACAGTCGTGCGCCGCCGTTCAGTGTGATTTGTGTGGCACATCGCTCGACTATGCGACACTTGCACTTTGTATCTTTGCGATGACACGGAGATCTCCATCGCTTCGAGATGGGCAGGGCGAAGGTGCTCCATTTCCTCTTGGGATTTGAGGAAATACATGAAAATCCGACAATGTGGCACTGGAAAGAGATTAAATGTAATCCAAGAGATTAAATGTAATCCATTTACAGTTTTAGATTATCACCCTAATGTATAGGCGATATACTGTGTGATCACAACATGACATTTATTACGACGAGGTCACACATGATGCATGTGGAACATAAAGACTAATAAAAACACTTGAGAAAAAAAATCCTGATGTGTTGTTATTTGTGCACGAAAGGGTTCATGTTGTGTCACCAACTACTGAGGTTAAAATGTCACAAGCCTATTTTGACAACGTAAGAACTAGAAAAGTACATGAGAATTTATGTACAGTAACAATTTGTACTTCGTGACTTCCCACCACTGTTGATTACAAAGTGAACATAAAAAAAAAATTTAAAAAACTGAGGGTGACCCCTATCCTTCACGTCTATAGTTTGATGGCTCAACCATGCGAATGTAATCGCATGTAAATGATTTAAGCGGTCATGAATAGGCCGATTTTAGTGAGAACACGCCGGGAATGTCTTAATCTCACTTTATCACGTACCTCACCGCTAATCTCGTAGAAACGTCCGCTACTCTCGGCCCAGACGTCTCTAGCTCCCCATCCATTCCGTGACGGATGGTATTATAGTTCTAAAAATAAAAGACAGACAGCACACTTAACTTTTACACGTCCAACTGATTTATTTTGTTCTCTTCAGACATTTGTCGAAGTGGCTGTCAAGCGCCTTACCATAACATCCATCCATCCATTTTCCGATCTGCTTTATCCTCACAGGGGTCGAGGCGGATGCTGGAGTCTATCCCAGCCGTCTTGGGGCAGTAGGCGGGGGACACCCTGAACCCGTTGCCGGCCAATCACAGGGCACACAGAGACGAACAATCATCCATGCTCATACACTCACCGAGGGACAACACGATCGCGATTATGTAAATTCGCTACGAAGGTGATGCTTACACTCCTCCACGTCACGGGTTCAAATACCGCTCTTAACTTTGTATTTTTATGTTTACAATTTTTTTTTGTAGCCAGTCGGAAGTTCTAAACGAGATGTTTTGTTTCACGTGAGGAATTGAACAGGTGTTCAATTGAACAATTTCAACGTACCTGGTGTCGAATCTGCAGGAAGGAAACACAAAATGACAGGACTCCGGAGCTCGTCAATATGGAAGCCAGTTGAACCATTCACACCTTTTTTGACGTTTGACTGACGTTAGCAAGCATGCTAAATGTTTGCGTTGCGTCTAATGAACGATTTACTGCTGCCTTTTTTGCTTAAAAACACACACATAGTTTGCATTTTATTCCTCGCCCCACAAGATTGTATTACGAGTTAGCTGTTACTAAATACGTATTGTTGAAAAAGTACGCAAATGACATTCTGGCAAACTGACAGCAACATATTGATCGTTTCTTCCTTCGTCCCGTAAGTATATCTATCTGCACACTCTTGCTTTGTACTAGTTAACTGTTACTAAAAGCCACGTACTATTTTTTAATAGATTATATTCATAGCAAGGTGACAAAACGACTGTTCGTTCGCCCGTATAAATTAACGATATATTTTTGCTCGATTCTCCCTGGAAAACTGCTGTCGAGATTTGCTTAAAAGCATCCATCTTATTTCTTATATTTCCTTTCGTAATAAATTTGCAGATTTGTTATCGATGAAATTTAATATCTGTGTCATGATGTTTTGCTGTCCAGGGACCTGAAAAGCTGTAGACATTTTCCCCGTCACAAGAAAAAAGTACAGGAAAAGTCAAATGAATCATGGTTCTGCTTTCACGGGCTATCTGAGCATTTAACTTCAAAATACACTCACTTCGTATTTTCTTTGGAATAAATACACTCTCACGGTATATACTATTCGCATATTGATGTTTTGTAGTCCATAAACCTGAAAAGTTGGTGACATTTTTGCAGTCATAAAAGAAAGTAAGTAGAAAGGTCAGTGAAGCATGGTGTGTTTATTGTTGGGTGGAATGTTGGTCAAAGTTAATTTTGTTCATTCGTAAGGGAAACAAAATGAATTCATGTGACTTCTGGGAATCTAATCGCACGGGAGATAGGAGGGAAGACAAAATCAACTTTGACATAATAACTGCAAAATTCCTCTGATGTGGCCGTAACACCAGACAAGACACCAGCACGCTAAACAAAACAAATCTGGTCAGTGTCACCTCTGTCGAGAGTCACCTATAAATGTGGAAGTTAACCAACATATTATGCAGTGTATCAATTTAATGCTCCCAATAAAGCAGCCCGGGAAGTGGTCGCCAAATGATGGAGGGGGTAGGAAAATAAAATGAAGTGTGTACATTGAAGAGGGGTCTGTCGTATAAAACCAGGTGGTGCATTTAAAGGCACCGTTATGCACATCAAGCTATCTTTTATTTAAAGTAGAATATAGCTTGGTACAGCATTGAAAGTAGAGAAACGGGCAAACATCCGTCCATCCTTTTTAATCCGCTTTTCCTCAAAAGGGTTGCGGGGCGTGCCGGAGCCTATCCCAGCTGTCTTTGGGCAGTAGGCAGGGTACACCCTGAACTGGTTGCCAACCAATTACAGGACACACAAAAGCAAACAAGCATTCACACTCACAATCACACCTAGGGACAATTTGCAGTGCCCAGTCAACCTGCCATGCATGTCTTTGGAATGTGGGAGGAAACTGGAGTTCCGGGGGAAAACTCACACAGGCACGCGGAGAACATGCAAAAACCACAAGAAGGCATCGACACATCGACAGACCCTGGGAAAAAAAAAAAGCACATGATTTTTAAAGCGGGAACGAGCAGTGATAAAAATATTAAATAAAAAATGTTTAACTAGGGAACGAGCAGTGATCATAATGTTAAAACGTGACACATTCATCAACCCCGTTGGAGTACAAAGTGATTTGTGGTGGATCACATAACTGCCAAATTTGTTTCCCCAATTTCTTGTGATTTTTTTTTCCTCCTATAACAAGGCCACTTTTGTGGCTAATAAACAGAGACGACAGCTACCATTTAGGGGGTACAAATAAATGAATGATCTTGGTTTCCAGAGGTTTGGAAGACAATTTGGACATTTGATTTTTGCTTTTATGGAGCCAAATGTCAGCCGCATGGTGCACTACAGCTATGTGAAGCACTACATCAGCAATGGCCACAGCTAGAATTTAATTTTGTCTCTTTTGCATTCCAGGAAACCAATTCATCTGTCATTTGGTGATTCATGAATGGAGGGATCCAGGGTGTACCACACCTCTCACCCATTCAGTCGACTACCCGGAAATATACGGTAGGGAGTTATTCCCTTCTCCTTGATCTCAATTACTCTTTTTTTTTGCCCTACCTGCGCACCGTAAACGTCCGTCTGATTATTCCCCGCTGCCCTCCTCCCACCTCATGACCCAACGAGGGCATTTTTCCCCGTGTCACTGTCGGTTACAAATGTGGGTAAACATAGATTAAAGGCACGGTACGTGTGAGTGAGCACATATTATACCTGACCACGCCGTAGACACGCCTGTGAGCAGGGCTCGGTGCCAAGTCGTGATTAGAGGCTTTTATATCCGCATTTACCTGCTGGGAAGCACGTTTACCGCCTCGGGTCTTGACGATTAGTCTCGCCTGTCTCCATGGTTTCCTGTGTCACAAACGCAAAGGTCACAGCCCGTTTAAAGAGGGCAAAAGATTGTTTTTTTCCGAATGATCGAAGTGGTTCCAAATAAGACAACAAATAAATCTTGGAGTGAAGAAAGTCAAGAATAAAGTCACAACTGTAAAAGAATAAGAATATATTTGTGTGTGTGTGCGCGCGCATATATTATTATTATTATTTTATTATTTTATTTTTTGTTGCAAGAATTGAGTAATATATTTTCAGGGAATAAAAGCAGAATTTATTGAGCAGAACAAACGGTTAAACACACAAATGCAAGATGAGAAAATTGCCAGTTCCATCTCATGGCATCACTAGGCCACACCCCTTAAAGGCACACGTCCAAACCCCCAAGACTGTTTGGGGCGTTTGCTGGGAAATTTTTTTTCAATGGCGTTTTCAGTTCATTTGTGAAAAGCTTTCTTCAGTGGCAAATCTTTGCAGTTTTTTTTTTGGGGGGGGTATTTATTTTTGGGGACATTGAAAGCACATTTGTCAGCTCCTTCAGTAACAAGTCCTTCTTCTGTTACCATTTAAAACCCGCCAGACTGACACGAAAATGAGCACAATTAAGCTAAAACAGAGCAGCTCGCTCTCTTGAGCCGCCGTTAAATCACAGATTAAATGTTTACGGCATTCTTTTGGGACTCTGTGAAACCAAGAGGGCCCCCAGACTTTACTGGGATTATATGGTGTGCTTTATATATATATGTAGGTATGCATGTAAAGTGAGGGGAGCTAATCCGACCAGGAAGCAGCAGGGTCTCCGGGGCTTAGAGGGAAACCGGTTTCAAAACAAACATGGCCAAAGATCTCCAAAAGGTCCACTTAAAGCACATTCAGAAGGCTTAGATTGGTGCCATGGGGCCTGCAGATCAGCTACTGCTCAAGTGTTACTGAGCAAGTTGCTAATCCCGCAGCGATAACTACTACTTTAAAAAAGGACAACAAAAAAAAGCTTTTGATATCAGCAGCAAGTTGTCATTTTATGATTGATGATAGAGGGCAGGCCTTCGAACCTTGTGAAGTTCCCAACGGAGGGTTGTTCAAGACTAATCACGCCAAATTGTCTTAATGACTCACACTTTTCACATGACCCGCTCTCATCTGACGACCTTGTTGTAAAAAAAACGTCTCGCACGGGGGCCCCCAGATGCTATTGGCACGTCACGAGCCACAGCTGCTCCCGCTGCAACGTTGCTCCTGGCATGACCACTCGAATATTTCCACTCAGACTTTGCACTTGGCAGTCACGAGGCGCCTCGTCCGACCGTCTTTCAGGGGGATAAGAGCGCTGAAATTTATTCAGGAGACTTCAGAACTTCTTAGTTGTTGTCTTTTTTTTTTTTTTTTAAACGCCGCCTCCAAGCGTACCGATTTCTGGGTGCCATTTGATCATTTTGCACCCCTTCTGATCAAAACCAGGAAGAGACTGAATGTCAGATGTCTCTCAAACATTATCCTGAGTGATTATCTTGGGGGGGGTGTTGTCTTTTTTTTTTTTTAAGTGCTTTACTCTTCGAGATATCATCAGCAAATTTGAAGGTATCTCATTATCGTGACCGCATGAGAGCTTGAAATAAAATGAGTGAACCCGTTTTTGTCCGTCTTAGTTGGCAGCCATTTTGCCACTTTTTTTTTTTGTCGTCTGAAAATGACATCACAGTTCGGTCCGTTACGTGAGCTCTGTGATGTCATCTTTAGGTCGACAGAAAGTGGGAAAATGGTCATCCCCACAGATGGATGAAAAAAAAAATGTGGATTTTGCTGTTTAGTTAACATTTCACAAACGTAATATTAATCACGGTGCCGTTTTTTAGACCTGCGGAGGTGCATGCGACATATTATTCTCAAGAAAATTTCGGGGGTTGATTTCCCCCTTCCGAAAGTGTCGTCCCATGTTTGTCTTAAGGCAGGAATGTCAAACTCATTTTTGTCGCCGGCCACATTTTAGTTACCGTTTCCCTTGGAGGGCCGTTATGACCGAAACCGTATGATAACGATCTATTGTTTAAGTTTCTATAATGAGGGTTTTGATGACAAGAAAATGCTTACAATATGTCTCTAATTTATTAAACATGAGGATTTTAAATTTTGGTCGAGATTTTAGCAAGCATCATGGAAGTGGACATGTTTGATTTGCTTTCGCCGGCCACATAAAATGATGTGGTGGGCTAGATTTGGCCTTGAGTTTGACACCGGTGTCTTTTGGCGTCGGAAAGAAAACACCACACAAGAACCTTTTTCTGTATTTTATATAAAAACAATATAATTTGAAAATAAATATGCTTTACCGTTTTACATGGACACATAGAAACAGGTTATTAGTGACAAAACAACAAAAAAAGGAGCTAATAAATCAGGTTTCTAAGACTGATGGCGGAGGTCGTTGTTTTCTGGATATATTTCGAACATGTGGTGGTGGTAGTAGTGGTTTTTGTAGCAGTAGTTTTTCTGTAATTGCGCATTGCAGGACTGACAAAACACACATGGTACTTCCTTACATACACCTCGACGCAGATGCTAAAAGTTGAACGCACACGTTGCTTAATTCAGGTGTCCTCCTCGCTACAAAGGAACCATTTAGGGAATGTTAGTAAATATCTGATCTTTTTTTTTTTTTCCTGGTTGGCAATTTTTTTTTCTGTTATATGTGTGTAAAAAATAAAACAAAATAAAAGCACAGGAGAATCCTTGCCAAACGGGACAGTCGCCGGGAGAGTTGGGACACAACACTGCATATATAAATAGAGTGCATTAAATATGGGCAATAAAATGAATACTGAAAAATACTCTATGACATTATAAATTATCTAGAATGGACTATGGCATGAATGGTATGATAATATTAGGTATGTACAAGTTCAGAGAGGACGTGTAATCAAAGCACTACTGCGTTAAATCCCCATTTTCCTGGAAAAAAAGAACGAATAATTTATAAAGCACTTTTTCTGAGTCTTTTTTTTTCTTCTTTTTCAAGCGAGGCACTGGTTTTCCCGATGGAATCAAACTACAGTAGAGTTTTCATTCAGTGGTTTTTTTCTTTCACGCCAGATATAATAGCACATTGGCTTGCAGTATCCCTTTCAAGGCACTCCTCGTGTCGTGTGCTGAAAATGTCCCCCCCCCGTAGGAAAAAAAAGCAGCCGTCTTTAGGAAGATCCCTCACCCGCTTTGCCAGTAAAAGCAGACATCCGTGTGTGAATCCACGCCACAACGCTCTTCCTCCTTATCCTTGTAGTCTTAAAGCCGTCTTAAATCTCCAAGCGTTTTTTTTTTTGTGCACCAGCACAGTAGACTCGCATCCAGTGAAGTAAAAGCAACAGGGTGGTTAGAAGGCGCTTCCATCGAATGATGCATCGTTTTAGTCGTTTGATTGTTTTGTGTGTGTATGTGTGCGTGTGTGTGTGTGTGTGTGTGTGTGTGTGTGTGTGAATTTTTTTTGTAGCAGCAAACAGTTGTGTGGTATGCTTGCCTACACACACACACACGCACGTACTGTAGATATACACTGGGAGGCAAACTGTCCGTCTCTCTCTGAAAGTCCGGAGTGGAATGCTTTCCACAGAAAAGAAGAGCTTTGGGTCCAAAAAAAAAAAAATGGCAAAGTGCTGTGCTGTGAAATATCCGTCGTATTACGTTCTAATAATAGAACGGAGTATTCCTTCATCTTTTGTGTGCAGCGCTCCTCCTCCCTCATCTTCTGGGCTTGTCACATCTGAACAAAGAGGAAAAAAAGCCAAGTCAGACACCCATTTAAGCGTAGTCGCGGAGACCTTTTAAGCACATTGTAAAAGTACTTCAGCATAGAAAGGAAGTTGACGGCATAAAATGTTGAGAAAATATGGTGTGTGACTTGAAGAGGCAAGTGGTGGTGGCGTGGTAGCATGTCACGTCGAGTGTCTTGGCATGAGCTGTGGCCCACGGTAGCTTTTCATGTATTTTACTGTTCTCCGTTTGTTAAATAAATGGCTGAAAAGCCCAACTGCAGCTGTGGCTCTCCTTTCCCACGTGCAAGGGCATTGCAGTAAGATAGTCGACCGTATCATAACTCCCCCTAAAAACAAAGGAACTGAACTTTACTGATTAATGGTAATACGGCATGAGGTTTGGGGTGTTGGTGGTATTATTTGTAGGACTGAAAATGAAACATTTACACTCCCCCCTCCTCCAAAAAAAAAAAAGAAATAGGTTACCGGTATATTTAATCAAAATGTATTTAAAAATCCATTAAATACTGTATAAAGTTTGTGGCGCTATTTTTTAAATTATTATTATTTTTATTATTCTTCTTAATTAATTTTTTTAACTGCCACTTAGGTTAAAAAAGGCAACAAATTCAAAGTAAACATCTTATATGCAACGGTTGGGCCATATTAGCCAATAAGAAGCCTGAAAAAGTCACTGTAGCAGCCTCAGTGAGGAAGAAATATCACGACATGGAATTATTTGTCAATTTGTCACATGAATATATAGTGCAGAAACAAAAATGAAATCAGACAGCTCAAAGATATATATATTTTTTTGCATTAAGCGTGGCTTGAAATGGCTCTCACTTGCAGGTCCTCTCGTTGAGCTCTAGTTGGCGGTCTTTGCAAAACTCATCGGTGTGTTTGCAGGAGCAGCGGCAGGTTTGCGGATCCTGCAAGAATAAATGCTTCCTTCTTTCTGAGCACGGCTTGCAAACACTGGACAAAGACAGACAGACAGGAAGAACAGAAGGAAAGAGAGAGATGAGGATCGTCAAGAGTGTTGAATTACCACACCGAGCAAACGGTCACCCTTCCCCAGGTCATACGTTCGTAGTTTCATCTTCCAAGTGTTTGCATAGCATGTGACGGTCTGGCTAGTATTGCACACAGGGCAAAAACGTACGCCGGAAAGTGAACCGTCACGCCCCCCCCGAACCGTTCCTCTCCCATTGGACCACTCTCACATGCCTTCCCGTTTGTTAGGCATGCCCTCAATATGAAAAGATATCAGACACGTTTTCACCAAGGAGTACGAGACACATTTTTTTTTGTGGCACCTTGACTTGCGAGTTTAAAATCCTATGGTTGACCAAGCTTGTAACTCAATGTATTTGTTAGTCAAATCAACTTCCCCCACTGTAATGAGTTGAAATTGCAGTAATCCGTTCTGCCCCAAAATATGTTTTGTTTTTTTAGTGAAGAAAAGTAGCACCGTACGTTTGACGTCAGCCGTACCTTATCAACTCGGCACCCTTGAAGCCCCGGCTAGACTCACCACCTGGTTTTGTCACTGGAAATTTATCAGTAGCAAGTGGCGCTTTCCAACTGGCGTCAAAGGCGACTTCAATGCTACGGCTTAGCATCAGAAGCATCAGAGAGTTGAACTCTGTGAAACGTGTTCGCCCTACCTAGAAGGGTTCACTTGCCTCTATTCGACTTATTACACGTTGGTGTTGTGTCTATCTTTTTCGAGGCTATGATACATCGCTTGCGTTGTCATGCAAGCTTTGATGAGGAGCCAAACTGTGACGGTGAATCCAACTGAGGTGGAAACGTGACTATTATCTGCAGACTATCGTCAAAGAAGACTCAAGAGTTCGCTTTGTGCGTCTTCGTTTCAGTTTATTGTCAAAAAAGATGGGAAGGACTACTCCATTGCGCCGTACATGGATGACAAACCAACAATTGCACTTGAGACACAAAATGGAAGGCAGTGTTGTTGCGAGACAAGAGCTTGGTCGGCGACACACACACATACAAACAAAAAAACCCAGTACTTGATACACAATCGGTCTGGTTTACAAATTACCCATAGGAGACGGCAAGGAAATCAACAGATAGCCATCGCTCATATCTGAACATGACATTAAAAAAGTACCAGCATTGTGCGCGAGGACACACAAAAAAAAAGATGAAAAGCACAAAGAGGGCAAAGGAGACAGACGCGAGACACAGCAAAGCGACTCAGACTAAACACGGCGATTACGATCCCGCTGATAGCAGCACAGCATCAACAACGGCTAACAGTGGACGCGATCGTTCCTGCTTGTCCGCTATCACCCATCTAAAGTGGAGACGTTACAAGGAAAATGTACCTGTGCTTTTACTTTTCTTGAATGACACATCGCAACAGTTGGGCTTGGCGCACAGAAATCCGTTTTATTTGATGTCCTTGATATCTACCAGGACAATCTTTGTCCTCACTAGCAAGAAAATTCAACGTGCAAGTAGAATTACTAGCTTGCGCCGGTACACCACCGTCTCTTAAACAATTTTTTAAGGTCATATTAGCACGCTCTTTGTACACCCTAGTAGGACAAATTTGACATAACTTGTCTGAAAACAAAAGTTACTGGTCAAAAAGTCATTCTACAATGGCGCTGGAGCTATTATTGTGGCGAATCATCTTCCTCGTGAGAACAATGAACACACGACATGGACTTTCAGACGGATATCCAGACGACGACTTTTCATATTAGCGTTACGGCTAGCTAGCTAACATCGATTGATTAGTCTTGACGGGTGAGATGGATTCATTTAGCGGTTAGCAGCGTACGGCAGCATTAGCAAAACGGGGCGGGTAGCACGGCGGGTTAGCAACATGCTAGCGGACGGGTAGCTGAGGTACGGCGTTAAAAAGGGCAAAGGATCTCCTCCCAAGCCATCTTAATTACGAGAAGCACGACACTCAGGTGCAGGTAGATGGAGAAGGCGGAGCTGACATACGCATCGCCAATTGTTATGTCTGGGTTTTTCTTTCGCTTTCTTTTTTGGCCTTTAGCCGGGCCTCGCCGGGATTGTCTGGAAGAGAGCACAACAACGCAGAGAGAGAAAGAGAGAGCGTGAAGCGAGGGAAGGAGTGGACAGCTGCTTTACTTTTTTTTGTTCTTTTTTACAAATTGAGTCGAAGCGGCCGTATTTATTTATAGTTTGCCATTGAACTCGTTTGCGGGTTATTGAGCGTCTGCGACGCCGCTGTCAGGTGTTCAGTTCACCGAGCACAGTCAAACGTGTCAACGTGCTTTCCTCTGGGCGGCGACCTGTTCTTCCCCGCCCAAAGGAATGTTTCAAAAATGCGCCGAGAACGCGTGGGAGACTTTTCCCATGTTCAACCTATGTGAGAATGTGATTTTCGTTTTATGGGAATTTGAGAATCAGGGGCGAGGACGATGCGACTGGTAAAGATTCAGAAACACATGCGGAACAATGCAGCCTCCTGTCTGCGCTTCCCACATAAATAGCGGAACGTTGTGGACTTCAAATATTCCGTGTGAAGAAGCAATTTATTGTGTTCTTTTATTAAAAAAAGAATTAAATACATAAAACTCCCCACATGAATGAAAGATAATAAACTTCCTCTGGACCACATCAGTCAACCCAAGTCTTAACTTTGTTATTGATTCAAAGCGCAACACAATGGGAACAAGCTCATAAAGGATTAGAGGCTTACAAAGGATGCACCTGGGGCTTTACATGTGCACGTTTTGCTTAGTGGGCAATTCACTTTCAAGCGTGCAAAGACCCTTTAATGAAAGTTCTATAAGGCTCACTTGGAATTTATCGCATGGCCGATAACCATTATTTTCATATTTCTGTCTCTGTGAATAACCCACAAATCACGACAAAAGACCAAAAAAAAGCAACAAACTTGTCGATTTGCGTATTTGGGCCGTCGCTATTTGTAATGCGAGTACACGTCCTGAGGACAGCGATGACAGCATTTTGGATTTTTGCTAGCCCAAAGGTGATGGCTAAAGTAGTGATTAAACTCTGAACTGTGGTGATTTTGACGTAAAATACATTCTGGGTCACTTTGCTACCACGGTTACCAAGTGATAAGAACATAATAGCAGCTCCATATCTATTGCGGGTTAGCCACTTGCTATCCAGAGCCAACACGGCTAACTGCGCAATGTCATTCGCCGACTCCGACATCACTCAACCGACAACTTTTAAAGCGACACATTCAAAGTTGCAGACACAGCAGTATAAAGCATGAGGATGGTGAACCAAAGTGGACAAATATCAAACTTGCACCCCACGAGCATTTTGTGCTATCCAAGATCAACACTGTTGTAAAAAAGCGAGTTACTGCACGTTAAAAATGAAGCAAGACAACTTAATGTCCTGGTGTTGTTTGATATGTTTTGATTTTGTGTGTTAGATTTACAATCAGGTTCAGTTGAACTGACAGTGGCAAAAAAACCCATTTTGAAGCAAGCACGCTGTGCCTCTTATTTAGAGAAGTGTGAGCTCAAGTGTTCGAAATGCGTTTAGTAAATTTAATAAGTTGTTTAAAGAGTGTGGTGGGCTAAAACATGTAAAAAAAGAAAAAGAAAAGAAAAAATATTTGTAATATGTTTTACCATCATGGATTTTCGCCTGCAATGATTTCAGTGTGAAATATCAATGCAATGTTTTTATGAAACACATATTTATGATGATTTTTTTTCCTTTACTTGCCACCATCATTATAAGATGATAAATATCCATTAGCGGATTTCCTCAAACAGTATGTTCACATTCTTGGAAGCCTGCCTAAACGGTCTAGCAGATTAAACTGTAAAACAGACTGCAGTAGATTTATCATTCGGGTACTAAATCTGTCCATTGCGGTGTGTTTACATGAAAATGTTTCTTCCTTGTCTGAAAAAAACCCCCAAAAAACAGTTGTCATGACTTGACAACGCTGATGTCGCTGTTGTTTTGGATAATTGTGAAATCCGGGTGTATCTGGGAGGCTGCTTCTTCCCGACCTCTCACATTGATGACTTCAGTCACAGTACTGGCAAACGTACAAAAAAACAAAACGAAAGGCACCCGAGTTGAATGACCGCGAGAGTGTCGTTATTGTCGACCGCAAGCCACTGTGGGACAGCTCATAAACAATCAAGAGGAGGTTAAAGAGGAGAACCCCCCCACGACACCGTTGAAAGCCTCAACATATTAACAAGCACTCACTTGGGAAGTTGTTTTAACGGGTTTTAGCGGCTTCTGGTGCCGACGGACGCAACTTGAGCAAACGCCATAAACCGAGGCGGCTCTTCAAAACGACGCCGCTATCGATATCAGAGCGAGCGGAGTAGCGGGGAGTGAAGTGGATGCATAGGAGTGGAAGAATGTCAATCGGAGATAGGGCGAGGGGAAGAAAGGCGTAAAGGTCAGGCGTGGCGAGGGCAACGAACTCGTTAAGAGTCACTTATTTACCGGCGCGCTTGAAAGACGGCGTGAGGCCACCTGCGCGGCTGAGTGATGTGGGCATTTTGTTAGTCATAAAAACGTGGGGCGGGGGAATGGACTCGATTAATCGTGTGTTGAAGTTGCTGAAGCAAAAGGGGATGCAGTACTTGGGTACAACCTGCAGAGGCGCTTCTGAGTTGCAAGAAGGATGAAATGGTGTCTGCAAAATTTCTGCTCAGTATCCCGATGGCATCGAAACAGGAGTTCAGAACATTTACAGAGCTCCTCCCATCCATTTGAAAATCAAATTAAGAATGACACCACTTACGAAAAGTTACATCGATGTTTCAGGATGAACCTAAAATGCACGAGAACCCTTACAGCTGAACTTAAACTGCAAGTTATATTGAAACGATGAATAGTTGACCTTGTGTATTTAAGGGCTTCAAGTTCACTGGAGTACATGTAAGGTTCACCCGAAAAGCCAAAATACCCAAATTTTTGTGAGTAGTGTGTTTTTCCGAATTACAGTGGAACCTCCAGAAAGTGGAACAATTTGGACATTTTTCCTGCGCAGCAAAGATGGAATCAAAATTTTCCGCGAGTGATTATTGAAGGCCGTTTGTGCTCAAGGGCCATTTTATGTTTTTGAAAGTAGCTGGATGTGTCAAAAGATTTTGGTGGTGGTCAGTGTTCTGCTGAATATCTTTAAAAAAAAAAAACTCTGCTTTTTGTTCAGAAACTGATGCTTTTGGTGCCATGTTCCATTGTTGATGGCTAAAGAATGAAACAAGTTAAACTTTTCTGGTGAAATTAGAGAATTTTCTTTCTTTTTGGTAAGTTTGGTGGTCTTGAATTTTCGTGGTCTGGCAGCGAATGAGTTCAGTAACCATCTTTGCATGCTTGTGACAAGCTCAGAACGGTATAACGTTTCTTAATACCCCACCTGCGCAGCTACGAAAGGTTTGACAACCTTGGACGACAACCAGCATTCACGAAATTACAGCTCGTGTTCCACTTTGGAAAACGAGCGCCGTAGTCGGCTGGAGGCAAATGAGTCAAAATGGCCATCCTTGAGAGAGAGGCCCCTTTTGTTTGCGCGAACGACATCGAATCTCTGCTGGCTATTGTTCAACTCAAGCATTAAAGGTTCAGAAGACGCTCTGTACTCACTTTTCTCGCAGCTCTTTCACTTCTTTCTTTAACCTGAAAGCAAGGCACAGTCAAAAAAAAAAAAAAGTGATGTTAGATACATCAGATAAGATACATTGTCATCCAAAAATGCTGCCCAACAAGCTTTCACTATGAAATGACCTCTTGTTGCGCGGTCACAGGCGGCAAGGGGCACTTGGGGGTGGTTGAGTGTTGTTTCACGGGTGCATACCCACACAATAGCTGGTCTCAACGCCTCCCGCTGATAATGCTTTGTGGTGAAATCTCTTGTTGGGCAAAAGTATGAGGAAAGGCGCCCTATTTCATTCTGCAGGGTCACGCACTGCGCAGGCGTTTGGAAACTTTTTTTGTCGAGGGGAGGGGGGTGGTCAGAAATAACATTTCGTCGCAGGTTTTCTTGACTGTCTCAACCCAATGAGAGAGAAAATCAGCGCACGTTTCAAGTATATGTATTGATCTTTGGCCAGTGGGCATTAGTCTTTCCGCTATATTATCATTCATTATTAGCGCATTTGCTATGTCACAGGTGTGTTTTTTATTGATTTATTTTTAAATATTTTTTTGTGTTTACGGAGAACAGTTATTGAATGCCGGGAAAACAATAAAAACAAAGTGAGCACGCTCACGTCAAAGCTGCTGTCAGCCACAGCTCAGGCCCAGACGCTCACGCGTAGACTTTCCAACGTCGCGTCTGCACGATCATGAAAGTTTTCACCCACATTAGATGCCGTAGGCAGGAAATGTTTTGCAATTTAGTGTCATCCATCCATCAAGAACATGGATAGGCAACTTAAATGCAAAAATAAAATAAAAAGGACCACCATTTTTCAGCAGTGCTACGTTCCGGTCCAGAAGTATGACAAAAAAAAATCCACTTTAAATAGAGACCAAATATGTGCTCTTAAGAATATATTTCTCAATGCATGCACTAAAAGAACTGCTATCCTAGCAATTTTTTTTTCCAAATGATTGTCTACATTTTTTTTCCAGTGCAAAGGTCTCTCCTGCATAAAAAAATAAAAAATCCATTCAGGGACGGCCCAAAACTGCTGAACAGCAAGTCAACATTAAGTGCAAGAACTCCTTTTTTTCACCCAAGTCACCACACTCCAAATTTAAATGTTCTTGAGGTTCGATGCTTGTCCTGCGTTCCTCAATTATAGTAATTGAATATTCATCAGCTTTTGTTTGCGACCGGTCCCGATACTTTTGAAATTGTGGTGAAGAGCAGCCTTTACTGAGCCCAGGCGCATATTTTTATATGGTAATTAATCTCACCGCCAACCGAAAACGCCGCCGAAAGTCGCAAAAAGTAACACCGGTTAATTATGTACCTTCTGCCATGTAGTGGACGAGCATTGTATTAATTTGCTTGTAACTATACGTCGCTGGCATAGATAGAGATATATCTACGTTTATCGTAAATAAATAAATAGTTTCCGAACCCTTTGAATGAAATTGGATAATTTGTCCACGGCGCAGCTGTTGATCTCTTACGGCGCACTGGCCGGGAACTGCGGACTTCGAGGACATCCCTCCCTCGAGGGGGTAAAAAAAAAAAAATGCATCTCCCAGCTGCCTGAAAACTCTGGTAAAAGACTTAATAGTTGGAAAGGAGACATTACTTCCGAATGACTCGTTTCATCGCCTTAGAAGATAATGAGCCGGTCAAACCACATTTAACAGTGACGAGCCAGTGAGGGGGGGGGCGCGGAGAATTTGGGTAGCAGCTGCACTAATGTGTCTCCGTGCGATGGAATGAGGATAAGCCGCCGCACATGTATGGAGAACGTCTACTGGGATACGCTTCAACCTGCAGCGGGCTTTTTTATCGCGAGCCAAGAGAAGGAAGCAGACGATACCGAGATATGAATCTAGCAGACCTATCAAAAGTGTCAGAAGCCGATGAAGGAGGCTTTGACATTTCTTTTGGTTGTTTTTCATGTTTTCAACATTCACATGTTTTAGCCATGTCGCTGTGTGCGTGGAGGGGTTCTTACCTACACTCGCATGCGCTGTGCTCTGTAAAACTCATGAAGATATCATTTTGTTGCCTTTGGGTTTTTATTCTTTTGATCTGTGGGGAAAAAAAAAGAAGACACAGAAGGGATTTAGTAACTCGGGGAAAATTGCAAAAGTCAGTCAAACAATCACAGAATGTGCTTGCGCTCTGCTTGTTGTTTCATCCAAAAGGATCTGAAACAGATCCAGAAACGCGCTGGAGATACTTTATGGACTATTGTTGACAAATTGGAGCGACGATAATTGCCTTGTTGAAAAAACCACAACCGAAACGCCTCCCGGTGCCAGAAATAAACGGCCCGATTCAAGCGCAACGATTTGCAAAAAGCCACAGCGTACAACACAACACAACACAACACAACACCCCCGCCCTCCCGCCCCTTCCCCCAAAACAAAATGGCTCCCCAAAGGATAATCAGTCAGTGAAGTTGCCAGACCTCCATGGTCACGTTATAGCTGGACGTGGGCATGCACTGCAGCGTCTCGTCGTTGCAGCAGCCGGCGCAGCGCGTCAACACCACACACGACGGGATGAAGATGTGCTCCACCTCCTCGGGGTACTCCTGCAGGATCTCCACCAGCAGCTCCCGAGGCTGACACAAACTCTTGTTGTACACCTCCATCAAGGGGATCACTGCGGAGGGAGACGCACGCAAAGAACCTGGATGTGAAAAACGCTCGCGTTTTTCCCCAGACCCTGTAGATAGTAACTAAAAAAGTCTGGTTGGAAAGGCCACTTCAATCGATGTCCAAGACGGGCAAAAATTGTGAAAATCGAACGAAGAAAAACTGTTAGCGAGCTAGCTATGCCGACGCCCCCCTTCCGATAGTCCTCTGCTGCTTTGGAGCGCCTCGTTGTTTGTATGCCGTGTGTGCGCATCACACAGAGAAACGGGGGAAGAGTGAGGAGTTGGGGACTTGACAGCCGCCGTGCGACTTCACACGTGCGTGGCCGCTTTGGAGCGCCTCGTTGTCGTTTCTTTGGATACACCAACATTACAAAATCAAATGACGCATCCACCTGTACAATCGCGATCATTTTTGTTTTTTTTTGACGATTGCTCCGTATATGTGTCCACGTTTTTGTGACATTTTCGTTTGGTGCTACGCTGTGAGATTTTGCCAATCGCCCGAAAGATGTTGGGAAACACCGGCCGTGTGTTACCTCACACATCAGCAGCGACGACAACAAATAGCATGAAGCATTTATCAGGGCCTTCAAACTTGTTTTCATCACAGGCCACATGGCGTTTATGACTGTTTATGACTGCAATATAAATGAAGAGTCTTTTGTTTTTTACATCATTAGCCCTGCATTTTTGTCCATTATCACTTGGCATAACATTTAGTATTCCTAGGTCAAGGCCAATAATTGAAATGCCTTCTTGAATCTTTTACATCTTAATATTTACATATGGAAAAAAAATTATTAGGACACGTAGCTGGTACACCTTCAGAAAGCGAAAACGGAGGGAAAATACGGAATTCCCGTATCGTTGTGCGTGTGAATTTTTAAGAATTTCATGTTTGACAGACTTTTCTGAAGCGCAGAGAACTCATCCAACTAGACCAAAAATAAAAATAATAATAATGGCCTTGCTGTGGCTCGCATTGATTTGATTTGCTCGATATCCAGGTGATGGTCGCCAAAAGTATAAGGAAAGAAACCGTTGCACAGTCTCGCCTCATTAGTGGTTTTAAAAATGTTTCTAATAAGTCATTGCACAAGCCGATTCAGAAAGTTAGAAGCATACGCAAATGTCTCGCTCAGGTGAATAAGATTTTTGTAAAGTTCTCGCAAACTAATGAATGAATTGATTAACACGTCAATTTAAGGCCACGTGTAAATCTATCGACAGCTGGCAAAGGGCTCAAATCATCCCTCGAGACGCATGCTGGACTCGCCGCTTGCAAGCTATCAATCTGAGAACAAGTGAGCGGAAAACAAGCCTCGGGCCGCCAATACAAACACCGACACCGGCACATGAAGAATAACTACAAGTTTCCTTTTTTCTCCCCCTAACTCCGTCTCTTCCCAAATCAGATTGGGCGATGCTGGGATTGTAGGGGTGGGGTGGGGCAAGGGGGGGTGACAGTCCTATCCTTTCTATAAAAGTGAGTCTGGTGATGGTAACATTTCCCTCAGGCTAACCTCAGACATGGAAAAAATGTGGACAAAAGTTCCAAATGTCCCCATTTGAAAGGCCCTGGAGGAGAGCGGGAAAAGCGGCCACTAGGGGGCGAGCATGTGCCTGCACCGTGGAACCTTCACATAAATGGGCCTAAATACAAATATACATCTTTATTTTTATAGCGCTTTCACATCAGCTGGCCTCTCTCTCTCTCTCTCTCTCTCTCTCTCTCTCTCTCTCACACACTTACCTACAGTCACTCACACACCCTCACCCGCACGCAAAACTCAGTCACTCATTCAAACGCGCAGATACTCGCATGCGCTGACTCTCACACGATTGCACTCCGACACAAACTCATTCACTCACCCAAGCACTCAATTAATCCCTCGCCCAGGCTCACACTTGCACACAAACTCCCCCGACTCACTCGTACAGCCGCAAACACATCCCCACTTTCACCCTCGCACACAAATTAGCTCACTTACTCATCTGCTTGTTCACTTGTTCAACCGCAAACACACTCCCATTTGCTCTCTCGCGCACTTGCACTCTCTCACACACTAACTCCCACCCTCCCTCGCTCACTGTGGCTCTCTCACCCACTAGCAATCTCACGCCAAAAAACTCACTTCCTCATCCACTCACTCATTCACTCTCACTTAGTTGCACTGTTGCACACTTTCACAAAGTTTCTCTCTCTCTCTCTCTCTCTCTCTCATATATCCATGGTCCCACAAACTTCACACTCACGCTCCACATGTCCACACACACACACACACACACACACACACACACACACACACACACACACACACACACGTGTTGATGATGCCAACGTGTCCTAAAGGTCACCTACCGTCATGTGGACCTCTATGCGTTTCCCTCGGTAATTGGGCACTCTGAGGAAAGAAAAAAAAAAAAAACGGGGCAAAGTGAGATGTGCAAGGCCTTATTGCGCAAAAATATAGATTTACATTTTGGCGGCTGAACCCCTTAGAGAACAAACAAAAAAAAACTTACATCAGTTTCTTTCTCTCTCTCTCTCTCTCTCTCTCTCTCTCTCTCCCCACACACACACACAGGCGGTATAGCCCGAGCAAGTGTTAAATCTGTCACATACGATGATAAATCTCATATACACTGTCATAAAAAAAACGACACAATACACAGTATGAGGTTTCCCAAACTCCGATCTTAAAATATATGTATTGCCCTTATATCGACAAGGAAAAAGTATGTGACATTACATTCCATTTACTCAGACAAACACGAACACAATAAAACAGGTTCGAGCATTTTCCTCTGACAATTGGCAACGTTAATAAAACACTCCCACATGGACTTTTTTTTTTTTCTCTCTCTCTCTTTCAAGAATAATGATTGCCACAGCGAGTCGAGGCAATGTGACCTGAGCTTGGTACTGAACGTGGCAAACTTTTTGCAACCCCGTGTGCGCGACAAGTGTACAGATTTCGTAACCTTTCAGGACTCGTGGCTGCGTTCATTCCCATTTAAAAGCCGGTAAGAATGTCAACCACCCCCCCCCAACCCTCCGTCACCCCCTTTCACTGCTTCGCTGCGTGTGTGTGTGTGTGTGTGTGTGTGTGTGTGTGCGCGCACGCAGTGGCACCGCACAAAAGGATTACTGGCAAGTTTCAATGGGTGTGCAATACCTCGCTCATGTTGAGTGAGACGGCAACACTCGGCCCCAATTGGACTTAATGAAGAAGAAGAAAAAAGTAATTCCTGTTGAAGGGACGTAGGCCCCGCCTCTTCCGAGTGGCGTGAGAGAGCGAGAGAGTGGGGGTCCGGTTGGGAGAGCCCCCACCCCAACTAACCACCCACTCACTCAAAACACTGGGATGGGTGTCAGGCTAGGATAGGATGCCCCTTTGTAATTGGGGGAAGGGGAGAAGGGGGTGGGGGGGGGGGGTTGAGGGGCCTTCATTTTTATTGCATGATTATTTTTGAAATGAGATTTTTGTCTCCCCACCCCCCCCATCTTTCCTTTGCTTTAATTCATGACTAGGTCTCGCACTTCTGACCTATGAGCAAGTACAGTAAACTGTAAAGTTCATTGAGTTCTTAAAAAAAAGTGAATCAAGTTCAGCAGTATCACTGCAAGTTTTACTTTTTAAAAATGATTTTCGTGATTTTGACAAATAATTTTTGGGAAACTCTTCAGTCAATAATGTAGATTTTTTTTTTTTTTTAGATTGATTTCCATATTCAGGGACTAATAAATGCATACCATGGTCCTACCACTGGGGACTTGAAAATTATTGTTCACATGAAATAATGATAATGTATAGAAAAAATATATTTTTTTAATCCTGGATTTATTCAATATGTAAATGTCACGTATGTATAGCAGTCAAACCATAGTATTAAAAAATAATATTCAGGTGTTTCAATCTTAATGAAAAATAAAATAACATTTATAAAATAACAAAATAATGTGAAAATTAAACAAATATTTTTTTAAATATTTGAATATGTTAAAAAAATCTTCACATTTTACCTTATTTGGACACTATTTTGACACTTGTGTATTTTTGGTGAATTTAATATACATATCCATTATGGAAAATTTATATTTAAATAATAAAATCAATATCACAAAATAAATGTGAAATATGTAAAAACACAAATAAAAACGTTTTAAAGGTCCTTGAAAAAAATCCATATTGGCAATTTGCTCAAAGGCCAGCAATGACCCGGCAAGGTCGTGTGACGCGTTTCCTTTTTTTTTTTTTTTTGACCCACGGTGGACTCACCTTGACAGCCGACAGCGTCAGAAATAATAGTGTCAAACTGTCAATAAAGTTCATGGTGTTGTCAAATCCAAATCCGGGCGAGGTGTTAGAATCCGCGGCGGTGCTGGTGGGGGGCGGTGGGCTTCGCGTCCATCAAGTTTGCAATTTACAAAACACGACAATTAAAAAGGGGCTCCTGGCGGGTCCGTGGGTGCCGCGTCCATGTTGGTGGCGGCGTGCAAAAAAAAAAAAAAAAAGAAAATCCTTTTTGCGCACAAGACGCTTCACTTGTCGAGCGATCCTCGGGGGCGTGAGGTTTGGGGGTCCGGGGGGCGGGGGAGGGCGGGGGGGTTACTATCCACACATTACACACAAACACAGAGAGGCACGATCAGGAACGTCTCACATGGTCCCGCGGCGGCGCGCTTTCCCGCATTGGCCCAGTGGCAACATTACGCACCGAATAATAATCCCATGCTTGTTGCGCCACAGTGACAGTGCCAGTCAAGTCCGCCGTTCGCGCAGCGCTCCTGTACCTCCTTCGAGCTGAATCCGAGCCACGTTAAGCGCGGGCCGGGGGGACGTGGTGGTTGGAAGGCCGCGTATCCTTTGCGCGCACCAAAAGCGGAGTCAGATGATCATCCAAGAATCGGGACGCGTCCTTTCACTCCAGCTCCAACTGCACTCCACACTGTAGTGTGCGCGCGTCTGCTGAATGTGCGTGTGTGAGTGTGACGCCGGTCGCTCGTGATTGGTGCACTCGAGGTGTGGGCGTGGTGAAAGGTGGGAAAAAAAAAAGACTGACTTGTGTTCGGTTCAATTGATCCAGACGTACCTTGATTTGTCGAATTTGTCTGATTTGTGATTACATGTAGACTCTATCCTCATTATTTGGGTACAGATACTTAATGACGTTGTTTGTTTGATGGTGCAAAAATATGTGCCTTGGCTCAGGAAAAGGTTCAGCAATGACTTGTCATTACATAATTTGAAAACTGATGGTGTTCCACAAGGCTTGATAGTCAGTCTACAGATTTTTGTTGCTTAAAACATGAATGGTGTAATTATGACTCAGAGTTTTGTTGAGTTGAGTTGAGCATAGGTTCGTGATAGATCTACATAGATTATGATTTATGGGGAAATTTGTTTTGGCTCACTGGCATAGGACAAGAATCACACTAAATTTGAATTAAATTGAGATTAGGCCATTATCATCAGTAGATATCAACATATTTGTTTGGTGGTGTGCCATGAAATGTTCCTCAACATGTGCCTTGCCTCAGTCAAGTTTGGTAAAGTGAATAGATGGGAAAAGTACATTCTGTGAATTCCCCCCCCCTAACTTTCTAATTGCATTTACCTCAGTATATCCATCCATCCATTCCTCTATCAAAAAAAAATACATTAAATTTCAAAGCCAATAAATCAGTGGAAGATAAGATCACGAACAATCATATATTAACCGTTACAGTCTGCTTGCATTGGGGTCAAGTGAGGCAGTGACCCAGAATGGTAAAAAAGGGGGAAAATAATTCTGTGGCAGTAATTTTGTAATAATGCATATTACCGCCACCTACAGGACAGGAGATGTTTATGACATTCTAATTATAGGTTGTCATTATAGCATTGCTAAAACAATAAAGCTAATACCTGTTATGCCCCTTTGAGCAGCACTGACTGTAACTTTCTCCATTGCGTGTGCGCGCATGTGCATGACTGTGAGCACGTAGTCCCGACCCAAGCGTGTGTGAGCGGCACAACGTCGGCGACCGCATGATGAGTCTCGCCGTGACTTACCCTTTTTTTCCCCCCCTTGAATGGGGCTTCTTGAGACTGGCCCGCTCAGAAGCAGCCACCTGTCTTCTTCATTTTGGGAGGGGGGGGGGCACAACAGCTGGTCCATCCTGGCTAGGAAATGTGAGGAAAGGAAAGAGGAGTTTCCAAAGTGATGACAGACGAAGAGCTTCATTTGAATGTTGGTCCTAGCTAAGAAGGGCCGACGTGCGGATCGACATACTCGAGATTTGACCGCTGATGATACACTTTAACCCTATGTTGCATGGCTTCTGCAGGAGTTATTCAATTGTGGTTTGTTTTTAAATTTAGGGTAGATTATGGCCAAATATAATACATTCACAATTTTGGGAAAAATACATAATAGGGGGGTACTTGTGTGCATAATGGTCACTACAATTACCTTGCCAAAAAGCATGGCAGTACTGATAGGTAACACATAGAAACTGTTATTTATTGTGTTCTATATGTTCTATATACTCTTCTGCACAAGTACAATAGGGTATTTGGACCTTTTCATCTCACGGATAGAAATTATTCAACATTTTGTGGACCCTCTTTCACCTTCTCCTCCTGCTGTTGCGCACGCTAGTGACATCTCGCGGTGGATTTAAAAACTAAAACTGGTAACTTGAATAACCAATATGAGTTAAAGTTGTGGTTACTGTAAGTAACCCGTATGCAACATAGGGTTAAGGGCTTTTTTTCTTCTTTTCCTCTAATGTTATGGGTGTCCAGCGGAATTTTGGCACAATGCATTTAACCCAATATGAAATTAGAAGAAATGCAAAAAAGTGGCAGTCAAATATGTGTCCAACTACAGCATTGTTCAGAATACATTAAAAATGGCGTTTGTTGGAAAAACAAGTATTGATTTAAAAAAAAAAAAGAAGCACATCTTCAAATTTGGTCGAGATTTTCCACCAAAATAAGAGAAATAAAAGTGTCGTAGCTTCCGTGATGGGCCGGACCTGACTCATTGGCCTTAGTCCAAAAAGTTACCAATTAGCTTGACATGAGAGGACACAAAAGGACAATATAATAGCACGCAACTGTGCCCTGGAGCATTTCAGAATTCATGTTCAACTAATGACATGACAAAAACATCCAACATTCAATAAAATATCGACAGATACTGATTCTGAAACGCATACATGTGTGGAGATCTCCCAAGAAATGTTTTGCTGGTCAAAATTGAAACATAAAAAATGGCTTTTGCTCTGACAAACCTTTGAAAGGGCCTAAAAAAAATGGTGACATCATCGCGGCCCCCCAGGAAGAATTTAAAACGTGGCTAACGAGGCCCATCGCTAATTCGAGTTGACCTAACACACCGCGGCTGATTTGGAAGGTAGATTCGATTGGCATGGCAGCGCATAAAGGCTGAAATCCGATTGGACAAAGAAAATCAGCCCAAGAGAAATGCTCTTAAAAGAAGAGAATAAATCAAACAACTTAATTGAGAGGCCTCGTGCTTTCAAGGCGTCTCCATACAGTGGTGCAGCCCTCTGCTGGTCGAACAGGTCACTGCAGTTTTTCGAATGAGGCCAGTGTAGCAGTGACAGACTGATGAGTGTGTGATGACAACACACCACTGCCGTCAGTGTCTGAAATGACACCACCTCAGCCCACGAGGGAGCCGAGGCATAACGGGGAAATGCCGTCAAGGATTAAATGGAAGAATAGCAACGTGTGGGTTTGTTAGCGGTGACACCGAGGCTCCACTTAAACATACCCCATTTTAAGAAGCGTCTCCTATTCCAGCAGTGACGAGAAATAGAAGCCCACGCACGTCAATGAGACGGTTTGTGATTTGGGTTATTTTAGGGGGTAATTATGGTTACAGACACCAGTTATTTGGTCGTTTTTTTTTTATCCCATTTAAAAAAAAAAGGAAGCTAACATCTACAAAACAGCGTACACACTGGAGAGACCGGGGGAAATGGTCAGAAAAATCAAAACCCGCAATAAGCATTAAATGCTTGTCTTTCATCATTGAGGCCGGAGAAACAATCGTCCATTGATACGCGCCGCTGGAAAACACTGATGATTTTGCACGTGTGGGAGCATGTTCATTGTTGTGGCTCGACTGTAAATTGCATCAAAGGCGCCTCCAGACGCACAAAACGGCTAACTGCCGAACCACCTTGAGCCAAATTCCACATTCGCGTTTTCTTCCCGCCATGTCTACGCCCATTCCCCGTGCTCTTACCCCCCAACCACCAATCTTTGCCGAAAGCTACCGCAGAAGTTGTACAAAATAAACAGAGGGAGATATTCACCAATTGTCTGATTCTGGTGGCGTCGCTCCAGACGCTTTGCAATTTTCTAATGAGCGCGTCTTGGGACGGTTGTGGAGTAAAAGTTTGTCTGGTTGCTGGATGAGGTGCAGATGTAAAACGGTCTATCGGGTCTGTTTACTGTCTCACTAAGACAGCGCCCGAGTAAAAGCCTTGTTTGTAGTCTTTGGAACACAAAGCACTTTGTTCCATTTTTTGCGATCTTTCGCCAAACGCCACTCTGGCTCTCTCTCTCTCTCTCTCGCTCGCTCAAAGCTGGAGGGAGTGAGAAAGAAATTGCCGGCGATTGCGGCTCCGCAGATGACTTTGCTCACTCCTGATAGCATCAGAATAAATCATCAACCTATCAGTCTCGCAACTGTTGACCCGGCCCAGCTGAGGCCTCACAGAGGCAGCGGTTTTAGGCCTTGCCCCCCTCGTCCTGCTCATATATTGGGAAAAGGAGATAAGTCGGGGTTTTTAGATAAAGCCAGAGCTAAAGTTCAAGTGTGTTAATGAGCAAAAAGGGGGGTGGGATTGAGGGGTGGCTTCGCATCATTTCCCGAAGGGAAGATACGAGCCCCTCGACTCCCATCACTCTTTTCCCTTTTCTCAGTCACTTCCAGTAAGCCAGCCATCAACTCCTACTTGAGCAGTTTTATCAAATAATTGAGTGAGAAAATCGGTAAACTCTGTTTAAGGTATCTGTACTTGAGTAGATATTTTTTTAAGACCTTTCTATTTTTCTGTCCTACATTTTGAAAAAAATATTTCTTCTACGCTTTGTCAAAATATAAAAAAAAATGTAAACAAAGATTTAACGTCAACTGTGGTTATGATCTTGTAAAATTGATTGATTGAGCTATTAAGGGGACAAATGGGGACAACGGTGACACGTAAAGACAACGAGCGAACGCGAATGACACGGCGAAGGCAAGACATTCCCCACCCGTGGCCTTAATGAAGAGGTTTGTTTAATGTCGTTGGCTGCTAAAATGCTTTGTGGCGAATGCGTTGTGTCTCGCCTCAAACCGCAAAGCTTCTCGCCTTCAAAAATTTTCCATCCATCCATTTTCAACCCCGCTGATCCTCAATAGAGTCACAGGGAGTTGCTGGAGCCGATCCCAGCTGACTCCGGGCAGAAGGCAGACTACCCCCTGAGCCGGTTGCCAGTCAGTCGCAGGGCACATATTGAGACAGGCGACCACCCAAACCCACAATCACACCGTCATCGAGAGGGAATCGATGCCACGCTGCCCCCCCCACACACACACAAGTCAGGCGAGTGTACAATGACACCATCAGTGTCTCCATTCAAACATTCTGCATCGAATCTTAAAAAAAATATTTAAAAAAACAATTAAATGATGTTTATTTCATGATTTGCTAAATAAGCCATTTTTAAAATTACTTCCATCACAAATTACAGCAACACATTTGTTTTGATATGCCGAAAGGTCAAGCTAATGCTAGCTACATCCGTACAACAAATAAGATTTATTTTCTTCTCCGGATCAAAACAATGGCTTTAATAAAAAACAGAATATATTTTGTGCGCAAAGGAGTTTTTTTTTTTTGCTCCGTGCCAAGACATAAAAAACAGGCACGGTACATAAATGACAGTCCAAGTCCATTATGCAAGTACAAGACTTTCCATTGTTTCCAAACAATGCTTTTACTTTGAAAGCACAAGCGTCTCTCCTTCGACTTCAGTCCACAGCGTGAGAACTTTTGCCACCTTTTAGAGAAAGAGCGCGAAAAGTGTAAAACTTCACACGACTTTGGCTCGAGCAATGTCAAAATTCGAAACGGTCCCGTCGCGGTGGGAGTCGCATGACAAAGCAAACAAGTCCCCTCAAAGCTGGACTTTAACCTGCTTTGCACTAGTTCAGCATTGACAGCTATGACAATTACTTCCCTTTTTTTTCGATTGGACTTTTTTTTTTTTTACATTACCCGTCACCTGCGATGTTTTTATGTGCAAATTCGGTCTCAGACACATTTTGTCGGATATTTAGTCATCTTTTTTGGAAATGCGAACAAAACACCAAAGCGGTTTGTTTACAGAGTTAAGTAAAACTAATCTCTCGGTTGTACTTGTGTTCCAATAGCATCCAAGAGACAGTCTCAATAAACAGACCCTTCCCCATCTTTAAAATAAGTATTATTTTAGGCCGGGTCGTCTAAATGAGCAGTGTTTGCCTTTCGGGCTTTTTATCTGATGTTCGTGCATCTTCCAGGTGTGTTTGTGTTAGCAGAGTGACTACAGGCAATTCCCAAACACAAACACGCACTAACTCACGCACTTATCTGCCATTGTGGCCCCTCTGTCACAACCGCTGGCGAGCGCGCGGCATCATCACAAACACAAACACGAGAGCTTTCACCTGAATAAACGGACTTTACATCATCAGCCAATGGAAAGAGTCGGTTAAAGGTGCTAGCGTTGACACCCGAGAGCGCAATTTCTCTGTCTACTTAGCCGGGTTTAGTCTAAGGGTGGGCAAGCAAGCACTCCATTACACATTCTTCAATCTGGCCCACCGGGCATTCACATTTAGAGGAGTCATTTGTTGCTGCTGCTATATTGTTTTTAAAAAAATGGTATTCAGTGTTTATAAAATGTGGTGTGATCGTGGTTGTTTTAAAATGTCAATTAAACTCATTCAGTACCAGCCAATTCTAGACCAAGTCTGAAAAGACGTTTTAAAACGTCTTTGGGAGTGAATGAGTTAAGTTGGGTAGATTCCCACTAAAGTCCCAGGTAGCAAACACACTGCCCACGCCTGCATTTTTCTTTTTTTTTTTTTAGCTGCTCCTTTAGTCCGATATCAAATGCATCCCTTTGAGCATAAAGGATGGCCTACCTGTTTTCTAGTCATTGAAAATCGTAATCGTTTATCCCCATCTTGGCTCTGTCGCAAAGAAGCAACCTCATCCTGACATCATGAAACTAGTGAACTTGTGCAACGGGCCTCTTACAGCAGGCTTTTGGCAGCCTTTCTCGACCCCGAATTGATGTCGCTGAGATCATTGATCAGGCTCAACTATTGACTCGCTCCCTTTCCCATAAAACGCAACACAAATACGCCATTGGAATCATCATTCATATACCGTGAGTGTCAGTCGCCGGCGGGATGCCACACCTCAAGCGCGCGCTTTGACCTGCTTTTACGACAGTTAAGCCATTGTGTTCGCCATTGTGTGCGTGCGCGCGCGTGTTTGTGCATGCGCGCAAGTGGTATTCCACTTCAGTGAATGGTGGAAAGTCACTGGCAGGCGTACGCACCCTAGAAGCTTTTCCATGCAGCACATTATTCACAGTTCAAAGCCGAAGCCAAGATGGCATAACACATCCTGTTTTGTTTTTTTCCTCCGTCTTTTGAACGCGGTCTTTCCGATTAACAATGCGCGAGGCAGGTCATCTCACGGTTAGCCGCGATGCTTCGGCGGCCGTATGCGGAACGATCTTTGTTGGCAAAAGTGGGGAGCGCTTCCGTTGACGTGAGGAGCGGCCGTGTGAAAGTCATGCATCATTATCTGGGGGTGGTGTCAAGTTGGGTGATTCGATTTAGGGGGTGAGGGGAAGGTATGATGAGCAGCAGACATTGTGGCAAAAGTTTGCGACAAAATTCGGGATCCACGAAAGGTTCGGAGTCCCATTTTGTGTCAGGACTCTTGAAGAAAATCCCGGTCAAAAGTGATGAAGTGTGAAAAGTGTGGCACAACTCCAGAAAGGTACCAGTGAATCAATCATTTAAACCATCCCTTTAGTTTCTTTCTAGTATTTCTATAGTTCCATCTCTTTTAACAATGAAGAGACAATCATTTCCCCCAGGGTCTGGACCAGGACCGTGGTCTTCATAATGCAATTAAAAGATCATTTTGCATGCTTCAAGTCTGATTTCCCCCGAGTCGCCTGACTAATAAAGATAATGTTGTGACTAATTGCTGGAGAACGAAGAGAAAGTGAATATATGACAACTTTTAGGAATGTCACAAATGTAATGAACAACAATACCTGCAAAAGAAGTATAAAATAAGATTCTCCAAAATAGTGTGAATGTTCCTGATCTGAATTTTAGCAGTCAACAATGTCAAGTTGGTGATAGAAAAAATGTGTTTGGGTTTTTTAGTAAGCAAAATACATTGTGGGTCCTCAGTTTATGGAGTATTTTCATTCTTACAGCGGTGACCGTGTTGTAAAGTCAGAATTAGGGTCTTTTTTTGTAAGGGGCCATAAATATTGAACAATAAACCCCCCCCCCCCCCCCAGGAAATTCTAAATGCGTTTTTATTCTGCAGGCATGATTGTGTATTCTTATGCCACTGCGGAATCAAGATAATTGGATGCTCTTCATAACCTCGGGACCCTAATAAACCGAAAAAACCCCCCGTATCATCCTATTTTATCTCGCTTTTCTACTGGAACGGCAACCAATTTGGATATTTCTTTAGTGTTGAGCTGGTAACATTCGGTATGGGAGTAAAAAGTCAAAATTCTGTGGATTGAGTAGTGCGCCTTGTGGAACACCACCAGTTTTCTATCGGAGCATGAGCTGTGGCCAACTGCAATTTCTACCCAGTGTGCCCGCTTTTTACTTTTCTCTTGGCCGCAAAGTGCATCCCTGACGATCACTTTCCTTTCCCACCCCCAAAACTTTGTTTCAGGTGTTGTCCATCAGAACAAGTAACATATTCCACAACACTCCACGAGTTAACATTAAGCGCCCATTCGAATGTACACTGACCTACAAAACGAGTAAGAATGTAAATCAGGAAAAAACTATCTGAAGAGGAGATATCTATCTGTCATGTAAGTCAATATTCAGCAGCAAGCGGGATATGGAATTCATAGCCCCAGGCCCCTTTTGGTGATCCTGCCGAGAGAGTCCGCTGAAGAAAAACGAACACTTCTCACGGACAGAATTATTGTTCTGTTTCTGTTTGCCTGTCAGGGTCACTGCAGTGGTCACAGAGAAGCAGGAAGAAGAAAAAACAACACTTAGTAGACACAACATTAGAAAACACCTGCCATGTTTCATCAGATCCAGTGGAAGAAATTCGGCAGTTACTAAACAAGTGCAAAATCGTGGATTTTTGAAGTGTGCCAGTTTTGCAAGAAACTTCAAGTGGGAGTGAATAATAAACACCTTGAAGCAAACACCCGTTGACTCTTGAACCGCTTGAGGAAGCCAGCAAAGGAATGTTACAGGTTTGTTTCCCCATTTCTTAACAGCGAGAAAGTTGGAACAGGTTACAAAGTGACTTTTCATCAGTTGAATTGGGTTTAAGCATGTGAGTGGATTTAGAGCCAGATAGTTTTTTTACAGAAGACATTCCAAAAATACCCTTTTTACTTCAGTATGAATAAAAGCAAAAGCAATTCATTTAAATTCATATTTCGAATTTTGAGCAGAAGACGAATCCGCAATTTCTGGCAAATAGTCGGTTGTGTGTGTGCATGTGGGTCATGTGACTAAATTGCTTGCTTTTTGTTAGCGTTGCTGGTTTCCCACATACACTGAGTCCATAGACCGGTAGGGAAACCCAACACGAACTGGGGGGGAGGGTGTGAAAAAAAGAGGAGGTAAAGCGTGACTTCTTTACGAGGTGTGGTTTCGCTCTCGGAGGGGTCACACGCCGGGGTGTCCGCTAAACCCGACACTGAACGCACCCGATGCGCCCCGGCCACTTCAAATTTACTCCGGGAAGTTACGTTTGTTTAATACTGTAGATGTAAATCATTGAAAGAGAGAGTGGACGCGAGGCTCAGCGACCTATTCCGCATGCGGGAAGTTATTTAAGGGGTCACCTGAATGTTTCAGGATCTGCTTGATTTCTGATGCTCGTAAAACGTCCCTTTCATTTTCATGAAGGCATCCAGCATCCATCCATGTCATCCAGAATGATGACCATTTTTCATAGGACGTACCTGTTTAGTGTTGCGGGTGATCTAGAGCCGATCTTATGTGACTTTGGGAGCGAGGGCGTACCCTGGACTGGCTCGCCAGCCAATAGCAGGGCAACATCTTGAGACAGACCACCATTAACACTCACGTTCACAGAGCGCTGTATGTTGGGAGCAAACTCTGTTCAACTTACTTCACAAGAAGCAGTAGTTTGCAGAGGCAATATGTAAAAACTTTTTTGGGGGAGCGACTGGAACGGATTAGTGGCATTTCCATTCATTTCAGAGGGGAACGACACCTTAGTACTTTGAAAATTGTGTATCAATTTTAAGTGTATAAAGCACGTGGGTAAGGTAAAACTATTCAAATTTTTTTTTTTGTGGTCTCTCCAAAGTACGGATTTTCACTTCTTGTGGATGATCCTGGAAAATACATGTATCCCCCTCCCATAAAATGTTCACTGTATTGCTTTAAATCCTCCATCCCGCCACCAATTATCCCCTAATTCCCTCTCAGCCAGACATTACACAACATATAAACAATTTATTGAATTGTGACCCCTCTCACCTCTTCGTAGTCTGCAGGCTACAGTTCCTTTTTATTTACTTTATCTACACTTATCAGACTTTACGATACAGTATAAGCGGACACTGTATACACTGATGCGTCAGTCTCTGCAGAGCCTAACGCTGTGAAACAGTTTCTTTCTTTGGAGTTGGGAAAAATCTTAATCTTCCATTTATAAAAGAACATTCATTCCACTTGTGTAGGACTACGTCGGAGCTTCATAAATCAGCTCGTGTCAAATGTTTTGGTCTTTGCCTTCTATTTCCAACCACACAAAATTTGAGGAGATCTGAAGGCTGAAGGAAAAATTCTTTGTTGGTTTTTACATGGAATGACCGTGAGGCCCTTACGAGTATTTCTATTGTTGTGGCAGGACAATTTGTAGTTGCGCATCTGCGCAAGGAGCTTGATGATAGGGCGGCTTTGAAGACGATACACATTCTCCACATGGCTGAGGACGCAGCAGGAGGGCATGACCCTACCCAACGCTGACCCGTTCATGACCTGGCTGGGCCAGCGTAAAAGGAAACGAGGGCGGAAAGATTCGCATGGTGAACATGAGGGGCAGCATTTTCGTGCATGGGTGGAGTTTTCTTTCTTTTGGCCTTTTGTTAGACCGGCGCTTTTGGAAATGGGCGTTTGCGCGGTTGTGGGACTGAACACAGCTGACTCGATTCCCAGCCAATCAAAGCAGCTCCACTCATTCCCATTAAAGTCATTGCCGTTTAGGCACGCAGTCTACACGGACAAAGTACATTTATAAGGAACTGCAAGAAGATAGGAATCTTCTTTCGGATGATGTAAAATTGATGACTGTGAAGTAGGCGCTTGGCAATTGCGTTCAACCCCCGATCGTGCGGCTTTGTTTGATAACATTCTTCTCTTAGGGGCGTCAAATTTAGAAGACAGTGAGTATTGCTTTCCCATGTTATCAGTCGTACACAATTTCTGTGCACAGTTTACCTTTGGTCAAAAGTTTGGCCATCATTTGAAAAAATATAAGAAACTAAATTTTCAATAAACTACACAAGATGCCCCACGGTTCTAATGTCATCCGTATTTATGAACGGATATATGCAAATATTACACGTTCCAATGATTCTCATTCTAACGGACTTGTGCGAACGCTCACAATTTCTGAATGCGTAACCTGACATTTCAGCGCAACTGGGCATCAATATCCAGAAGTGAGTGATAAAAGTGGCAACGAAGCGGAGGTTTTTCTAAGTTGTAAATAAGTCTGCCCTTTCGCGGCCAGCACGTTGAGATCCACGCTGAAAAACAGCACAAAATGTTACAGTCTAACAATCCCCAGCAGTCTGCCCGGAGGGCACACCTCTCTGACAAACAACTGGTTCTGATTAAGAACACGGCGGACTCTCATACGAGGCCTTTACGGGTCTGGATGACGTTTGTTCTGAAAACCGCTTTTGAATGATGAGCTACTCATTCATCTCTGTGAGCCCATTCCCATGAAATTTTCAGTACAAAAGTCCTTTTTATGTACTTTTGCATTGCCGTTATCATAACAGAATGTTTTGGCAATACGCAACAATCTTAAATTTAACCTCGGGCGTTTGTAGGATTTCCTTTGGAATTTGTTCGAGAACCTGGCCGCACATGAGACGAATAGAGGCTTAATGTGTGTTTGAAATGGGTTAAAATGAAAGGAAAGTTCAAATATATGGTTACTATCATGATTATTTGCAGTGGTCGACTGGCTGTCAAATGGACACACACACACACAAGAAAAAAAAGTAAAATCACTGTTTCTTGCTCTTTCTAATAGGTCAGTGTACATTAATGAACATTTCAATAGTTTCAACAATGGAAAAAAAATGTAAACGCACTGCTACTGCAGTCACGTGGCTGATTTCCATTTTCTGCACTCGCAGCCTACAGTAAGGCGCTCTAAAGCATTCAAGCCAGGGTCCAAATGTTGGCTGCGCACCTGAGCTCAAAATAAATGAATAAATAAATAAATAAATAGGTCAAATTCTCCCCGACTTACTCTTCCATTTTTCACTGCGTGACGTGCGTACACTCGAAGCTGATGACAGGACGCTCCGCAGCAGCCAGAACAGAGGGCGATCCAAAGCGAAGACGCATTTTCGGGATGTAGGCATAGTTAGCCTGCTAACTGCACACCATAGTTATAGTGGTTAACCACTGATGCGCACAAAAGCGCTCAACTTCGAATATGTAGTGGGGGGAGGGGGGGGGGGGGTTCAAGCCCAATTGTGTGACAAGGCACGGTTTTAGCCCTGCCCATGGATAAATGACTCTGAAAGAGGGGGAAATGTCAAAACGTGACAAAAATTGAGCAAGAAGATGCTAAAGTCGGTTCGTACAACTCCAAACGCACCAAATTTGAAGATCCAAATCAAACTGGAACTTATAGAACATAAGCACAAGTCTGCAGAGGTGGACAGGCCATGAATCAATCGTAACCTCTTATACAATAAAATCATAAAATAACACATGCAAACGGTTTTACAAGAGGGCTTGCCTATGGAGGTGGGGATTCAGCAGATTGAATCAATCGGAAAAGACAGTCCCGAAGGGTCGGAGGGCCAGAATAGCGTAGGCCCGACCCCCCTTTTGATGTGTAGCTAACGCGTAGGACACACAAAAAAGGCAAATGAGTCTCGAATTTGGACATGCAACTGGGCATAGAGATTGAAAGTGACTTCAAGTCTGATTGGTTACCGGCAGAAAGATGCTAGTCCCAGGAGTGATACAGTAACAAGGACCGGTTCGAGTTAGCAGATGGGTAGCTGAATGTGTGTGGGAGCTTTGCACGGCCAGGAGGTGTGGTGGGCCTCCCGAGAGTGATTTGTCCATTTGATTAGCTTCCTTTCTCAGGCTCTCTTCTTCCTCCTGCAGCTTTAGTGAAAACAAATCAACTGGCGTGTACAATTAACACCAGGCGCTTTGACATCTCCGCATTAAACACACGTTAACACTTAATGTTTCCACCTGGCGGCACGGCGGGAGACTGGTTAGCACCTCCGCCTCACAGTGCAGAGGTGCGGGGTTCGATTCCGGCTCTGGTCTTTCTGTGTGGAGTTTTCATGTTCTCTTATTACCTGTGTGGGTTTTCTCTGGGTACTGCGGTTTCCTCCCACATTCCAAACACATGCATGGCAGGATAAGGGAACGCTCTAAATTGTCCATAGGTGTGAGTGTGAGTCAGAATCTTTTTCCTCTGTGTGTCCTGCGATTGACTGGCAACCAGTTCAGGGTGTACCCCGCCTACTGCCCAAAGACAGCTGGGATAGGCTCCGGCACACCCGTAACGCTCAGGAGGATAAGCGGATTATAAAATAGATGGATGGATGGATATTGGGGTTGATGGTTTCCCCCGTTTACGACGGTCCCATGACACAAGGTTACGAGCATCATGCAATGAATTAGCGGTGTAAGAATTTGTCGGCCCATCGCACAGGAAGTAACAGAACTCTTTGGTGGACTGAATAAAGAGCCTTGTGGAACACCACCAATATCTGTCTATGGGGGGTCCTCTGTGTATTACATAGTTCCATTTTCTTTATGAGCAACGCTGATATTTTCATTCTTGTCGCTCATCGAGAATTCGATTGTGTCAGGCTCTGGACCGAACCAAATAATATTTTTGGATGTTAGAAATGCACGCTCAGACAAAGTGCGATAACAAACATATTGACACCAAAGCGCACTGACAAAGTACAAACAGAAATCGCTGGTCAGAAGGAGCCAGGAAAAACAAGGGCTCTTTTGCAAAAGTCATGATACTAGGGAACACCGAAAATAAACAAACGAAATGTTAGGAAGCCAATAACGCCAAGCCAAAGATGAAATTCCTTAGTGAACTAAAGAACTCCAGTCCATCTTCAAAGAAAAATGAAGGCAAATTATAGACTGGTAACACAGGTATGTTCCCAAGTTGTAAAAGAAAATTACAATCATGTACTTCTTGAGAGCATTGAACAAATGTTTTTTTTCCCCCCGGAACATCGAAGACACATCAAATAAGGCGCTGATGCATTAACGTTACAAGTGATGATGTACTGATATGATTTTGCAAATAATTTATATTACTGTATGATGTCTGGAGGGGTGGGGGGGTTGTCAACGGTGACTTTTCTACTCTAGACCCATGGTGGCAAAGTCTGAGACGGAAAATTCCTGACCCTGTTGACTTTGTCGCAGCACAAATGAAGCCGAGTGGCAACCAAACAAAACGCCAAGCACGATAGGTCCTTTAAAAGCAGCGCTTCATGTCCCGCTTTGCTGTTGCTCTCCCGCTTCACGGGTTCAGTCGAAAGTCAATATTGACCCGCTTTCAGGGGGGCTTGGGAGCAGGGGAGGGGCGGAAGAGCCCTCAGATCTAACGTGATTTACCGCGTACGGTAAAATCCAGAGTCGTATTGGAGCGGCCGACATGATTAATTGAACTGGAGATGGCGTTCGGGGAGGGAGAAGGTGAGACTCTGTTGGGACAAAAGGCAAAAAAGCTGAAAAAGCAGCAGAGGGGAAGGAGAGGAGGGAGATTTGGGGTGGCAGACAGGGCTACTGAAGCTCGGCAGGAGTTTGGGAAACAGTGAACCTTGCCACCGAGCGCCTCCCGTACCACCTCCCCCCTCCCCTCCTTGTGAGGAAAGACTCCTGGTGCGCCGCCAGTATGTTTCCCATGAGCTTTAACACACCACCCATTAAATTCCGCCCCGCCCACTTGTATAAATACAAATAAAGACAAAATTTGAATTGGAAAATCGATCTTGGTTTAAAATACAGTGGTACCTCTACGGATGAAATTTCTCAACTAGAAAATGTTTGTAAGTAGAGACACGTTTTCAATGTAAATGCCCTAATTCGTTCCAAGCTCCCCAAAATTCAGACATAAATGTTTTCTGAAGCATAAAAATATTAAGCGCAGCTATAAGTAAGTTGCATTCAGGAAACTCGGAGCTGCGACGGGCAGACCGTACTGTATTTCTACCTTTTGTATCTTGAAATGTATTTCATAACAAGAGGCAATATTTTCCTGTTGAGGCGTTTCGTAACTTCCTGGTTTGTAGCCTATGCTATGTTTGCTCTGTCACGGGTACAGTAAGTGAAAGTAGCCACGGTGCATTCACGGCCCCCAGGAGGTGCCCAATGAAAAAATTCTTCACGTGTACCACACCTGCTTTCGAACACGGCGCTCACCTCGCATTCGATCCAATCTAACGGGCAACAAGGCGGCTTTTTCGCTTTGCTGTCACTGTGCTGATAAGCGTCGCTACTCGCCGCGAGGTTCTGGTTGGTTGCCCGTCTGCAGGGGATCAAACGTGTGGGGAAACAGCGGCTTAGAACGCCATCTGTCCTCGGCATTTCCAATCCGCGCCGCTATTGGAGATGATGAGCGATGATAAAAGGAAGCGCACGACAAGCGGCCGTTGTGTCATAACATCAACAGCATTTATCAATCCCCGCTGGAAAGCTGTTTTTGCATTTTACTGGATTACTTGATGTCCATCTTGAGGTGCACCCATTATCTCGCTGTTTGTCCTCACTACTTAGACAAATCAGCACACGAGTAGAATGACTGCGGCGCAAATATCTTGCTTGTAATGTTAATTTTTTTTGCCACTATTTAACATCAAGGATTTTGAAATAAACGCTCAAACAGCTTTCCATAATAGCAGCATCGTTCCCGTTATGGCCTAATAGGGAGTGACAAGTCTTTTCAAGCGCTGACCTATTCTGACAAAAAAGGGAGACTTTAGAACCCGTTGAAAGGGGAAACGAAACATGCGTGTGAAAAATATGAAGAGTCTGGAAAACGAATTTGAAGGACATGAGCACTCGGGAGAGCGCGGACCATGTCCAAGGTTTCAACATGGAGCGCCTGTCAAATCAATGAGTGAGAAAGTTTGGAGTTGACATTTTGTTTACCTTGGATCAAGATTGATTTCCGCACCCGGGTGAAACCTTGTCGCTACCCCTTTTTTTTTTTTTTTAGCCTTTACGATCCAACATAATCGTCTCGACGTGTTTCATTTATTTATTTTGCGTGTTAAGGGACTACTTTCGATACGGGAAAAAATGGGCACGATGCGGATTAAATTAATTTTGTTGTAAAAGCATCACCTGTAAAAAATAAATAAATAAAATAAAAATACAAAGTATACAAAACGTCTCCACCGGTGAAATCCAGATTTCAACAGTGGAACATTCACATCGGAATTGTAGCAGTGCATTTACCTTTTTTTTTTTTTTTTTTTTTTTTTTTTAAAGCTGTGGTTGTCTTTTTTGGGGGTGTGGGGGAGAATTTGACCTTGGCGCGCTTGTATCTCAAATTTTTGTGCGGGTCTGGAACATATTCCCACGATAAACAAGGATTCAAAGAGATAAACAGAGAGACGTGTCGTTAAACCTCAAAGATTACCTCCTTGTCAGAGTCGATAATGTTGTTTGTCAGGTATCCTTTAAGGTGATGGATGAGTTGCTGTTGGCAATCCATCATGCGAACGTGAAGCATTGTGCGCAACTGAGATCAATTTCATGGGAAGACAATAACACGACGACGTACGCACTCGAGTGCTTTTTTTTTTTTTTTAAGTGACTGTGATGTGTGTAAACAGTGAGTAAGGATACCGTCCACATTCTGAGCTCATCCTGGACAATGTTGAATATATCAAATCCATGGGAAAAATGTGTGGAGGGTTGGGGGGGAAGGTGAATAAAAGATGAGGAAGCCAGGCCAGGAATCCAACAGCTGGAAGAGAAAGAGAGAACAAATACCACTCCAAATATAATGTGTCTAAATGAGGTCCAAAAACGTTTATTGGTTACGTCTAAAGTCAGCTATTGATTTTCCTCTCATGGCCCAAAAGGAACTTCGAGCTGACTGTTTTCACAATTACAAAGGATGGGAACCGCAAGGGAGTGTCTCCAAATGTATTCCGTGCCAGACACCTGGAATTATTTTAGTCTTGGCGGGACAACCTCAAACTATCTCTTCTTTCAATTTGCTTTTGGAGAGTGAGGAGCCCAAGTACAGACAACTGTGTGTGTGTGTGTGTGTGTGTTTTTTTTTTTTACTTTCACCGAGTGTCCTCCGATGTTGCTGGTAACCACGATTAGCCTCCTCTTGTCCTCTCTCTCCCAATGCATCCTTTTAGGTGCAACGCTATGAAAACAAAGGGTGAGGAAAAAAACACTTAAGGGGCCTAAAACCCAGGAACAATACTGCACTTGCTTGCTTTTTTTTCCCCAAAACAATTTCAAGACCCTGTGTAGTGCTCAATAATGGAGATATAACTTTAAACTGTTCAAACTGTGGACAAGCTGGACAGAAAATGGATGGATGGAAGGTTAAGTGCCATCTTCCGGACCTGGAGGGGCACTGCCACTTTCGCCCCAATGTGGAAAAAAAGAAAAAAATCACTGAGAGATGCTAAAAAACATCAGAGGTTGGACGCCCCGCTGCCTCGAAAATAAACCAGACATATTTGTCTGCTTTGTTCTTCATCTAATACCGCACGATGTGTATTCGTAGGCTTTAAACAGGAAGCGTTTGCCGTCCGCCTCCTACCGCGTCCTCTCGCTCCATTTGCGCTCATTTGTAGAACGGCAGCAAAAAGCGTGCGCTTGTCTTGGCCGGCCCGTCGCAGGCGCGCAGGGCTGACCTGTATTTGCGAGCGCCTTCCAAAAAGTCATCAAATTAGAACGGGCTTGCGGTTCCATGTGTGCTGCTGATGAGGAAAAGCGGCGTCATACAGTCCATCATCGTTCAAATCTATCGGAAAAGGTCTTCAAACACTTTTGTAAGGTTCAAAAAGAATCTATGATGGTGAATGAGCTGCCATTAAACACCCACAGACAGAAGTCTGGTTTCATCATGTAAATGCAACAAAAGGGGGGCCCGCATTGGATAAGGCATTTACAAAATATACATTTACATCGCCTGCGAGCGCACCGATTGAAAGGATGACCAGATAAGTCCACCAAACTAAACACTGACATAGGAAAAAAGAGACCATGAGTGTATAGCTGGCTGGTATTTGTGGAAAAGAAATGTAAAAGTCAAAGCAGAAGAGGCACAGGTGCAAACAATAACGTTCACGGTGGTCAAATTCCATTTCGTGTTGCAGTCCGAGCCAGGTCACCGTAACACACTGCAACGATTTCCATGCGCAGCGGCGGCCATTATTCATGTCCTGAGCAACGCCGCCGCTGACATCAAAATCAGCCCTTTTTTTTTTTTTAAATGAATACGTATGTCCCTTACATTTGAACTTTTTTTTTTCAGTGCAATGGCAACTGCGCAACACGTGATGTCGACTATATCGATGAAGTGTCATCTTACCGCGACTAAACATTCACGTTGACTTTCAGAATAGAATATGAAACAGGTGCGAAGAGTGTTTTTCACCATCCCAGGACAAAATCCTATGCAGGAACTGTAAAAAAAAAAACCCAAAAAATTAACTTGTTATATTCAAACTGGACTATTTTCCAGCAACACGAGTCCAAAACATGACAAGACATACCGGGCTTAGGTCACAAAAAGACCGCAGTCGGTCATGAGTGAGTACATTTTATTTAGATGACTTTTGAAAGAGTGGATAATAATAAGGAAAGTAACTCGCTCGATTTCCTTTTCAAAACGTATATTCATAACTGAATCGAATAGGATGTAAAGAATTGTGTATCATGATTAAGTCGTTGTGACAGTTTTAGGTGTGTGCAACTTGACCACCGGGGGCAGTATAGTACAGCAGTGTGACTCCGTAAAAAGTGCGATAATATTGGTCGTTTTTCACAAAGTTGATGGGGTTGATGGGAGTAATGACACTGAATTAAATAAATATAGGAAAACTGCACTTGTTATACAAGTAAATTTAATTCAAAGCTTGGTCGTGGAACCAATTGATCATGTCGAGAGGACGAGCGGGGAGTCAGATTATCTGCTAAATATTTCCGAGTGTGTATATCCCCGTGCTGGAGGTTTTCTGCGTTTGTGTTCCTCATCCCTCACCGCTGTTTATAAACGCCCAAACGCATTGCCAGCAAGTGAACCACTGCACTGGAGCGGGAAAAGAGTCTCGTGATTGGCATTCAGATCCTCGGCCAGACGAAAACGATGAGATGGTCCAAAAAAACTCCCACAATGCAGCGGCAGATCAAGGCTTCCAAATATCTTTGAAGACCTTTTAAAGCATTCCAAATGGCCTTATCTCATGTTTAACGGATTTGGATATCAATGAGAAGGATTTATTTTATTTTTTTGGGGCCTGAGTGCGGGATTCCTGTCAATCGCTTTCTGGCGCCCACATCCATTACTCACAAAAACGCTGAAATTTCAAGGTGAGCCCAAAATGAACTATAGTAACCTCCATTCATCGTTTCAGATTCACCTGCAGTAGGTGAACATCTGCACACTGAAAGTTGGTTTTGAGTTCATACTGAAATTTGACCCCAAAGCCAATTTCCCGAACTTTTTGCTGACTCTTATATGTGTCAAGTTGGTCTGCCAATATGCTAACAAATATTTCTTTCAAATTGGCCAATCATCCTCCCTTGTGAAGACATCCCATTCACATGCGTGCCAGTAGATACGGCAGAATCCTCACATTCCTCTCCCACACCGCACCTGCGTCGGTGGCATAATGTGGGAAGCACGGGATGTTTCTGCTGCCGTTATCCGGGACGAGCGCACCGTCAAACATGCTGTCAAAGTCCTGCGGCTATCCAGCTCCCAAGTAAACATTTGCACGACATGTTAGCTGCACGCCATCCTACTGTATGTGCACTGCAAATGTTTGCTTGTGTAGGAGACTAAACCGCATAGCTGAGAATCCCGAGAACAAAAACCAGAAAGCAAGAAACAAGAAATCTGATTGTTAGCGATACCTTGCACAGGAGTCTTAATACGAATGAATTTATTTAACATTTGGGATAAAGGTGATTTATGACAATTCTGATTTTAAACAGTTACAAGGTGTTTCATCTTTACAAAAAGGCTTTGGTTGAAGTCACCTTGTAGAATATTTTATTGAGTATAAGTATTGAAGTCCCTGTGAATTGATTTTGACAGCACAGCAACCAGCCCTGCCAAATTTGTATCTTTAAAAAAAAAATCAAGTCGATAAAAATGAGGCTTCCAAAACTTTTTTTTTTAAAAATCATGCTATTCTCTACCCTCTAAAATGCTGACAGAACTGGAGTATTTCCCACTGAGTCATTGTCGGGCTTTTCCATGCTGCAACAACGAGGCGCTCTAAAGCAGCCATGCCTGCCTGAATGCCCTATTTTAGCAGCAGAGTTCTCATAGCTGTCACGTCAGATTTTTTTTTCTCCTCTGCTTTCTAGTTTGCCTTTTTGTGACAGGTGCACACTCACAGACGAAGACGGGGCACTCTAAAGTGGCCACGGCAGTTCTCTATCTGCCTCACTAGCTAGCTAACTATGTCCAAATTGCGCTGAATAATCACTGATTCAAACAAAGGCCCTCGGTTCTTCTAGTGGGCAAGAGGCGACACACAAGTGCATCACTCGGCCCCATTTTAGTCACGGGGGAAACAAATCAGGAGCACTGAAATGGTGATCACAGTTTAATGCGAAAATCTCACAATTGATAACGTATTCCATAATATTTTGTCTTTGCGCACGTTTTTAGCAACTATCTTCACATGTAAAGTACTTTGTATTTAGAAGCAAATTTCTGTGTTTAGTTGAGTTTAAAAAAACATTTTTCCTCTGCCCATGCGTCACCCCTCTACGTAGGTTCTGGAGAAAAACAAAAACATTAAAAGGTTATAGCGGTGACGTAAACGGCACTTGATAAAAGCGCTTTTTACTGTCAGCTGATGCGCGAGTGAGGGGGAGTCAGCAAGATGAGGAGGAGGAGGAGGAGGAATGTAATCTACAGTGTCATGGGGATGTTGCTCATCAGGCTTACTTGACTGGACGTTCATTGCCATCGTGACGCACTCATTACTTGCAGTCACTTGCCCCGCCCCCATTTGCAATTTCTCAACTTCAAACTCAGAGGGAGAGTACTCACACGCTGTTGTAGATAACCTTAGAAAAGAAAAAAAACTCATGAGGAAAGATAACTCTTGAAAACATCGGTAAAGAATAAGAACTATGTCATAGTTGTGGGGAATCACCATTTCAGTTTTCAATTTTTTTTTTTGAGGGGGAGATGGATAAAACGGTAACCAGTGGGTATCCAGCACGAGTAGCCCCTCCCCCACTATATAAGAACTTGAGGGCCGTCATTCGCACCAGCGGTTAGCCAGCACAATTGCGATGAGCATTTGGCTAGCTGCATCTTCCTTTTGGATATTCCACTGGTGGGGCCACTTTAGAGCGCCTCGTTGTTGGCCATGAGTGCTCCCGTCACGAAGCGATTTAAATCAAAATCCGGTGACACAGCCAATGCTTTAGAGTGCCTCATTGTTGCAGCGTGTAAATAGTTTTTCAGATGTTCTCCTTAGCTAGTCTAGTATTCCTTGTTCGTCGGTTCACTATGTTGCCATATGTCGTTTTAATGGCATAAAACCCACAAAAGGGAAACTATTTTGTATGCAGGTACGTTTTGTTTGAGTTAACAGTTATTGTATGTAATTGTTGTCATATTTTGTGTACATTTCAAAATGTGTCGTTTTTTTACTTTTACGTACAAAAAACGTGTTGAGACAGTCCTTTTACATTGTCCATTTGACACAAGTTCCTTTACTATTGACTGCTGTGTGCGTGGGTGTGCGTGCATGTTGAACACCTGGAGCTTGAATGGAGTGTTTATAATGTGTGTGTGTGTGTGTGTGTGTGTGTGTGTGTGTGTGTGTGTGTGTGTGCGTGTGTTTCCGTATATATTTCAAGTTCAAGGGTTGCTGCGCTGCAAAGGTTCCTCGTATCAACAAACACGTCAACACACACACGCACACACACACACACATCATCAACGCAGTGTATTAATCATCATTAGGCACCAATGTGTGTGTTTGGGATCTTGTTTCACGCACCCACCCTAACCCATGGATGCGTCTGTTGATGCTTGCTTCAACACAACAAACTTTCCCCCCCCAATTCGCGCTGTAGATGAGCAGATGTGTCACGCAACCACACAGGAACACGACATGAGAGGTTCAAATACGCTCCACTGCAAAAGTGTTGGAACGGTGATGCCAACTCGTTTTTGCCGGGTTTTTTTTTTAGACTGAATACACTTTTGGCATGCAAAAAAGTTGAAGATAAACAATAAAAGAAGACATCTTTTTGAGCTTTTATGTGCTTACTAACCTGAGGAGCTTACAACAGCTGATTCCCACGTCACTCAACAGGCCAGAACACACCTTTTAAATCCACACACATTCAAGGTCACAGATACTATCGTGTAGAAGGTGAGGCAGGCGACCTGAAGTGGATAAAAAAAATAAAAAATAAAAAAAAAATATATATATATATATATATTATGCATAAAGCTTGGGCGTAAATCATCAACTCAATTTGCAAGTTCTGTGCAAGTTTTACAGTAAACGTCACTTGACAAAAGCACAGCTGGAAACAAGCACGCATTGCTCTTCCGTATAGGAGAAGTGGTTCAGATAATGGATGGCCGGATGGTCGACTCTCTCCAGCTATCCTGCCTCAGTCTTCTTCCAAAATCACAGCAAAATGTAATTGGGAGTGTGTTTGAGGAGGCTCTTTCAAGTTCGCCTGTTTAGTCTACCAAACGCTGTTTACGTTGAGACTCCGAAGCCTATTTTTCGCATTGACGGGAACGCACGGGATCCAATTTGATCCTTCTAACATATTGTAAGGACGCCGCCCCCGGGGCAACCTTCCTGACCTTGGCGTCCGGCATGACGTGTTTAGGTGAGAGATGAGCCGAGAGACGAAGGAAGTGAAAGAAAAAGACCGGTCCGCGTAAGTAGCTTATGTCAGTTTTTTTTTTCTCTTCATTTGTCCAGGATCAAAGCTGGCCGCTGCTAAAAGAGCTTTTTTTCCCCTTTTCTCTCTTTAGGAGGATTAGTCGGAAAAGAAGCCGTTGCTATCTCCCAAGAAGAGGAGGAGGCTGAGAATGGCAGGTTGCAGCACATAGGTGGGTCACTTCTATTCTTTTGTGGAGTCTATAGTCGGGCTGAACAATAAATCAAATTGAAATCAACATCACAATATAGTATAATGCAATTTTTCAAATGAAAACGATTTGGACGGTAGGCTTTAGTTTATACAAATGCACATCCAGGTGCTCGTCAAAAAAATTTGTTCAAGGAAGACCTCGTGCAGCCCGCCATCGTCTGTCAAATAGATTAGCCTGCAGGTACCAGACGAAACCGATCCACTCTGCCCCGTGTGTATGCTTATCTTATCTTATGGTAGGAGCTTTACTCCAATCTGCACGCCACTGCTGGAGGTTATATCAGCTAGCGCCCTCAACTCTTGCTCTCTTTCCACGACAGGTGACCCCCCCCCCCAAGTTTTAATATCAAACTGAAATAAGAAGCCATTCAGCTGTCTGCCCAACCTGGCAACGCCTCTGGACTCACAGGTGACTTTGCCATCAACACTCAAACACACACTGTCACTATGCACAAAATATGCGGGTGCGTAGGAGAGGCACGCGGGTGCGGAATGGCTGCTCAATGCCGGTTACAAGAATAGTACCGCTCAGGCATTGTGACATTTGAGTGGAGAACACACGCAACCTTCACTTTGTCCCACTCGTGTGGGAAAAGGATGTCCGATGTTACATCTCAGAAAAAAAAAACTACTGAACTGAGTTTTTTTTTTTAACTCATTCAATCCCAGCCATTTTCACTGGAGCAACCCCCTCAATCCCAGCGTTTTACTGGATTTTGACTGATCTTGCAAGGCCCACAGAATATTTGGTTCTAATGCTACATAAACATGGAGCCCACCAAAATAAAGTTTGGACTCTCTTCTTTCAGCAGAAAAAAAAATGGTTCGATCTTTTTCCATTCTTCAGCAATCGGCATTACAATATGGCTAAGTTTCATGAAAATGGCGATTCCTGGGCAAAAAAACGGAGAAAAGAGCTTTTTGTAAAAGCATGCATTTATTTCAACCACGTGAGGCACCACTGCCACCTACTGGTCGCTTTTTTACACGATTTGCAATGCAAACGGCTTATTCTCATTCACAGATTGCATCAGACCCTCCTCCTCTCTATGACGCAAAAAAAAAAGACTTAGACGTGCAAGTACGTCCTTGGTAGGCGTGGCCTAATTTTAAAAAGATGCACAAGTACGTCTTGTGGAATGAAAGAGTTTGAAAATTGAGTTCACATTTAGCCAGCATGGTGTAAAATATACAACCAACCACAGAAATACAAAATGAGGACACTCTCAAGGAGCAGCTGTTGGCCACAACTCACGCCAAGTCACTCGCACACAAACTAAGCAGCCATTATTATCGTCTTATTTACTCACACATTTACTCACTCTCGTTTGATCGCTCTGCCTATCTAGTGGAACAAAAAGAATGGAAATGGGTGGATGCACAGGTTATTTGTAAGTCTGCCATCTAGTGGAAGAGCCTGTCATTTGTTCTGTCACCGTTCGTCGCCGGCTTCGATAGATAAACAACAATCCACTAATTGTCATAAATAATCATTTCAGATGAGTCTCCTCCACCTTTGCCAGCGTGCTTCACCCCCCACCCCCGCCCACCCCCACCTCCGCTTCCAAAACGACGACACTTACACAATGTACTCTATGCAGTCCATTAGGCTCCATTAAGACTGTGACAATATTACCGCAGCGCTTGTGTAAATCGCCGCGGGTCATGATGCAGGTCTGCACAAATAAACACCAAGCGTAATCAGGCAGGAACATAAAAGCACGTCAGGGACACTTGATTTAATCAGCGTGACTTCCCAGTTAGGTGACCTTTACCGGACTGGGCGCATGTTCAAAATGCATCACGTCGGTTTGGCAAATACAGTCGACACGCTGGTTGCTACCTGTCCGAAGTCTGTTCTTATGTTGTGTTGTTATAATTAGCATCCAGATCGGAGGACATTCCGGCTAGCATTGAGGTGAACGGCCATGTACATTTATGGTACACTGAAACAAGAGGTGGGTAGCATTGCGCTATATTTACTCAGTTACATTCCCTTCAGTAACTATTTTAAATTGTACTTGCCAGAGAATTTCAATTTGACATTCATGCTCAGGTTAAAAAGACAATCCAAAGTTACCGCTCAGTACTTGAGTGCCGACTTTTAAGTAATTATTTGGAGGACTACGTTTGAACTTGACTTGAGTCCTATTATTCTAAAGTAAGATTAAGCTTGATTGAGAGAAGATTTGGGGCTACTCAGCCCCTCTGAATAAAACCAAGAGCACAAGTTACTATGATAAAAGTCAAAGAAAAAAAAAGGCTCGCTTCAACATTATTTTACCCTTTTTAACTGTTTTGTTCAGTACTTTGTTACAGCTGCAGCTGTCATGAAAGCGCTAAATAAATCAGGATGTATTGTATTGTATTTGCCGAATCACAACATGCTTTTCGAAAAAGGACACGGTATCGTAAAACAGTAACTTTTTTTTTTTAAGTATTGTTTTAAAAAAAAATTTAAATAATGCTTCTTGTAGATTCCCATTTTTTGGGTGTGGTAAGTTGGACAAACAATTAATTGACTGTCCCGATTACAACCGCTCAAGGGACAAGCTCACTTTTGAAGGAGTTGAGAAAATATGAAAAGTGCGGTCGATAGAAAAAAAACGCTGAACAAAAGCCAACACGGTCCCCAACACAGGATGTCGCATTTCGTCATTTGTCTTGCGCAGTTACAAGTGTCAAAGCAGTGTTCCGAGCCATATCACTTTTGTACACAAACAACATGCTCCCATCATCACCCCATCCTTCAAATGCCAACGACCCCCTTGTCCTCCCTCACGGGCAGGCCCCCTAATGAGGCCCTCCCCCGACAACTTCTTCATCCCAAAGGATGGACTACGTACGCTTAGTAAGCATCTGCTAGAAATAGGCTGTTACTTTTAAATGGAGCGCTACGTCAAATTGAAACGCACCTTCGGGATAAAACTGACTTCCACGCCTCGTGACATCACGTCACACTTTGACTCACACGCTCGCCGACGCTGTTTTACTGCTGGCAGTCAATCTGTCACCCCGTAAAGCTGCCGGTCCAGTGTCAGTGTGCATTAACGGGACTTTTCTGGCAGGTTAGCGCTCTCGCAGCTGCCTCGCGCTCATGATTTAAGTTTTGCCGCGGCCGTAATGGCTTTCACAGGTTTGGCAACCCCCAGGGCCCAAACGTGGGATCGGTCCCACACATTCGCCTTAATTACCAGTGGCGGGTCGTACATTTGATACCTGAGCCTTCACTGGGGACTTGCCTGACTTAATCCACCTCTTAATACCGCACTATTCCATCACAGTTAAAAAAATAAAATCTGTATTATCCCAAAAAAATGCAGCTGTGCCACGTTCATCACCTGAAGCAGTTCACAATCAATATCTATCTAATAACCTGAAAAAAAATTAAAATACTTCCGAGCTAACATCATCGAGGATGTCAGCATTGTGTGGCGGAAGCAAACTCAACTGACTTTACAATAAGCAGTACTCAGGCCAATTTCCCGCAAAAGAGGCTTTAAACTCCCGGATGACGTTCACTGTCAAACTAAACATAAAACAAAGAGAATAACAACTGTGTATCTCAAACAACTTTGCGTCGGAAATACCCACCACAGCTTGATGCTACAGACATGCTAATCGATAGTTGCCGTTCATTATTTGTTGCTGCTGTCGTCACTCACATTGTCTTGTGCCCTGTTTTCTACAACTTTTGGAGGGGGTGAATATTTTTGGGAGATTACGGCTGCACCCTAAACTTTCCTCCACTATGAAAACCTCAAACCGTGACATCGTTGAGCCACCGAGAGTCGTATTTGTATTTGATATGTGGAAATGAGTCGAGAAGAAAAGTGGAGCAAGTCAGAAAATGCGAGAGAATAGCTCAATGGGAGAGGAAAAGTCAGACTGTCCTTGCTTCCAGGGGGCAAGATGTGAGAATGGCCTGTGGTCAGCACCGTCGATCTGGGTGGGAGACCACAGGGGACGACGAGACAGGAAATAAAGACGCCCGAAGGCAGCTCAGCTTGTTGAAGAATGTCAACCAAGTGTAGAATTTAGGTTAAGAAAACTTTCATTTCTTACCTCCAGGGGGCATTTTGAGGAAATTTTGACTCTTAACGTAAGGCAAAGTCACTTTAACATAAATGACCTCCAGATTTGTTTGTATAGTTTGCGCGTGTTGCCGTTTGGCTGCATCTTGTTATGTCTGCCTGTGTTTTGGGGGAAACATGCTGACGGATGAGGAAAAGACAAGCGGATACCCTGTTTGAAAAGGACGTCCGTACTCTTTCTGTCGTTCGCCCGCGAGGATATTTGAGAAGGAAGGAATGAATGGCATGGGGCCGGACAAAGAGAGAAAGCCGAGCGTCGTCTTTGAAGAATCTCTCGTTTGTCGCGCGGCGGTGGGTTGTCAGCGAAAGGGGACCCCCTGCAACATCCCCGAAGAGCAACATGAAAGGCTACATTTCACCTCACCCCCGAAGAGGAAATGATAAATCAGCGCCTGACAACATGAGAAGATGCGAATGTCTCCTGTTGCCTGATACTGATAGCCTAGCGTAGCGTAGCCTAACAGCAAGAAAAGTGTCCAGGAAAGGAAAAGGGTTGTTAGAGAGCTGCTGTAGGCCACTACTCACACCCAGACGCTCACACTGCACCAATTAGCCAACCCAACCGGCCGGCTCCAGTGAAATTTAACGGTCCCTTGGCGGGAATGTTTTCCACCTCCATGGTGATGACACACCACCTCCAAAGAGGACAGATCGAAGTTTGTGTGTGTTTGAATGCGTAAGGGGCATCGGATAAAACACAGAAATGTATTTGGGAAAAAAAAAAGGATTCTTTTACCTCGTAAAAAGTAAACTCTCCAAAAAGTCCCCTTTTCAGAATGACGAGAACGCCCGGTGCTGTCCTCACGGGGGATTGATGGAATGTCAAGATTGTTTTCATCTTGTCTTGTGACGGATCAGTTCCACCGACGTCATTCCGCGTCTTTCCCACTGACTCCTCTGTTATGTTGGCGTCAAATTTGCTTCCTGTAAAGTAAGCCTAAAATGGGATGCCCCTCAAATAATTTTTTTTTTTTTGCTCGAAAACGTAGGCTGTGTCATTCACTCATTTCTGGACCAGGATTTTTATACGCTGGGTGGACGATACAGCTTCTCATCAGTCAAACAAAAACGATTTACGAACACCACTCGTGATTATAGCTTTAGCGAGTGGACCTTCCGTAATCAAAAGTCGACACTCACCTGCTCAGTCACCGTTAAAGGATAAATAATTCCAAAGCTTTTTCCACTATTCTAGTGACCACAAACTTGTCCAACTCAAATGGGAAAAAAAAAAAATCTGTTCAAGAGGGGAAGTAAAAATAAATGTTTGGTGGTGTGCAAATGCTCCAAGGATTGACATAGCCCAGTTAGAACGCAAGACTCTTAAACTTCTTGTGCGAGTTCCTGCAAAATTCTCGAGAGATTTTAACCGTGTGCGTCAAGAGAGTCAAAATATTATTAGAATTTTTTTTTGTCTCTGTGTGTGTGTGTGTGTGTGTGTGTGTGTGTGTGTGTGTGTGTGTGTGTGTGTGTGTGTGTGTGGTGGTTTTTTTTTTCTCTTTCGTACCAATCAAACTTGATGTCAGCATAGCCGAGGAACCGATGGGAACTCAGCCGGACGGAGTCGGCGGAATTCGTTCTCACGAGACGGCGACCGTCCGCGTGAAGCATCCCGACGATCCATCAAACGTCCGCTGCCATATTTCAGCCGGCGATGAAAGGATGCAAAGCGACGCCTTCCGTCCCCAGGAAGACGCCATTAGTATGTAAAAAGCGGCTCGGGCTTCCATAATGAACAAATCAGTTTTGACAGTGCAATTTAAGATACAATGTCCATATTTGAGCCCACGTTGAATGCGCTTTGGGGGAGAGAGAGTTATCATTTCAAGACGTCGGCGAGAGCGCTCGCAGCTGCGCGCCTTGAAGCGGGAGTTAACATCTGGGAAAAGACATTTTCCTCTTTATTAGCACAAGCGCGTAACGCAAAAGGACAAAACCAAGTGTGAAGCAGGGTACACAAATACACATTTTTAACATCTTAAACCATTTTTAAAATGTTAGAGGCCCCATACGTGACGATGGAAAATACCTCAGGCTGCCTCGCAGTTCATCGCTACATTAATGCAAGAGGGCTTTCGAAGGAAGGGAGTAGAAGAAGAAATAGAGGAAGCTAGGCTAACTGTTAGCTTATCTGGTTACTACTTGGATATTGTGGTTGCAATCCCTTTTTGTCATTTTTGTTGTCATATCTCTTCATTTAGGTTAAGGTCTCAGTTTTTAGTCCTGTCTTTAATCATGCCATGTCGGCTTTTATTTTGTAGTTATTATTTCCTTTAGTTTTCAGAAACTTTACTTCCTGCCTTCCTGTCTCTTTGTTAGCCCCTGTGTCTGCTTCTCCCCATGTCCTTTGTCAGATTCTCTCATATTCTGCCACGTCTTGCATCAGCCCATGTTTGTAAGCTTGACCTTCCATTCACCCATTTTCTGATCCGCTTCTCCTCACGAAGCCTATCCCAGCCGTCTTCAGGCAGTAGACTGGGTACACCCTGAACTGCTTGCCAGCCAATCGCAGGGCACACACAGACGAACAACCACCCGCGCTCACAATCACACCGTGGGACAGTTTAGAGTGTTCAATGAACCATGCATGTTTTGGGAAATGTGGGAAGAAACCGGAGTACCCGGAGAAAACCCACGCAGGCATGGGGAGAACACGCAAACTCCACGCAGGAAGGTCTCAGCCGGAATCAAACCCCGCACCGTTGCACTGTGAGGCGGACGTGCTAACCAGTGGTCTACCGTGTCACCTAGCTCGTCCTTTTTCATAATAAAGCTCAGGGGGATCTGGATGTGCTCCTTGAGGTGCCTCGCAACTTTAACAGTGTTCCAAATCAAATTAATGTATTAATAAAAGCTACGTGAATAACAATCTTAAGTCTGTCGGAATATTTGCGATTTTCATCATCCTTTGCTGCTGGAAAGGAGCAATATCTCCATCATGAGGTAAAAAAAAAATCACACCAAAATCACACCAAACGTGAACGACAACTGTGAGCTGTTACATGATATTTACTTAATCGATTTCGACGGACGTGATGACAGCGTCATTTAATTCGAGACGGCCGACTAACACCCTCTCCGAGGACACACACCAGGGTCTTTACTTTAATTGGTTTTCAGCGTGATTGCGATCTGGCAGCGGTCCCAGACAAATGTTCAGACGTGGCGGACGAACTGTTTCAAACATTTTCTAGTTTGATCGGGTTACAGGTTGTTACCTCGTGGGCTGAAAGCTTTCTTGCGGATTTCATCCTGTCAAGTACTATTAAGGCGGAGTGTGGCTGACGGCAAGCAAACCAGGCACACACACGCCCATACACGCCCATACATCTGGTTAGGAAGTGTGTGGTCGTTTGTGGCCCTCCAGTAGCGCTGATGAAAAATCGAAGCCCCCCCCCTCCATCATTTAAGTTGCTCTTCTGTGCCTTAGGCCAAGCAGATCTTACTTGAAGGAGACGGATCACCACCAGCAGGCTGGTAACGTTCACCTCTGTTGCATCCTCATCTCATTCCCAGTCCATAGCCGAGATCTCGAACGTGATTTTCCCCCCCGATGATGCCAAAGGTATGTCCTCCTTGGAAGTGTTGGCCTGTCGTAATAAAGATATGGACTATCTGTTTCGCATTACCCGCCGCCTCCCGAGGTTTTCCCTTCCAACTGCAGTACTCCAGTAATGAGAGCCACATTCGTGCTGCAGGGAGGGCGATTGTTAAATACTAAGGTCGTACTGTAACCTGAAGTCGGGCGAGCTGAGGCCAGCCATGAGAATCAAGCAACCTTCAAGGTCATGCTTGAGCTTGATACTGATGCGTTTACAAGAAAAAAATGACTTGAGAAACTTCTGTTGCCCCGTTATATCGCAGTTCACTCTTATGCCGCTGCTAGATCCAATATCTTATATAACGAATGGAAAAACCACCTCACCAACACGTTCACTTACATGTTAGTTCAAAAATGTTTTATTTTTAATCTTTGGTTTGTCTTTTCACTGCATCACTATATCTTTAAGATCTCATCCTCTGTATACATGTCGATGTCTTAACTGTAGCGACTTGTCCACTATTGCAACCTCTCAAAGTTTCTCCGACGGCTTTTCGAAGTGGTCTGACGTATGCGGTATGTCATGTCCTTAAGCGCCCCCGATTACGAGGAGTTTTTCCACCAGCTTGACAACTGAATGAACAATGTGCGCACACGCGTTGGACATTCCCGTAAGTTATTGTAAGAAAATATGTTTTAGGACATGTACCTGGCATCCCCCCCCCCCAAAAAAAATGCTCCCTCAGATCCCATATCGTCAGCTTGCCCATGAAATCAATAATCGATGAGATGCAGCTCTTCCACAAACAACGCACAATTCTCCTTAACGTGGAACAGGTGGAGCACTCGTCAGCATCTCACAAAACACGCCGCATCAAGTATGCATGTACGCACGCGCTTTCCCGTCAGGTGCATCAACCACTAACATGCCGGAACATTGGAAACGAAGCATTTGGAGCAATTCAGGAAGATCTAGGTCAGGATAACATGAAAATAGGAAAGAGCGAGACTAAAGTCGGTTTAAGTCACGGAAGCACTGACATGATCCAGATGTGGTCTGTAACATTTTCAATTATTGGTGGTATTACTCAGCACATAACGATGTTTGTCAATGAAAGCGTGTTCCTCATAACGAGAGGATTTGAATTTGGTAAACTTTAGAAAAAAAAAAGCTAAGCTGAGCTGAAATCATTCCTTTAAAATTTCCAGTGTCAAACCAACTCGTGTGACACCATCTAATGGCCGGCAGTGGAATTACACCCAAAACAAACAAAAGACCAAACTAGTTATAAACTGCGCAAGAAAAAAAAATCTGTGAATCCAAAACCGTTAATTTGAAATCTGACAGGTTAAATAAATAAATAAATAAATAAATAAATAAATAAAGACACTCGAATAATGTATAAGAATATTGTTGAAGTTAGATTGGCCAGCCCTACCAATTCTGAAGGCTCTGGGCAGATTAGATTGGCATGGCAACACGGAACCTGGAATCTGGATATGAGAACAATTTCATGGAAAGTTACAAAAAGTTTACTCACATATACTTCTGATAATATTATCCCGGCAGATCGCAGCAAACATCTGTGAGGTGAAAGGAATGAAAGAGTCGCTTCAGTGTGGCAGACGTGCGCGGTCGACGCCTTTGATGCTTTTGTGCTTTTTTTTTTTTTTTTATAAGGAGAGGCGCGGTTGGAGTGACAACAGAGTGTTTGCAAGACACAAAGAAAACCAAGTCAGCCGAGAGTATTTTTTTTTTTTGCTATACTTTGCTTCGTTTAATCCCTCTCGGCCCCCATAAAGGCCCTTGTGTTTGGGATCATTGCGCTCACCGCCTCAAAGAGTAAACTGCCCACATTTGTCCGGGCTATTCTTTAAACAAGCGCAGAGCAGCGGGGGAGGATCTCCTCAGAACAAAAACAAAAAAACGTGTGATTGCGTCTAATTTTTCTGCGGCTGACATCATCCTCTAAGCTCCCTGATACGAGCCTCCAGCACCCTGGTGAGATTGTGAAGATTTCCCTTTATTTTCTTTCCTGTGATGATACAAGATGTTGGGGATTTATAAATCATCACACTGTTCCTGCTTCTTAGCCAACTTTTTTTTTCTCCTTGGACCTTTTGGATTGCGCGCCCTTTTTTTTTTGGTCTTTGTTGGAAATTGATCTTGCTGGACAGATTTAAAAATATATTATTATTATTATTTATTTATTTTTACTTCAAAGAGATTTTTTTCCTCCCACTGAAAAAAAAATCCAGTCATCACATTGTCGGAACAAATTAAATCCCACTTGAGCTCTAAGTCATCAAAGGCCCGATTATCAGAATCCTACAAGATTATTCTGAGCAATTATCTTGTGGTGTGGGCTCCTCACATACCAGCAATCCGGCCAAATTTGAGCACTTTTTTTTCCTTCCCTGGTAATCAAAGTCGGCGATTGCCGGACATCTCATTTCGATTATCGTGAGTGATCATCCTGTGGTGCGAGGTTGGTCAAAAGTGATTGATCACCCCTGATCTGCCTTCAGGGGCCCACACGCGACAATTGGGTCAAGGTCATGCATTTTCCCTTCCTCGCGGTCAAAGTCACCGAAGGCCTGATTGTCAGCCGACTCTAAACCAGGGGTCGCCAACGCCGGTCCTCACGCACCCCTATCCCGCATGTTTTAGATGCCTCCCTCCTTCAACACACCTGATTCAAATGATACGAATCGATAGCAGGCTTCGACAGAGCTTGCTGATGAGCAGGATAGGGGCCCTCGAGGGCCAGAATTGGTGACCCCCGCCCCCCAGCTCTAAACGATTATCCTGAGCGATTATCTTGTGGTGTGTGTGGGGGTGGTAATAGTGATTTTTTTTAACATGATCTATTATTGGAAGAATAAAATCATCTCAGTCCCAGTAAAGGATTCATTAGTCCCCTCGGATTATGCAAAGGCAACAGTTCATGTGAATTTTTGTATTATTATTATGTTTTGTCCAGTTTCGCCAACCACGATAATCTCTCATCCCCCGCGAGAAAACAGCCCGCAAAATGCCTGCAGGGGCTGATTAATCTGAGAATGCAGAGAAGAAAAATCCACCGCAGAATCATCTTTCAACTTTCCCAGTCCGTTAGGTTTGGTGTGTTTTATGTCGCTGGCACGAAAGGATAACTTCAAGGCGGCAACCTGCCGAGTTCTCAAGGACGATTTGGTCTTCAGGACCATGCATGCATGGCCTGTAGATCCCGGTGAACAATCCAACTTTGACAGCAAATATACACAACATTCACAGAACTTAATTCGAACCATCTGCCGGAGCTCTGAATACGACATCAGTCAAGCACTGCAAGAGGAATGCTGTCAAATTCAGATTTTGACAAACATTTTCAGGAAGGATACACCTCACATCACAGCCATACAAATCTTATTCCAAACTGGTGAGCTTGGAGTATTTCACAAGGCTCAATAAACAGTCCACTGCTTTTTACAGTATCCTCTCCATAAATGGGTCCACAAGTCTCGAGACTGTTAACAAGACTTCAGCAAAGTAACTAGACAGAGTAGATATCGCATATATATTTTTCAATCAAGACTTTAGCACAGTTTTAGCGTGGGTGAGTGACTGCGGCAAGTTCCGACTTCCGACACATCTGTCATAAACTGATGGGAACATTTCCCCTAACACCTTCTGGGCACTTTTTAGTCTTCGATAAACCATAACATGCATGTTTTTGGAATGTCAGAGTTAAGATGGACTACCCGGAGAAAAGCCACCTAAGCACAGGGTCACGGTGAGCAAAGTCAGATGTGCACACGGCCAAACCAGTATCACAGCTGTCCAAAACCTGCGATCATCACAAGGTAATATGAAAACATTTCAAATGACCTTCATATCCAAATAGAACATATCATCAAATGGCGATTTATAACCCGAATAACATTGACCCAAGTTTGTTACATTTATTATAGCACGCAGGCCATTTTAAGCATCGCCACCTTGACCTTTGACCTTCATTCAAGAGCCCCGTCAACGATGTCCATGTTTGGACTTCCTGAATGGAGCGGCCCGCGCATCGCCTTGCAGCCTCTCGTCTGTGGTGAGCGTGAGTGAGCCTGTGTCAAGGTATGCATCAAAACTATCGCAAAGCAACCTAGTGCGCACCCTCGGTCGCACTACCGAAACTGTAATGTAAGTGGGAAGAGTCTGGCGTCCTGTGTGTGGACTAAAGTGGGGTGGAAATGAAGGGATGAGTGTGGAAACGTAGTGCGTGGGTGCGTCCGCCAGCTGTCACCGCGTGCGCTGAAAGGGTGAGAGAAGTGCGCAATTGCTCACACGCGTAGTTTAGAGGGGAACATTGGTTAGCGCTGATACCGTCACGATGCGTGACCGGAGGTTGTGACCGAAATCTCCACTTGAGGTTACCCTGTGACGTTTTCGGTTCATCTGACTCGCGCAACACAGTCCCTTTGCGGTTGCTGTCACATCAGCCATGCTAGGGGGCAAAAAAACAAACAAAAACATGATCTCAAATTTAGTTTTATCTGTTCACATAATGCTTCTCAAGATTCTTGAAAATGAGTATGCGTTCCCACGTGACAAAGCGCTTCCACCAATGCGTTTCCTCTTCCTGTGTGTGCCCGCAGTGGAATTCTACTGAGGATTCGGCCCTTAGAGACCAGTGAATGGGACATGGAAAGACTTGAGCTTGGCTTCTTTTCAGCGCGCTTGCTTTTGTTGCATCACGTCTCTCTTTTTGTCCGAGTCCAAACGTCTCTTCATTAAGCACCCAGGCGGCAAAAGCTCTCAACTTGACCGCTGTACAGTGGTTTACCAACCACCCTCCTCATACGGCCCCACGACTTTGGGAACACGCCTAGACAATCCAATCCGTAGAATAAACCCTTCACTTTTGATTGACACTGCCAGAGACGGAAAGGTGCAGTATTAATATTGCGGGTGTCACATTGACCTCACAAGTGTTCTTCATTCGGTGTTTGGTCTTTTGCCGTTAGCCCCAACGGACAGTCACCACTGCCCCCTGCTGGGAACGCAACACCTGCAACCCAATAGATGGATGGATGAAGTGAGACGCCGCCGCATGTTATACATTTTCACAGCCGTAATGTGATTCCGAGGGGAACAAAACTATGACTTGTGACCAAAAATGAGTTGCCCCCCCCCGCTTATATAACTAAGCTTCGACTTTCTAATGAGTCCAATGCTTTTGTCAATGTCGGGAATGAAAAAGGATGTGAGTCAAAGCAAATAAGACACAGTCCTAGAAGTGAACCACCACACCATCATTTAACCATTACGTTGAAGTCGAGGGACTCCAAATGCCACTGCAGGCACCATAGCAACATCGACACAAGGAAAAAAAAGTGCATGCAGGGGAAACTATAGTGGCACTCCACTAGCCTCCGTTTGATTCCCCGACGAGAGCTAGCTAGCTGCTCTGACGCCCGTTAATTTACTTGTTCTAAGAGAAGGGATGGAGGTGATGTGACCCTTTGAAAGGTCACACAAACTCCAGTGGAGGAAGATGCTACCCGCAGGTGGGCGAGCAGACAGAAAATCTCAACCCCAAATTCATCTTAAATGACATTGTGCAAAAACTAGGGTGCTTATAGTGAGCCCCCCCCCCCCCCATTTTATTGGATAAATATTCATTCTGGACCACTCAAGATGATGTCCAGCAGTGGCACAGCTGTGTGGTGAGCTGTTATGCTTTTTATTTTATTTTTTTAAGTAGCATAGATTTAGAGTTTGATTTATAGGTTTTATATTTGCACCGTGGTGGTGGTTAAGTCCCTGCCCAGGCACCGAATACCTCGGTTGCCACTGCCATGATTTGGTCTTCACCCTGGTTGGCGTTTTCCATCAGCTCACTTTCTCAGCCATCCACAACTCTTGTCTACGCGCACTCAAAACATTGAATTTCCTCGCTAACTTTACAACACGTGTTCATGTGGACAGCTCCTAAGCGGCCCCTAAACACCTCGTGACAAGGGGAAGGGGGGGGGGGTCTGAAGAAGCGTTTCAAAACATTGGAAGAGGCCCTCTGTGGGGCTATGGGAGCCATTGTATCACTGGCAATGCAACCTGCATGAAAATTGGATTCGGAGGCCTTCCTGACGCAGGGAATGTGTTCATACGGGAGCGAGCGAGCCAGGGGGATCTTGGAAGAGAGAGCATGGGGTGTGTGTGTGGGGGGGGGGGGTGCTTGGGGGTGGAATAAGGATAAGAGCCTCTTCAAAGCAACGCATCTACTGAAGAAGCCAGCATCCTGATTAGTGTGGGAAGACTAGTGGCAGAGGAGACAAAATAAAATAGTAGGGGGGAGGGGATGGTGTTTATAGTTGGCTGAATAAAGATTCCTGTCACCTTCACGGAGAGGAGACGATGACATATGGGCGCGCAAGGCCTTGATCTCGGCCGAACCTGTTTCCACTTGTCCGCTTCTTTTTCTCCTTCTCCGAGCAGCGGGCGCCTTCCACCAGAGTCATCCCCTTGAAATAGGCTAATTGTGTTCAGTTGACCTCTTTGGATGCAAAGGACCTCACGAGTTAATCACGCAGCAAAGCCTCTTAGTGACAGCAGGGCCCTTAATTGCATACCATCAATCTGGTCGGCAGCAAATCTTCGCATTCCATCCGCATGGGAATGAGCCGACGTCTGCTTTTGGGATGAGGCAAATCTTCGCCAGATTAGTCGTCTTCCTCCCGAAAATCTCATTCTCCACCCGTGCCAATTTTTGGCCGTCTAAATGAAACCCACATTGGAGGGAAGCGCGGTGTGCTCGCAGTTAGCCCAGCTGCCTCACATTCAAGAAAGTAGCCCGTTCAAAGTGTGAATTTTGCCGGGTCAACTAGAAAAAGTCCCATCACGCATGTCGCAATTTCACCTCAGTTTACCCTTTGCCCACCCCATACTCATGGCTGTTTGCAGTTTCCTGTTCCCGGTTTTTGTAGAGGTCATCTATTGGTTGTCGCTTATGTCATGGCACCTCAAAGACATGAGTGGACAGACTTTGAGTTTGAGAAAGAATGACCTAATACAGATCGTAATTACAAATAAGTAAGCTACATGTAAAAAATTATCATAAAAATGCAACATTTACCCAGTTAGCTTGCCACTTCCTCGAACATGCTCTTATCGCTCTTATTTTGAAAGACAGAGTACCAGTTCCATATGCAGAAATAGTTAACTAAGTACAAATCAGACATATAAGAGCACATGAAATGCTTTTAACCCTTTCGTGCGCCAATAATGATAACCCGATAACATGATAAGCTGCCGTAACCGCTGTCCCTGAAAGGGTTAATCACACATTCCAGCGCAACGGTTCGTGGCTAATGCTAGTTTGCCGTAACTGTGAAGCAAACGGTCAAACAAAATTTTGTTGTGTTATATGTCAAGATGTGCCCCCCGTGACTGGCTGGTGACCAGTCCTGGTTGTATCCTGCGATATGTCCAAAGTCAGCTGGGATAGGCTCCGGTTCACTCGCTGCGATTGTATAAAATGGATGGAGATGGGGACATGATTGTTTACATGGACGTGGCATTGGTGTGTTTCTTCTAACCGTGTGATGCTCAGCAATTTTGGCAATGGCGGCGCCCTTCTTATGTTCCCCCTAAGCCCCCCCCTCAGCAGATGCCTGTGCCTTTTCTGCACACCCCCAAAAAAAAAAGTTCAAACAAACTGCGTGACTACGAATGGGGGAAATGCGGACGCCCCCACGGGGGTTTGGTGCGGATTCATTTTCGTGTGCGATTCTTAGCTCATCTGCTCGCTCCACGCTGAGCCCCAGGAAGCGAGGTGAAAACAGTAACCTTTTCCACAAAGCAATAACTTCCCACCATGACATCGAAGCAACATCGCTTCGGTTGTTCCTCGCCGCTCGCTGTGAGAATGTCAGATGAGCTCTTTTCATCTGAGAGGGGGAATCCTATCTGATTTACTTTGGCTGCGGTGCCTGTTTGTACGGGGCCCATGTTTCATTTGAATACCAAAGGCGGGCGAGGAAGGTGGCCAGACACTTTAGATGCAATATTTTAGACTTCCCTCCCCGGGGACTGCGACGGCTTCAATGTGGCCGACAAAGAGAAGCGATGACGGGAGACAATGGCGCTTCTGTGGTCGGCGGCCCGATGCTAATCTATCAGGCCTCTCTTCAACGCAAATGAGACAATCCCATTTGCATTTCAGTGCGCGCCTCTCCACGCTCGAAACACCATTCGAGGAACCCGTCCCATTTTTTTGCCGATTAACCCAAAGAAACCGTGGAGCATGTCCCAACATGTCCCTTCTGGTGTCATGTTTGTGTTGAGCGCGCCGGGTGACAATGGCGGAGTCAAGACAATCTGTTGGCGGGACAAAAAGAATGGAACAGTGTGAAGTGTTCTTTTGCCCTCCTCTTGTGTTTGAGGTCAAGATACCGTATTGGCCCAAATATAAGACGGCCCTGATTATAAGACGACCCCCTCTTATTCAAGACTCAAGTTTGAAAAAAGACTTTTTGAACACCAAATTCATTTTTATCCAGAAAACAATTACAGTACATCCAAAGCAAATTATTTTAACAATATATTTGAGTGAAATAGCATGTTATTTTGCCTCATTCAAATCTTAATATCAGAACATTTAAATATGTAAACTGAAGTGCAATCACATTCGTAAATGAATGGCTTTTGGTTTTTGAAATGTAAATGACATCATAACTTCTCCTCAGCTGCCGGTTAACCTGGCCGATCTTCGACCCACTTTTCTCCAGATTGTCGCTACGTTTCTCCATTTTCTGTTATCTCTTCTATTATTTTCTTCTCTTTTCCTTCTTACCGCTAATTTTTATTTTTCTTCTTCGTGCTACCGCTATTTTTTATTTTTATTCTTCGTGGCAGGGGTTCACTTTGGCCTGGAGAGTCAAGTTCAGCAATCGCTTCATTGATATCTGGCGCCATCTAGCGTCGTGAATGGGTATAATGGCTAGACCCGAATATAAGCCGACCCCTACTTTTATTTCAATGCAAAAAACACTGTCTTATATTCGAGCCAATACGGTAATTTTCTGGCAGCAAACGTCGTGTCACGATCAGTGATTTTGGTTAACTTTTGGATTGTTTTGGTTGGGTTTAGTTTCACATCAAGCCACATCTTGCTTTCTGGTGTCTCTTTCATAGTCGTTTCTCAGTTGGCGGCGTCTTGTCTGTTCTTTGATCCGTCTGATCTCTTGAAACGTCATCAGTTGCCGCCCAAAGATGCATTTTGTGCTGGCTGTCACGGAAACATGTCAGAGTCGGGGTGTAGTGAAGTACTCGCCCGTTCCGATTTACAAAGCGGAATTGTGTTTTGTTTTTTTCGAGTACAGCATTCTTGATATTGCGAAACGGCCCGCGTCTTGTCACCTCATTCGCTTTTTTTTCTACTTGGTTTCGTCAGAACTGTCCTTTTTTGTTGACCAATCGGCTCCCTCCAGCCACTCGTGTCCAGGTGTACCTCGTCGTCTGCTCGGTTTGCCATTGTCGGCGTGCGTCACATTTTCCTGATCATGTCTTGTTTCCGGTTGTGGTGCGTTTATTTCCAGTGTTTGTTTGTGACTTTGAATCTTCTTTTGGGACTTTGTGAATTAAGCGTTTTTGATGATCGCATGTGCCACGTTTGCCTTTTTGTTTTTAACCCTTTGAGGGACAGCGGTTACTACAGTGGGCAGCATATCGTGTGATCAGGTTAAGAAATACAATTTTTTGAGTACATTTTTTTTTCTTTTTACAATCCAACTTCAAGCATATTTAAGATGATAAAATTCCATGTTTTTCGTATCCCACCAAGAACCCGTTCTCACTTTCTTGCTGTCAAGAAATTCTAGACTAAAGTTTGTCACTCCCAGTGGAACTTTGCTGTCAACTCTTCAACCGAATAATAAAATAACATAATGCAGTAGCTTCATGCTAAGATCGTCACTTTTATTCTCTGGTAAATGCACGCGAAAGATGAATCGTGAAATAGCGGAGACCCGTTGCTCATGCGTTTGTTTTTCAACAGGCTATTTTTTCCAGTTTAAAAGAGTTTCGAAGACACCTCGAGTCATCCATCATGTCAACAGCAATTGATGAGAGTCCAGCCGCTGAGTAAAAATGGGAATGTTTTGTCCTTTGCTTTTCTTGTTTGATGACAACATGGACTTGCAAAAAACAAATGAAATGGCGTGAGGAGCCAGTTGGCAACTTTGCAAAGAACCGCACAAGGGTAAAAAAATGTCGGAACTGTTTCCACTTTAATGTGATATGGAAATACGAGTTTCCCATGTTTTTGTACTTTATTTGAGTATTTGTTTTATTTCCCACTTTTTAGTTTGACTCCATACATTTGAACCCGACAGCGACATGAACGAACGTGACCCAGGGAGCATCAACAGATTCCGAGAATCAAGGTATTCCCCACCCATGGCCTCATTGAAGAGACTTTTGATGTTTGTCGGCTCCAAGAATGTCTCGTGCCGCCCAGATTCTCCATCTAATCTGAGCTATAACACATGCCGGCAATTTATTTTTCCAGGTCGCGATTAGCCAATGTAGCATTTTTTGGAAGGCATTTTATGTTAAAGTTATTTGTTTGTTTTTTTTCTGCTGCCCTCCGTCTTCTGAATTGCTTTGTCATTGTAATTTTTGAGAACAGAAGGCTGGAAAAAAAACTAAAATAAAGACTCCCGATAACATTATCTCACCCTCATGGTACATTGAGAGTCAAAGACAGGAGACCTTTGTGCTCCTCCGTGATTGTTGTTTGCCTGCTTGTCTCGTTCCCAATGAGGCATTCGATGTGATGCTATTTTGTTGTTGTTTTTTAAACATTTGTGACAATCAAAGTCGAGGGCAATCAGAGGTGAAAAAGAAAATAAAGGAATCTATTGTGTCCGCGCAGGTGAAATGCCCGCTGGCTCGACGCAAGCAGATGCGGCAATGTGATAACGGCAAACAAAAAAACAAGGTTGAAAGTGTGGCGGTTTCAAGAGGTAAAAGTACTCTTTGTCTTTTTTCCTCTTTTTCCCCGAACCGGCATCTTTTGGTTTACAAAACAGAGCCTCATCTTGTTTCACAACCACTGTTGACCAGATTGTTCATTTCCCCTCCTCGGCGCGAGCGAAGCAGCATGACCTCATATTTGTTTTGAGATTCCACGCAACACGGACACACAAAAAGGACGTCGTAAATTTTGCGCGTTTATTCCCCCTGGCGCATAATATTTAAATACTCATTGGAGACACATGCTTTCGCTTCCTCTTGTAGTGTTAATATTTACACTTTACACATTTATGACAAGCACTCTTCCCTCCGATTCCGCGTTGTATTCTCCTCCCTTGTGTTTAATTTTCAGCCGGCGTTGTGCTTCAAAGCTGTGATCATAGATTAGCTCCAGTTCCATCTCGACCCATCTTGCACATCCTGTTTCTGATAAAAGTCCCTATAGGTACCCATAAATTTTGAGATTGAAAAGGAATTTCCTCTTGGCTGCGTAAACTTTTTTCTTGAAAGCCAGGAAAGGATAAATTCAAGAAACTCAAGTGGATTGTATTTGCAGAGTTGAGGTAGGGGGGGGTTAATCAAAGTCAGGTTGTGTCCATTTTGCATTTTATTTTTACTGTATAGTGCCAATTCACAACAGAAGTTATCGCATAGTAAGTTAGGAGTGAGCGTTTTTTATTTCACTATTTGCCTCGACCTGTTGCATTGCATATGGGGCAGGATAAAAGCCAATTCATACTTGCTTCACATGCGTTTCCTGTCTCGGCGTTGCAACCAGCCAATCACATTGCAGTGGGCCATGTCCTGCAAAGAACTCAAGTGTTCATATAAACAGTACTGTATATGACGGAAAGTACTATTGTCCCTGTACATATGTTGCTGTATCGTTTCAAATGCATCGCTTCAAGGCTTATAAGCAACAATAATTGCCTATATTAGCATTAGCATTAAATTAGCAGACCAGAGGCTAAGCTATGTGGATCTTTTAAATACACGGTGTGTATTTCTCTTTGTTTTATGTTTAATTTGACAGTAACTGAACTCTTTTTTTTCAGCTTTTACATTTGGATGTTAGTTTTGTCCATTGCTCAATTCAAGATTGCTGACCAATGTCATTTAAACTACTGGATACAATATTAGCAAAGAGGCTGTTTTAATCCGGGCCAGTATTTTTCCATCCTCTGAATCATAGCAAAATTTACAAACAATTTAGACTAACAAAAGACGCATGTATCAATATGCACAAACACAGTGAATAATCATCACCCGTGATAAGTATAATGTATTTTTCATATTGTTGTCCTGCATTTAGTTAACTATTAATTCAAAAGTGCGTGGCACAGTTGTTTGCTGTTATGTTGTTTTTGTATCGAAGTGGTGGTTTCTGCAATCACAATTTGACAGTGGCAGTATTTAGAGGCAGATTACATTGGGTAAATTCCCACGCAAGGCCCAGGTACCAAATACAGGGCCCACCACTGATTCAACATTATTATCAGAAGATAATGTGGGTGATGCACACTGCGTCAGTGTTCTTTCACTGTTTACCCTGGGTTACTTATTAGTCCCAATGTTACCAGACAGTGCAAATATAGATTTGTTACTGTAATTTCACACTTCTCATGCAACAATGTCAACCCCTGACAAATTCAGTTACTTGTCACCTGGTGTCTGCAGTTACACACCCTGACCGCTCGCGTCGCTGTTTTTTAATCTCGCCAGCGGAAGCGAGCAAGGTCAGAAATCCAACATGGCGGCCCGCGGTCTTCTGCGGTCCGTCTGGAGCTCATTCACGTCTTTTAACTGTGGTATAAGCGGACAGATCATTTCGCTGCAAAGGATACAAGTGCCACCGTTGTCGCATTCGATTAGTCAGAGGAGAGGAATCCGTCAAGGTGAGACGGTTGCACGCAATTTTAAGAATAGCGTGCGTGTGTGGCTATATAATGTACATAGATCGACATGATTTTCAACGAGACGCTTCCTTATTCTTTTGAAATAATCTGAATATTAAGGCGCTACAATGTCAAATGTTTCCCCTTGTTTGTTTCAACAGTCGTGGAAAAGCATGAGGGTCAAACGTTGACCGTAAGTACAAACATCCATTACCTTTCATATCCGTTGTTATGGTGCTTCTTTAGATGCTCCTGGCAGTTTTGAGTTACACTACGTTTTATCCAACACAACATGTAGACGTGGTTGTCCTATATATATATATATATATTAGAATGACAACAATGACCATCATCAAAGTGGTAGTTACTCTCAACTAAGATGCATGAGCTATAGTTGTCAGCAAATATCCGATGCATTATCATTATTGTGTATCATGTAATGTATTTCTAAAGATTGATAGAGGAAATAGTTTGTCACTTCAAATGTACATGGAGCTAGACATACAGAAAAAAATATGATGTGCTTTAAATGGAACCAAACACTTGGAGCAGCCGTAGTGGACAATTATCTAAGACGTCCAAGATGAAGATGTTAATCGCAAATGTGCTGAATTAATTTTTTAAATGTCTTTCAGATTGAAGGAAAAATATTGGACACTGCACCCGCACCTGAACCACCAAATCCCACCGCCAAGTGTCCGATCTATAGATGGAACCTGCAGAACAAATACAACTACACTGTAAATTATATCTAAATATTGCCGTGGGTAATAACTGAGTCACCTCTAAAAATCTTGTTTTGTGGGTTTTTTTTGGTCCTACTTTGACAGGATGTATTGCTGCTCAGTCAGTTCATCAGATCAGATGGAGGGATGCTGCCCAAAAGAATCACCGGTCTTTGTCCTGAAGAGCATCGCAAGGTTGCCGTGTGTGTGCAGATGGCTCACAGAGCAGGTGTGTGTACCTTGGTTCTCCAAGAGGAACTTTGATTTACAATGGTCCTGAATAATTATAGCATACAATTGGATTGTGCAGCGGGGTAAAAGTACATGATCGGGTGACATAAGAAGGCATGCTCAGTTACTGTCATACATATTCTTTTTCCATTAGCTTTGGTTAATAATGGCCGACAAGTGTTTTTTTAGACAGTTATTGTATTACAATATGACGACTACACTAGTGTAGGTTAATGATAGCCATTGACGCTACCTGATGACTTGATTACACCAGTCCTTTTTATTTTGGTTCCAAGGTTTGCTTCCCGACCACCGACCCAAACTTCCAGAGGGCCACGTCCCGAAGCCCAAACCGCAACTCAACAGGTGACGCCAACACACGCATTTTGTTTCTTCTGCACAGAGCTTTATGTATTACACTAAAAGCTCCGTCTGTCCACCCCCGTGCAGATACCTGACCCGCTGGTCCGTTAGATCTGTCAAGCCCATCTACAAACGCGGGCTAAAGTGGTGCAAGAAACGCATGGCGGTCGGAAGCCCTCTGCTCAAGGACAATGTGCGATACGGTCCGAAGCACCTTCACATTAAACACTGAAGAAAAAAACATGGTATTATGGAGACAAAAAGGTCGTTGGTGGGCAAATAAAAATATGCTTTGTTGATCTTTTCTTGTTTGTTTTTTTACTCAATTCAGATTGAATGAAACGGTAAGACAAATACATTTTATCCTGCGGTACACCGCATCTCTCTTTTAAAGCATGAAGGGCAGGTCCAAGTTCTTGGTCCCGTAGCCAATGTAGATGAATCCGTGCAGCGGTGTCATGGGCACGTGGTAGAAGGTCAGGCCCAACCACAGCAGGCTGCGAATCACGCACACTTTGTTGGCACTCTCAAACTGAAGACTCCACGATCCTACACGCACAAAGATGGGAACAATTAGTGCGCATCCCGTTACTCGCTCGAGTGAACCTCAGTTCATCACGTAGGATACATTCCAGACATATGTGAAAATTTGCCATGTAAAGACCATATGAAGAAAGTTTTCGAGTTTCTCCCAACCCACACACTCGAAATCCATTTAAACTTTATATGATCTGTTTCTCTCTTTCTGACAAGAAATTGGAGACTATTGAATAACATCCCTGATGACAGTTTGTCAAATAAGAAGCAAAAGCAAGTTGAAGTAAAACAGGAACACAAAAAAAAATGTATCTTCAAACACTGCAATGTTCAACTTAAGCCAACGCCGTACTCCCACTTGATGTCAAAATTTGCTTTCACCTTTTGGAATGTCCTCACTCAGCGGATCCAGAAAGTCCAAAGCGGGGTTCAAATCAGCCATCTCCAACAGGGACTTCTTCTTCAGGTTCTTGGGCTGAGCAAAGTGAAGAAAATTTTCAAGTTTCCCTGCCTGAGTGTTAGAAAGGCCTGAGGGACAGACATTGTGTTCATGTTTTTTTTTTCTCCTGCTAAGCAGCTTTGCGTTCACACAAGAAAGCAATTGGAAGCCACTCTCACCGCCAAAGCTGCGATTGATCTGGACGACGCCGTGCGTGCTGTTGATGAAGGCGCCCCGCGGCACCACAGAAGCATCTTCGTTGATGTGGTGAACCGTCACCGCCAGCCTTGTCTCTTCCGTCACTTTGGTCTGAACACGAGAACAAACTGAAGTGGACATCAACTGGATTTGTTCCTCGAGTGCAATCATGAAAACCAGGTACAGATTTTGAGCCCACAACCAGAACTAAATCCACCTGGAAATATGACCTGCCCAATCCTCAATATTATGTTTTAGAGTGAGTTATTAACATGCACGTATTCACTTTGTGGGTACAAACCTCATCTAAATGGGATAACTCAAGATATTACTCACTGTCGACTCCTCCACTGAAGGATCAAGTCTTTCCGCTTGTCTGGACTCGTACACAAATGATGGGTCGCCTTCGAATCGGCCCTTTGCTGTTTTGGACACGTCCTCGATCATTTCGGTTGTGGTCGTGGGGATCAGGAACCAATCGATACAATTGAAGCTGGAAGATCACACCGTGAGGAATGTAAACAGCGCGTGCGGTTTTAAAACGTAAATAATAAACACGTTACCTGTAGAAATGCTGCGTGTCCTTCAACTCGTCATCCCTTCTCCCCTGAGCGATGAAATAGTGCTCTTTTAAACCGAGTATCTTGCCCCAGAACAACACCCGGTTGAACTTGTAGTTTTTCTTCAAGATAATCAGTGAAGTTTGCAGAGCCGCCCTCTGCTCCGTGTTCAAAATGCACCCGCTACCCGCAACCAGCTCCAACGAATAGGATAACGAATTAGCGTCCATTGTCAATGTAGTTGTTGTTAGCACTGTCTGAACCGTTATTAGCTTGCTAGCTAGCGCCAGACAACGCTCGCGGGCAGGGAGTTTGGTCGTTTCTGTTTTAGTAAACCCACTCGTCACAAATTATTAGCTATTGGTTCGTTTTGGGCGTCATTTTTCTCTGAACTAGTAATGGTTTTAGCGTCACTTTTTTGAGCGTGTGGGATTGTATGTTGGTTCCTGGTTGTCATGGCAACGTTTCAACAAACCATTTGATTGGTCACGCAGAGCAAACGATGTGACGTCATTCCGAATATTTGACTATCAGCTTTTAAGAGACAGAAACTACACGTTGAACGTTTTGAACTACAACTTGGAGAATATAAACTCATGTCACTGTGTGGAGTCCGCTGTGTGTTTCAAAAGCGTGCTCACCATCACGTGTCAGCGCGTAACTATCTCGTTGCCAACAACACGTCATTTGATTGGCGTGCGAAGATTTTTTCCCCCTGACGTCATTTACGAGCGCGGAAACGTGATTTCAAATGGCGTTGATTACAATGTGAACGACACTGAGATACAAAACGACAACCCGGAAGCCATAAACTCTCCCGTCGGCGCAAACTGGTTTGTCTTTTGTAAAATGAACTAAAAAAAAGGCTTTTCCCGATAGAAATGCACATTCCAAATGCAACGCTTTGCATTATTTTTGCAGCGATACCCGTCCGACCCCACACGTTGGCTTGTTTCCAACCAAAAGTTTCTCTAATCAGACGGCAAAATGTCCCTCTCAGAGGCCTGAAAGCTGAAACATGTTAAGCAGCCAATAAACATTGCACGTTGCATTTAAGTTTAAAATACTGTACTACTCCCTCTTGTTTTTCTCAGTATGTTCAGTGTTCTTTGCAACCCTACAAAATGACAAGAAAATGATAAACATTAGCTAGGTAAACATGGCATGGTTTGTTGTTTGTTCCAAGTCCACAGACAAACAGTGATTATCTGAAGAAAATGTAATCAAAATGTTCATATGTGATGCAACACTAATTTGAACCCTTTTTATTAAAGGTTCTGTTTTGGAGAGAATCAGAGGAGGCCAGTACAGTACTCGCCTGCAAATAACTACAGGACACAACAGTACATGGTAAGTGATCAACACCATTGTGGTCTAATGGAGCTGTAATTTATTAATTTAAGTATAATATGGAATGTTGGTTTAACATAATTAAAAATCCACATTACATTTGGGAGAAAGCTGGAATGGATAAATGGAATGTGTGTGGTGAATTCAGTTAGTCTCTCTCAATGGACCACCACATAATAAACTGCTTTTGCTCAAGAGTGCCGTTGAGAATATTCCCTTTTTTTCCCCCCCTAAATTGAAAATATCCATTCATTCCCGTGCTTGCCTCTTCCCAAAGCTTGGCTTCAATTGTCCAAACAAAAGACCTCAGTTTGGAGTCACATGCTCCATTAGCAGTGATGGCTTCAGTTCCCTGCCAAGCTAATGTCGCCGACTCATGGAGAGGGGGTGGGGGGGCACGACTGGGGTGACTTCTTTGGAAAAGTGGTGAGTGTGCAAGGACACTTAACACATTCACATACAGAAACACAGTCTGAGGTAAGGATAGGAACATTTAGTGACCCGTGTTGCTAATCATGAATATAAATCTTAACATCTAAATGTGTCTTAATGGCCATTTGAGAGAATGGAAAAGAATCTAATGTACACAGGATAATGTTCTGTCAGCCATGTATGCCGTTTACTTCCTGCCCATGCATACTGAACAGGATTTGCTGTTTCACGAGAAAGATAGATTATCAAACACTCATCTTGAAAAAGCCACAACACTATTGACTAACTAATTAATCAGCGGGGTCCTCCTTTATTTAATGTTCATCCTGAAATTTGACCCAAAAAACAATATATCTCGAACTTTCTGTGATTTGGGTATTTCTATTATTTCTGTGGAAGGCCTTGCGAGAAAAAAACCCCAGAGAGAAATAGATTTTTTTGTTTCTAGTGTCCACTTGTTACTCCACACATGCCTCGGTCCAATCCCACTTGCTACAGGATTGGAAGAAAACCTGGAGGCCGTCGCGGTCCCGCTCCCTCTGGGAAACCGGGCGACCCGGGTTGCCACGACACTAATCCCGCCACACAAAAGGCGAGGGCGCGTCACTTAGCATGTCGCTGCCAGACGCTCTCCGTTGGCTTCGAGGGTCACGGCCATCGATCTTGGCGCTGACACATGGGCGAAACCTGTGCACTAAATTGTCTTTTAATTCCTTTTTGATGCACTTGATGTGAATAAAACCCCGTGGCTCTTGCTGAACTTGAATGGCCTGGGAGTGCAGGATAAAGTGAATGCTGAAAGAGAGGCAAGCAAGAGGCTAAATAGTGGTGTCTATGTCGTACAAAAGCGCAGACAACAACAATGGCAAGAATGCACTGAGAGGAAGTTAGATGGACTGGGTTGCAAACCTACACACAACTCAATCTAGAGACTTTTTATTGGGGGGTTGTTTTGTTTTTTTGAACTAGTTGAACGTCAGTGCTAACAAATGCTCTAGACCACCTTCAGCAGTCCTTCCAGCGCGAGCCAAATTTCTTGGTGTGTTTCACAATTGAATTAGGCCGAGGTTTTCACACGATCATTAATTCCAGCTGAGCCACGTGTGGCTCAAGCTGTGCACCACTGACAGGGCTTGTGTGTTTTTTGCATAATGTGGTACTGGAAAGCTTCACTAAGCTGCTAGCACATCACCTAAAATTGACATTTCGGCAGTTAGGCCCAAGCATTTGGATCAGGGTTATGATTGTTGTGGATTTGTAATTATTATTATTTTTTTTGCTAGTTACTTTGCATTTCGTACTGACTTTTGTTTTTTAAAATTCAATTAGTTTGAATGCGTTTTTCAAGCAGTTCATTTTAATTTTTTGGAAAATTGTAATTTTTTCGAAAATGCTTTGTTTTATTTTAGTTTTACAATTAGTTTTGGGTTTTTTATAATTGGAGTATTTGACGAGTGCAAGATAAAAAAAAAAAAGCAGGGTGGGGGTCACTCATTATTGTGTAACAAAGTTAAATGAAGTACAATTCTCAAACGACTGACCTTCCTTTCTTTTGTACAGACGTACGGAAATACAAAATACATGCTACAGTTAGATTATTGCACAGTAAATGAGAGTTGTGCATAATGTTTAAAAAAAATAACCCCAAAAAAAGAATAGAGAATAAAAATGACAGTCATTTAACTTCTACATTTGCTTTTGTCGGCTTTTAACAATTCTTCGAAAATGTCCAAGGCGAATATCAGCATCATGAGCGATCGCCCGATTGGTGAACACTTTTTCTGGGTGATTCACGTTTACGTAAAACTATCAACATTCCACCACCGCGCTCGATCTGAAATAAAGCAAGGAATATACACTGAGAGTGTAGCTGTTTGGTCAGATTTCATGAAAGATGTTTCACAAAAATATGACTTAGGAGTTGAGAGCCATTTAAAAAAAACAAAACAGCGTTCCTTCATTTCCAGGGACCTCACAAAAGTATTTGAATATCACAGCCAAGTCGACCGCCTGATTTCACGCCAAAGGCCTTTCAATTACTGGAGACAAAACTTGCTTCCTTTGCCAACAGCTGCAAATCTACAATTCTCCCTCTCAGATCTTAACCGAGTCCTCTGCACTTTCCATTGTTCTGAGGATAGCCTCATCTGTCATATTTTTTTCGAAAGAAAATTGCAGCTGTTGCCACTCATGATGACTAATGGGCCATAGGCATGGCTTAGTTAAGTTAAAACACCCTGGAATCTTTTGTAGCACTTATTAAAACATTTAGAGCACGGGTGCCCAATAGGCACCAATTGTTATTTTGTCGTGGTGGAGGGGGCGTTCCCTACGAAGGCCGTGACGTAACCTGCAATATGTAAATAACGCGTGATCGTCGAAGCTAAAACAAATAAATCACCTCGTAAAAGTGGGCCTCGTGTCACTCGTATCTCAAGGCATCAATGCAGTTTTATTTCAGGACCCATTATATAGACATCGTCACAAATGATAAAACAGTCGAAACAGTTGCGGGCCGAACTGTACATGCATGACGCAATCTGTGTTTACATCTATCAGTGTGGTGAAGGTCCCGTTCGACCACGTCGACCGTGCCAAGCAGGCCTTTTCCATGTCACCTACTAACCTACATATGGTCGTTGTTTGGGCAGCACTCCGCCGCCCAAGCAGAACAAGCGCTAATCAAGCGCAGCCCAAAGTCTTTACATGACAACAGACTATAGCGGAGGTCCCGGTTAGCCCCGGTTGGGAAGCGTGTGATGAGAAAGAGAGCGTGAAAGAGGGGAGGGGGGGGGCACAAGAGAGGGGGGCAACGGTGGCGAGAGATCGGGTGAGGGGGTGGAGCTACGGCCGCTATTGTCCACTAATGGGCTACATTGTAAGATTAAAATCCCCCCCAGTCAAATCTGTACGTTGGATGAGTTTTCAGTTTAGCTGTTGCAGATCAATAGCGCCCCCTTAAGACACACAATGGTTATTACTTGAAACGTTTGGAAAAAGGCTTTCAGTTGTTTCGAATCAAAACGTGTGTTTGAAAACCTCCCCCCCCCCCTGAAAAACGGACCGGAAATGTTTAAAAGCGTGAAACGGGTATTTTCGTTTCGAAAAAAATCACATAAAAAGACTGAAAATTGAATTTCCTGTTTGGAAAAAATATTTACAAAAAGCTATCGAGGGGAAATAAAAATTACGTTTTGTTAAATATGTTGTGACAGTATGAGTGACAACGTGTTTAAAATTGTGCGAACGCTTTGATGCATGTGTTTTGAGATGGATTTTTTTTTAATTGGGAAAAACAGGATTTCTTTGGAGGGTTTGAAAGTGTTAACATTTTTTTGTAATTTGTTTTAAAGCTTTGATTAATTTTAAACCGTGAAAATGAAATCTTAATTTGAAGAACAAAGCTGACAATTCTCCAGTTGACTGTGTGACCATTAACCCCAGTGTGTATGTTTATAAATACCAAGTCTGTGACATAGAAAGTGCATTATTAACATGAAGTGCTTTCCTTGGAAGGGGTCCAATTGAATCATAAAACACTCATTTCATTTACATCTTTGACTGCTTGTTGTTCATGCGACATTCGTTTCATCATTTGTCAAGACATTCATTCCACTGTACCTTTTTTCCCCCTCTCAAACAAAGCTGTGCAAGGTATTTTTGGCAAATGTGCTTTCTTGTAAACATGGCTCTCTAATGTCAAACAAATGGCATCCTTTCCCCTGCGTTCATCTTTGACACAGTGGCGTCACACTTCTGTGACCTTTGATGGCTGGGTTAAGCTCACAAGGGAGCGGAATGCCGAGCGAGAGGTTAAACTAAGTGTTTTTTTGTCACGTTGTCGTTTTCAGGACTGGGGCTGTGCGTTGGGCTGCCCTCTGTGGAACCGTATGACGGCCGCTCCTCGGCCGCCTTTGGAGACCCCGCGGACGATTTGGGATTCAGCACTCTGGGTACGTAAACCTGGAAAAATAATACACAAAAATGTTTCAAAAAATATGAATGAGCAAAGCCGTATTGTGCTTTTCTTATGACATTTACCATGGTGTTTTCCTCCACTTGTTCAGCCGTGTCCTCATCTTCCTCCCTCACCTGTGGTTGGACAGAAGCGATGTCAACGGACGAAGAAGAAACGTGTAAGTCTGCACAACACGACATGCGGCTCACCACGTAATTGTGCGGACTGAGGTACTTGAAATGGCCAAAGCAGGTGTAGCTGAGGCAGATGAGGATGGTGACGACGAGCACCACCAGGGTGAACAGAGAAGTGGGTGCCCAGAAACCTGGAATGTCAGAGAGGTTCCGAATATTTTCCCGCTTGCTTAAAAACAATTGAAAGATGCCGGTGTTGCGAGCGCTGCACGTCACTAACCCGTTCTGAGAACAGAAAAGAAATAAAGCCATATGAGGCAGATGATGGGCGCGGCCAGAGCTTGATTGACAGCCTTCAGGTGGACTTGGCGGTCGAGACGCGTCGGCAAATAGGCGAAGTACAAGTTGTGCTTGTCGACCAAGTGCTTCAGGGTCATGTATAGGAGGCCTGATGGGACACACCGAGTCATCAGAAACGGACATTTTGAGGTTAAGAACCGCGCGTGATGTAAGAACATGTGATCAAGTGGCACGGAAAATGTCAAACTTCCTGGCATATTTCAATTCCTGCAGAAGTTGCCGGACCAAAACACCTCCCTGAGCTTCGGACCTCAAGTTTACAGAATGCTTTGTCTGTGCAAAAGTGTGTTGTCGTACTCACCAAAAGGCACAATAATGGGACAAATGACGCTGTATGCCATGATGACAGTAAACACGCACAGGATCCAGCCGTACATGGCGCCATACTCAAACTCGTAGGCTTGGTTCTGGCAATTGAAATCAAAAGAATGTCCTATCAGGAAACGGAGAAAAAGAAAACTTGCGACGGCATTGTCTTGAATAGCTGTTGTCTGGCCTTCGAAACAAGATATTAAAATTGAATAAATAAAATGGGATCCTCGCTAACATGAGTCAGTATCTGGTCCGACATTTGAAATGTCTCGTCGCCATATGGCCCGTCGCAAACCTGTTTGACGTATTTCCTTTCTGCGGCCGAGCGGGCGAACACCAGGCGGATGGTGTAAAGGAGGAGACCGGGCAACCGCATGAGATCCATGGCCGAGCCCACCAGGCCCGCCGCGATGACGTAGTTGACGAAAAAGGACCCTTGGTCAGGTAAGAACACACATCTAGTGTTCAGATGGTCAAACAAAAACAAGTAAATAAGACGTCAGTTACGGCTCTTTTATAGAGCGGAATGCGGTGACGGTGTGAGAGCGTTTATCATCGAGAGCAGGGGTGCCCAACCAACCGATTGCGATTGTAGACTGGTCCCAAGTCGATCGCAGGGATTCTGGGGAAAAATGTGTCTGTCCGTGTGTGTTATTAACTCATTCACTCCCAAAGACGTTTTTAAACGTCTTTTCAGACTTGGTTGTAGAATTGGCTGGTACTGAATGAGTTCATATAAAATATTTTTGTGTCATCGTACACCGCACCCAAAGCACCTTATCAGTTTCACCTTCACCCCCCCCCAAAAATGTAATAAAATAATACATAAATGAATCATTTCACCTTTAACCTACGGTGGCACGTGAGCGCCATCACCGGAAGTTGTTCTGCGCGCGCATTGTGTGTATGCGTGCACGCGCGCTAACGGTCGATGGCGGAAGGTTGGTTGGCTTGAAAAGTACGAACGTTGGTCCAAAAGAAAAAGGTTGGGCACCCCGAAACTAGCGGTATGAGTAACAAGGAGATATGCGTAACAGTGAAAGGAACTTACTCAAACCTCAACTTCCCATCCGTGAGGAATTCTTTGTCAAAAAGCCAGCGGAAAAACAAGGCGAGACTGCGAGAGATCAAAAAACAAACACTTGTTAGCTTATTTTGTGTGTGCACATTTTCAATGACAGAAATCGAAGTCAATATTCGGTACATCCGCACAAAATGAATTTTATAGGAAATGAATCAATCAATCGTCCTTGACAAAGTCTTTGCTCTTGCATTTCCAAACATGTCGCTCCATTTTGAGTTGCTTAAGGATTGCACCGCTGTCCGTGTTTGATGCTATGTGATGTGTTTATTTTTAACGGTTTTGTTAAGCGCTTTGTTACAGCTGTTGTGACAGCGCCATAGAAATCAGGATGTATTGTATCGTATTGCTTTTGTGTCAGGCCTTCTACAAATGTCTGTTATTATCCTTTGATGTGCCCCCCAAAAAAAAAAACTTTTGGAGGCTTTTCTGCTGTCTCGGTGGCACCCATTGCCACATCAGAATGTTTTCAAAATTCATCCGTTGAAGCCAGTTTCCTTGAGCAGTGTAACAGTATGCTAAAAATCATAGTTTGGTATCAACCGTGTGTATTTCTATCTATCTAATACATATGACCATTTTGAGGAAAGTTCAACATCAATAGTTTGTCGTCTTCCGAAAGAAATTCACAGTGCAGACAAACCGCAACCGTTTTTTTGTTGACGGCGCAGCCCATTGAAATTACCTGGTGAGTCCGAGCGAGGGAAGGATGAGCACCATGAACAGCAGGAAGAAATAAAGCTTGTGCATCATGCTCAGCTGCTCGCTGGACCTGAAAAGAGCACCGGGGACCATTCAAATTCCAAAGCGCGGTCTCGCTTGGCTCGCCAATCTGAATGAACGCGTCGCCCACCTGCTCCAGTGGGCCTCCCCCAGCGTGGAGTAGTAGACGATGGTGGGCAGCAGCGCGGAGAAGCACCACAGTAAGAACGTGGGGAAGAACTGGCTGACGATCGGGCTCTGTGGGGAAGCGAGAGAAAGGTCAGACTAGCAGCCTCACCCCCGCCCGAGGGGCGTGGGAGTCTCTCGAGCGTACGTTCAGATAGCGGATGGGCTTGGTGACGTTGAATTTGTCCATGGTGTTGATGATGATGGTGGGCGTGGTGAGGAAGGTGAGCAGGAAGAAAAGCAGGAAGTTGAGCATGGCGTAGCGCGTGAACCAGGAGAAGCCCTGCACCGACAAATGGTCCCTGGACGGGGAGACGAAATTCACTAAGTACTCTCGTGGAAATGTTTTACACTTGGAGGAGAAAAAAAACAAAACAGTGACCAAGTACTGTATTGGCCCGAATATAAGACGGCCCTGATTATAAGACGACCCCCTCTTTTTCAAGACTCAAGTTTGAAAACAGACTTTTTGAACACCAAATTCATTTTGATACAGAAAATAATTACAGTACATCTGAAACAAATGCAAAACCACACAATTAGGTGCGTTTGTGACAGGAAAGGCCCATTCCGGATTGAGTGAACGCTCAACCCGTATTGCTTTTTGTTATTGTAAAGTGTCCTTGGGTGTCTTGAAAGGCGCTTATAAATAAAATGTCTTATTATTATTATTATTATAATAACAATATATTTGAGAGAAAAAGCATGTTATTTTGCCTCGTTCAAATCTTAATATCTGAACATTGAAATATGTAAACTAAAGTGCAATCACATTCGTAAATGAATGGCTTCTGGTTTTTGAAATGTAAATGACATCATAACTTCTCCTCAGCTGCCGGTTAAGCTGGCCGATCTTCGACCCACTTTTCTCCAGATTGTCGCTACGTTTCTCCATTTTCTGTTATCTCTTCTATATTTTCTTGTCTTTTCCTTCTTACCGCTGATTTTTATTTTTCTTCTCCTTCCTACCGCTATTTTTATTCTTCATGAGAGGGGTTCGCTTTGGCCTGGGCAGTCAAGTTAAGCATCGCTTCAATGATATCTGGCGCCATCTAGCGTCGTGAATGGGTATAACGTCAGACCCTGAATATAAGACGACCCCTTGCTTTTTCAGTCTTATTTCAATGCAAAAAACGTATATTCGGGCCAAGACGGTAATGTAAATTCGATTCAGAGCATTTTTATCAAATCCACACCTTCTGTCAGGTGTTGTGAAGCTCGCCTCTTATGCAAGTCAGGTGCGAGGCAGCAGCCTTACCAGTAAACATTTTTCGGATGGGGTGCGAAGCTGACCCTCCACTTCCTCACTTTGATGCTCGCGCTCTTGTTGGAATGCTGAGGCTGCCGACAGCAACCCGCGCCGCTGCAGTCGAGCGCGTTGAAGTCTTTGAGTATGCTAATGAGCGTGGAGGGGGTGGGGGGGGGCAGGTGTGAGTGACAGGAAGGATGAACTTTTCAACAATGGCAAGCATCCAGTTTCCCCATCACGCCAGAAAAGCGTTTAGTGATTTTTCTGGTTCTGTGACAGCATGTTGGACTGGGTTCCAATATGGATTCCCGCCTGGTGCAAATGCACGCGTATGGGGCCGAGGCAAGATAAATGACTCACTACTTGGCCATGGCCTCCGTCTGAAGGGTGACAAAGGCAAGCCCCAGGGGGCGCTGTGGCACCGCTTCCACCTGCTGCCTCACCTCCTCCAGCAGGTCTTTTTCTTTGGTGCTGTAGTAATCTATCGCGTCCACCTGAGGGAAGACGCACGTGAATGAGCACTGCACAAGTGATTCCCACCTCGGATTACAGCTGCATCCCACTGGAAATCAGCTGGAAGCTTATTTCTGGGGCGAGACAAGGATTCCAAAACCAGTTATTTTCCTTAAATATGAATATACTTCTTAGGGCTGGAGCACAGTTGCTGCTCCAGGAACGATTTGAAACTATCTGTCGCGAGTCTGCTCCAAAACAACTCTCAAGAACCTATTTGAGAAAAGACAAAGCTGCTGTTTCGTGACAGCATGAAGTCCCGCTGCTGCAACCTTACCGTGTCACATTTGGCGCAGCAACACAGGTAGCCGCACAGTCGAGGATATATTGTTTCCCGCTCGCCCGTCTTCTCCAGGACACGCTCGTAGTATCGCAGGTTTTTTCCGGCTCGGACCCTGCAGGGGTGAAAAGCAGCGTGGCGTATTTGTCACAACCTGCATTGAATTGTTCTGTTTACGCAAATTTGTCAGGCAAGTGAGAGGGATGTTTTTTTTTTTGTGGTTTTTTTAGGCATTTGAATGTAGTTCGTGGAAACCTGGCATTCTTACCTTTCCTTATCAAGGCGCATTAGCTTGGCCACATCATAGGCAATGTTGACCGCACACACTCGGCAGCTTGGGTACGCCTCTCTGTGCAAAAGTGCACCAATAAAGAACAGCGCGGGAAACAAGCGCTCCCTTACGCTCGCGAACTTGGTTTCGTCCACTCACACGAAATGCGTCCTGATGTCGTCCTCTGTCGCCGTTTTAGGGACAGACGTCACAAACAAGGTGTTTCTGGCCTGCAAACATTAGCGGGGAACCCTTTAGCACACGTGAATCAAGCATGAAATTGTGATTTTTATATTTTGGGCAGAAACTCACCGCGTCTTGCCCCATGCCTTTCATTTGCGATGTGTGATGCCGGAGCACAACAACAGTGAGGGCGAGGTAGAGGACGGCAAACACCGTGTGAAGCCACAGCAAGTCGTTTCTGGAGCGGGAAAAGAAAACTCTTCAACCACAGCCAAGACACCACTCAGTCGTGTTCCGTGCAGTTCAGTCGGCGTGAAAGGCACCATGCGTCCAGACCTTCGGCCGTAACTCAACCCGAATGTGTACAAGAATCGGACTGCGTTGTTGTCTATCACTAACCTACGCTAACGCAGTCATAGTTACAGTGAATATATGTGTGAAACGCCACCAGTTATGGCAAGTAATTGAAACATTTATATGACAAAAATCTGGGGACCCGGAATAGAGCCTTGTGAAACACCACGGCTGTCTAACTACAGGGGGTTCATGTCCCAAAGAGACGTATTGTTACGTCACTGTGCAAAGTAGTTCACAGTTTATAACCTGATGTTGGGACTATTGTAAACCAAAGGACTTTCCACCCCCCTTCCATTGACCATTGAAAATAGGAGGGTGAGAAGTTTTTAGTGGTTTATGATTCTGTGAAAAAGGGTCATGAAAACAACAGCTAGTTGCAGCCCGTGAGTTTTTTTAGAACATTAGTGTCGGTTTTATTGCAGTTGGTGCTTCTTCCGTGTTGCTGTTTAATACCCTTTCTGAAGATTCCCAATCGTCGTCCTTCCAAAGCTCTCCGGATTGTTGCCTGAAAGACATTTAGGGTGGGAAACGTGTCCTTTGAGAGAGTCTCTGATTTTGGTTTAGTTAGTTTTTTTTAAAAACAGTTTTGGCTCCACCTCTTCCAGTTGTAATTTTTGCCATTAAACTGTGAGCTGTTAATCTGTACGTAATCATTTCAACCGACATCAGTCTTCTCAAAGTGGGCAAAAAGGAGAAGCAGCAGTAAAGGGACTTTTTTTCCCCCCCACTTTCACATTACAGGTGAATTTGTCAACACAGTGGAGTTTAGAGGAAGTGAATGTGGTCGAGCCGTTTTTAGCCGCGATGAGCGGGCTGTGTACTCGAAGTGAAAGTGAAATTACGAGGCACCAAAGCTCACCCAGCAGGTCACCCGTCAGGTTGACAGGCAGTATGATTGAGAGGGAGGTGACTGTAATGACCAGCAGCAGGATGACCAGATGACGCTGGAAGGACAGGTAGTGGACGGCGTCGCTGCCGCATCTGGCTTTTATTTTTTCATCACTAGGGGGGGAACAAAAACAAATACAGAGCTGTTTATTTTTTTTTTTCTAGGCTTCAGGACTTGACGACAAAGCACATGTTGACAAATTACACTCACTCCATTCTGAGAATGAAAGGCAGCCAAGAACAGAAGCCCTTTAAGAACGAGATGCAAAATAAACGTTCAGATTGTGACAAATTACTTTGGCCTATCGTCAATCGATAAATTGATTCCACAAACCATTTCATACTCGAGGTCATCCCCATTGGACACACAAGACGACATGTGTCTGTAGCGATGGCGTCCCGTCCCGGTGACTCTAAAAACACAAGGCCATTCTTTGAAACAACAGTCAAGTGCAACAGCTTAATCTCGAACGTATGCTTCTTGTCCGCAAATATCTAAACCGCTTCGGGCCAAAATTGCACCTCCAATCCAAACGCAAAAGTCGAGTGTCTCATCCAAAACTAACCCTTCCTTGTCCGCAACCAGTGCCAGGCGGCCATAGTCCCAGAACTTCCTCCGTATAATCGAAAACAGGATCAGTAACACCTGTCCGACCAAAAGATAACAGTCGATCCGTTTTACACAAAACTTGAGTTAACTTTCTCAATTATGGACAGACGGCGGCTCGTACCAAAAAGACGCTAAAGTTGAGAAGCAGCACAACAGGAACCCCCCCAAACTGGACTCCATTCAGGACGGTGTTCTGGGTACTGTTGAAGCAGGTCTTGTCATTGGAGCCGCGAGAACCGGTGGTGCCGTTTGAGCCCACTGGCGACCACTGCTCCCACCACCAAGACGACATCACTGCAGGGGACCCGGCAGTTTTTGTCTGCATGTAACGACATACATCTGAAAATTCAGACTTTTTTTTTTTGGTACGGTCAGAGTAGCTCAGCAAGTGTAAAATCGGGTCGTAACATAAAGCACGTGAAAATTAAAAACAATAACAGCCGCCATTTATTTTCAGTCTGATAGCTGGTTGATGAGTTTTGCGTCGCTCCGCGCGTATCGGACATGTCAAATCAACAGTGTGCCTCTTCGCTCCGCGCCTCGACTGACCCTCGGTCACGGGTTCTGCATTTGGGCGCCTCAGTCTAACATCAAGTTCTACTCAGGAATCCAAAGCGACAGTCGTATCCGCCATTTTCGTATGAGACACACTCGTGATTTTCTTGCCCCATCGCTAATGACACATTAAGTAACGTCGCAAAACAGTACAACTTGCGGTCGCTGGAGAAAAAAAAAAACTTTCGAAAGCGGAACCGGAGCGAGATCGTCACAGAACTGTATCCTACCTCGCTGACAACTTACCGCCCCCTCCACCCCGTCAACGTCCGCTATTCACAAACTTGACCAGCCGGTTCGGAAAATGAGAAGCACTGCGTGTTTGGCTTGCCTACGTGGCCGAGAGAACCGCAGGCCGCCCTGCCCTGTTGTGACGCCTGAGCCCGTCGCTGAGCCGCAAAGTAAACTTTGGAGACGCGCGGCCGTCAACTGGCTGCAAGTCTTGTTTTCTTGTTCAGCCGTCCCACTTTAGGCTGCGCGCATGCGCAGATAGTCAACTGCTGTCAGAGCAGAAACGTCGTGTGGTTTCGGAAAGTTTACGACACTATCTTACTATATCTTCATTTTATTTAATCATAGTAGTTAATATTGAATCATATGAGCATGTATTTTTTTAGTAGAAAAATAAACATGTGCTATGTTAAGTTAAAGACACATTTTACAGATAAATTGAATGTAAATATATCGTATAAATATCAGAGATGGGCAGTCCGGGCCTGGGATGGAACACGCCCATTTTTGGGGACGGCAAAACGATGAAGGACGGATTAAGCAACGACGCCCGTCCCTTCAATCGTCCCGAAGCGTTTTATTTGGTGTCCGGAGAGAAAATAACAGTGGAGCCAAACACTGCAATTTCTTAATCGTGCAACCTTTTTCATCTCAACAGTATTTTTTAAAGCAACACTGTCATCTAGTGTATAGCCAGAGAACATAACAAAGTACCTATAGACTCCCGTTTCGCTAATGATCTCTTCAGCCGGTTAAGAACGCTGACTGTGTTGTTTGTCTATCGGTGTCTGCCTACATCTGGCTTGGAAATGTGTTGTCCTATTTGGCCTCCGCAGTCGCACTGATGGAAAAATTGGAAGCCACGATTTTTCATCGGCATTTTAAGTTGCCTATTCCTCATATAAATAGTACAGTGATTTTTTTTTTTACCATAGTTGAATTGAAATGTGTGAAAGTACTGTTTGTAAATTTCTTTTCACAGATGAGTGACATGATGGCGTCTATTTTAAAAACACAATCCATCACATGTGACCGCCAAAATAAAATACTTGAGTCTTTGCCATCAGTCATTTGCACCCAGGCTCGAGCAAGATTTGAGCAAGGATTACACGCCGTCCGACGCGGCGGGCAGAATGCGGCTGGTTCCACCTTGGAGCCATTTGGGAGATGTGTTGTAATTTGTGTGGGACGAAGCATCGCAAAAGCAATGTCACGGGCGCAGATCAGATGGCCAAATTAATGAAGCCAATGCAATTAGTCATTCAATTTACTGTAACATTGTGCGGCGCTGCGGTGTTTCCCCCTCCAGATTCCCATAATGTGAAGTTTATAGGCTTCCACCCGGACTGTTCATTTCTGCCTGCTGTGTATTTGTGTCTTCCTTGTCCCGTGTCAATGTGTACTCACACTGATGTTCATGTTTTGGCTGTGTGTGTGTGTGTGTGTGTGTGTGTGTGCACGTGAGTGTGTGAGTGTTCATGCCTCGCTGTGGGACACGTTGATTAGTGTGTGGTGAGGCTCAGCTCCCAGCTGTCCTCCCAGACCAGCAGCTGATTGAAACCAATCAGGCTTGCGATGGCCCCATTGCAGTGACCCCTCACCCCGCCCGCCCCTGGCCTAATCACCTGCTGATTGGCCCATGCAGGCCCTCCCCCCTCAGTGTTGCTCACCCACCCCCTTGGCACAGAAGGTTAATTTGACCAGCGGATGAAGCCTCCAGGAGGGAATAGGAACGTGTGCCTGGTGATATTGCATGGATCTAGCACACCTGTCAATCACGGCCACTTGTGGGGGGGGCGGGGGCTTGGAAAAATGGTGACAGTCAGGAAGGAACGAAGAGCATCTTCCTGGTGAAAGATGGAGAGTGGGTTTTATTACACCACTAGCTCCTTTTAAGCCTTTGTGCGCATTGCAATCCTAAATGTAAAACCTGCTTTTGATATTTTCGTTAGCAAAGCCTTTAGTGAGTGGTTGACACTAAGACGGGCTAAGATGAACAATTAAATGAATGCTCGGCCCACCAGGAAAAAAAAAATGTTCGGCCAGTCGTGTGTAGTTCGCGAGACAAGTCACTGACGTTAGGTCCTATTCGTTTGGCATCTCTCGGGCGCGCCATCATCGGGGAGCGATCGTCTCATTTCAATTGTCCATCTGCCCATCTCGCTTCTCTCCCGTTATGCGACTCGTCTCCTCGATCGAATTTCTGGTGTCAGAAGCGAGAATCAGGAATGAGCCCAAGAACTCTTGTGAAATGAAATGTGATCGCATATTAGGAAGCGCACCCCAAGCTGACGCTGTTGTGATACACAAATAGAGGAGAAACGGGTTGGCTTTAAATGTCCCACAGGCACTCGCCACAACAGAAAGGACAAGGGAAGTAATTGCAACTGCTTTGTACGTATTTCAGTAACCGGGTGAGCACATACTTAGCCTGGCTTCTTCTCTTTCATGTTCCCCATGACTCCCTCTTTGTATTTTATAGCTGTTTCGTGGTCCTGTGGCACCATGCTGCCTCTCACAGGTGGTGTGCTGTGCTGGCACCCTTATTTTCTTCGTCTTTCACATTAAAAATTGTTTTAAAAAAATCAGATGATGTTAAAAATTGGCGTAGCCTGCTTGAACCAAGAAAGTATTACGAATGGAGCGTGTTCCTTTTGTTCTGAAATTTAAACGGTGTTCCCACGTACAGTAAAGGCTGCAGTTACTTGTTTATCCAGAGAGAGGCGCTGTTGCATTCACTGTCATTTCTGCAGTCAATCATTTACAGTCCTTTTTCTTTTTGAGCTGCTTTTAGCTTCTTCTTCGTCTTTTCCTTTTTTTTAAATTTTTTTAATCCATGTCTAGAATAGCCCGTATATTCATTAATCTTAAATACAACACAATTTAGCCATTTGTCATCACAGGTCATGTGATCAAACAGTTAAAAAAATAATAATCTTGAACTAATTTTTTTTTTTAACCCACAAGTTTTGTACAAGTTTGAATCACTGCCGTTTGTACATTTCCTTCATCAATATTTTGACTAACTTAGCAGACAACTCTCCTTTGCGTGTGTGTGTGTGTGTGTGTGTGTGTGTGTGTGTGTGTGTGTGTGTGTGTGTGTGTGTGTGTGTGTGTGTGTGTGTGTGTGTGTGTGTGTGTGCGTGTGTATGCGCTCGCGTGCGCAGTTTGTCAGGCTCCTCTGCCTCCTCGTCCCCGGTGGGCAGAATAATGTTGCCAGATTAGCATAACGTTAGCATGTCATTTCCATGTCATTATCCCAGTCGCACTGTAAACGTGTGTGCAAGCTCAGGCATCCCCCCCCCCCGCCCCCCCCCCTCACTTTCTCTGTGCTCGTGAGTGAACTTTGCATCAGATCAACTGTTTCCCTTCATCTGGCAACACACCCCCACACAAGCAATCCCGCCACAATGCGCACCCACAGCCAGTGACACGGCTCCTTCACTGTCACAAACCCCATCTCTTTATCGTTGCCATCCACCCATGTAAACACATGCTAATTCCCATTAATCTGCCATTCACGGTCCCGTTTGTTTTTATGCTAATATCAGTACCTGGTAAAGACATTAAAAGAATAGTTTGACCCGACTCGTACGGGCAGCCGCCTAATTAGGCACACATGTAGTCTGTAATGAGAACCAGGAGAAGAAATGTACCAAAAACCGCCTGTGCAAACGTAATTTTGCTCAGTTGGGATTGCTCACTTAAAACAGTGCCAATATCACACTAATTGTGTTGTTGCGGCTTTGCTGTTCAATGTCAGTAGATGTTGAAAGTTTGTTCACTTGCCGAGTAATTGTAGCGCCGAGGCAATGTATGTTGCTTTATTTTTATTTTTTTGTCCTTTGGTGAAACTTGAGTCTCGCAGCAAATCGAGCGACGCAGCCAATCCCAGCTGAACCACTGCCTCTCGCGCAGGGCTTTTCAACTAATTGTCGTAGATGGAACAGGGATCAAAATGCTCATGAGCCCAAAAAAAAAAAAATCTGGGTACTTAGCATAAGCAAAACCAAGAAAGCCACAGCCAATTTGGACCAGTGTAATATATGCTGTGTGCACATGTCACACTGAACTATGTTTACAATGACTTATGTAGTTAGAGCTAGAAAGCAAAGCGTGGAGAGTCTCTGCCAGTGTAATTGACGGACGAAGTCGGTGAAAATCCAAGTATCCACACTGTGTCCTTTTATTCTCGCCCATTTCCTCTCTTTGTCGACATCCGCTTATTCCTAGTTAATCGTGGCATATTTTTATTGTTCAATTAAAAAAACAAGTCTACCTAGATTTCGGATCTTTGATGAAACTTGACTTTGAAATAGAGTCTCGGTCGAATTTGAGGTGTACTTATTGATTTGGCCAGTGAGTGAAGCGTACGCGTCGCGCCCTTCCAAGCCGTCGAGCCACTCGCCAGCATAGTCTGATGAAATGGTGACTTAACATGCGTTGTACATGCTGCCCTGCGTTTTCAGCCATATTGGCTGCGATTCTCGCGCTTCAACCTCAGCCATTTTGGGGTGGGTCCGCAGCTGCTGGAAAGATCCCATTTAGTCCGAGCGACATGTTTCGGGTCGCACCCTTGTTTACAAGAGGGAGCCAGAGCTGATGTGTTTAAAATGGCGTCCAGATGGTGACAAAGGCTTGATTGCGGCGTGGCTTCAAAGTCCCACCCACTCCTGCTGTCCAGCGACTTTAACTGCATCTCTTTATGTCCTCGCTCTCCTCTCTGTGACTCGCACCTCAAGTAGATACAGTGAACCCCTCGTTTATCAGGGGGATAAGTTCCATGGGTGAGCTGACACAAATTTACATACAAGAACGGCACCGCGGTGGGCGACCGGTTAGCACGTCCGGTTAGCACGTCCGCCTCACAGCACAGGAGCGCTGGGTTCGATCCCGGCGCCGGCCTTCTTGTTCGGAGTTTGCATGCTCTCCCCGTGTCTCCGGTTACAAGAATGAAAAAGAATTCAAAACCTTCAAACAACAGCTACACGGTTGGCGTCCTGAGGAGTATGATGCCTGTTTGACAGCAACGAGAAGTTGGCAGCATCGTATCACCTTGTGCGATTGCATCCGAGTGAAATCCGATTACGTTTCGCAGCTATTAGGCGAGGCGACGCGGTGCGAAAGTGACTCGAAGTGTCCGCTAACGTCATGGAATACCAGCACGACCTTTTTGTGTGTGTGTGTGTGTGTGTGTGTTGCACATTCTCCCTTCTTGCCGTTTTGCCCGCGCATGCAGATGTCAATGCCTGTGGCGGTGCCGGTGACTCGCTGGCCGAGCTCCAGCGCGCTGCCCCCCGAGCAAGGAAGTTGCCAGAGGAGAGAGCGCAAACAAGCAAACACGAGCAGGGAGGGAGAGAGAGAGAGAGAGAGAGAGAGAGGCGAAGAACGAGCGTGAGGGGCAGTAGCTGTGTAATTAGTAGCAGGTTTTGAGCAGCCCCCCACTTCACTTTAATTAAAAGCTGAAAAAGCAACTGTGGAAACAAGGAACCAAGAGTGAACGGGGGATTTTTTTTCCTTTTTTTTTTTTTTTTGGAATAGAGTGAATTCCGGTCTTGCCAAGGGGCAAATATGCAGTTGGCACCTTGGAGAGAAGCCTGATAGCTCTGAGCTTTTTCCCCTCTTGGCTTCTGGAAGGCAAAATTCGCCCCCAATTTATTCATTTCAAAGTGGTGTAAAACATCCAATCCAAAAGTATTTAGACACACCTCTCAGTGAATCACTGTCGACCTCTTGCTTTACAACCGTCCCTTTTTTTAGTGGCGCTTCTCCTCACGGGGAGAATTGGTGCCCATCCCTGCTGACTACGGGCAAAAGGCGCTGTACGACCCGGACTGAAACCGCTATGACGCCATGCAGCTCCATAGTCTCCCTGTCATGCTTTCAATTTTTCACCTGGTCAAACTTGCTTCTTACTTTGGGCGAGCAGGCTTAGGTTGCGGGGGAGCTTAGGCCACAATTCAAATGGCGGACGCAAAATAACAACAAAAAAAAGTTACTTTTATTGGGCATCATCGCTTTTTCCGTGACTGATCATTCATCTGTTGTCACCACGACGAGGGCGATGGGTGTCAGAGAAGGCGATGATGAAGAGCGAGATATTATTATTGCGTCTGGGGGTTTAGTGATGAATCAGCGGTATCGGCAGCCGCCGCGGTGCTGATGGAGAATTATTTGTCTTCACTAACCTCCAGCTTTGGATCCATATTGCTGAGCAAGCTCCTTCTCCTCCTCCTCTTCTTCCTCCACAAACTCAATTGTTCTCGTCTTGTCGCTCGGCCTTGTCCGCCCCTCCCCGCGGCAACGGCTTCGGCCACACGATGGCAGCATCGCTGGTTGAGCCGCAGATGGCCGCGCTGATGCTCTTTCACCACGACTGCTTCACGGAAGATTGATTCGCCGAATCATGATAACTTGACAGAGAATAATCGCAGACATGATTTAGGTTAGCGTTGCCCGGTAGTCATTTAGTCTCGCTACTTGACGAATGGAGCTCGCATAGCCACGCCGTACCCTGCGGCTCTGATCGCATTTCCGTCCTGGCAACACGGTTGGATTTACGATTCACTCGAAGCTCTTGTTTGGAAATGGCAATCCTGATATTGCTTTTTGTTTCGAAATGTGTAGATCGCATCAATTATGAGGGCGGCGTGGCATCATAGCAACATGACATCCGCGTTGGCAACCAATCAATTTTAACAGGAAGACTGAGGACAACGGTGGAGGACATCCGCCATTTTGTGTCTATCAGTGGCCGTCACTTATATGTGCATTTTTTTGCTATCCGCTGGCTGGTGCGGTCAAGAAGCCCTGAGAATTGCAACAAAATCATGTTTGCAGCAAGAAATTTTTCACAACAGGGGACTTTTCACTGTAGCAAATTTGATCTCAGACGTAAACACAAACACACACAAAAATGTTTGTGTACTTTTTATTTGTATTCCAATATTGCCTGAGTATGAGCATACACTTATTTGTCACTTCATATAGCCAGCGTAGAAAGAAAAAAAGGGAAATTGCATCATTTACTTTCACTTACATCAATTTCTTGCATAATGTCTTTTGTTTTGCATCCTCCATTTTTGGTTTTTATTACCTTTAACCTGTCTTCAAGCGTTAAAACTTTTCTTTTCTTAACTCCTTGGTATGCAAAGGTCCGTTTTGTCGCCGTTATTTGAGCAATGCAACGTTTGTGCTGCGTCGAAAAAAAAACTTCCTGTAATACTGCGCGTGTGTAAACCAGTGCGGTGGTTGCTGTTGCCGTTTCCGAACGAAGCAGTAGAGGTCGCTGTGGCATGCTGAGGTTGGATTAGACTTTTGCGGAAGGCTTGTTTTCCTTGTAGTGAATCTCGTTGTGAGGCAAGAGCAGAGAAAAAGATTTTGTATAATGGAACAGGGGAATTTTCGTTGTAGGGGGAGCAGAAAAGTAGGAATGGCTTTCATGCATTACATTTTTTTCACACTAGGGGGTATTTTCGCCCATGTAGGTTTTGTTGTAGAGGAGTTTCACTGTACTGTGGACCTGCGATGTTTGCACAGGATAGGGCCCGTTCTGGCCCTCGGAATAGCGAAAAGCCCCAAATAAGATCTTTATACTGACGTTGAAACCGTGCACCGCCTGAAATGCTATCTTGCAGCCTCACTTGAGAACTCCTGGTGCGTTAGTGTGCATGGGAAAACATTCATAAGATTCAGAGTGGGGAAAAAGTCCAATCTTCTACGCTCATATTGTTTTCGTTTTTGTAGAAAAGCTTCCAAAATTTTTATGAGGATCATGCATCGCCTTGACACATACAGTATTTTGTAAGATACGTTTTTGTACGTGGATGGTTACAAAAGAAAACAATGTCACCTGTTTGAAAATCCGCAAAATCATCCATCGCGTTGACAGTAGGGAAGAAAATCCATCTGCGGTTTTAGGAGAGACTTCCAGCTGTTTCCATGACTGTATTTGCAGTCCAAAATAACCCGACTCGTGCAACGCTGGTTCGATCATAACCGTTTTTATAAAGTCAGTGCTTTTAGAGCCGCAGGTGGCCCGAAATTAGGTGGCAGTGGCCACGTTTCGTAGCATCGGAAGAGAGGAGCTTGCTGCAGAATTAAGCGATGTCACGCGACTGCTTTTTTCCCCCGACTATTCCGCCTGTAACGAGCACTGATACTTGATAATGATGTCAAACTTTTAAAAATTTGATTCAAATTTTCCAACACACATAGCGCATCTTAATTCAATCCTAATTTTGTGTGCCTCTTTGTCCCAGCGACCGGTTTGTGCTATAGAACTCAAGCTGACTTGGGTTCCGTTTTTTTAATTCACAAGCTATATGTGCTGCTTCTGTTGTTCACACCTTTGCCTCCAGGGGGCAGTGATTTGCACGCACGGCAGCTAGCACGTAAATTTGATGCTCCGTCTCCAAAAAGAGAGCTTCACTAATATAGTAACTTTAAAAAAAAATTACAAGAAGACTATACACCTGTGACTATTAGATCATCCGTCTTTTTAAAGGCTTATACTGTGACATCGCCGCTATTGGTTTGCCCGTCTGTGGCGTTTTTGCATTTGGTTGTAAGAAGATGTCCGTTTTTTTTTTTTTTTTATGAGTAGGCGTAAGAGAGCCCTTGTAGAAATTTAGTGTGAAACCTTCACCGCTGCAGAATGTGACGCGAACACCGCTGCCGAGTGCCACTTTCATATGCCCCCCCCCCCTTCTTTGCCTTCTCTATTACGATTTTTTTTTTTCCTTCTTCTTGATTTCACGTCATCTGTACGAAAGGTCTTTGCGACACTTGGTCAGGTATGGGGAAACTGATCTTGTGGTGGAGAGGGGGAGGGCTAGGATGCGGGGGGCAGCCGAGTGGTGGGTTGGGGGCGGTGTTCAGCTGCCAAAAGCAGCCACTTGGGGGAGAGTGAGGAGTCGGGGAGATAAGGAGACAGCCAGCGGAGCGACAGCTAGCAGCCAGCCAGCAGAAAGACACTGATACCCTTCACCCACCATCCTTCTCCTCATCACCTCTTCCTCCCTCCACTCCCAGTCATCTTCCCCGACTCCTTTGTGCCACGTCTCAACGGAGCTGGGCTTGAGTGGCAGGCCGTCACACATCAGCTAGCGGCTGCGGCTGTGCGTATGCGTGCGTGCGCGCGCGCCGGTCGAAGTGGGCTTATCGGCGGTGCTGAGCAGGCGACGCACCAACCGGTCGCACAAAGACAGAAAGTCAAGAAACAGCAGCCAACGAAAAGCCGTCAGATGTGACGCGTGCGCCCGGAAGACGCACACACTCGCGCTCACGCAGGAAAGAAAGAAAGAAAGAAAGAAAGAAAGAAAGGGAATTAGAGCAAAGCAAAGCAAACCTGCCAGCGTGAAAGCGCCTTACTGCCTGCCTGCTAGCAAGAGATGTGACTGGATTCTTAAGCAGAGGGAGAGTGAGAGGGCTGCTACACACACACACACACACACACACACACACACACACACACACACACGCTCATGTCTCAAGGTTCAGATGAAGGCTGGTGTCTCATTCCTTTCTGTCTCTGAGGCCCGTCGAGGTAGCGATCATCAGGGTTGTTTTGCACGCCTTCTTACTGCGTGTACGTGAGCGCACGTGTGTGTGTGTGTGTGTGTGTGTGTGTGTGTGTGTGTGTGAGAGAGATTTCCCAGGGCGTCATATCACTGCTTTGATCACACTTATTGACCTTTTAGGTGAAATCTGCAGCCATGTGTGTGTGTGTGTGTGAGAGACACTCAGGGAACCGCTAATGCAGGAATCGGATGCCAAGGCGCAGTTCGACAAGTGTGTGCGGGTCCTTTAAGTTTGATTGAATTGACGTATTTGCGGTCGGAGAACGTGAGAAAATCTTGCCCCCACCCCACCCCACCCCACCCCGCCTTCTCCGGTGACTACAGACTACTAATATCTTGAAGAGGACAGAACAAGCCACTGTCTTTGTTTGCTCCCCCCCCCCCCATATGTCTCCTATGTGTACACAATATAGATGTAAAGGCTAATTAAGACGCGTGCATATGCGAGAAGCTTCTCCCGCCTCGCTGTGCCGTGCAAGATCACTTTGCGGGCCTAATTATACGTCTTTAAGTGCGTAATTAGGGGGCACGCGTAATTGGCGCTTTGCACACACGACACGCTCCCGGTTGGAAAACAAATCACGTTTGACACGGACGGCGCTTCACAGGTAGCGCACGCGAACCTTCATCACAATAGAAAAGGGAAACCGTCCCCGACATTTAAGACCCGGTGTTTATTTGTAAGGCTTATTTCCAGTAACAGTAAATGCTCCGAACGTTTTCGGTTTCGAGTATAGGGCTGAATGAGTTTGGGGAAAAAATGACAGCGGTCAACAGCAAATTGGAATCAGACAATGAAACGTATTTTGGATTGAAAACACAACAGGCACGTCGGGTTTTTACTCATGTGGTGTAATATATAGCTATTAAGTTTCAGGACAAAAAAATTCCACATATTACTGACCCTAAATTCATAAATACTACTAAATACTTTCTTACATATATCATTGTGAAATTATTTTGAAAAGTTGACGTGGAAAAAACAAAAACGTGAGCGCCAAAGTGCATTTGCCGTATATTTTGCGCCGTGTTATTTTCATGCGCGTGCTTCAATTCTTGTCGCTATCTTCAGCTCGGGAGCACGTTTTCGATGGGATAAATACGCAGGCGAGAAAGAGACGCTCAAGTCTCCATCCCGCGGCACGCATCAATACCGACGTCTGTATCAATAGTATCGACATTGGGATCGATCCACCCGCCGATAGCGACCACAGCGCGCGATAGAATCGTTGCTAGACCTCTTGTCGCAGTTATTTCCCAATTCTGCCTGTTTTTTTTTTTTTTTTTCAGTCTTTGTTGTGATACGGTAATTTCGGGCTTGTTCCGGGATCCGCACATCGAAGGAGAGCGAAGTACGAGACTGATGGCGTCCGCCGAAAAGCTTGTTTGTTCCCGACAAATGACACGTGTTGCTGAAGGGGAAATGATCTGCTTGGCCCCCCCATGTAAGATCCTCCCTGACATCAAGAGTAACGCGCTCAGCTCCCCGACCCCCTCACCCCTTTCCCCATCATGCCCCCCCCCCCTTTCATCTTCTTAGCTCCAGCACATCCATCGCTCGTCTGTCAAGGCGGGAGTGCAGCCAATCCATCACGGGGGTCGAGACGTTGGCCGCGTGCGAGCGGCCAAATACGGCCGTCGTGTTTGTGTATCAAAGCGCGGGTGCGGCGCGCGCTCAGACGCGCACGCGGCCGCGCGCGACGGACCATTTTAGCCTCTCTCCCCTCACCTTTGATCAACACTTGAGTTTGTGTGATGTCATCGTGCTGCATTGGCGCCGCTTCTGATGACATGTCACGTTACGGAGTGAAGGCGTGTCTGCGTGAGCGCGGGAGGGGCGCACGCCTCATCCGCGCGTTAATGCAGCCCGTTAAAAAGTCCCCTGACGAGTCATGATGATGTCGTAGTGGGAGCGAGCCAGCCTTCCTGATGGCGGGTTGTTTTATTTACAGAACGCACATTGACGCTAACAGTTAGCATCGGCCGCTTTGCTCACAGATATTTGAACGGCGAACGGCGAAGCGACGCGCAGACGATATCGCAATGCTCACCGGTCATATATTATTTATCCTCTGTGAAGAATCGCTTCTTAGCGACTCGCTGTAGATTCGTGGCGGCTCTTCTTTTGTTGGTCTGTACTGCCCCCCGGTGGCCAAGGCAGACACTCCAGAGCAGAGGTGGCAGCAGAACGAATTGCATCAATACGCATCACCCCGGTGTCGGCGCAAGGAAAGTCACGCGCAGGTGAGCGCGAGCCGACAAATCGGACAAGCGCTATTTTGTCCTCGTTTTCACCTGATTAAACATCAAGTGTGTTCTTCCTCTTAACTCCCTCTCAGAACAGCTCAGCGTGGCAGCGATGTCATCGAGCACGTGTTGGCGAGCCACGCGCGAGTCATGCTGGATAATGATTTGAAAACGGCTAATGCGGCTGGGCAATTAATGTCAGCTTATGCTTTTATTGGAGTATAAATGACCGAGCGCCCGAGCCTCTCCGACGCGCCGACGTCATTGAAGCTAACGTTCCGCTTTTGAATGTTTTCAAGATCACCAAATCAGTTTTTGTTCTGGAAGTCGCCTCTCTCCCGTCACGATGAAGTATTTTAAGAGCCCCCCCGCTCACTTTGTGACTTTGTGCCTTTTCGCCTGGGCCAAACGGAGGAGCCACGCGGACGCCGCCGAGCACAAAAAGCAATCTCGGTATTGATGCTTCGTGTTTTAATAAAAATCAATGGCGCTTGCCTCGTGTCAGGCGGGGTCAACTCTCCAATTTAATTTCCTCTTGGGATGGAGCCACGCGGCCCGGGGGTTAGGCGGGGGGGTCTGCGTGTTTGCGTACGTATGCGCGAGCGTGTGATTTACAGTATGTCACACTGTATGCTCTCGGGTCGCATCCCATCGCGGCTCCTCTCTGGCCATCTGTTACAGCCTAGCCATGAATTTCTACACCTGCACCATCTGAAAGCGATCCAATGAAGGGACAGTATGAAATTGTTCTTAGGACAAAGATATTGTTTTGTTTTTTTTATTGGCATGGGGGGTGGAAGAAGATACCAGAAACAACTTTTAGCATGATACAAGACTGAAAACATGGTAGTGAGCACACTGGTGTCGTGTAAATCACCCCACTAATTTGGACCAAAACCAAATTGGACACTTTTAAAGTCCCACGCCACACTTTGTTCTTTAAATAATCTCGTTTGATTAGTGTTGCAAGATCATTTGGGTTGGAAATACCCAAGATGGCCGCCGTCGAGCTATTCCAGATGGTCCAAAATGCTTAGCGGGTCGGATGGCGACGCCGTGCTTTGGTCGTTTGATGTCGGCTCGCGTTGAGAAGAATATTCGCCCCGTGTCGGATGGTTGGCCCATTAATAGAAAAACACGAGCTGGGGTTTTGACGCTTGTTGGACAGCTTTCGTCTTAACGTAGTCTTGAAAGCCACCGCCCGAAATCTGGCAGAATACGGATGGCTTCTTCTAGCTATAATTGCTACGTTGACTGTTCCTGCTAGCGGTGTCCCACCGTACTTGTGATGTCGTTAAATTTTTAGAATACCTGTTGAGAAGTCATCGTCCAAGAAATGCGGAATGCTTCGGTAATTCGGAAATTTTGTTCATTGGTCGCGTGATTGACAGTTCACAGTTTTGTGGTCATGTTTGCGCTAGTATTTTTTTTATTTTTTATCGCATATTACCATTCACAAATCCATAAGTGGTTTATCCCTTCTAAGCGGTTCCCGCGCCGAAGTGTTATTGATGAGCCGGCAAGGCGCTCCGGCGCGTCGGCGCGAGGGTGTAAAAGTGTCGTAAAGCACGTTGAGTGACGAGCAAATTGCCGCATAAATACAGAGCGTTTACCGTTTTATCTTCATTTGGAATGCATTGGAAGCTTTTTAGCGGTGGGTGGAGGTGGGGTGTGGGGGAGTGTGCCCCCTCCACACCATTTACACCGTTGCACTAGTGAGCTGCGGCATGCAATTCTCCCGTGCAAAATACATCAGAGATGAAATCTAGGCTTCCAATCAAAGGCTGACCAATCCTCCACATAGCCATTCATAGACAGGCGGCGGGGGGGTGGGGGGGGTGGGGGGCTTCGCAAGCAGAGCGTCTCGTGATGGGAACCAGGCTGAGGGAGAGCGAGAGAGATGAGGAACCCCTGCAGTGCAGAGGATTGAACCTTCCTTTTGCTAACCACATATATACCTGGATATACCTCGGCATATCTCTAGGAGTGCTTGGATAGATTCTCGTCACAGCAGTCATTTTCACAACGCCAAAGAGTAGATGGCAGGGTGGGTGGACAGGTTTTTCTGTGTCATTTAGATTTCTGTGAGGCGGCTTCACATTGAACAGAAGATTTGTTTTAAAAAATTGTTGATCGAGTACAGAGAAGGTCAGAGGGAACTGCATTGTCGATCTGGAGAATGCGGATGACAGGGTGCCCAGAGAAGAACTGTGATATTGTATGAGGAAGTCTGGGGCCACGGAGAAGTCGGTTAGAGCGGTGCAGGACATGTATGCTGACTGTAAGACAGTGGTGAGGTGTGACGGAGGAATTCAAGGTGGAGGTGGGACTCCACCAGGGGTCTGCTCTAAGCCCCTTCTTATTTGCTATGGGGGTGGCCTGGCTGACAGACGAGGTTTGACAGGAATCTGCACGGACTATGATGTTTGCAGATGACATTGTCATCTGTTGTGAGAGCGGGGGAACAGGTGGAGGAGAAACTAGAGAGGTGGAGGTTTGCCTCGGAAAGTTGAGGAATGAAGGTCAGTGGCAGCAAGACGGAGTAAGTACTAGCTAGGGGTCAACTGTCCAGAGCAATGGAGAGTGTGGGAAAAGAGGTGAAGAAGCGTATACAGGCAGGGTGTATATATACTGTATATATATATATATATATATATATATCCCCCCCCTGAGAAATACTAATGCAGTGACCTACAGGGCATAGCGAAAATCTACGTATACTTGATGTCCATTGAAATGCATTAAAAGAAAACAAAAATCTCACCACCCAAATTCTTCCATAAACGCTGATAGTAAAAATACGGAAATAATAACGGAAATGAAGCATCCCCCCCCCCCTTGAAATTGCAGCCTTCCCCATTTGAAAATGACATTCGACGTCATTGCGATGTGGATTTGAATTCGATTCATTGTTCAGGTCTCGTGTGTGTACACCGCCTCAGCTGAAATGTCTGTAGCCCCGCCATTTTTACATTTAAAACACTTCAAAAGGGAAGGACGGAAGCACGTCAGGAGACACCCCCCACCACCACCACCCCCGACCCTCCCATCTTGCCATATTCTCCCTCCCTCCCTCCACATTGTTTCCTGGTTGATCCCAGCCATCTGCCTGTGGATATGAATGTTGGCGGAATGTGTCTACACGCCGCGGAAGGGGGAAATGAAAATGAAAAGTGCCGAGCCCCTCAAACCCCGCCCCCCATCTCACTTTCTCTCTCCCTGCTGATCCTCACGCTTTCGGCTCTGTCCTCTCCTCAATCTCATCGCCTCCTCCCTCGCTCTCTCCTTCCTTTACCGCTGTATCATCCTCATCCCTCCTTCCACCCCCCCCCCACCCTCTCAGGTAATCAGTGCGCTCCCTCATTCCGTTGCGCACAGAGACACATTGATCTGGCAGCACGCACTCACCCGTCGGCCGGCGCATGCCTCCACACACACACACACACACACACACACACACACACACACACACACACACACACACACGTACGCCGCCACTGTCTTCTCACACACATTAACACAGGCGCATTGATCTGGCCCGCGGGTCAAGTTCAATAGGAACAGCCTTTTTTTTTCTCTTTTTTTTGTATTACACCCCGTTTTCAACCCCCCCACACACACACACACGATATAGACAATTGGGGAATTGACAAATCACTTTCAGCTTTGGCGTGTGCCTGCGTATTTGTTTGCGCCGGCACATCAGAGCACTTATTCTCCCGCCCCACCCCCCACCCCCCACCCCACACCTCCCACAAACAAGTGTAATCAAAATGATGAAAACAACAACATAATAGTACACGCATCCTGCAGCGCCCAACAGGGGTGGCGAGTTGAGGGGCTGTGGCGTGGAGAAACATGCACAGACAGGCAGAAAATCAAAGCACTGGAGACACACAAGCCAAAGCATGCTGGGATTGTTTCGGGAAGGGAATCCCACTTGAGTGAAACCCCCCCCCCCCCCCCCACACACACACACACACACTCCCCGCCCCCAGCCCCGTCCATTTCTAAAATGTTCTGCTCTTTTATGATGCCGGAGTAATTTATCCCTACGAGAGACGAGGAGACAGACACGGCGAGCAAAAAGTGGGGGAGGGAGGGGAGTCACACATTTGGCACTATGCTCTGATTTAGCGAAGCAAATTTAATTTTGTTTGCTTTATTCAAGAGAGAGCGAGAGAGAGGAGAAGAAAAAAAAAAAGCCGCAAGGGCTCGTGTTGATTTCCACCAGAGGCAGAAGCAGCGCTAATGGGAGTTAGTGCCGCGTTCTAGCGGGCTACGCCGCTCGCCGAATTAGCCTCATGCATATATTTAACGCCGACCTGCCGCACAAATTAGCCTGGCTGGTACAAGTAGCATAGCACCTCTCCAGTGAGACTTTGAGATCTGAGCTGCAAATTAATTGGCTCGGTTCGTCGACGAGATGTGTGTGTGCGTGTGTGTGTGTGTGTGTGTGTGTGTGTGTCTTTCCCTCCCCGATCCTCCTGCTAGTCAAAATGATGCTTTCCAAATAGCTCAAACGCATTTGAGATGCATGGAAAAAAGGCGTGTAAAAGCCGTCTTCTAAAGCAACGGCTGGCGGCTTGTAACGAGAGGGAGGCAAAATAGGAAGCAGTGCAACCGTCAACCTCCTCCGCTTTTGGCATTGATGCGAAAAGGTAAACAATTTGTTCGGCAAGTGGAAGAGGTTGCCTCGGAAGTTAACGCTCAAGAAGCGACACGTCGTTAAAAACGCACGCAAAAAAGAGTGGAGTGCGGTTTATGCGGTAGATGGGGTGAAGTTGGCATACAAGTTTGGATCGGTTGGTTGGCATCGATTTGTATTATACGAACCGATGCGCTTGTTGATGACATCATAGCATCTGCCTCAGTGTAAAAAGCGTGTTCGAGACGTGCGTTAAACATATTTAAAGGGAATCGCGTTTCTACGGCTCGACTCAAAAGTTGTCAAAATCACTCGATTAATCGACAAGTTAATTAATCGATCATGAAATTAATCAACAACCGTTTTAAGGACCGAGTAATTATTTACCGCAGTTGTTTACCCTAAAATCGTCCAGATGCAAACTTCACGGTTCCAAGACTCGACTCAAAAGTGGGTTTGAAAAGAGCAATCGTCGCGGCTCACCTTTGTGCCGGGTTTGATCATGTGTCATTCGCAAGCTAACGGTGATGTACATTTTCAGCGGACAGAGAGGGGCAAAATGGCCGACCCCTGAAATGGATAAAAATGGGGTGGATTTAAATTAATATTCCAAAAACGAAAAATATTAGTCTGAGTGTCATGTTTAAACTATTGGGGATGCATTGAAGTACTATAAATAGATTTTTTCACTTTACGTCCCATATACGATAAGCTAATCGAATGACAAAACTTTGTGTATTTTGAGTTTGAAGGCTTCCTGGATGAAAGCAGCCCAAAGAATCCCGCGGCGGCGTTGCCGTTTCCTCTCGCTGTACAGCCGCATTCAAACGGCTATCGGTAATTGACATTCCACGCGAGCGCTCGCATCAATCTTCCAGTAGCGTGCGAAACGTCCGTCGCTTTTATCGCCTCTGTTGTCCAAACGAGCAAGCTAGTGGAGTCTCAATAATCGCTTTGTTTCGCCGAAGATCTTACGGGCGCAAAAGCTGCCATTTGTCCAAAACGTTTTGAACGAAGCGCTACGATTGACGATCGATTTACGGATTGACCGAGCTCCGCGTCTCCGCGCTTGTGTCCATACGGCGTTACGTCGCGGCGGGAAAACCCAATCGGCGCTCGACCGTCTCAACTCCACGCGCGCCCCCATTTGCATGGCAACGTGCCGATTGATCTGCCGCAGAGGCCACGGCGCAGACTTGTGTATGGACACGTATGGAGATTTACTTGTGTTTTAACCCCGGGGTTAGCCATCAGTATTGATCGCAACAGACTTAGCCTGATTTTAATCCCCGCTCGGCCCGGGACTATCGATCGGGGGCGCCGCGCTCTCAAGTAGGTTTAACGACTTACCTGCACCTCCTCCTCCGACCTCCATCCGAGACTTTTCGTTAGTACGCCTGCAAAAGAGAAGCGACACCAGGCCGCTTGTGAAATACGACTCGCAACGCGTGGAATGTCTTTTTATTTATTTATTTATTTTCAATTTCGCTTGCCTGTGTACGACATTATAAAGCCGGTGATGACACACTGCGCCGGTCGGTGTCGGGCTAAAAACACCTGCTGGTGAATTACGGGCACTCATCCGTGAGCCGGGGAGCCTCCCTTTTATGCCTTTACGGCTCGTCTGAAGAAACGCTTACGTGATTCAACACAGGACATGTTATGGGAGGGCCGCGGGGGGGGCCGCAGGAGGGGATTTAGAGATGCACCCAAATACTGGTCACCCTTGATTGGTGCAACACCGACGATGGAGGACACGTGTGTGTTTACGTCTCCTGTGTGTGTGTGTGTGTTTTTGTGTGTGCGCGCTTTGATGTTTCTCCTCCATTTGTCCTCCCAGAGGCAGATCCAGGCGAAAGGGGGGGGGAAATAAATTGTAGAAAGAGTAAATCAATGCTAAAGAGAACCAAACTAACCTCAAGGCTAACCAAGCACCTTTCCTCCTCCGCCCTCATCCTTTCCACTCCACTTCAAATTGCTCCCGTCCAGACTCGTGGTTGTATTTCCATACCCATAATTCTCTCTAGTTTGATGTTGAGTTTGACTTCAAGCGGCAGCTCGAAGCCCGCCTTTTTTTTTGGGGGACGTATTGACTATTCAAAACACTGAACGTTCGTTCAGTTTGTGATGTGAGATTTTAAGATAACCAAAAAGTTCGGACGGAGCCCGGACGTAATCTCGAAGCGTCTCGTCGGGACCGTCGCGAGCGCCTCTCTCACTATCCCGTCGTCGCGTGACCTCGCCAACCAAAGACGTCAAGTCAAGTTGTGACGTTGCGGCAGCGTGGGGGCCTCGCGAAAGGGGGGTACAGATGGAGCCAAACCCTAGCGCTCGAGGGCACAGCAACGAGTGAGTGTGTGTGTGTGTGTGTGTGGATTGGGATTATAGGGGGCGGGGGTGCGCTCACAGCCAAAGGCTCTTCAGTGAGTTTTCCATTCAACCTTAAGTCCTCTAAGACCTGCTCATCTCTTCTAAGTGCGGCACGCTGAGATGTGATCTCATGCCGAGTGCCACATGAGAGCGTGCGTGCGTGCGTGCGTGCGTGCGTGCGTATGCGCTGTGACTCTTTGATGAGACCCCTGCCGCTGTGTGTCGACGTGCGTGCAACTGCACGTTTAAGAGTAACGAAGGCCTCTGTGTGTGTCTGTGTGTGCATTCGGCTTCCTCCCCGAAGGGTTGTTTGGGCTATTCTTACACAGGTTTTCCCTTTTTGAGGGGGAGATTGAGTAGGGGGGGGGGGGCGCCTGTGAGGTAGTGAGGTCTCTGGGTTTTGCATTCAGATGTAATTAGCGGCCACAAAGGCCTGGTTAAAGCTGGAATCCTCCGAGCTGCACTCTGGCTTTGATTGTGTGGGCCAGCTGTGGAGGAATGGCCATTATCTCCATGCATAAAAGAACCCCCTCCCCTACTCTGTTGCCCAACACACACACACACACACACACACACACACACACCCCTTGCTCCAGTCCGCCCAGCATTTGGGTTCCCACCAGGAGGAGGACCATGAGCCGGTCATACAAAAAGACGAAAGCTCCCAAAATGGTGCTTTGTTGCAACCGGAGATCCGGATGAATATTCAACACCCCCCCCATGAGAATTCTCTAGGAATAAGACACGCGTGGCGTTTTAGTCGAATTTGCAAAGTTGTTTTCTGTTCTATTCGCGGGTGCATTTAATCATAGATGTCCGACCAAACCGTTCAGGGGACACTTAAGGCCCATTCGTCCTGTGCAGAAATGGAATCTTCTCGGCGATTGGGGCCGTTTAATGAGTGTTAATTTAACGCTCAGATTCTCCATCATTAAGCTACTCTCGGACTCGCAACAACAGGCCGAGACGCGGCGTGTTGGTGTGTGCGCGAAAAGTGTGTGGTGTTTTGACAGCACAGCCAGTCCTTTGACTCGAATTAACGGCGACCTCTTCGGCGTGTAAGAAGCGGGATTCGCATCGTTTATGCGTTATTAAGTCCCCTAATTGGACAGCCAGTAGTTTGCATATTAGACTATTAGGCTAATATGTTTTGCTCCTCTCGGCTGCACGGCCCCCCGCAACAGCCCCCGGCGACACATTTGGTGATTCTGAGAATTACGCTCTAATCGTAAAACTGTGTTCTTTTGATCCCCCACAATTCCGTTCCGGCCACGCGTCTTCGCCTCGATTTGATTTAACACGTTTATTAATTAACCCGACTCGCGTCGGTCCTCATTTTGCATCTGTGAGGCAAAGTTTTGTCGCTGTTGACGCATGTCGCCGACGTAATATGAACACTTGAAGGTTAAATACTGTATTTATTATTTTGTCCTTCGGGGGGGGGGGGTACATTTAACCTTTTCATTTCTTTCATGTTTTGCTTTGGCTGCCCCAAATTTAGGTTTTCTTAGCTACGTTCTCAATCGTATTTCAGCGGAGTTGAGGATAGTTCTCAGAAGAGGTGTCAAAATCACTCGATTAATCGACAAGTTAATTAATCGATCCTGAAATTGATCAAAAATCATTTTGAGGACCGAGTAATTATTTACCGCCGTTGTTTACCCTAAAATTGTCCAGATGCAAACTTCAGAGTGACAGTTAAGCATGCTTTGCGCCTTTTGTGGAAATCTGTGCGAACTAGAGTGACAGCAGGTGTAAAAGAATATTTTTTTGGATTAAATGTAACTTGGTTTTAGAATTACATTTTGGAAAGGGGAAACATTTTATACTTGTCACCGAAACGTTCTGTACAGCATCTCAAAAAACTCTGAGTTGTTTGGAAGGAATCGTTAATAGAGATATATAATTTCTTTTAAATGCTTGGGTCTGGAAAAAAAAAAAAGATTTAACCTTAGGTATCATTCAATCCAGTATCGTATACATCGTAATTGTAAAAAATAAATAAAGATGACTCCTTCACGGATTCCCCTCGTCACGGGTTCTTTTTTGGAACGTAACCCCAGCCATAAACGAGGTCTTGCTGTTGTTCCAAAACAAATCCTGACATTCGAGCAGCCCACACCCCCTGACTCCCGCTGCCCCTCCTCCTCCTCCTCCCCCCCCAGCGGGTTTAGTGAGACAACAGCATGCCTCCATCGCAAAGTTTAGCCAACAAGCAGGTGGGAGGAGGGCAGCGTGGGCTTGAGGGTCTCCATTCTGTTTAGCCCCCCTCGCCGTCCTCACCAAACACTCTCCCTCCCCTCGCCTCCCCTGCCATTATTTGTCCCGAGCGAACGGCCCCCAATGGGCCCTTTTGGAAGGCGGCGAAAAGAAGAAGAAGAAGAAGAAGAAGAGGAGATTGCAGCTGTGACGTGGGCGTTGTTGTTCCATTCAGCGCCCTTGCCATGGCAACGGGGCAAAAGGCCTTTGGAAGCACGCAGCTCTTCTCTCTGGACAGCGCAGCCAGCTGGAAGTCTCTCGCCGGCTCCAATGCTTGCTAAATATCCCAAATATTCCTTTCGGGACTACAGCAGCGCAGAAACGTTCAACTTCACTCAACAATTTTAATTCACTTTGCACTTATTTTGAATCTAGGCGGTGGACAAATGAATCTTTTTACCAAACACGCCCCCCCCCAAAAAAAAAAATATTGGTTTGTTTTCCCCGGCCATCTGCTGGGTAGCTGTGAATTTGGAATCGATTGGATTGCATTTACCCAAGATTGGGTTAATTATTTTGACCCAGCAGATTGGGTTGAAAATTGGATTTGGGCGGGCTGAAGCCGTTTGCCACCATTTGTGTACTGGTGCGTCAGTAGATTTCATGTCATATTCTCGACAGTGTTGGTTGTGGCTGCACGGCTTAGTGGCTAGACACAGATATTGGGCTATGCTGGTCACTTTGACTCACTAGCATTTTAATCCTTGTTGCATCAAAGTCTTTCTTGGTCAACTAACCAAATACGCCATTCAGGTAGACATAACTCAGCACTGGCTCTGTCCACTTTGGACCTGGTGCTGGGTTAGCTGTTTCACCCTTTTAAATGAATTTATTTTGTGATTTCCGCTTGATTTTCAATTTTGATGCATTCTTTTCCATTTTCGTACTTTCATCCAAGCAATCGTTAATTGACGTTTTTCGGAGGCGGTCATGAACGCCTCTCGAGAATTTTCAGCCTGGAGGTTGCACACTTGTTGTGACTTTTGTTGACGTCAATGTGTTAGCGTGACTGCAGGCTGTGTTCGGAATCACGCCCTCGCAACTCCAGTGCCCAAAGTAGTGAGCTTGCCATTTTTTTTTTTGTTTTTTGTATTTTAAATAAGACAAGATCATTACAAAACACCAATGACTTAATTGGCAGTGCGCCAAACCAACTTTTCATTTGATGACTGAACTATGTGCTCCATTATACGTATAAAAATCCCTTTATAGTGATTTGCGAGCGGGAAATCACAAGGGAATGGTGCCAGGTGGAATCATTCACTCGCTTGACTTTTTAGTGAATTAAAAGTCCCTACATAGGGGAAAAGGTGTCGAGTGAATGGTTGCAGCGGTCTTTGACGTCTCTAAACGAAAACGATGCTTTGCGGACGGTTGTCCCCAAGTGACTGACGGGTGATCAATCCCAGCAGCGATGCATGAATGAGAGCGAGCCTTGCGCGCGCGCGCGTGTGTTTACACTCTGCCTCCGCCGTAGTGAGCTCCAGCACGCTGCGGGACCGCTCGTAGTATCGCGGGGCCGAGGGGATGGGATGAGGGGGGCTTTGTGCACAATCTCCCGTGACCAATGAGCGGGGTGCTGTCAGGGGTAACCACATGTGTCAGCCACTCTCGGCCAATAAAGAGCGGAGCGAGGCGGACCACAGGTGCGCGCCTCTGCCTGCGTCCCTTTGGCACAGCGCCCCGGAGATGCTGGAGAGAGACGCCTCGCTGCCCCGTGGCGCGCACCGCTTTCCCGTCAAAGGCAGCCCCCTTCCGTCTCCCCCCTCCTGCTCCCCGCTCGGGCGGTGATGGCGACCGCCACGTCCAACCACTTCAGCGTCCTCAGCAGCCCCGGCAGCCCTCCGCCGCCGCCGCAGCAGTCGGAGTCCGAAACCATGCAGCAGCAGCAGCAGCAGCAGCAGCAGCAGTACAGGGACGCGCACGCCCTGCTTCAGAGCGACTACGGCGCGCACCCGCTCAGCCACGCGCACCAGTGGATCGCGGCGCTGTCTCACCACGGGGACGCCGGCGCCCCGTGGCCTCCCAGCCCGCTCGGGGAGCAGGACGTCAAGCCCGTGCTGCAGCACGACGGCGACCGCGAGGAGTTACGCGACTCCGGCGGCGACGCGCGACAGCGACACCCTCACCCCGCGCATCACGACGGCAGAGCGTGGCGCGCCGGCAGCGCCGCCATGGCGACGTCTGAGGGTCAGGGTCTGCTCTACTCTCAGTCCGGCTACGGCTTGATGTCCGGCGGCGAGCAGCAAGGCGGCATGCACCACCACCCGCACCCGCACGTGCACGCGCACCACCCGCTCGCTCGGGACGACGAGCAGCATAGCCACAGCCCGCACCTGAGCGACCACGGAGGCGGGCCGACGCCGCCGCAGCTGCCGCCGCAGCACCAGGACCACTCAGACGAGGACACGCCGACCTCGGACGAGCTGGAGCAATTCGCCAAGCAGTTCAAGCAGCGGCGCATCAAGCTGGGCTTCACTCAGGCCGACGTGGGCTTGGCCCTGGGGACCCTGTACGGCAACGTCTTCTCGCAGACCACCATCTGCAGGTTCGAGGCGCTGCAGCTCAGCTTCAAGAATATGTGCAAGCTGAAGCCGCTGCTGAACAAGTGGCTGGAGGAGGCCGACTCGACCTCGGGCAGCCCCACCAGCCTGGACAAGATCGCGGCGCAGGGCCGCAAGAGGAAAAAGCGGACCTCCATCGAGGTCGGCGTCAAAGGGGCCCTGGAGAGCCACTTCCTCAAGTGCCCCAAGCCCGGCGCGGCCGAGATCAACTCGCTGGCGGACAGCTTGCAGCTGGAGAAGGAGGTGGTCCGGGTTTGGTTCTGTAACAGGAGGCAGAAGGAGAAGCGGATGACGCCCGCCGGGGGGGCCCTGCCGGGAGGCGAGGACATGTACGGGGACAGCCCCCCGCACCACGGAGGACAGACCCCGGTGCAGTGACCTCGACTTCCCCACCCCCCTCCTCCCCCTGCGCGCTTTCTTTTCTCTTGCCCCCCCCCATAAAAAACGTTGCGAGGACACGAGCGGAATTTACAGTGCAGGCGTCAAAAGCAGCAGATGTTGACGGATGCTCCTTTCGCAGCCACTATTATGGGATATATTCTCCTTCTTATTCATTATAATTACGGGACGTGCTTCACGCTGCCGTGGGAGCCAAGCAAACGCCTTTTGTGCGTCACTGTGCCACACACACACACACACACACGAAGAAAGGCAAGGTTTTGTGGACGTGTCAGGGGGTGCAGGGGGGGGGTGGATTGTTCTCGCGTGGGCTGGATGAACCGCAGTGAGTAAAAGTGGGTAAATAAACGCCATCTTTGCGTGGAACAAAAGCAACAGGGGTTCGAACAGCTGCGGACACCTGCCTGCTCTTTCGCTCACATTTCCAAGCCAGCAACAGCAGTATTATTATTGTTATTATTATTATTATTGTTATGATGGCGATCAATTATTTTGTATTGTTTATTGTGGCTCTTATTTAAAGGTTCGTTTTGGTTCGATAGTGAATGTAAATATCGCACCTGCTCATTGGTCACAAGCCAGCAACAACATTACTCTTAATATTATTATTATTATTATGACTTGACTGGCATTCTCAGCCGACGATTGCTACCATATTTTAATACGGTTATTTTGTATTCATTTTCGATAAACAATTGCTTAAACGTACCAAACAGTTTTTGATGTGACACATTTTGTAACAAAAAAAAAAAACTACGATATTAACGCAGTATTACAAATGACGTGATCGTTGTGACATTCGCAGCAATTCGTCAATTCAGTAATAAACATGACGATGAAGGTAAATTATAACAATAATATCATACTAATAATAATACTGGAAAGACCTTAAAGCTTTTGTTTTGCGTGCAGTGATTATGATGTTTATGTACTTTTTTTTTAAGGAGGAAAAAAAAACCTCACGCGAGAAAAACAATTTTGTGAGACTCTTTAAAAGCAATTCATCCCGTTTATGCCTTCCTCTCCTATGAAGATGGAGGACATTCATTAAAAAAAACTATATACACGTCCCTCGTGAGGATAAAGCGCGTGTGTGTGCTTGTGTGTGTGTGTGTGTATACACACACAATAATAACAATTTTAAATCACGCTGAATAACATATACCAGCTGTATGATTCATACTTTCACCCAGACTCTTTGTGGGATGTACCTCATTCTTTTTTTTTTTAATAATTATTTTTATTTGTGTGTGTGTGTATACACAGTTCGTTTTGAATACTTGTCAGTCTGTGCCAACTCGCGCACACACGTGTTCTTGTGCTACTGTGATTTCCATAATCTTATCTGATGAGGACAAGGTTGTGGTTTGGGGGGCATGTAGGTTTGAATTTTCCTGCATCAAATGTGGAAACTCAGACGCAGCTTGAGGACACACTTTGCTCTTTTCATCCTGTGTTGACGTACAACGAAGCTCTCTGAATGTATGAACAGAATTTTCCCAGCAATCTTTTATAATAATCGTGATTTAAAAGTGGTTTCATCGCGGGGATTTTTTCCCCTCCCTGCACAGCCCCCCCGGCTTGAATCCTCTCTTGTGGCCTCAATGCTGAATTTGAGTTTCTGCCTTGCGGGAGGTAACGAATACAAAACCAAAACAAAACACGTATCGACCTGAAATCTGTGACAATGGGGGGAAAAAAACAAATCGACAATTGCACAATTTCTACTTGTTTTTTTTTCTTTTTGTCATTAAATCCTATTTGTTTTCTATGACATTTTAGTCTGCGGGTGCTTATTAACCTGCACGAAATTGTTGGTCTTTTTTGTTTTAATGTTGGTGACTGTTGCAGGCCACAACTGACTATCAATCCATTTTGGAACGGTAAAATAGGCATTTAATTGGTTTTAGTCTGAAAAATATGAACATTTTACACAACAAAATCCTTTTCTGACGAATTTAAATGTACAGGTTTCAGACTAAATTAACGCGATGTAGTTCGTTTGACGAGAAAAGCCATGTATTTTTAAACCAGTGCGGATATAACAACACAATTCACATCTGATCTAAATAATCTATTGTTTATTTGAAGAAGAAAACATTTATTTTCGATCGAATATGCGTTCTTCTCCCGCAATTTGTTGTTTGTGACGTATTTCCGCTGTGGTTTGACTCACCTTGTCGTTGCTTGAGCATTACGTCATAGGTTTAAAATTCGCGGGCGAGCAGCGCCATCTCGTGGGAAGTCGCGGTACACGTGTTATTTTCGGGACGGCGCAACCATTTTTTGACCCAAAGGTGTGTTTCGAAATCAATGTGAACAATTATCCTTTTAATTTGTAATTTATGAAACCAAATCTAAGGCTTTTATTGTGTAGTCTGAGGCCGGATGTGCCAAATCAACCTTTTTAACGTGAATGAATGAAGAGAAATCCATCGGTGATGGAATATTGTCAAATGTTTTTTTTTTTTTAATCACACTGTACATTGGAATCGTTTTCAAGCAAGCCAACTTCAGGCCTCATCTTGCTATGTAATGTTCTCCCTTTATTTTGTTTGAACACAGAACGTTTGAGTCTGGATGTGAAAGTGGGTGGATGGATAAAAGAAAATGGAATCATCTTCAGGTCAGCAAATGTTCTCCCTTACTTTCATTTAACTGCCAGGACGGGCGGGGGGGCATATCTTCTGTAATATCTTTTTCTGCATCTTCCTCTTGTGTGCGCATTGTAGGCTAAGAGCGGCCAGGGATTAAATTGAGGACACATGACTCAACCCCCCAACAAGCACCAAAATAATCCAAGTAAAATATCACACGGATTTAATCCATTATCTCTACACACATTCATAATCTTACATAATACGTTATCTTGTTCACGCCACACGTCCGTGTTTACGGGAAACCGATTTGAGGATTTATTCCATATCGTTGATCTTAAGGTCGTACTGGTAGGTCAAAAATGACACTGGCAGTGGGGGGTGTTGCAAATAAGATACTCGTGCGCTGAATTGTCTTACTGGGTGAGGAAAAGAGCATACTAGGACATTGAGAATATGGAATAAATGCTCACACGGTATTCCGTGGTGTGTGTTTATACAGTCCATCAGATGACACGATGCTCACACAACAGAAGATGGTATCATGTGGCTTCTACAATCTACAAGCACAAAAGCGGGTCCATGTAATAAGTTTTTTTTTTTCTCCTCCCATACCTGACCTCACAAAAATTGACTTTGCAGATGGGGGGTGGGGGGGGGCGACGCCTGGCGCCGTGAAGTTTGCAATTTCCTTTATGACCAGCAATAGGTCTGCTTTAAGAAGACACAAATCAAACCAAATACATTGACAAAAGGACTGTCACCAAGTTTACCAAATCAAACCATTGAGTAACAATATGAAATAAAAAAATACTGTATTAAAAAATGTATTTACAATAATAGTCCTACTTAAAGACACAAATGAAATATGAGTAAAAAAATAACTTTTCTCCACAGAAGGCCAAATGTGAATAAAGATGGCATAAAATTCCAAATATTAAAACGTGGATTGACACCCTTTACTGACCTAATTCAGAGAGCCTTTTCGAGGAAAAAAATGGCTGCTTTAGAGCGCCTCATTGTTGCTCAATGTCATCTCATTATGTTGGAAAAAAAACCATTTCGACACGTTTATCGGTGCATTCTCGCGGCTCTCTCCGTGTGCGTCTGCTGAGTGACAAAAGCACAGAACGAAGCGGCCGTGCACGTCTTCCGTGGCTGTGCGGCTCGCAACTTGTCAGCGTTGGCAGTTTGAACTCATCTGAGCATGAGTTAAAGGGGCTTGACTGTGAGTGGACCAGTTTAAGGGGGGGCATTTTGATGAGATTTAAAAACGGGACTTCAACGGGACTTGAAAACTATTTGCAGACGATCTGTAGTTTACATTGGGGCTGCAAAAACAAAAAAACAATAAATTACTCCGTCTCCTTTGTCAAATAATCACATTTAAAAATTTAAAAATATATTTTAAAAAAAGGGGGAAAACTATTCATTTCCATCCCTTTGTTCAAAAACATGAGCAAACAGTTGATTTTTTTGTGTGGTTTTTACACATTCAAAATGAAAAAAAAACATTTTTTTTTTTAAATATAGGGATCAACGCAGTGCACGGCTGCGTATTTCTCAAATGTGAGCTATTTTTCAGCTTGGGTCAACACTTGAGCGGCTCCATTTCAGAGCACTCCGTGTCCATATCTGAGTCATACAGCGAAATGCCCGTCGGGTCGCTACCGGGCGACATGGGCGGCGTGCCCACACTGTGGGCGGCGCGCGAGCCCGTGTCGTCCTGGAAGCTTTCCGTGCAAGAGTAAAGGCCCAGGTCGGGGAGCTTAGAGGTCGGCGCGCAGCTCTTGGACTCGTCCTCGTAGCGGAAGTCTTCTAAGTCCACAAACCACTCGGGCCAGAAGCGGCGGCGGATTCGCTCGCAATACATGGCCAGGTTGATCAGCTCGCCTTGAAAAAACAAAAAAAAAACGCGCCTCAGATGCTTATCGTTGACCGCGCGCTTATTCGTCACGTGACGCAATGAGACCTTCGACCTCGCTCACCTTTGATGAGCTGCTCCGGTCGCGTCCCGGGTAGAGTCCACATGGCGAGGGCCAGGTGGCCGAACACTGTGGCATCTACTGTTGAGATCTTGGAGCCCATGAGGTACTTCTTATCGCCTGGGACACAGGAAGCAAACTGCTTTAGTGCTCATTTTCACCTCAAGAGGGCGGTAGTGTGCCACTGAATTGACACTCAGGCCTGTAACTGTTTCTTGTCATCCATATTAATTGATTGCTTTTGTTTGTTCAACAGATGGCAAGAGGACCTTGAAAAAAACCCCATCATCCATTAAATCGCAATTTTTTTGAAAAGCGTTCACCTAGCAGGGTGGCCAGCGTGCGCATGTCCTTCGCCATCATGGCGTAGACTTGGTCCTCGGCGAAGCGGCCCATCCCGTGGCCGTACATCTCCCGCTTGACGATGCCGCCGGTCACGTGACTCAGGATCCACTTGAGCAGCTGGCTCAGCGGCCCGCTCACGGACAGCATTTTCTGCGTCTCCTCCAGGTTGTCCACCCACTGGCAGTATGCGATGGTCCTGCGGGCGTGGGCGGGAGGTCAGGTGACCTTGCTCGGTTTGTGCGCGAAAACAATTTTCTCCGATTGAAATCGTATTCATCTGCTCTAGCTCCATTAAAAAAAAATAATAATAATTGTTGCCATGCGTTTTTAGCTGAAAATAGAGATTTGCAATGTTCTAATATTTACGTGACATGCTATTCTCCGACGTTCCAACGAAACTGCCCGACGTATCGTAACTGAAAATAGTTTGACGCGACCACAGCAACATGCGCATACCCACCAGTAGAAATGCTCCTCCACCATTGTGGAGACGGCGCGGGACACGGCCTTCTCCTCTGGCGTCAAGCCCTTGTCGAGGCTCACGCCCAGCCGCTCCTCCAGGAAGTCGACGATAAAGTCGGAGCCGCACGCGCGCTCGTGGTTGTACTCGATCCACGGCATCTTGCCCTGCGGTGACAGCTTCCCGTCGAAGTAGTTCTGCAAGCAGAACCCTTGCTTTGAAAACATTGATATGAACCTGGAACCTGATAACTGTCCTTGAAATGGTTGATCTTGATTCTAGAATCTTGTTGACGCCAGTTTCATGTTGGAAGTCGTGAGAATATATTTGCTTCATGCATCAGGTGGCTGGAATACAACTCGCCGGTTAATCACAAGGCTTTTATACACCGCGACGACGGGGCGCTCTAAAGTGGACAGGTAAGCCGTTGTAACCTCACCATCCCACTGTCATTCCGTTCCATTCCCACGTGCACCAATAGTTTCCGATCGCAATTTCCTCTTCAAACATCACCGAGTCCGTTGAGACGCCGAGAGGAGGAGCTACCTGGTAGGGCAGGTCCACCATGCGCAGGTAGGTCTCCGTCTTAAGGCAGAAGGGGGACAAGGACGGGGCTCCGCGTTTGGGCCGGGAGAATTGATGCAGAATGATGGCGTCTGTGGAGTCTAACTCTTCTTCTTTTCTAGGCCGACCAAAGGAGGACAGACCAAAAACACACAGATAGCTTGTAAGTAAAATTAGCCACTGTGGCTCGAGAAATCAAATCGGTTCAAGAGAGCAAATAGACCATTTTCCATGTGACCTCTGACCTCACCACAAGTGACCGTCAGATTTGTTGTTGCTACGACCCCAAAACATTGTGTGTTGGCCTAATGCGAGCACACAATGCATAACGGCTTAGGCGGGCGAACAAATCGCATGGATAGTGTTATAACTTTGTAAGCAATGGATATTTGAAGATAAAACGGTGCATATACACGCAGATATTTTCTTTACCCTCTATGGGGAAAAAAAACCCCTAATTACTGCAGTTTACCGACTGAGTCACAGTTGTGAAAGTCTTTTGGATTTGTCTCTTTATGACCGTCCTATACTGCCCCCCAGTGGTCAAGTCGCGCACAACAGGAGTCGTCGTGATACACAAAGTGCGTTTCCGTTCTGTTGAAGTATGTTGTTACTGCGTGTTTTGCAATGAGGTACAATCTTATTTATTAATCAGTTTCGGACACGTTAACTCGTATAATCTGCCGGCGCAGTGGTTAAATGTAAAGCATGTGTAGGATTAGTGGAGTCGGAGGCTGCTGCTTATGGTGGCAGTGGGGGTGTTCCGTTACGTCACAGCCGCCCACTTACGAGTCCATCTTCTTAACGCACAATGCGCTCTCACCTCGCACAACCTGTCGATGTTAAGTAATAACATAGGACCGTCCTGACCCCGGCCTGTGTTGTTACCTGATGGCGAGCAATTCGTGGAGCAAATAGGCAGCGGCAGCCAGCAGCGCTCCTCCGGTCAGATAGAGCGTCTTCCTCCACCAGGAATCCGAACCCAAAGCCGACATGATAGCGCCGCGGTCGCCGCCCATGGGAAGGGCGACGATGGCCCCATAAAACGACGACTCCCCGCCGGCCGAGACGCCCTGGCTTCGGCCGAGGTCAACCGCGCACGACCGCGTCCAGGCCAAACCCACTTGCCAGCAGCAGCAGCACATGCTCTTGGCCGTCCGCGGCCGCTTTCCGCCTTGCTGTCGGCCTCATGGGTGCTGCGAGGTCGACGGCGGTCGGCCGGCGGACACGACGAGCACCCCGGCCGCGGCTCGTCCCCGCTGCAGTGTCATTCACATCATCCGCGACACAGCCAAGCTCCTCCTCCTCCTCCTCTAATAGACAGTCAGGGTGGACGCGTCAGTCGTATAAATTCCGGTTGGACCCTTCACAGTAATATTCCAGTTCTGCCGACTGTAATAATAATAATAATAATAATAATAATAATAATACATTTTATTTCATGTTCTTTGATTTCTCCAGTGCCCTCAACACCATCCAGCCCAACCTACTGCGAGACAAGCTGCTGCACGCCGGAGTGGACCGGCCGAAGTATGTGAGGGCACAGAGCTGTGAGTCGGACAGGCTTGTCCTGGCTCTGTTCCTGTTCACCCTCTACACCTCGCACTTCAGCTACATCACTCCAACCTGCCACCTTCAGAAGTTCTCTGACGACTCCGCTATTGTCGGCCTCATTACAGAGGGAGATGACCGGGAGTACAAGGGACTGACGGAGGACTTCGTGGACCGGTGCCTGCAGAACCACCTCCAGATCAACCACGGAAAAACTAAAGAGTCGGTTGTGGTTTTCTGCAAGAAACAGTCCTCACCTGCACCGATGAACATCCAGTGTACGGACATTGGAGAAGGTGACCTCCTACAAGTACCTGGGTGTTCTTCTCAACAATAAACTTGACTGGTCTATCAACACGGACGCCCTGATCAGGAAGGGACTCTTCCTACTCAGGAAACTGAGGTCTTTTAGGGTTCAGGGGTCAGGCAACATCTCAGCCCGGGACAGAGAGAGACTGGAGCGATTGGTCAGGAGGGCCAGTTCTGTCTTGGGCTGCTCCCTGGACACTCTGGAAGAGGTGGGCAACAGGAGGATGCTAGCTAAAAAAGCTATGATGGACAGTCCCTCCCACCCCCTCTAGCCCACCCGACTGCACTGGGCAGCTCCTTCAGCCAGAGACTGTTACACCCGCGCCACAAGAGGGAGAGATACCTCCGCTCGTTCCTACCGATTGCTGTCATGCTGCTGAAAAAATACCCATGAAAACCTGAACTCACCCCATCAGCCCATTGTAAATAGCACAGCCGCCTGATGCAGCATATATGCAGTTGCATTTTTGCTTCTATCTATACTTTATATTGCATTCTGTACTGTGTACAGTTCACGTTTCTGAAACATTTATTTAGTGCATGCAATATTTTTTCTACCCCCCCTTTCAATTGCAAATTTCACACAAACGCATGTGTGTGTATATGCATGTAGTAAGGCGTTTTTAGCCAAAAACGACATAGTATAGTAAGGCGTTTTTAGCCGAAAAAAACGACATATATATATATATATATGTGTGTGTGTGTGTGTGTGTGTGTATATATATATATATATATATATATATATATATATATATATATATATATGTGTGTATATATATATATGTGTTTATAGTTGTATATATATTTTAACTGAAAATACGCCGAACGTGTATAGAAATGCGTTTTTAGCTCCGAAAAACAAATATGTAAGGCGTTGGTGCGAAAAAAAACAACCATGTAGAGTAAAGCTTTTTTAACTGAAAAAATCCCTGACCATGTAGAGGATGTCGTTTTTAGCCCCCGAAAAACGACCATGTCTCGTTTTGGGCAAAAAACAACCACGTATAGTGAGCCGTTTTTAGCTCCGAAAAACGACCATCAATAGTAAGGCGTTTTTGCCCCAAAAACCGACCATGTATAGTAAGGCGTTTTTAGCCCCAAAAACTGACCATGTATAGTAAGGCGTTTTTAGCCCCAAAAAACGACCATGTATAGTAAGGCGTTTTTAGCCGAAAAAAACGACATAGTATAGTAAGGCGTTTTAAGCATAAAAAAACGACGAAAAAAAACGGCATAGTATAATAAGGTGTTTTTAGCCCCCAAAAATGACATAGTATAGTAAGGCGTTTTTAGCCGAAAAAAACGACATAGTATAGTAAGGCATTTTTAGCCCGAAAAAAAGACGAAAAATGGACATAGTATAGTAAGGCGTTTTAGCGAAAAAAACGACATAGTATAGTAAGGCGTTTTTAGCCGGAAAAACGACATAGTATAGTAAGGCGTTTTTAGCCGAAAAAAACGACATAGTATAGTAAGGCATTTTTAGCCCGAAAAAAAGACGAAAAATGGACATAGTATAGTAAGGCGTTTTTAGCCCAAAAAAACGACATAGTAAGGCGTTTTTAGCCAAAAAAACGACATAGTATAGTAAGGCGTTTTTAGCCGAAAAAACGACATAGTATAGTAAGGCATTTTTAGCTGAAAAAAACGACATAGTATAGTAAGGCGTTTTAGCCAGAAAAACGACATAGTATAGTAAGGCGTTTTTAGCCGAAAAACGACATAGTATAGTAAGGCGTTTTTAGCCCGAAAAAAACGACATAGTATAGTAAGGCGTTTTTAGCCAAAAAACGACATAGTATAGTAAGGCGTTTTTAGCTGAAAAACGACATAGTATAGTAAGGCGTTTTTAGCCCGAAAAAAACGACATAGTATAGTAAGGCATTTTTAGTCCGAAAAAAAGACGAAAAAAATGACATAGTATAGTAAGGCATTTTTAGCCCGAAAAAAACGACATAGTATAGTAAGGCATTTTAGTCGAAAAAAATGACATAGTATAGTAAGGCGTTTTTAGCCGAAAAAAACGACATAGTATAGTAAGGCGTTTTTAGCCCGAAAAAAACGACATAGTATAGTAAGGCATTTTTAGTCCGAAAAAAAGACGAAAAAAATGACATAGTATAGTAAGGCATTTTAGCCCGAAAAAAACGACATAGTATAGTAAGGCATTTTTAGTCCGAAAAAAAGACGAAAAAAATGACATAGTATAGTAAGGCGTTTTAGCGAAAAAACGACATAGTATAGTAAGGCGTTTTTAGCGAAAAAACGACATAGTATAGTAAGGCGTTTTAGCGAAAAAAGCGACATAGTATAGTAAGGCGTTTTTAGCGAAAAAAAGCGACATAGTATAGTAAGGCGTTTTTAGCTGAAAAAACGACATAGTATAGTAAGGCGTTTTAGCTGAAAAAACGACATAGTATAGTAAGGCGTTTTTCCGAAAAAGCCGAAAAAACGACATAGTATAGTAAGGCGTTTTTAGCCGAAAAAACGACATAGTATAGTAAGGCGTTTTAGCCGAAAAACGACATAGTATAGTAAGGCGTTTTAGCCTAAAAACGACATAGTATAGTAAGGCGTTTTAGCCGAAAAACGACATAGTATAGTAAGGCGTTTTTAGCCGAAAAACGACATAGTATAGTAAGGCGTTTTTAGCCGAAAAACGACATAGTATAGTAAGGCGTTTTAGCGAAAAACGACATAGTATAGTAAGGCGTTTTTAGCTGAAAAACGACATAGTATAGTAAGGCGTTTTAGCCAAAAACGACATAGTATAGTAAGGCGTTTTTAGCCAAAAACGACATAGTATAGTAAGGCGTTTTTAGCCAAAAACGACATAGTATAGTAAGGCGTTTTTAGCTGAAAAACGACATAGTATAGTAAGGCATTTTTAGCTGAAAAAACGACATAGTATAGTAAGGCGTTTTAGCTGAAAAACGACATAGTATAGTAAGGCGTTTTTAGCCAAAAACGACATAGTATAGTAAGGCGTTTTAGCCAAAAACGACATAGTATAGTAAGGCGTTTTTAGCTGAAAAACGACATAGTATAGTAAGGCGTTTTAGCCAAAAACGACATAGTATAGTAAGGCGTTTTAGCCAAAAACGACATAGTATAGTAAGGCGTTTTTAGCCGAAAAAAACGACATAGTATAGTAAGGCGTTTTTAGCCGAAAAAAACGACATAGTATAGTAAGGCGTTTTTAGCCAAAAAACGACATAGTATAGTAAGGCGTTTTTAGCTGAAAAACGACATAGTATAGTAAGGCGTTTTTAGCTGAAAAACGACATAGTATAGTAAGGCGTTTTTAGCCCGAAAAAAACGACATAGTATAGTAAGGCGTTTTAGCCGAAAAAACGACATAGTATAGTAAGGCGTTTTTAGCCGAAAAAAACGACATAGTATAGTAAGGCGTTTTTAGCCGAAAAACGACATAGTATAGTAAGGCGTTTTTAGCCAAAAAACGACATAGTATAGTAAGGCGTTTTAGCCGAAAAAACGACATAGTATAGTAAGGCGTTTTTAGCCGAAAAAACGACATAGTATAGTAAGGCGTTTTAGCCGAAAAACGACATAGTATAGTAAGGCGTTTTTAGCCGAAAAACGACATAGTATAGTAAGGCGTTTTTAGCCGAAAAACGACATAGTATAGTAAGGCGTTTTAGCCGAAAAAACGACATAGTATAGTAAGGCGTTTTAGCCGAAAAAAACGACATAGTATAGTAAGGCGTTTTTAGCCGAAAAAACGACATAGTATAGTAAGGCGTTTTTAGCCGAAAAAAACGACATAGTATAGTAAGGCGTTTTAGCCGAAAAAACGACATAGTATAGTAAGGCGTTTTTAGCGAAAAACGACATAGTATAGTAAGGCGTTTTTAGCCGAAAAACGACATAGTATAGTAAGGCGTTTTAGCCGAAAAACGACATAGTATAGTAAGGCGTTTTAGCCGAAAAAAAAAAAACGACATAGTATAGTAAGGCGTTTTAGCCGAAAAACGACATAGTATAGTAAGGCGTTTTAGCCGAAAAACGACATAGTATAGTAAGGCGTTTTAGCCGAAAAACGACATAGTATAGTAAAAAAAACGACATAGTATAGTAAGGCGTTTTAGCCAAAAACGACATAGTATAGTAAGGCGTTTTAGCTGAAAAACGACATAGTATAGTAAGGCGTTTTAGCCGAAAAAAAAAAACGACATAGTATAGTAAGGCGTTTTAGCCGAAAAAACGACATAGTATAGTAAGGCGTTTTAGCCAAAAACGACATAGTATAGTAAGGCGTTTTAGCCAAAAACGACATAGTATAGTAAGGCGTTTTAGCCGAAAAAACGACATAGTATAGTAAGGCGTTTTAGCCAAAAACGACATAGTATAGTAAGGCGTTTTTAGCTGAAAAACGACATAGTATAGTAAGGCGTTTTTAGCTGAAAAACGACATAGTATAGTAAGGCGTTTTTAGCTGAAAAACGACATAGTATAGTAAGGCGTTTTAGCCAAAAACGACATAGTATAGTAAGGCGTTTTAGCCAAAAAACGACATAGTATAGTAAGGCGTTTTTAGCCCAAAAAACGACATAGTATAGTAAGGCGTTTTAGCCAAAAAACGACATAGTATAGTAAGGCGTTTTTAGCCGAAAAACGACATAGTATAGTAAGGCGTTTTAGCCAAAAACGACATAGTATAGTAAGGCGTTTTAGCCAAAAACGACATAGTATAGTAAGGTTTTTTTAGCCGAAAAAACCCGACAAAAACGACATAGTATAGTAAGGCATTTTTAGCCGAAAAAAACGACATAGTATAGTAAGGCGTTTTTAGCCGAAAAACGACATAGTATAGTAAGGCGTTTTTAGCCGAAAAACGACATAGTATAGTAAGGCGTTTTAGCCCGAAAAAAACGACATAGTATAGTAAGGCGTTTTTAGCCGAAAAAAACGACATAGTATAGTAAGGCGTTTTTAGCCGAAAAAACGACATAGTATAGTAAGGCGTTTTAGCCAAAAACGACATAGTATAGTAAGGCGTTTTTAGCCGAAAAAAACGACATAGTATAGTAAGGCGTTTTTAGCCGAAAAAACGACATAGTATAGTAAGGCGTTTTTAGCCGAAAAAACGACATAGTATAGTAAGGCGTTTTTAGCCGAAAAAACGACATAGTATAGTAAGGCGTTTTAGCCGAAAAAACGACATAGTATAGTAAGGCGTTTTTAGAAAAAACGACATAGTATAGTAAGGCGTTTTAGCCAAAAACGACATAGTATAGTAAGGCATTTTAGCCAAAAAAACGACATAGTATAGTAAGGCGTTTTTAGCCAAAAACGACATAGTATAGTAAGGCATTTTTAGCCGAAAAACGACATAGTATAGTAAGGCATTTTTAGCCGAAAAACGACATAGTATAGTAAGGCGTTTTTAGCCGAAAAAAACGACATAGTATAGTAAGGCGTTTTTAGCCGAAAAAAACGACATAGTATAGTAAGGCGTTTTTAGCCAAAAACGACATAGTATAGTAAGGCGTTTTAGCCGAAAAAAACGACATAGTATAGTAAGGCGTTTTAGCCTAAAAAACGACATAGTATAGTAAGGCGTTTTAGCCAAAAAACGACATAGTATAGTAAGGCGTTTTTAGCCAAAAAAAAACGACATAGTATAGTAAGGCGTTTTTAGCCAAAAAACGACATAGTATAGTAAGGCGTTTTTAGCATAGTATAGTAAGGCGTTTTAAAAAAAACGACATAGTATAGTAAGGCGTTTTAGCCAAAAAACGACATAGTATAGTAAGGCGTTTTAGCCAAAAACGACATAGTATAGTAAGGCGTTTTAGCCAAAAACGACATAGTATAGTAAGGCGTTTTAGCGAAAAAACGACATAGTATAGTAAGGCGTTTTTAGCCAAAAACGACATAGTATAGTAAGGCGTTTTAGCCAAAAAACGACATAGTATAGTAAGGCGTTTTAGCCTAAAAACGACATAGTATAGTAAGGCGTTTTAGCCAAAAAACGACATAGTATAGTAAGGCGTTTTAGCCAAAAAACGACATAGTATAGTAAGGCGTTTTTAGCCAAAAACGACATAGTATAGTAAGGCGTTTTAGCCAAAAACGACATAGTATAGTAAGGCGTTTTAGCCAAAAACGACATAGTATAGTAAGGCGTTTTAGCTGACATAAAAACGACATAGTATAGTAAGGCGTTTTAGCCAAAAAACGACATAGTATAGTAAGGCGTTTTAGCCAAAAACGACATAGTATAGTAAGGCGTTTTAGCCAAAAACGACATAGTATAGTAAGGCGTTTTAGCTGAAAAAACGACATAGTATAGTAAGGCGTTTTAGCAAAAAAACGACATAGTATAGTAAGGCGTTTTAGCCAAAAAACGACATAGTATAGTAAGGCGTTTTAGCTGAAAAAACGACATAGTATAGTAAGGCGTTTTAGCTGAAAAACGACATAGTATAGTAAGGCGTTTTAGCCAAAAAAACGACATAGTATAGTAAGGCGTTTTTAGCCAAAAAACGACATAGTATAGTAAGGCGTTTTAGCCAAAAACGACATAGTATAGTAAGGCGTTTTTAGCTGAAAAACGACATAGTATAGTAAGGCGTTTTAGCCAAAAAACGACATAGTATAGTAAGGCGTTTTAGCTGAAAAAACGACATAGTATAGTAAGGCGTTTTTAGCCAAAAACGACATAGTATAGTAAGGCGTTTTAGCCAAAAACGACATAGTATAGTAAGGCGTTTTAGCCAAAAACGACATAGTATAGTAAGGCGTTTTTAGCCAAAAACGACATAGTATAGTAAGGCGTTTTTAGCCAAAAACGACATAGTATAGTAAGGCGTTTTTAGCCAAAAACGACATAGTATAGTAAGGCGTTTTAGCCAAAAACGACATAGTATAGTAAGGCGTTTTAGCCAAAAACGACATAGTATAGTAAGGCGTTTTTAGCTGAAAAAACGACATAGTATAGTAAGGCGTTTTAGCCAAAAAACGACATAGTATAGTAAGGCGTTTTTAGCCAAAAACGACATAGTATAGTAAGGCGTTTTAGCCAAAAAACGACATAGTATAGTAAGGCGTTTTAGCCAAAAACGACATAGTATAGTAAGGCGTTTTTAGCCAAAAACGACATAGTATAGTAAGGCGTTTTTAGCCAAAAACGACATAGTATAGTAAGGCGTTTTTAGCCAAAAAACGACATAGTATAGTAAGGCGTTTTAGCCAAAAACGACATAGTATAGTAAGGCGTTTTAGCCAAAAACGACATAGTATAGTAAGGCGTTTTTAGCCAAAAACGACATAGTATAGTAAGGCGTTTTTAGCCAAAAACGACATAGTATAGTAAGGCGTTTTAGCCAAAAACGACATAGTATAGTAAGGCGTTTTTAGCCAAAAAACGACATAGTATAGTAAGGCGTTTTAGCCAAAAACGACATAGTATAGTAAGGCGTTTTAGCCAAAAAACGACATAGTATAGTAAGGCGTTTTTAGCCAAAAAACGACATAGTATAGTAAGGCGTTTTTAGCCAAAAACGACATAGTATAGTAAGGCGTTTTAGCCAAAAACGACATAGTATAGTAAGGCGTTTTAGCCAAAAACGACATAGTATAGTAAGGCGTTTTAGCCAAAAAACGACATAGTTTTAGCCAAAAACGACATAGTATAGTAAGGCGTTTTTAGCCAAAAACGACATAGTATAGTAAGGCGTTTTAGCCAAAAACGACATAGTATAGTAAGGCGTTTTAGCCAAAAACGACATAGTATAGTAAGGCGTTTTAGCCAAAAACGACATAGTATAGTAAGGCGTTTTAGCCAAAAAACGACATAGTATAGTAAGGCGTTTTAGCTAAAAACGACATAGTATAGTAAGGCGTTTTAGCCAAAAACGACATAGTATAGTAAGGCGTTTTTAGCCAAAAAACGACATAGTATAGTAAGGCGTTTTAGCCAAAAACGACATAGTATAGTAAGGCGTTTTAGCCAAAAACGACATAGTATAGTAAGGCGTTTTTAGCCAAAAACGACATAGTATAGTAAGGCGTTTTAGCCAAAAACGACATAGTATAGTAAGGCGTTTTAGCCAAAAACGACATAGTATAGTAAGGCGTTTTTAGCCAAAAACGACATAGTATAGTAAGGCGTTTTAGCCAAAAACGACATAGTATAGTAAGGCGTTTTAGCCAAAAAACGACATAGTATAGTAAGGCGTTTTAGCCAAAAACGACATAGTATAGTAAGGCGTTTTAGCCAAAAAACGACATAGTATAGTAAGGCGTTTTAGCCAAAAAACGACATAGTATAGTAAGGCGTTTTAGCCAAAAACGACATAGTATAGTAAGGCGTTTTAGCCAAAAACGACATAGTATAGTAAGGCGTTTTAGCCAAAAACGACATAGTATAGTAAGGCGTTTTAGCCAAAAAACGACATAGTATAGTAAGGCGTTTTTAGCCAAAAAACGACATAGTATAGTAAGGCGTTTTAGCCAAAAACGACATAGTATAGTAAGGCGTTTTAGCCAAAAACGACATAGTATAGTAAGGCGTTTTAGCCAAAAACGACATAGTATAGTAAGGCGTTTTAGCCAAAAAAACGACATAGTATAGTAAGGCGTTTTTAGCCAAAAACGACATAGTATAGTAAGGCGTTTTAGCCAAAAACGACATAGTATAGTAAGGCGTTTTAGCTAAAAACGACATAGTATAGTAAGGCGTTTTAGCCTAAAAACGACATAGTATAGTAAGGCGTTTTAGCCAAAAACGACATAGTATAGTAAGGCGTTTTTAGCCAAAAACGACATAGTATAGTAAGGCGTTTTAGCCAAAAACGACATAGTATAGTAAGGCGTTTTTAGCTGAAAAAACGACATAGTATAGTAAGGCGTTTTTAGCCAAAAACGACATAGTATAGTAAGGCGTTTTAGCTAAAAACGACATAGTATAGTAAGGCGTTTTTAGCCAAAAAACGACATAGTATAGTAAGGCGTTTTAGCCAAAAACGACATAGTATAGTAAGGCGTTTTAGCTAAAAACGACATAGTATAGTAAGGCGTTTTAGCCAAAAACGACATAGTATAGTAAGGCGTTTTAGCCAAAAAACGACATAGTATAGTAAGGCGTTTTTAGCAAAAAAACGACATAGTATAGTAAGGCGTTTTAGCCAAAAAAACGACATAGTATAGTAAGGCGTTTTAGCTAAAAAAACGACATAGTATAGTAAGGCGTTTTTAGCCAAAAACGACATAGTATAGTAAGGCGTTTTAGCCAAAAACGACATAGTATAGTAAGGCGTTTTAGCCAAAAACGACATAGTATAGTAAGGCGTTTTAGCTAAAAACGACATAGTATAGTAAGGCGTTTTAGCCAAAAACGACATAGTATAGTAAGGCGTTTTAGCCAAAAACGACATAGTATAGTAAGGCGTTTTTAGCCAAAAACGACATAGTATAGTAAGGCGTTTTAGCCAAAAACGACATAGTATAGTAAGGCGTTTTAGCCAAAAACGACATAGTATAGTAAGGCGTTTTAGCCAAAAACGACATAGTATAGTAAGGCGTTTTAGCTAAAAACGACATAGTATAGTAAGGCGTTTTTAGCCAAAAACGACATAGTATAGTAAGGCGTTTTAGCCAAAAAACGACATAGTATAGTAAGGCGTTTTAGCCAAAAACGACATAGTATAGTAAGGCGTTTTAGCCAAAAACGACATAGTATAGTAAGGCGTTTTTAGCCAAAAACGACATAGTATAGTAAGGCGTTTTTAGCCAAAAAAACGACATAGTATAGTAAGGCGTTTTAGCCAAAAACGACATAGTATAGTAAGGCGTTTTAGCCAAAAACGACATAGTATAGTAAGGCGTTTTAGCCAAAAAACGACATAGTATAGTAAGGCGTTTTTAGCCAAAAACGACATAGTATAGTAAGGCGTTTTTAGCCAAAAACGACATAGTATAGTAAGGCGTTTTAGCCAAAAACGACATAGTATAGTAAGGCGTTTTTAGCCAAAAACGACATAGTATAGTAAGGCGTTTTAGCCAAAACGACATAGTATAGTAAGGCGTTTTAGCCAAAAACGACATAGTATAGTAAGGCGTTTTAGCCAAAAACGACATAGTATAGTAAGGCGTTTTTAGCCAAAAACGACATAGTATAGTAAGGCGTTTTTAGCCAAAAACGACATAGTATAGTAAGGCGTTTTAGCCAAAAAACGACATAGTATAGTAAGGCGTTTTAAAAAAACGACATAGTATAGTAAGGCGTTTTAGCCAAAAACGACATAGTATAGTAAGGCGTTTTAGCTAAAAACGACATAGTATAGTAAGGCGTTTTAGCCAAAAACGACATAGTATAGTAAGGCGTTTTAGCCAAAAACGACATAGTATAGTAAGGCGTTTTAGCCAAAAACGACATAGTATAGTAAGGCGTTTTTAGCTAAAAACGACATAGTATAGTAAGGCGTTTTAGCCAAAAACGACATAGTATAGTAAGGCGTTTTAGCCAAAAAACGACATAGTATAGTAAGGCGTTTTTAGCCAAAAACGACATAGTATAGTAAGGCGTTTTAGCCAAAAACGACATAGTATAGTAAGGCGTTTTAGCCAAAAACGACATAGTATAGTAAGGCGTTTTTAGCTAAAAACGACATAGTATAGTAAGGCGTTTTAGCTAAAAACGACATAGTATAGTAAGGCGTTTTAGCCAAAAACGACATAGTATAGTAAGGCGTTTTAGCCAAAAACGACATAGTATAGTAAGGCGTTTTAGCCAAAAAACGACATAGTATAGTAAGGCGTTTTAGCCAAAAACGACATAGTATAGTAAGGCGTTTTAGCCTAAAAACGACATAGTATAGTAAGGCGTTTTAGCCAAAAACGACATAGTATAGTAAGGCGTTTTAGCCAAAAACGACATAGTATAGTAAGGCGTTTTAGCCAAAAAACGACATAGTATAGTAAGGCGTTTTAGCCAAAAACGACATAGTATAGTAAGGCGTTTTAGCCAAAAACGACATAGTATAGTAAGGCGTTTTAGCCAAAAACGACATAGTATAGTAAGGCGTTTTTTAAAAAAACGACATAGTATAGTAAGGCGTTTTAGCCAAAAACGACATAGTATAGTAAGGCGTTTTAGCCAAAAACGACATAGTATAGTAAGGCGTTTTTAAAAAAACGACATAGTATAGTAAGGCGTTTTTAGCCAAAAAACGACATAGTATAGTAAGGCGTTTTAGCCAAAAAACGACATAGTATAGTAAGGCGTTTTTAGCCAAAAACGACATAGTATAGTAAGGCGTTTTAGCCAAAAACGACATAGTATAGTAAGGCGTTTTAGCCAAAAAACGACATAGTATAGTAAGGCGTTTTAGCCAAAAAACGACATAGTATAGTAAGGCGTTTTTAGCCAAAAACGACATAGTATAGTAAGGCGTTTTAGCTAAAAACGACATAGTATAGTAAGGCGTTTTAGCCGAAAAACGACATAGTATAGTAAGGCGTTTTAGCCTAAAAACGACATAGTATAGTAAGGCGTTTTAGCCAAAAACGACATAGTATAGTAAGGCGTTTTAGCCAAAAACGACATAGTATAGTAAGGCGTTTTAGCCAAAAACGACATAGTATAGTAAGGCGTTTTTAGCTAAAAACGACATAGTATAGTAAGGCGTTTTAGCCAAAAACGACATAGTATAGTAAGGCGTTTTAGCTAAAAACGACATAGTATAGTAAGGCGTTTTAGCCAAAAACGACATAGTATAGTAAGGCGTTTTAGCCTAAAAACGACATAGTATAGTAAGGCGTTTTAGCTAAAAACGACATAGTATAGTAAGGCTTTTAGCCGAAAAACGACATAGTATAGTAAGGCGTTTTAGCCAAAAACGACATAGTATAGTAAGGCGTTTTAGCCTAAAAACGACATAGTATAGTAAGGCGTTTTAGCCAAAAACGACATAGTATAGTAAGGCGTTTTTAGCTAAAAAACGACATAGTATAGTAAGGCGTTTTAGCCTAAAAACGACATAGTATAGTAAGGCGTTTTTAGCCAAAAACGACATAGTATAGTAAGGCGTTTTTAGCCAAAAACGACATAGTATAGTAAGGCGTTTTTAGCTGAAAAAACGACATAGTATAGTAAGGCGTTTTAGCTAAAAAACGACATAGTATAGTAAGGCGTTTTTAGCCAAAAACGACATAGTATAGTAAGGCGTTTTAGCTTAAAAACGACATAGTATAGTAAGGCGTTTTAGCCTAAAAACGACATAGTATAGTAAGGCGTTTTTAGCGAAAAAACGACATAGTATAGTAAGGCGTTTTTAGCCAAAAACGACATAGTATAGTAAGGCGTTTTAGCTAAAAACGACATAGTATAGTAAGGCGTTTTAGCAAAAAAAAACGACATAGTATAGTAAGGCGTTTTTAGCCAAAAAACGACATAGTATAGTAAGGCGTTTTTAGCCTAAAAACGACATAGTATAGTAAGGCGTTTTAGCTAAAAACGACATAGTATAGTAAGGCGTTTTAGCCTAAAAACGACATAGTATAGTAAGGCGTTTTAGCGAAAAAAACGACATAGTATAGTAAGGCGTTTTAGCCGAAAAAACGACATAGTATAGTAAGGCGTTTTTAGCGAAAAACGACATAGTATAGTAAGGCGTTTTAGCCTAAAAAACGACATAGTATAGTAAGGCGTTTTAGCCTAAAAACGACATAGTATAGTAAGGCGTTTTAGCTAAAAAAACGACATAGTATAGTAAGGCGTTTTAGCCGAAAAAACGACATAGTATAGTAAGGCGTTTTTAGCCAAAAACGACATAGTATAGTAAGGCGTTTTAGCTAAAAACGACATAGTATAGTAAGGCGTTTTAGCGTTTTAAAAAACGACATAGTATAGTAAGGCGTTTTAGCTAAAAACGACATAGTATAGTAAGGCGTTTTTAGCTAAAAACGACATAGTATAGTAAGGCGTTTTAGCTAAAAACGACATAGTATAGTAAGGCGTTTTAGCCTAAAAACGACATAGTATAGTAAGGCGTTTTTAGCGAAAAAACGACATAGTATAGTAAGGCGTTTTTAGCCTAAAAACGACATAGTATAGTAAGGCGTTTTTAGCTAAAAACGACATAGTATAGTAAGGCGTTTTTAGCGAAAAAACGACATAGTATAGTAAGGCGTTTTAGCCAAAAACGACATAGTATAGTAAGGCGTTTTTAGCCAAAAACGACATAGTATAGTAAGGCGTTTTTAGCCAAAAAACGACATAGTATAGTAAGGCGTTTTAGCCAAAAAACGACATAGTATAGTAAGGCGTTTTAGCCGAAAAACGACATAGTATAGTAAGGCGTTTTTAGCCAAAAACGACATAGTATAGTAAGGCGTTTTAGCTAAAAAACGACATAGTATAGTAAGGCGTTTTAGCTAAAAACGACATAGTATAGTAAGGCGTTTTTAGCTAAAAACGACATAGTATAGTAAGGCGTTTTAGCATAGTATAGTAAAAAAAACGACATAGTATAGTAAGGCGTTTTTAGCTGAAAAAAAAAAAACGACATAGTATAGTAAGGCGTTTTTAGCCGAAAAAACGACATAGTATAGTAAGGCGTTTTAGCCAAAAACGACATAGTATAGTAAGGCGTTTTAGCCAAAAACGACATAGTATAGTAAGGCGTTTTAGCCAAAAAACGACATAGTATAGTAAGGCGTTTTAGCTAAAAACGACATAGTATAGTAAGGCGTTTTAGCTAAAAAAACGACATAGTATAGTAAGGCGTTTTTAGCCAAAAAACGACATAGTATAGTAAGGCGTTTTTAGCTAAAAACGACATAGTATAGTAAGGCGTTTTTAGCTAAAAACGACATAGTATAGTAAGGCGTTTTTAGCTAAAAACGACATAGTATAGTAAGGCGTTTTAGCTAAAAACGACATAGTATAGTAAGGCGTTTTTAGCTAAAAACGACATAGTATAGTAAGGCGTTTTTAGCTTTTAAAAAAAACGACATAGTATAGTAAGGCGTTTTTAGCGAAAAACGACATAGTATAGTAAGGCGTTTTTAGCCTAAAAACGACATAGTATAGTAAGGCGTTTTTAGCTAAAAACGACATAGTATAGTAAGGCGTTTTTAGCTAAAAACGACATAGTATAGTAAGGCGTTTTTAGCTAAAAAACGACATAGTATAGTAAGGCGTTTTTAGCCGAAAAACGACATAGTATAGTAAGGCGTTTTTAGCCAAAAACGACATAGTATAGTAAGGCGTTTTTAGCGAAAAACGACATAGTATAGTAAGGCGTTTTTAGCCGATAAAAACGACATAGTATAGTAAGGCGTTTTTAGCCGATAAAAACGACATAGTATAGTAAGGCGTTTTTAGCCGAAAAAAACGACATAGTATAGTAAGGCGTTTTAGTAAAAACGACATAGTATAGTAAGGCGTTTTTAGCTAAAAACGACATAGTATAGTAAGGCGTTTTTAGCTAAAAACGACATAGTATAGTAAGGCGTTTTAGTAAAAAACGACATAGTATAGTAAGGCGTTTTAGCTAAAAACGACATAGTATAGTAAGGCGTTTTTAGCGAAAAAACGACATAGTATAGTAAGGCGTTTTTAGCCGAAAAACGACATAGTATAGTAAGGCGTTTTTAGCCGAAAAACGACATAGTATAGTAAGGCGTTTTTAGCGAAAAAAACGACATAGTATAGTAAGGCGTTTTTAGCCAAAAACGACATAGTATAGTAAGGCGTTTTTAGCTAAAAACGACATAGTATAGTAAGGCGTTTTTAGCTAAAAAACGACATAGTATAGTAAGGCGTTTTTAGCTAAAAACGACATAGTATAGTAAGGCGTTTTTAGCCAAAAACGACATAGTATAGTAAGCTAAAAACGTTTAGTAGCTTTTAGCCGAAAAAAAACGACATAGTATAGTAAGGCGTTTTTAGCTAAAAACGACATAGTATAGTAAGGCGTTTTAGCCAAAAACGACATAGTATAGTAAGGCGTTTTTAGCTAAAAACGACATAGTATAGTAAGGCGTTTTTAGCTAAAAACGACATAGTATAGTAAGGCGTTTTTAGCCGAAAAACGACATAGTATAGTAAGGCTTTTTAGCTAAAAACGACATAGTATAGTAAGGCTTTTTAGCTAAAAACGACATAGTATAGTAAGGCGTTTTAGCCGAAAAAACGACATAGTATAGTAAGGCGTTTTAGCCTAAAAACGACATAGTATAGTAAGGCGTTTTTAGTAAAAACGACATAGTATAGTAAGGCGTTTTTAGCTAAAAACGACATAGTATAGTAAGGCGTTTTTAGCCAAAAACGACATAGTATAGTAAGGCGTTTTTAGCTAAAAACGACATAGTATAGTAAGGCGTTTTAGCGAAAAAACGACATAGTATAGTAAGGCGTTTTAGCTAAAAACGACATAGTATAGTAAGGCGTTTTTAGCGAAAAAAAACGACATAGTATAGTAAGGCGTTTTTAGCTAAAAAAAACGACATAGTATAGTAAGGCGTTTTAGCTAAAAACGACATAGTATAGTAAGGCGTTTTAGCTAAAAACGACATAGTATAGTAAGGCGTTTTTAGCCAAAAACGACATAGTATAGTAAGGCGTTTTAGCTGAAAAACGACATAAAAACGACATAGTATAGTAAGGCGTTTTTAGCTAAAAACGACATAGTATAGTAAGGCGTTTTTAGCAAAAAAACGACATAGTATAGTAAGGCGTTTTAGCTAAAAAACGACATAGTATAGTAAGGCGTTTTAGCTGAAAAAACGACATAGTATAGTAAGGCGTTTTTAGCCAAAAACGACATAGTATAGTAAGGCGTTTTAGCGAAAAACGACATAGTATAGTAAGGCGCTTTTTTTACGAAAAAACGACATAGTATAGTAAGGCGTTTTAGCCAAAAACGACATAGTATAGTAAGGCGTTTTAGCTAAAAAACGACATAGTATAGTAAGGCGTTTTAGCTGAAAAAACGACATAGTATAGTAAGGCGTTTTTAGCTAAAAACGACATAGTATAGTAAGGCGTTTTTAGCTAAAAACGACATAGTATAGTAAGGCGTTTTTAGCTAAAAACGACATAGTATAGTAAGGCGTTTTAGCCTAAAAACGACATAGTATAGTAAGGCGTTTTTAGCTAAAAAACGACATAGTATAGTAAGGCGTTTTTAGCTAAAAACGACATAGTATAGTAAGGCGTTTTTAGCTGAAAAACGACATAGTATAGTAAGGCGTTTTTAGCTAAAAAACGACATAGTATAGTAAGGCGTTTTAGCTAAAAACGACATAGTATAGTAAGGCGTTTTAGCTAAAAACGACATAGTATAGTAAGGCGCTTTTAGCTAAAAACGACATAGTATAGTAAGGCTTTTTAGCAATAAAAACGACATAGTATAGTAAGGCGTTTTAGCCTAAAAACGACATAGTATAGTAAGGCGTTTTAGCCTAAAAACGACATAGTATAGTAAGGCGTTTTTAGCTTAAAAACGACATAGTATAGTAAGGCGTTTTAGCCAAAAACGACATAGTATAGTAAGGCGTTTTTAGCTAAAAACGACATAGTATAGTAAGGCGTTTTAGCTAAAAACGACATAGTATAGTAAGGCGTTTTAGCCAAAAACGACATAGTATAGTAAGGCGTTTTTAATAAAAACGACATAGTATAGTAAGGCGTTTTAAAAAAACGACATAGTATAGTAAGGCGTTTTAGCTAAAAACGACATAGTATAGTAAGGCGTTTTAGCCAAAAACGACATAGTATAGTAAGGCGTTTTTAGCTAAAAACGACATAGTATAGTAAGGCGTTTTAGCTAAAAACGACATAGTATAGTAAGGCGTTTTAGCTAAAAACGACATAGTATAGTAAGGCGTTTTAGCTAAAAACGACATAGTATAGTAAGGCTTTTAGCTAAAAACGACATAGTATAGTAAGGCGTTTTAGCTAAAAAACGACATAGTATAGTAAGGCTTTTAGCTAAAAACGACATAGTATAGTAAGGCGTTTTTAGCTAAAAACGACATAGTATAGTAAGGCGTTTTAGCTTAAAAACGACATAGTATAGTAAGGCGTTTTAGCTAAAAACGACATAGTATAGTAAGGCGTTTTAGCTAAAAAACGACATAGTATAGTAAGGCGTTTTAGCTAAAAACGACATAGTATAGTAAGGCGTTTTAGCTAAAAAACGACATAGTATAGTAAGGCGTTTTAGCTAAAAACGACATAGTATAGTAAGGCGTTTTAGCTAAAAACGACATAGTATAGTAAGGCGTTTTAGCCAAAAAACGACATAGTATAGTAAGGCGTTTTAGCCAAAAACGACATAGTATAGTAAGGCTTTTAGCCAAAAACGACATAGTATAGTAAGGCGTTTTAGCCTAAAAAACGACATAGTATAGTAAGGCGTTTTTAGCAAAAAACGACATAGTATAGTAAGGCGTTTTTAGCCAAAAACGACATAGTATAGTAAGGCGCTTTTAGCTAAAAACGACATAGTATAGTAAGGCGTTTTAGTTAAAAACGACATAGTATAGTAAGGCGTTTTAGCTAAAAACGACATAGTATAGTAAGGCGTTTTAGCTAAAAACGACATAGTATAGTAAGGCGTTTTAGCTAAAAACGACATAGTATAGTAAGGCGTTTTAGCTAAAAAAACGACATAGTATAGTAAGGCGTTTTAGCTAAAAACGACATAGTATAGTAAGGCGTTTTAGCTAAAAACGACATAGTATAGTAAGGCGTTTTAGCTAAAAACGACATAGTATAGTAAGGCGTTTTTAAAAAAACGACATAGTATAGTAAGGCGTTTTAGCCAAAAAACGACATAGTATAGTAAGGCGTTTTTAGCCTAAAAACGACATAGTATAGTAAGGCGTTTTTAGCCAAAAAAAACGACATAGTATAGTAAGGCGTTTTTAGCTAAAAACGACATAGTATAGTAAGGCGTTTTTAGCTAAAAACGACATAGTATAGTAAGGCGACATTTTAGCGTTTTAGCTAAAAACGACATAGTATAGTAAGGCGTTTTTTAAAAAAACGACATAGTATAGTAAGGCGTTTTAGCTAAAAACGACATAGTATAGTAAGGCTTTAGCTAAAAACGACATAGTATAGTAAGGCGTTTTAGCTAAAAACGACATAGTATAGTAAGGCGTTTTAGCTAAAAACGACATAGTATAGTAAGGCGCTTTTAGCTAAAAACGACATAGTATAGTAAGGCGTTTTATAAAAACGACATAGTATAGTAAGGCGTTTTAGCTAAAAACGACATAGTATAGTAAGGCGTTTTAGTAGCTAAAAACGACATAGTATAGTAAGGCGTTTTAGCCAAAAACGACATAGTATAGTAAGGCGTTTTAGCTAAAAACGACATAGTATAGTAAGGCGTTTTAGCTAAAAACGACATAGTATAGTAAGGCGTTTTAGCGAAAAAAACGACATAGTATAGTAAGGCGTTTTTAGCTAAAAACGACATAGTATAGTAAGGCGTTTTAGCTAAAAACGACATAGTATAGTAAGGCGTTTTAGCTAAAAACGACATAGTATAGTAAGGCGCTTTTAGCTAAAAAACGACATAGTATAGTAAGGCGTTTAGCTAAAAACGCATAGTATAGTAAGGCGTTTTTAAAAACGACATAGTATAGTAAGGCTTTTAGCTTAAAAAACGACATAGTATAGTAAGGCGTTTTAGCTAAAAAACGACATAGTATAGTAAGGCGTTTTAGCTAAAAACGACATAGTATAGTAAGGCGTTTTTAGTAAAAACGACATAGTATAGTAAGGCGTTTTTAGCGAAAAACGACATAGTATAGTAAAGCTAAAAACGACATTTTAGGCTTTTAAAAAACGACATAGTATAGTAAGGCGCTTTTAGCTAAAACGACATAGTATAGTAAGGCGTTTTTAGCTAAAAACGACATAGTATAGTAAGGCGTTTTTAGCTAAAAACGACATAGTATAGTAAGGCGTTTTTAGCTAAAAAACGACATAGTATAGTAAGGCGTTTTAGCTAAAAACGACATAGTATAGTAAGGCGTTTTTAGCTAAAAAAACGACATAGTATAGTAAGGCGTTTTAGCTAAAAACGACATAGTATAGTAAGGCGTTTTAGCAAAAAACGACATAGTATAGTAAGGCGTTTTAGCGAAAAACGACATAGTATAGTAAGGCGTTTTAGCGAAAAAACGACATAGTATAGTAAGGCGTTTTAGCTAAAAACGACATAGTATAGTAAGGCGTTTTTAGCTAAAAACGACATAGTATAGTAAGGCGTTTTAGCTAAAAACGACATAGTATAGTAAGGCGTTTTTAGCTAAAAACGACATAGTATAGTAAGGCGTTTTAGCTAAAAACGACATAGTATAGTAAGGCGCTTTTAGCTAAAAACGACATAGTATAGTAAGGCGTTTTAGCTAAAAACGACATAGTATAGTAAGGCGTTTTAGCTAAAAACGACATAGTATAGTAAGGCGTTTTAGCCAAAAACGACATAGTATAGTAAGGCGTTTTAGCCTAAAAACGACATAGTATAGTAAGGCGTTTTAGCTAAAAACGACATAGTATAGTAAGGCGACATAGTATTAGTTTTAGCAAAAACGACATAGTATAGTAAGGCGTTTTAGCCAAAAACGACATAGTATAGTAAGGCGTTTTTAGCTAAAAACGACATAGTATAGTAAGGCGTTTTAGCCAAAAACGACATAGTATAGTAAGGCGTTTTAGCTAAAAACGACATAGTATAGTAAGGCTTTTAGCTAAAAACGACATAGTATAGTAAGGCGTTTTTAGCGAAAAACGACATAGTATAGTAAGGCGTTTTTAGCTAAAAACGACATAGTATAGTAAGGCGTTTTAGCTAAAAACGACATAGTATAGTAAGGCGTTTTAGCTAAAAAACGACATAGTATAGTAAGGCGCTTTTAGCTAAAAACGACATAGTATAGTAAGGCGTTTTAGCGAAAAACGACATAGTATAGTAAGGCGTTTTAGCCAAAAAACGACATAGTATAGTAAGGCGCTTTTAGCTAAAAACGACATAGTATAGTAAGGCGTTTTAGCCAAAAACGACATAGTATAGTAAGGCGTTTTTAGCTAAAAAACGACATAGTATAGTAAGGCGTTTTTAGCTAAAAACGACATAGTATAGTAAGGCGTTTTAGCTAAAAAACGACATAGTATAGTAAGGCTTTTAGCTAAAAACGACATAGTATAGTAAGGCGTTTTAGCCAAAAACGACATAGTATAGTAAGGCGCTTTTAGCTAAAAACGACATAGTATAGTAAGGCGAGCTTTAGCTAAAAACGACATAGTATAGTAAGGCTTTTAGCTAAAAACGACATAGTATAGTAAGGCGTTTTTAGCTAAAAACGACATAGTATAGTAAGGCGCTTTTAGCTAAAAACGACATAGTATAGTAAGGCGCTTTTAGCTAAAAACGACATAGTATAGTAAGGCGTTTTAGCTAAAAACGACATAGTATAGTAAGGCGCTTTTAATAAAAACGACATAGTATAGTAAGGCGTTTTTAGCTAAAAAAAACGACATAGTATAGTAAGGCTTTTAGCTAAAAACGACATAGTATAGTAAGGCGTTTTAGCTAAAAAACGACATAGTATAGTAAGGCGTTTTAGCTAAAAACGACATAGTATAGTAAGGCGTTTTATGAAAAAAACGACATAGTATAGTAAGGCTTTTAGCTAAAAACGACATAGTATAGTAAGGCGTTTTAGCTAAAAAACGACATAGTATAGTAAGGCGTTTTAGCTAAAAACGACATAGTATAGTAAGGCGTTTTTAGCTAAAAACGACATAGTATAGTAAGGCGTTTTAGTAAAAACGACATAGTATAGTAAGGCGTTTTAAATAAAAACGACATAGTATAGTAAGGCGTTTTAGCTTAAAAACGACATAGTATAGTAAGGCTTTTTAGTTTTTAAAAAAACGACATAGTATAGTAAGGCGTTTTAGCTAAAAACGACATAGTATAGTAAGGCGCTTTTAGCTAAAAACGACATAGTATAGTAAGGCGTTTTAGCTAAAAACGACATAGTATAGTAAGGCTTTTAGCTAAAAACGACATAGTATAGTAAGGCGTTTTAGCCAAAAACGACATAGTATAGTAAGGCGTTTTTAGCTAAAAACGACATAGTATAGTAAGGCGTTTTTAGCGAAAAACGACATAGTATAGTAAGGCGTTTTAGCTAAAAAACGACATAGTATAGTAAGGCGTTTTTAAAAAACGACATAGTATAGTAAGGCGTTTTTAGCTAAAAACGACATAGTATAGTAAGGCGTTTTAGCTAAAAACGACATAGTATAGTAAGGCGTTTTAGCTAAAAACGACATAGTATAGTAAGGCTTTTTAAAAACGACATAGTATAGTAAGGCGTTTTAGCTAAAAAACGACATAGTATAGTAAGGCGTTTTTAGCTAAAAACGACATAGTATAGTAAGGCTTTTTAGCTAAAAACGACATAGTATAGTAAGGCGTTTTAGCCAAAAAACGACATAGTATAGTAAGGCGCTTTTAGCTAAAAACGACATAGTATAGTAAGGCGCTTTTAGCCTAAAAACGACATAGTATAGTAAGGCGTTTTAGCTAAAAACGACATAGTATAGTAAGGGTTTTAGCTAAAAACGACATAGTATAGTAAGGCGTTTTTAGCCAAAAACGACATAGTATAGTAAGGCGTTTTAGCTAAAAACGACATAGTATAGTAAGGCGTTTTTAGCTAAAAACGACATAGTATAGTAAGGCGCTTTTAGCTAAAAACGACATAGTATAGTAAGGCTTTTAGCCTAAAAACGACATAGTATAGTAAGGCGTTTTTAGCTAAAAACGACATAGTATAGTAAGGCTTTTAGCCAAAAAACGACATAGTATAGTAAGGCGTTTTAGCTAAAAACGACATAGTATAGTAAGGCGTTTTTAGCTAAAAACGACATAGTATAGTAAGGCGTTTTAGCTAAAAACGACATAGTATAGTAAGGCGTTTTAGCTAAAAACGACATAGTATAGTAAGGCGTTTTTAGCTAAAAACGACATAGTATAGTAAGGCGTTTTAGCGAAAAAAAAAACGACATAGTATAGTAAGGCGTTTTAGCGAAAAAAACGACATAGTATAGTAAGGCGTTTTAGCTAAAAACGACATAGTATAGTAAGGCGTTTTAGCTAAAAAACGACATAGTATAGTAAGGCGCTTTTAGCTAAAAACGACATAGTATAGTAAGGCGTTTTAGCTAAAAACGACATAGTATAGTAAGGCGTTTTTAGCTAAAAACGACATAGTATAGTAAGGCGTTTTAGCTAAAAACGACATAGTATAGTAAGGCGTTTTAGCCTAAAAACGACATAGTATAGTAAGGCGTTTTAGCTAAAAAACGACATAGTATAGTAAGGCGTTTTTAGCCAAAAACGACATAGTATAGTAAGGCGTTTTAGCCAAAAAACGACATAGTATAGTAAGGCGTTTTTAGCTAAAAACGACATAGTATAGTAAGGCGTTTTAGCTAAAAACGACATAGTATAGTAAGGCGTTTTTAGCTAAAAAACGACATAGTATAGTAAGGCGTTTTTAGCTAAAAAACGACATAGTATAGTAAGGCGTTTTAGCTGAAAAACGACATAGTATAGTAAGGCGTTTTAGCCAAAAAACGACATAGTATAGTAAGGCGTTTTAGCTAAAAAACGACATAGTATAGTAAGGCGTTTTAGCTTAAAAAACGACATAGTATAGTAAGGCTTTTTAGCCGAAAAACGACATAGTATAGTAAGGCGTTTTAGCTAAAAACGACATAGTATAGTAAGGCGTTTTAGCTAAAAACGACATAGTATAGTAAGGCGTTTTTAGCTAAAAACGACATAGTATAGTAAGGCGTTTTAGCCTAAAAACGACATAGTATAGTAAGGCGTTTTTAGCTAAAAACGACATAGTATAGTAAGGCTTTTAGCTAAAAAACGACATAGTATAGTAAGGTTTTAGAAAAAACGACATAGTATAGTAAGGCGTCTTTTAAAAAAACGACATAGTATAGTAAGGCGTTTTTAGCTAAAAACGACATAGTATAGTAAGGCGCTTTAGCAAAAAACGACATAGTATAGTAAGGCGTTTTTAGCTGAAAAAACGACATAGTATAGTAAGGCGTTTTTAGCCAAAAAACGACATAAGTATAGTAAGGCGTTTTTAGCGAAAAACGACATAGTATAGTAAGGCGTTTTTAGAAAAAACGACATAGTATAGTAAGGCGTTTTTAGCTTAAAAACGACATAGTATAGTAAGGCGTTTTAGCTAAAAAAACGACATAGTATAGTAAGGCGTTTTAATAAAAACGACATAGTATAGTAAGGCGTTTTAGCTAAAAACGACATAGTATAGTAAGGCGTTTTTAGCTAAAAACGACATAGTATAGTAAGGCGTTTTAGCTAAAACGACGACATAGTATAGTAAGGCGTTTTTAGCCTAAAAACGACATAGTATAGTAAGGCGTTTAGCTAAAAAACGACAAGTATAGTAAGGCGCTTTTAGCTAAAAACGACATAGTATAGTAAGGCGTTTTTAGCTAAAAACGACATAGTATAGTAAGG